>BRZM01000007.1:4090156-4720359 GCA_033238685.1 Lates japonicus
TTTTTGCCCGTTGATTTCTGTGCCCTCAGGCAGTGGAGAAATACCACAGCCACGGGAAAATAGAGATCTGGGCTTTTGCAACCGGTGGGCTGGGGCAGGGGCGCTTCTTCTTTCAGACCGTCAAGCTGTACTGACACACAGCAACTTAGTAGTCCTGAATTGAGCTCTGTGGACTGTCTTACACCAATTATGGCTTGTGTGTGTGTCTGTGTGTGTGTGTGTGTGTGTGTGTGTGTGTGTGTGTGTAGGTGTTTGTGTAGGTGTTTGGGTTGGGTGAGTGTGCACCCAGGCCCTTGGTGTCATCGCTGAATGCCTTAATACCTGTCTCTCAGAAAAACAACCTCTCTTGGGAAATACTCCAAACTCCTCCTTGCTGATGCAAGCGCCATATTCCTGGAAATTTTCAGCTTTCCAGCACACACATTACCCTAAATATTATCCTTAGGTCATGATGCACCCACAAGGGGCCCTCTGTGAGTACATACAGTATACACCAATTTGATCATTCGTGTCAGATTAAAGCCATTTCCTGAATGTTGCACTTTCAGTTCAGTTAACTGGAAACTACATCACAGTAGAACAGTATAGAACTTTTATCTCATGATGATGTCAAATGTTTGTTTCAGTGATTAATTATTGGCATGGCATCTTTTAGACCCTCCCTGTATCATAATCATCCACAAAGCTCGGTCAGATAACACACAACTTTGTTCACAGGCCAAGTATTATCCCAAATTGGTGGTTGAGGCCCCCTTTAAATAAGCAGGGTATGTCAAACATGAGACTTTTCATTTGAATCCCTTTGCTCTGCTTAATGTACGTAAAGATAAAGGATCAGTTTTCCTATTCTGTTACTCCCATGCCTCCATTCTTACAATCACACACCAAAACTGCTTTTACATGAAATTACCCAGTGACAAAGCCTATTAAAGTTTTATCACTGTGATTGAGCAACTGTGCACTGAGCTGTGCAGACTTGTAATGGGGAGTGATAGAGAATCGTGCCGCACTGCTGTGAATAGTAAGAACACCAGTCAAACTCAGGCAGCAGTAATTGGGTGTGTTCTCAGACTAGTCTTTAATAGAGTACACACAGCAAGTTTACAGGCCTGACAGAGAACTGGTCATTTGTAAGCTTTACTGTTTACGTTTGGCAGTTAAATGATGTAATAATTTACGTGTCTTTGATAAGGAAGCAAAGACGGTCATGATAATGGGGCATTAGTTTTGAATAAGCTGTGGATTTTTCATTTATCATGCTTACTAAGAGGAAACTATGTAAACTGACTAAGGTGTGTTTACAGACAGAGAGTGACTTGAAACAACCAAAGTATGTTCTAGTAATTTGAAGGGATGAGGCCTCAGGACAGGGAAAAGGAAGGGAAGGACAACCTCATCTTTCCTGCCAAGAGTGAAAGGGAATGTCCGACACCGTGGAATACCAGTAAGTGACGTCAATACAGTATGTTGGTCTTGTTTTTAATTATTTAGCCACTATAATAAGGGGTTTTTCAACCTTTGTACCACAATGAAGCAGAGTGCCTTGACGTTTTTGGGTAGATACTGGTTATCTACCTATCACTGTCAGATCCATTAATAACACATTGGTGTTGGTAAACCTGCAGAGAAGACTAAGACTGATCATGACAGAAAGACGTGCATCTACTCACCAGAGCAAAGTGCCCCTTTAAAGCGCAAGCAGTTGAAGTCGTCACACTCACAGTACTGTCCCCAAACCTGACCGTGCTCACTCGTGTGGCAAGAGCACTGTCCGCATAAGCAGTCTCCTCTCCTATTGCAGACTGGGCTGTCTTGCTTTGGGATGCAGTTGGCGTCATCAGTCGGACTGTAGTCCTCCACTGAACACTCGCATCGGGGGCCCAGGCGACCCTGGTGACACTGACACACGCCGCACTCATAGGTCCCATTGCCGTTGCTACAGAGGGGACTGTTGGCTTCCTTGTTTGCCTCACAGTTGCAAGTGCAAGCAAACTCCACTGTGACCTCCAGGGAGTCCTTGAAGCCTCGCGGTTTGATGGTAAAAGTGCGGCTCTTCTCCTTGGGGCAGCCGCGCAATTGAGCCTCCACGCTGAATGACACCTGAGGAGGAGGAGATATTTTTGTGATAATCTGGGTGTGTAGATACCACATGAGGGACATTTTCAGCGTCTCAGCTGATACGTACCGTGTCTCCGACCTTGAGCCCGGAACAGGACTTGAGTCCACGGATGATCTCTCCATTTAGGCAGGAGGCATTGAAGGAGAGATTCAACTCCTCTGGGACTTCCAGCAGCTCCAGCTCCACTTTAGAGCGGATTTTCTGCTCAACATAAAGTTATCAGTCACACCTTATTTATTGTACATATGAAATAACTAACATCAATTTGCATGTTGACTTTATTGTCCAAAACTGAGGAAACCTTACCGCATAAGCCTCCTCAATGAGCTGAATAACATTCCCAGAGTCATCGGACAGGGTTCCTACTACCGTGCCTGGAATGAGCCTACTGTACTCCTGGGAAGACAGACGTGACAGCATGAGTTTTTGTATTTCTCCTATCAAAAGCTAAAATAAATTCATGCTGTGGCACACGCAGTACAGTCTGCTTACCTGGTAGAGTGGCACCACGTAGCTCGTCACGGCAAAAATCAAATTGATGTTATTTTCAGACATTTTTTCAGTCATGAGCGCCAAGGAGGGGTAGTCCTGGAAGACACAAGATGCAAATAGTTTTCAGCAGAGGCAGAGTCTGTCCAGTGACTCAAATAACTCTCATAAACCATTGTGAATGAATGAAATGGCTTAAATTTCTGTCTTTACCAGCACAGTGGTTTTGTTGTAAACATTGTCATCATCAAGGTGACACTGTCCATCATTGGGCTGGACAATGCCAGCTATACGCCCATCCAGGGCGATGTGAGTTTTGGCATCAGTGGTGAACACCAGTAGGTGTGAGGCGTCCTGACGCCAGCCGATTTTGTCCTAATGATGACAAAGAAAAAAATAAAGTAAGCAAAGGAAAGGCTAATCTGTACGTACACACACACTCAGCTCTGCACATCACTGAACGTGTGTACGTGTAGTTCTGTGTGATTACAATTTTTATACCTTGCACACCACAGCCTGCATGATGGCATCAAATCCACCCTCTGGAGCGTCTCTATTTCTAGACACCTGCTGTTTCTCCACCTCCTCCGTGAAGCGTGCTACCATCTCCGTCAGCTGCAGCACATGCTTGAACCCGAACTGAGCCTGGCACATTGTACTAATTCTGTGTATATTGAATAGGTGAAAGGGGGGATAAGAAATCAGCGAGGGAGAAAAATCTATTTTAACTTGTTTACAACTGGACAGGTTTTCTCAAAATATTACAAACTCTCCACCTTAGCTCCTTCTCCTGCTCCTCACACCAACCAAAACCTCCCCACCTACCCATAGCAAGGGTTTTTCACTGCCTCTGGAGGATAGGTGTACATGTAAGGGGATGTGGTCTTGTCCACAAAGGCTCCAAACCCCATGCGCAGGTTGCTTGTTGTGCGGCCCATGGTCACGGCAAGCTCACTGCCCAAAGTGCGAAGGCGAGCCAAGTCATCCTTCATTGAATATGAAAGATCCATCAGGTAGTAGAGGTCCACTGGGTAATCCTCCACCTGTTTCACTGACACAGTGAAACGCTTGGTATCGCCTGAAGAGTAGAGGGAAGAGGAAACAGATTCAGTTTTCATTAAATGAGCTTAAGAGGTGTTTCTCAACCTTTTGTTTGTCTTTCAGATGAAGTGCATGTATCTGGTTGTTCGTGTCTGGTCCTTTAGCATTTTTATGGGTGATGTCCAGTGTGTGTAAAAGTACCTGGTCTTAGTACCATGTGAATTTTCTGAGGCTTTATCTGAGTGACAATCTCAGCTGTACCCGAGGCCTTGTCGCTGAGTGGTGCATCCTTCTGAATAGTCAATGTGCTGGAGGGAAACTCCAGAGATGTTGCTCCGCACCCTCCATCCAGCAGATTCTTTTTCAGGTCGCAGCGGGACACACTGGATCCCTTTTTCCCAAACACCTTAAACAAACAAGGAACTGACAAGTTACTAAAGTACCATTACATAACAGAAAATTAGGAAAAAGCTTTTTAGGTTTGCTGGTTTATCCACCAAGTAGCAGGCTTAGCCATCTCCCAAATACAGGAGCCCCAAGGACTGCAATAACTCCTCTCTGCTCAGAGATAGTATAACCATGTTGAAGAGTCAGCATGAACAAACAACAGAGGATGACAACAACGACAAGAATGCTATTGGGAAATTATGTTTGTGTTACAACTTGCTGAGCTGAGCAGAGAATAAGAGAAGTGCACTAAACACTGTGTGGATATGTAGGTGTTTTTACCTCCTGAGAGCACCACGCACAGCTGGGGTGGACAGCCAAGCACTGTTGACAAGTGGTGACACCTCGTGATGTGCAGATGTTAGAACCTGTGACATACACATCACCACATGTGTGACAAGATACATTTCATTATACTTGTGGTCCAGGCAAAGACGCACATACTGTAGATAACACTGCTGACCACATTTTTTAAAAAATGAATCGGCAGCATAAGCCAACTGATATTACCGCCATTAGATTCAGTCTTCTACAAGAGTACTGTTCACACATCTAGTAAATCTAAAGAGTTTTTTTACTTTGGCTATTTCAGCAAACTGCACTTGTGACTGAACTTGTCATTTGATGAAAGTCAACAATTTGTTTTTTCATACTCTTTTCTGTTATCTAGTGTAGTCTAAGGGTGTGGCTCACTAGAGTAAAACACAGGAGCACAGTCACTAATGTTAATGTTAATTTACCTCTGATAACCTTTGGTAAAAATCAGTAATCTGACAGAATATACATGGAAACAAACTGAATGTAACTTTTGAATAGATGCCTGAAATCATATAATTAGTCAACTCAAGCTGCTTCAATGGCCCATGTAGTAAATATACACAACTTAAAAGTTGAGAGTTAAAAGCACCACAGCTTATCTTATCTCAGTACCTTGGGATTATAGAAACTACAGAACTTTGCAGAGACTTTACATAAAAGTCTGCCAGAGTTTTTATTTATTTATTTATTTTTAGGAAAAGTAAAGCCATAAAGCACACATACATGAATACATTCTCAGTTATAGTCTGATAATTAAACAAACAAACAAACAAAATCCTAGGGGTGACTGTGGTTAACCCCTGGTTATTGCGCTCTGAGAAACACATCCTGACTATTTTCACTCCCTTATAAGGCAAGGTGGCGAAAAGCTCCAGCGGTTCAGCGCAATTACAACCAACAGTGTGCCTCCATACATGTCAGCAAACAGTGAATTATCCCGTCTTCCGTTTGAGAACTTTATATGAAACAACTGATCGATCTGATTGATCATCAGAGCGTACTGTAAACATACCTTCAGAGATCCCTACAACTACAACTCGGGCGGAAACACCCCCAGGGCGCCTAAGCAGGTGAAAGATTTAAAAGTAGTCTAAAGAATTTGAAAAAACAAACAAACAAACAAACAAAACATGTCTTACCGAAAACTTGTGATGCCGATGACAAAAAGAGAAACAGAATTACTAGACGGTTTAAAAAAGTTCCCATGGCTGAGGAGTAACGGAGTCGACCTGACATAAGTCGTGTGTGTTCCCTCTGGGCTTCTTCACTCCGCAACTTGAACGCCTTTCCTCATTCTTGACTTGACTGAACGCATGTTGGGTACTGCTTTACCTCATACATGAAACCCTCTCTTCCCTCAGTCTTTCTGAGAACAGCTACGTGTATGGCAAGATGAGACTCGTCTCTTAATGGGCATGATATCCTTTCCTGATGTTTTTTCAAATGATCAAAGAACAGCCATGACGAATAATTAAAAAATACTCAAAGCCTACCTCATTTTCTGTGGACTAAGTGACTGTACATTTACTTACTTTACAAACAACAGACTACTTTAATGGTACTTCCTGACAAGAAACACCTGGACAGTTTTTAAAGTCTCCTTTTTTTTCCTGAAACTGATACTCATAAAACAGATTATTTTGAACATAACGCCACATTAGAAATATCTCATTTGAATATATAAATAAGTGATTTATTAAAGTTTTTCTTTAACTTCTACACTGTCAATAGACAATTCTCACCTTTTCCCATCTTATCTCTGTTTCACACTCACAGTGAGTTGTGTTGTGTAAAAAGCATCAACACTAACACTGGACATTAAAGTTTATTATTTTGTCATTTGTGAGTGTGAACCTACCACAAACTGAAGACTTGGTTAGAAGTAGTGTGGAAGTAGGTCTGCGGAGGTGGGGTGAATATTTAACTTAAATACTGTGCTGTGCTGTTCTACAGGACACACTACTGCTGCTTTCAGCACAGCTGGTTCTTTGTTGCTTTGCATGACACAGTTACAGTTACAGATACAGTTCACTTGAAACCAGAGTGCTTCTCGCACTATTCAAAAACAGTCTAAAGTGACTTTCTATTAAATATAAACCGCTTTGCATGTCACCCTGCCCTCTACTGGTTTGGAAAGAGAACAACATAACAGTTAAAAGCACAAAATGCTGTTTCAAATGAAGTGTGTGTAATTGGAAAACCATTGAATATCCATTTAGAACTCTGGGCTCAAAAATAAATGAATCACTGCAAATACTTGAAGCACCCGACATAAAACTGTAGAGTTGTGATAAAAGGACCCCTACTGGGAAAAATAATATATGATAGGATATACACAGGGCTCATCATAAGTAGGTGATTGTGATCAGCAGCCAGTTGCTTCCTGACTTTTCAGAGTCTAAAAGGACCGATTTTGTCACAAGCTACTGCCGTGTAATACGCATTCCCTAGAAACAGTCTGGCCAAGCTCTCTGTCTTCCTCACTAAAATGTATGATTCCGATAAGTGCCTGCCACAGAAAACCCTCTTCCCATTTCAGTGAATGATGGAGCATGCGGAAATTTGCCAGCTTCTAAAACAAGGGGAGGAAAAAAAGAAATAAAAAGAAAATGAGGCAGAAAATGGGATAAAAGCTAAGATTGCCCTACAGAAATGAACTTTGGGAAGTGTGTTGTGGTGGTGGTGGTGTGTGTGAGTGAGTGTGGTGGGGCTCGTAGAGGCAGACAATGCTTCTTATCGCTGCACTTGTCCATTTATTGAATCTTTATCCCTTTGCCCTGCTCTTATTCTCCGGCTGGTTGCTAAGTTACTGCCACCCGTGTCCAAGAATTGCCGCTAGAAGAAATGACAGAAATAGAGAAATAAGTAGAAAAGCTATAATAGTCAACTGTTCTGCTGGCATTAAGCTCTCAGTGTGGGTGGTGCAGGTAATACACTGTGGGCAATCAAACCCCCTCTCCAGTATTGACTGATTTGGATCTATTCGTTCCAAACGCCTTCTGTGGCAACCACCGCCACAGACGAATGGCATTTTATGAGGAGCATAGCACCAGTTGCCCTGTGTAAAAAGCCAGAGACTGGGTCAGATGGCAGCCAATTAAGACTGAACAAGTAGCGAGAAAGTGGGGGTGGGGGCTGGAGGAGGAATGGGTGTGGAGGGGTCCTGACCTATGTTACAGATCCATCCAGAGCCCTTTAGGCTTTTCACTGAGTCTGAGAACACCGTCGCAGAGAGCCAATATCAAAACGCAATTGCTCTCAGACAAAATCAGTGTTTGGTTAACTACGACCGGCTTACCCTTTCCAGCTTTGTGGGATTTAACTGGCAGGTGGGAGGGTCAAGTGGGGAGATATGAGTTTTTCTCAGGTGAAGGGTCGACTGGCTTATATGAAATGTGCCCCTGGAGTCACTGACGTCGGACAATGTGTATTTGTGTTGTGATGCTTTTTTATCTGATCTGCCTCCTCCTCCTGCTCTAGCCCCTGAGGACTTGCAGCTTCAATTCCCTCTCAGGGGACAATAGCTTATATGTGGAGAAAGTAAAAATGAAATAAATAAATAAGCATACAACTCAGACACAAGGGGTGGAGAAATGGACAGAATGCAAGAGGGCATTTGTGTGCTTGCACTTTTTTAAAGAACATCCAGACTTCAGCACTGCAAGAGGTCTAATGTAGCCTGCTGTCAGATATAAGAGAGACAGCTGGAAAGAAAGAAGTTGAAGGAACGAAACTGGCCGAATGTGGCGAATGAAGGAGCAGTAAAGACAAGGCAGATCATGGCAGCCGGAGTTACTGTGATGTGGAGATGTGTCTAAATGGAAATGAGGTTAATGGGTAGTGGCTGAGTGCGTGAGATGTCTGCACTGCAGAGACGGAGCGAGGGTTTCTTCAATTAGATTCATGAGGTCTGTAATCTGTTTCTCAAACAAACAGATTTTCAGCGACCATTCAGACGGACAGGCTGCAGCAGTGGGTGCAGCACGCTGCTCTCAGGGAGTCTAATATCCCCCCTGCAAATCAAAGCAATGAAGTCATTACCTCCTTAAAATAACTTTAATGACTGATGGTTCCTTAGTGTGGGGTTGATGTGGGGCACCACTCCGCTGTGCCACTGCATCCCTGCAATCTGCATCAGTGTGTAATTAATGACTGTATTTACATCTACATGATTAAAAGTCTCAAAGGTGGCAAATCCCTCAGATCATAACATGGCCTCTAACACTTTCTCTGCATCTCCTGATGCTTGATTTATTCATATTTAATGGCTAAAACACACTTTCACCTTCAACGTACACTTCCTACTCTGCCTTGTGTTTCCTTGCGTGTAACTCTGCACACACTCTCATTTTCCAGCACACACACACTCCCTCACAGTCCTGTGTGCGCTTTGATCAGTTAACGGCGTCGCATCTTCATGGGGGGAATCTGTTAATTGAAAAGAGGGAAGTTGTGAGGGAAGTCTGTTCTCTCTGGGGTAAAGGGACTCCAAAGGGCGTGTCCATTCTGAGTCCTGAGTCATTTCAGGTGCTGTGGCAGCAGTGCCACAAGCAAAGCTGATGTAGGGGTGGGGAGCAGAGGGGAGGTGGGTGGGGTCAAACACCACCTCCTTGTTGCTAGGGATGTCTTCACTTAGTTTGTGTTGCTAGGCTGCCAATTCCCTCATGTTAAGTGGAAACGTCCCCCCCCCCCCCCCCCTTCCTCCGTCCAGGCACCTCATCACTCCCTCCCTCTCCCTTCTCCTCTAAACCAAAATAACTTCACCAACCATCTGTCACTGGGCTCACAGGTCTACTGTTGCTTAGGAACAAGTCAGACACTCACATTCGCGTCTATATGCATCCTCATATGAATATATCTTCATATACAGCTAGGTTAACAATAACCACGAGTTAGAAACACGCAGTATCTCCGCCAGTGACTGGCACATCAGTGAAATGTGTAGCATTCACAACACATCCTCAGTCTGACGCTCCAGAGAGTTTGAAGTCATGAATCAGCAACAGGTTCTTCAGTTTATGAAGGTTTCAAAGAGCAAAACTTCTTCAGAGAGATTTAATGAAGACGTGACAAATTTTCTAAAGATTTTCATTATTAGTTCGGAAGAGAAGAATGCTCGTTATGGTTTCCTCCTCCTTAACTTTGCAGTCACTTTCTCCTCATTTGCAAATTCTTTGTAGTTTTTTGTATTTTTAAGCCTCAAAGACACATTGTTAGTTTTTAACTGTAGCACAGGATTTACATGTTGACAGAGAGATGAAGTGTAAGTACAAGCTGCTTTCCATAATCACATTACTACTACTAGAGAGGAATCAAATTGCATCGCATTGATTCACATGCTGCCAATTAATTTGCGTCAACCAAATCCAAAAGCTAATGAGATTATTTTGATCTTATTGTACACGCAACAAAAAAAACCTTGTTTTTCCTGTTGTCAGCCATTAATAAATGATCTGAAAGTAAACTACCTCCAGGCTTATGAAAGGTATTTGTGGATGGAGTTAATCATTGTTTGTACACATGCTTGTCAGTTGGTGACTGAAAGCTTACCCAGGCATCAGGAGCATCCCAAATTGAATTTCATGGCCTTTGTTTTTAGACAAACAGCACATTAATCTGACAGGCTCCACTGACAAGTCTTGTGGAGTCATTTCAAATTGTCTGAGGCAGTTTTTTTATTAACCTGTTGAAATTCATTGCTTCAAGTGTTACATTTCCTCCAAATACAAGTGAGGTATTAGAATAAAATAGGAAAAGACACATTTGAGTGTGTTTTTGTGTGGTATAATTACATGATATTAGCAGTTAGGGGGCTTTACAGCAGCTGTAATCCTTTGGCGTTGTAATTAGATAATAAATATTACGTGTAATAGGTTTTAATTTTGTTATACTACCTATTTTCAGACATTTTAAGTTTCTCCCTCCTCGCATCACTTGCGACTCCATAAAAATCTGCACAGATAGTTTCATAAATTTGAACGGTTTGAAATTTCAGAGCACAAACTAAATGGAAATCACATCTCTCAGATCATTTTCCTGCAGCACAAAATGGTCTCTTGGGTAACTTTCAAACCTAGTGGGCAAGTTTCCATCCGTCACGAATAAAACTGTCTTTATGCCTAATTGTGTTAAACAGACCCAACATATGCAAACACGACAGTCAGGATTTTCAACCTTAATATTTGTAATCTAGTCATACAAATATTACAAGTTGGACTTAATCATGATAGATTAGGGGGACAGCTATTTTTTGAGCAAATATTCCAAACCCACTGCTAATTCATGCAGCCTGTCGAAGTATTGACCTCATAAAATGAAACCTCACATTATGCAAGAGGCAGGGGGGGGGGAGTGGTGAGGGAGAATAATATAGATAGAAGAATTCTCTGTTTTTGGACTAAGAATCGATACGGATTTGAAACTTCCATTTTCTCTTCACTCATCAAATGGTTTATTTGCACTGAAAAGTGCTTTGACGCTGGTTCGCCTTTACCCATCAGGATGGAGGGGTTTTATCTCCACCTTCGTAAGCTGGTGTCTCAGACAGCTGCAGTAGTTACACACAACACCTGAAAGACAAAGTGATAATTTGAATAACACAGTCCAATAAACACAGAGCTGTCTGCTGTTTGGGGGGTTCACTTCAGCCGCTGCCTCAGAAAGGAAACAGCAGGCACAGTGAAAGCAGGGAAGCCAATATTTCTGATAAATATTTGCCATGGTTCAATCATACTTTATTAATTCATGCCTTCATTTCTAAGTTATAGCGTGCTGTGCCCATATTGGTTCATCGCTCAAGGCTCACAAGTCACACCGACAGTTTCCTCAGCAACAGGCATTAAACTCTATAAATACCTCACAAAGTTATAATTGTTTCTCAGGGTAGATAACAGTCTGCTTCTCATATTGATTCTAATTGAACTGGATGTTTTCAGGTTTTAAATGATTTTGAGCACTTTCATGAGAAGCCTTTAAAGCTAATGTATGTCTGAGTCAATATTGGTGACGCTTTCAGGAATTACTGATGTGCATAAAATGAGTGCTAAGTGGGTTTCAGAAGAGCACACTTCAAAATATTCACATTTATGAGTCATTTAACCTCATTCTCTCTTGAAAACTAATATTCTTGAACAAATAGACTAACAAGAAGTACCACTTGCTTGAAATACATTCATTTGTTGAGGGTTTTTCGGAAGACATCTAAAGAGAATAGTTACACTACTCCAGACAAATAAAAAAAAGGAAACAAATCCCTGAGGGTAAACTGCATTTAATGGTAATTTAGTGCTCTTTTTGCATTAGAAATAGATCTCATTGTACTTCAGTGGTCGTTGCTCACAGGAAAATAGGAAAATAATAGACTGAATGCCAGATTAGGACTTTAAATTAAGATTTTCTTCTCTATTTCTTTGTACATCAGAGGAGCAGCGCATTATCTGAGGCCACCTGACTACCTCCCCTGGTGATGAGTGGTGGTGTGGTCCACGGGGAGCTCATCATCACTTTAAAACGCACCAGAGACTTGGCACAAAAGAAGCGCTCGCAGGCGAGCACAGGGACTGTCTCTTATTACACCAAAGGGAAACACGTTTTGCACCTTGCGCACTTTTAGAAGACTAAAAGTCAGGGAAAACGCGGAATTTGAGTTGAACAAACTTACTTTTGTTTGCACCTGATGCGACCCTCTTTGACTGCTGGAAAAAGCCTGGTGATGTGGATGTGGTCTTTACGCGCTGGAGCTGTGCAAAACTCGATGTTTGACTGTAAACCGGGACTTTAAAACCATATTGTATTTTCGTTTATTTCCTCATATTTTTGTCTGAACAGTCACATGACGCAAAGTTTCGCTTGGAGTCCAGGTTTTGTGGTGAGACCGTGTGCCTGCCAAGTGGAGTCGCGTGTCTATTTGCTGCTAACCCACAAGGAAACATGAACGTCTCCTTCTTCGACGTGACCCAAGGTGCACTGTTTAACGGGAGTCAGACCCTCGCCGGAACTCTGGCGACATACACCGGCAATGGCACCGATAACGTGGTGACCGGCGACGGCGGAGGGTCCCTGGTGCTGCTGCAAGAAGAGCGTAAACTGTTCGTCATGCGTGTGGTGCAAATCGCGGTGCTGTGCGTGCTGTCACTCACCGTCGTGTTCGGTATATTTTTCCTCGGGTGCAACCTGATGATCAAGTCGGAGAGCATGATTAACTTCCTGGTGAAGGACCGGAGACCATCCAAAGACGTGGAGACGGTCATGATCGGGCTCAGCTAGAGGAGGGAGAGTAGGCAGGCACAGTGGAAAACTGGAGCGGGGGATCCAGTATGAGGATCTGGTGCGCATTCCCAACCGCAGGTCAAGATCTGCATCTGCATGTACTTCAAAGACGCTCTCTCTCTGTGTGTCCTAGTGAGGAAAGATATGCAAAAACTTCACATTTCCTTCCGAAAATGACCACAGGAAAGTAGTCCAACGACCAATGTTTGTGCGTAAAGTTCGTGCGTAACAGACAGTTGTTTACACGTGGGCCGATCTGTTGAATCTTTTGAGTGAATTTAATATTGCCAACTTGAACAAAGTGACGAAATGTTTACAAGCTGTTACCTCATTTTTTGTGTAGTTATTATTTTTTCTTTTTTGTAAATTTGAAATGATAGTTAATGAATGTTTTTAAAACTGTCAAAAGCATGATTGTGAATTCTTATAGTTCCACGTCTGCCAGTGTACTCCGTGGACTTGATGGATATGTGGGTATTCTCTATACAAAGTATTTTTCTTGGTCTCTTAGTTTGGTAAATACACTCTAAATACTGAAATCTTGCACGTTTTCCAACAAACTCCGTCACAGCTTTATGGAGTGATTCTGGTCCTGTTTGGCATGCTCGCTAATTGATCTGTGATTTTTGGACCCGTTTTGCACTTTTGAAATCACTGATGCTGCATGATTTTGTACCAAAAAAAAGAAAGAAAGAAAAAAAAAAAACAACCAAAAAAAAACTTTGAACTTGAAATTGCAGCATGCAATTAAAATATTGAAATTACCATATTAATCTCTGTCATCTGTTAATTAACATGATATATTGTTATGTATTTAAATCTTTTGGGGAAATTGTGTTTCAGAAAATTGTGTTTGCAAAGATATTTTTCTTCCAGTATTGTGTCATTAAATCTAGAATTCAGTCCTTACTTAAAACTTAACCAATCCTTTTCCATTTTAAATTTAACTTAAATTTAATCAAATCAGACTTGTGAAATTTTCTCTTCCTTCGCATCAAATCAGATCTGATAATTATTTATAAGATGAAAGAAATAAGTAAATCTGTTAATGCATGGATGGTCTTTTTAAAAATGACAGGATCATTTTTATAAATGTTAAAAGGAAAAATACAGAAAAGATTATTTTACATAGCGCTAGCCTGAAATGAAAACCCCCAAAAATCAGATGCAGTAAGTTCACATGCTCACAGTCACACTTAATAGATAAGCAGTCAGTAAAAGCAGCCAGGCGTTTACTGCAGCTTTATATTGAGAGGTGATGAGAGGCCAGGCTGAGTGATCCATCTTGAGGACAACGGGCCGAGCTCATATTGGCTTCACAGCATTTAATCTGATCTCTCTGAAGAGTGACCAGCTGCAATCAAGAGACATTCATGCTCACCCCTGACCACTTCACTTCCCAGCAGCCCTCACTTCACCTAAAGAGTTTAAGTATGGAGTCCAGAGAGGTTCATGTTCTTCTTCTTTTGTTCCATCAGAAAGTGTGCAAGGGAGAACACAAAGCTGAGTGCAGTGATACCTCAATGCAACTTTAGATGGATTTCACACAAAGAGGACATATAAGGACGCTCATGAACTGTCATTGCACATTATGGTATCATATCATTACTGCTCTTGCAGATCTTCTTTCCTCTCAAGAAAAGTTTCATCCTAGGTGTTGGATATTAGGTTTGCGATTGTATCCAGTTGAGCATTTTGGTTCAGTTTCTCTTCAGTTTCCTCTCTATTTCTATCTACACCCCCATCTCCATCTCCATCTCTCTTATGCGCCCCACTCAGAAGCAACCAATGTTCTCATTATTATTTCAGTACTTGTTAGGAGAGATGGGGGTGGTGAATCCTTAAACACAGCCATGCATTCACACATGTGCCATTCACCATGCACACATAGAGGACACTGATGATCAACAGACCAGAAATTCGACATCAACCAAAGTAGTTCAGAAAAACAACATGAATAAATAAGTGTAGATTAATAGACACAACAGCTGAGAACAACTCTGCTGTCTGTTGCTGAACACAACACATAAAACATGCATAAAAAAATACTGTAGTTTAAACATGGCGACATGATAACCACTCAAAACATATGTAAAGCACATCGTTTTCAGCTAATGGTAAAAAGATTTAGCAAAGAAAGCATAAATGATTAGCTCAATATTTAAAACTTCAGTGTCATATTTTCTTTTGAGCAGGACATCATGTTGTAAGACCCATTATGATTTACACTGAAATATAAACTGTACCAGATTTTATATAGAGAGGAGGTCAAATGGTTTTGGCTTTACTGCAGCGAATGCAATCATTTTGTTGGAAGACTGCTATTAAATAATTTATTCACGGTTCTTTGTAAACCTCATCCTTTCATAAAGCCTGTAATGTAATCCTCTGGGAAAAAAGATAAACAAAATTGTTCTGTTGTTACCATGCACCAGTGAATGTATTGTTGGAAACAAGGAAGCATGCATCTATTTTAGAGAAAGATAGCTAATTATTCCGTTCTTAACTTGTTACCTGGAACTCAGTTTAAAGGATATTGTATAATGATCCAATTTACTACCATGGCGCTGTCCTCATAAGGTGAGTTTAGACACTGAAAGCAAGGGTGCAGCTAGAGAGGCTGGAAGGATTTGAAGGAATCCGCTGGCAAGAGCCCTGGATTATGTCAGGCTATACAGTATAAATGTGTGTTTGTTGTTATCATGCCTACCTGAAGTCAACGGTTCCAGACCTCTGTAATGGTGCACACATTTTAGATTTTTTTCACATTTCTTTCCTGGGTGTTTTCAATCAGAGCTTTGCGAGCAGGCATGTCAGAATATGAGAATGAGAATGTCATCTTACTGTGCCAGAGTCAGAGGGATATGTAATAGAATAATGTTGAAAAATGGTAACAGGCATGGACGATTAACACAGCTGCTGGTTGTAGGTTGACTTACAGAAATAATAATTCTAAAAGTTCTCTGATAAACATGACAAATGTTAAGTGCTGGTAGCAGCTGCTGCACTGACACATCTGTGTCAACTGAAAATGACAGAGCCTGATGGATATGTCACTCCTGACGATTCTAAGACTGCAATCATAACTCCCTTTCACAATGGGCAAAAACAAACAGCTTATTAACACCCACTAACATCAGGCTTTGTCCTCAGTGGGAAAGGACACAATCAACATTAATTTCGAGTCAAATGGCTCTGCAGTTGTCACAGGCTCAATGCTGACAAATTGGTAGTAATGGAAACATTACATCTGGGTGGACACACCATTTAAATTATTTTTCACAGTCTTTGTCCCCACTTAAAATGCTCAAACATTACTGGTTTGGAAGAGACTGAGTAAAAGATACAGAAAATGACAGCCATAAAAAAGTTATTGGCCTCCATGCTGCTTTGTTTAATAACCTTGTTTCTGGCACGTTCATGACATTGAACGTGGCACACCAGAAAAATAAAACAGAAGGCAAACTCGTCACTGGCAAGAAAAGTCAATCGCCTTTCCTTACTTATAGGGTGCTAATTTTGGTGTGAAAAGATGTAACGAAACACAGCAGCTAACGTCCATTGCTATACACTTTAGCGAACAGTAGGTACATCAATATAAACAAATGGGTGCAACGATGATATTTAGCTTTTAACAAGCAGTGGCATTTTATATGAACAACTCAGACTAAAACTATAGAGCCGCACTGTTAAATTAGTGTTTGTCTGCAGTATTGAGATTACTGCAAAATGTTATTGGAGTTTTGCCTGGACTAGTTACATAGTCTGCATGAAACAATAACTTCAGAGATTCTGTTGCATCAACTAAATGTGTGACTTGAAACTCAGGCTGCTGAAGCCAAAATGCTGATATACTGTATCACATTCTCACTTTATACTGCAAACGATATCGACCCAACACTATTATTAGCACTGGCACCAGATATTGCCTAACCTAAATATTCATTGCTAATTGCAAAATCTAACACACAAATGCATTCTGTAAGTTTTGTCACTTTTTTTTAACACAAAAGTCCCTTTTCTTGACTTGGCTGAATATGTTAAATTACTCACCATCCTGCTAGGATAGATAAGATTTAAAGGTCAGTTTTCTCCCGCCGAACTACAGTCACCCTACACCAGGCATATGCTAAAGAGTTAACATGAGCACCATCCATGTGTCACAATCTATTGTGGACCTGCTGGTGTCTAAATAATCAGTGTATTCTTTGACTGAAGATATGCTCTGTTATGGGCTCACAAGTTGGACTGTGACAAAAGGACCCATTGTTATGATGAGTACGATGGTAGAAAATTGAAAAGGTTGATGTAGTTAATTATAATAAGTGCATGAAGAAGATATTAATAGGCTAATGTTGCAGCAGCAGTGCACAGGAACAACACGTTAACATATGAACCCCTCACCCCAAATCCACATGTGTGCAGTTATTGCAGGTTTCAGCGCTGTCCGCCGACTACTGTGTACATTTTGCATGTCCAGAGGTGTCGCTGACCTTTTACAACAAGAGACCTCACAGAAAATAATGAACTGTGTAAGTCTGTCCATGAAATCATGACAGAAATAATGGTGATTAAATAGCAGTGGTAATTCTATAACTAAAAAGACTCTCCTTGCAGCTTGACTTTTGAGTGAAAATACCTAATCTGGTTGTCTCTCATGCTTCTCTTTTCCACAGAATTCTTTGACACAATAGTTGTCAAGTACTAGACACTTGTAATTCCCTCAGTATTTGCAGTTAGAGGCCAAGATACAAGAATCTGTTTCTGTACAGCCCGGGTCCACAAGGACTAAGTGGCCTTTCTCAGCCCATTCAATCTGTTTCTAATGGGAAGTGTTGTATTCAAGGAGGAAGTAATAACAATGCATGGCAGTGAAGCTGAATGGAAACAGTATCTCATATCTCCCACACAGGTTAGTGGATGTAAACACTCTCTACTCTCTCTCTTCCTTTGATCCCACTCCGTGTGCCTTGCACACTCCCATTCACACATTCACACACACACACACACACACACACACACACACACAAACAATGAAAGTGACCTGACTTGCAAATCATTCAAAGGTGTCACATTATAACATATTTTCCTTTTATCTCACTTGAACACAGCCTGTTAAAAAGTTCACTTGCCACTAAAAAACACAATGGTCTCCAAAAATGAATTATTTCTTAAGCAGTTCTATAAATTTTTATCATTGTCCTGAAAAAAAATAAACTAAAAACACTGTAAACACTCAGGCATCAGGCACAAAATGCACACACACAGTCACACACACACACCTTTTTCTCATACCCAAGGCAAATTGCCACATCCAATTCAGCGTAGAACCAATAGTCCTTGCATTCAAACTCATGAAATGTTAAATAAATCTAATATATGCAGGCAAATGAACAACAAACAACAAAATTGCCTCGTGCACCATTACCCACAACACCATGAAGTTAAAAGCTGGCGATTACATACATACAAATGCACACACACATACACACTCCCACACACACTTAACTCAGTGCGCAGCATTCAGACCATCCACAAAGTGATACACCTACATCATTCACACTCACAAATGTGTGTTTCTATGCTGCACATATTCTCAGCGTGAGCGTGAGCATTATCACCAGTCACGACTGCTGTTGAACATAATAAAACTGTGCTGTCAGCTGCTACCCCAAAACTCCTCAGTTTTTGGGGTGATGTTAATAATCACTGTCTTTTACCTGCCCGGTCCTGAACTTTGCCTGTCAGTATGTCAGTGTGTTTTATCGCCCAGCTCTGTCCCATTCTCCTAGGCGCTTTTTTTTTTTTTATCTGTCACGTGACTCTCTCAAAAAAAAAATATTTCCACTTTCCTCCAGACACTACAGACTGATAATGCCCCACTGAATTCAGACAAACACATGTTTTCAAGTAATAATGGATGAAGTGGGAGATAATAAGAACAACAACAAGCTGACTGTAGTAATACCCCAATGTCTGGTTTTAAAGAAGTGGAAATGTGGCTCATGGGACATAAATATGAGAAAAAGGGTAGCTGATGGAAATAGGAAACAACAAAAAGCCTTATAGTTAAAAAGAAATTAATTATCCTCCTTCTTCACTTCTTTACAAATGTGGACTTATTTTATTTGTATTAACTTGAAAAGCACAATGTTAATAGTAACCATAATAATCTCAAGGAAGTCACAGTTTACGCTTTTAAAGAGGGGTCTCTTAATCAAACCCAGTCATTTTGTGTGAGTCGTACAAACAATATAAATTAATACTTAGTATTCACAGGTTTAGCCCTCACATGTGCTATTTTGTAGCAAAGGCGCTTAATCATATTCAGAAGAACAGATGTCTGCAATAAAATGAAACAAACTGAGAGAGAAAGCCGGTAGTGTGATCCTTAGCACAGGTGGCCTCACAATCCAGTCTCCACTACAGCTTTTGTGCACTGAGAATAAAAAGCAGAACAGGTACATCAGTCTGTGAGCTACTGTTATTGAAATGACATGCTCTTTCCCATGCCCAATCTCATTGAGGAAATCATAAACTATTCTAAATTAAATTATCTAATAGCCTCAACCCGAAGGAAAGTTTTAGATGGAGCATAATTCTGCTAAGGCTCATTGTCATGCGGGCCTTGATAAGGTTAAATCTAATTCTCATGAGGGATGGCGAGGTCATCGTTGCACTGAACCATCTTTCATCTCCGCTTTTCTGTATTTAACCGAGATCACGTCTGGGTCAATTCTGCATCTGGATACCGCGCGCGAATCCAGTCGAAATGAGGAACGAAAGCAGCACTGGGGATGTTGGATCAAAACAGGGAGGGAGCTTGGCTGAGTTGTGTCTGATTAAGTCAGCATTCGGAGAGAGGCACTGGAGGCAGGGTTGAGACCTGGCTGACGCAGCTTGGCTGCCTTAGATGGAGCGATCACCATGGGACTAATCAAGCCCACGATAAACAAAAGCAAACATTCAACAGAATGGGAGCTCATTCTGTCTGAGGCAAATGGCATTAATATGCTTTTCTCTAATGGCGCGTCCTCTCGGGATGGTGGGTGTCTCATCCATTGATTTCCACTGAAAATCACTTGTATTACGACCATAAACTGCTGCACTGTTCTGCCCATTATCGTACCGACCCCTTCCCGCCGCCTCGACACACCTCCCGCCCACTTACATTTAAATGGCAAATGCAGGATAATTGGTGTCTGTATTAACTAGTTTATTATGTTAATAAACTCAGAGTGTGTGTATAGAGGCGTGTTAATTGGCTCACGAGATGGTGGTAGGCACCGCCTGGCAGCTTGCCCACAGCCGAGGGGAGGAGGTGGTGGTGGTGTTGAGTGGGGTGTCTGTCAGTCAGCCCCCTCCTTAGGGAGAAAAAGAGAGTGAAAAGAGATATATTCAAGCCTTATCTCACATTGCTTCTCTGGCTGTCTTTCTACTTCATCCCTACACTCCGAACAGTGGACCGCCAAGAGAGAATAACCTCCCCACCTCTCTGCCCTGTCCTTCACTCTATTTCAGCTCTGTCGCCACTCTTGTGCTCTAGTTGTCTCTGAATATAAATCACTGTCTCTTCCTTTTTCATTCACCATTACAGAACACTGCCAGTGAGAAGGCTCCAAACTTCTGCTTCCCTGAAGGGATGGAGGTGACACTGCACATGGCCGCCCGATGAAAGCACAGGGCCTTTTTCTGATGACCTGTCCGTCGCCCTAATCGAAGTTACTAATCACCTGCCGCGGTCAATCAGAAGAATTACAGCACAGCTGAAACTTATTATCCACAAACATTTACTGGACTGCAACATGTGAGCACTCATATCCCAAAAACTTAAAATATCTATTGTTGAGTAGTGGCCTTTAGTTCAGGCTGTGAGCAGCGTGCATTTATCAGTGACAGACAGCGAGAGGAAGAGGACGACATTAAACCTTAAAAAAAACTGATTGTACCCTTCGCTGACATTATCTAAACAAACCTCAGAGCACGATGCACATGCACACCCATCCACACGTGATCATGAACACACATACACACCCTGCACCCCTTATATGGGGCTGCAGGGTGGTGTTGCCATAGGAGCAGGGAAAGATAGTGTCCATGTTCTTGAGCTGATGCCGCAGGGGGTGAGGGGCAAAAGAGGGGTGTGTGCGCGAGTGTGTGTGTGTGTGGGGGGGTGAAAGTGAGTCAGACTTATGAACTAATGATAAGAGCTTTAATTTCAAATTTGCCATCATACTGTCACCATCCGCTGAACGATAGCGGCGACAATTCCAGAGAACTTGAGCGTACTAATAGGATAACATTTAAAGAAATGCAATAAGTTCTAGGCAGCAGTGATGTTATGCTGTTGCTTTTAATCGTCCAGCTAGTAACAGTTAATGCTTTTAG
This sequence comes from Lates japonicus, assembly GCA_033238685.1. Taxonomy (NCBI): domain Eukaryota; kingdom Metazoa; phylum Chordata; class Actinopteri; family Centropomidae; genus Lates; species Lates japonicus. The sequence goes on from BRZM01000007.1 coordinate 4,111,227, forward strand.
CTTTGATGCAGAGAACTGCTGTATACGATGCAACCTTCCTCACCACCCCTAGGGGTATGAATAAATGATCTCTAATGCAATGAGCTAACCTTTAACCAACACTGATGGCCATTTGTGTGTGCGCATGTGCGTGCGATGTGTGTGTGTATGTGCATGAGTGTGATTAAATATTACTGAGAAGTGCAAAATAATTAATAATACCTCAACAGCCCAGTCCTAGAGCTATTTAAGTGTCAAGGAAGCTCCAGGGTCACATTCATATTTGACATATCAGCTATGCCTTTGAGCCTCCTGAAATGTTCCAATCATGTTCTACTAGTACTTATAGATACAGATACAGAGAGTTTGTATTGTGTCTTTGTGTACCTCCAAGCGCAGGCTGGGCAGTATGGATGAAATCAATATCATTATCAATAAGATTCAATATTTAAATTGGTACTTTTCCTATGCACCAATATACATAACTATCAGTGTTGCAGTGCTCAGAGTCTGACTTTCAGGACTTGTGATAACGGACTTGATGCTGATGACTTATACTTGGACTTGGACTTGAGCATTGACTGCATTCAGAATCAAGTTGGAAGTAAAGAGACTTGGACTTTGTGTTAGTTGTTTTTATGTCGTCATGATAATTTGTCACGGATATCGATATCTATATTAATACTCTAACATTATTAAATTTCATGCAAGGGCTGACACGTGTTCCACAGAAAAGCCTACGTTTGGATTACGCGTACATACCATAGTAACAGTTGTGCAAAGACTCAACCTTGACTCAGGTAATGGGAACTTGACTCAGACTCTTCTTTAATTATTGGATCCCGAACACTGGGGACTCAAGACTTGAGGTTCTATATCATTCCAGTGAAATAATAAAAGATCATATTGAAATACTGTCCATCCCTACTTTATGGTCTTTAAGTTGTCTTTGATGACTTCATTAAACTCTTGGCACTGGGATGTGAATTATATTTCTTTGGTGGTATTTGAACAGTACTTTTCTTTCTTCTTTTTTTGTTTCTATTAAAAAAAAAAATCATCTGTTTTTCCAAGTAGCTGATGTGATGCGTGGGCTGCACTCGACAACAGGATGAGAATTATCTTTAGGCCACTCTGCCAATTAAAACATAGTTAATTCATCTCCTCATCCCTCACTGAGTTGGTCATCATCACCTGCTGCTGCGGTTGTTCCCATTCCCCCCTTCCCCTTCTCCCTCCTCCTCCTCTGTCACCACTTGATGCTTCCCTTTGTGTCACTTTGCCCACACGATGACAGGGGGCTTTTAAAAATAGAGACGATCCACCCAGATTACAGCGTTTTAATTACAGAGCTAGAGATGCGATGGGGGTGTGGAGGCGCCTTCCTCTGACAAGGGGTGGGGAGGGTTGAGGAGGGAGGGAGAGTTGGAAGGCAGAGTGGTACAGTGAATGTAAACTGTGTGCTAATTAGTGTCGTCTGCCATAGTGAAGCTCTTGGGCTGTAACCGTCTAATACAGCATTGTTATTTAATAGCATTCTGAGCACTCCTTAAATGCACACCTGTTAGCTTACATCATTTAAATATTAATGCTCGAAAGTCACCTGTGGGAGACTGGGAGCAATTTAAAATAAGGACAAACAATCAGAAGAGGAAAACTAGAAGTGATGACACTTATTCTGCATGAGCTCCAATACTGTTTTCTGTCAACCTGAAAAAAGACTTCATTTTAAACAAATACAGATTTTGAGATATGAAAGTTTTAGCAACATTTACCTTAATTATTTGGCTTTTTATAAGCGTATAAACAATAAATTAGGTTATAAATGCCCTGATATGGGTCATGTGACATTTCTGATGTTACTTTTGCTTATGACAACTTATGAAATATTAATTTCACATGTTCCCATAATTCACAAGTGGCCTTTAAACTGTTTATAAATGCAATTAAATATACTGAAAGACACATCACAATACACTTTATATTTAATCATGTGTAACTGCTTTATCATCAAGTATTCATTAATAGTTTATACACCAACTACTGGTGCCTCATAGAACTTAGTTATCAAATATTAATGAAAAACACACACATAAAACACAACCAAAACTTACATTGGTTTATAACTACAATAAACTGTTATAAACCTTGTATTCATAGTTTCTACTGATAAATATTTTATCATAACTGAGCCACCTACCATAATGTAATATAATGTAGGCAGCACTTTCTGTGTTCACATATTCAGACAGAAACATAGATTGCTAAATTAAAGCACTATGACCATGTTTCATTATCTCTGCTGCACACTACTTTCGATAGTGCTGAGAAAATTACAAAATGATATACATGCCAGAATGCAGGCTACAGTCACTCATCTTTCGGTGTGTGTGGACACCATTGTCTGGCAATTTACTGTAACAGAGAATGATGGACAAGCTTGTGACAGCTGATGGGAAAAATCGTGGGCAGCTTCAGCAACAGATCTGAAACAAAGATAAACACTACTTTGAAAAACATTTCACTGTTTTCTTTAACTAGCTGTGTTTGATTGACTTCACCCCTTGTACCATTCTTGGTGAAAAAAAACAGCAACAGAGGCTTCTACACTCCTTAGCATAGCAGTATTAGTCATTGTTGTACTAGTAAAGGAATTTAATTAGCACCCTGTTAGCAGCGCTTCAAAACAAGTGAGATCAGTAATGTGGTGCTGTGACAATAAACTAAGCAAACACGTGTTTGTAGGCATTACTCTATGTAATACCTCAAAAGGGTGATTTTCTTTAAACTCCATGGTGTTTTGTTCTTCATATTAAAAGTGATTTGAGTGATCTTACTGTTAATCTGGATAAACATCTCATTAGCACAATAATCACTGGAACTTTTTAATTAGTTGCTGATTAGTTGTTGACTTTCATTACATATGGCCGGATTAAATCTTACTTCATTTCAGACTATTAATATCTAGAACACCTACTGAGGGTTTTTAAATTTAGAATAAAGTGTAGCTATTTCTTTGCTTTGACATTGAATTTATTTTCATTTGATCAGTGTCTTAAAACTAATTACATCCACTGTGTGATTCACTATTTGTAAACAGTAAAACAGCAGAAAAGTCTAGCGGGTGGATGCTTTTTATAGGCAAAGTATTATAGCTTTAGTTCTTCCAGGTTACCAGCTGCTCTGCTTCTAAAGTGAGCTTAATTACACAAACAGCCTGTGCTGCATACCAGCAGGTCAATGCAGTGATCACAGACGGAGGGAGGTGCGCTTGGTTTTGTGTGTATGTTTATTCATTATGGGTTGAGTGTGCGTGTGCAGACTAGTACTTGTGTTTGCTTTGTAGCAACCTGCACCATGCGCCTCCTGCTTCAAGCAAACAGGTTAGAATTACATACTGAGTATCTAGTAAACAGTATCCAGCTGAAGCTCTCACTTATGGCGTGGACAGAAGATATTTATCCACAGTTTCAACCGTATGATCCAAGCGCTTTTCAGATACTTCCTGTAAGTGTGCAGTGTTTAATTCACTTGTCTGTAGCTGGTGGTGTGATCAGCTAAAGCTCCTTATCATAGCAACAATTAAGTGCTGCGCTTTGTGTGGCTCAGACACAAAGCCTGATTACTCATCTTGCATATGCTTACAATCATTTAAGTATTAGAGAGGGTGATGTTTTAATATTATTGTTTGCATATGCGAAGATAATTCTTTGATTCCCCCCTCCTTCACCATGGGTGGAGCTTTACCTCCTGTACAGGTAGATACTTGCATTTTATTCTCAGCCACTCGCCTCCAGGCAGAGAGCCTCCCATTACAGTCCCATCTCTCCTCCCCAGGCTCCTCCAGCAGCCCACGCTATCTGCAGCAGCTCCCAGCGACCATGATGCCTCGGCAGCTCCCTCCATTAGGCCTAGCGGTCATGTCAGGAAAGGTAGCAGACTGTCACCACCACAAACTAAATCTCAAGTTTCACACTCCCTTCTTGCCTGTCTGTCACATTACTGGCTTGCTGTAAGCACTCAGATATATTGTTATGGTTTCTCTTGAGCTTGGACAATTGCAGAAAATGTGTGCGGCGTGAAGTTTGTGTATAGTGTATGTGTTATGCCCAAGTGCTACAGCAGGTCTTAGTCAGACCTGTTTGCTACATCTGAAGGAAGCATTCAATTATTGAATTAAGTTTTTGTGGCCTCCAGACCAGCAACTGTTACAATACATATAAAATGTCTTTAATGCCCCAAAAAAAAATGTTACTGTGCATATATGGATTTTGAGGAAACAGTTCTAATGTTACCCTAAGCCCAGCCACTGTGTCACTGGGTTTACTCAGATTATAAAACAATCCTGTGCTCCAGTTTAAACGGCTTAATTTAAAGTCAAAACTTTTGGTTTAGCACATACTGTGAGCTCATGAGCAGCTTTGCATTTGACTTACTGTATGTCTAGTACAAACGATGAGTAATTTGATTTGTTGCCAGATTGCATACACTTAAAATAATTTGTGCAAACAGAAAACAGCTTCTCCAAACATCAAATTTCTCTCGGGCGTAAAGTCTGTTATTGGATGTGGGCTGTTGTGGTTCAGGATTTCAGCACCCAAATGCAAACACACACAAAGCATGAAGAGGTGCAATGACAGTACTTTGATAAATGAACAAAGAGCAGGCTTACAAGCAGATGAGTAAGATGGCAGGAACACTGGTAGGCAAAAACAAAAGGAAGCAGGAACTCACAGGAAAAACCAAAAGCAGCAGCACCAGGAAACTCAAAGGAAACAGAACAGACAGGGGCACTTGTTTATATAGTCAGGTTGATTATGGAATGAGGTGCAGGTGTGTGGAGAGAGATCAGGTGACTACAGGGCTGATTGGGCAGAGTGGGAACAGGTGAGATATGAAACACTGGAGAGGGAAAAACAAGAAAGTAATTTCAGAATAAAACAGGAAATAGCATAAAGTGCAGAAGTCTCACAGGGGCAGATCATGGCGTTGGACACATTGTTATAAAAAGTGCCTTGATGGCTGTTCTAACTTTAACATTAATTGACGCAGTGTTCCCAACACATTAGCCTGACACATGTGAATTTGTTTATCTCATTTACCTCAATTTGTGAGTTAAATTTGGTTTTATTAATATGGAACTGTTGTTCACAGGCATGTGCTGAATATCAAGAACATAATTACAATTTTGAGAAGATGGCAAAAATGAGACATTGAATTTGCCAACACAAATGATTTTCAGTTTGTTTGTTTTTTAATGTAGATACAATCATTGAAGGTGGTAATCCTGGCAAAACTATTTCACCAGAGAGGATACAATAACTGATGTTATTTATAAGACATGTTGTCAGGCAAATCAGCCCCACCAGTCATCACACGTTTCAATGAGTCACATGCTCTTTACCATGAATATTACAGAGACTTACATTAGCTGACATTATTGCTATATTATTTATGAAATTGGCTGAACCCCCCTCAAGATGGTGAAATATCACAAAGTTTGTCAAGTTACAGAATGTTGCATCACTGAGCAAACAAACAACTGGTTCCCAGAGATAACATTCATAGTGCCGGAGAGAAAGCATTTAATGGTGTCAGGGTGACAAAGGGTGCTTAAAACTACAACCATACACACCTAAAAATAATCTTTTTAAATGACAGTAGGGTGTATGGTCATTTGAATGAACTTTCTTAAACACACAGCAGATTAGTATATTTGTATTGCTGAGGAATGAGATGATGTGAGTCGTTACCAAATAAAACAAACAACAAACAAACACTGAGTGATAAGGAAGTGACAATTAAACTTGGAACTTCAGATTCACCTCTTCAGTTTGAGATGATAATAGGTTAATCACCCAGTCACCCCAGAAGGAAGAGGCCAGAACATGAGCTGATGAATATAGAGATAAGAATACGCGCAGACAATTAGGACCCTCAGACAGAGCTGAGAAAGTGTGTGTTTGCTATTCTCCAATATGCAGACCTTGTAGAGCTGATGATGATCCAAGGCAGCCCAGATGCACCAGGTCATCTCATGAATATATGACCATAACCATTCTCAGGTCATTCGGATGGTCCTCCGACCCTCCGCCGCGCCCGGGGCCTGAGTGGAGTACCAGACCAGGGTCAGGGTCAGTTCAGATAATAGCGAATCAAATTTGATTCAAATGGGTTTGGATTTTGAACTTGAATTTTTAAAAGTGAAACAGAAGATGAAAGTTGTCATATGCTTGTACTAAGAAAATGAGTCAAGTGTAACACCCTTATCTTTGGTTAATTTAATTTACTCAGCTTCTGCTAAATTAAAAGGTCTTTTACTCCACATTTGCATACCCAGCATGATTTCGTATAGATCCCAAAGAACCCAGAGTTTCAGCCATCCTATTCTCCCTATTTTTTAAATTAGTGAATAAATCTACCAATTGGGTTAAACAATTGAATCTTTTTATTTCATTTCAGACCTTTGTAATTTCCTGAGTCAAGAATCCACCTATCGTCGTGGTACTAAACTGGTAGACTAAACTCGACCAGTGAAAACTTTGTAATGATCTTGCACTGAGAAATGCAGCTAAACTGTTTTTCCTCCTTCTCTGTGCAGGTTCCCAGAGATCTGGTTATAATTCAAGAGAATGACTGACCCGAGATATACCACCACTATTACCAGTCTGCCCCATACCTGTCCTGTCCTTCATGGCTCCTGCCTCAGGCCACGCTGGTCTGCCAGAAGACCCCAACAAACCCACTTCTGCTCCGCCACACAGACAGGTGATCAGAGCTCCCACATATCATCACATTTCACAGCGGCTCCTTACTGCTGGTGCAGAGAATTAACTGTCAGATAAATAAAGAGTCAAAAGCACATCCACCACTTTGAAACAACATGGATAATCCTGAAGAGGAATCAGATTTATTTTTTGCAATTTGTATTAAATCGTCCTGCTGGCAGGCTGTGACGTTTTATAGCAGAGACACTGGAATTTAATTTGGACAGACAGTGCAAATCCATGATTTCAATTAAGGGAAGAGACATTTTTATGTACCTAGGCTCCACTGTGTGAAGCAGATTCATCGGTGTATTCTTCCCACAAAATCATTTAAAATAGCTCAAACTTACTCATGCTTTGGTAACAATAATGGAATTATTAGTGTAGGTCCCCTTTTACACATTGCAACCAGTGAAATTATGTCTTGATTGTTACCAGCCACTACTTTCCCAGTAATTTGTCAGCTGCATAAATAGAAAATTTGAGAGTGATTATTCTAAGCCACTAAACTGAGAATACAACTCCAGGCCAAGGTGCAGCATTAATACATCCACAGTACACGAATAACACCACATCCATTGTCAATTTAGCTCAGCTAAAACTGTTTTTATGAGACATTTAAGGGCGGTTCAGGGGAGCAAGGGAGGGATGCTTCACTGCTGTTGGCTGTGCACCGAAGGACCTGTTCTCACCCTTTTTAGTAACTGTCAACACGAGTTAGGACAGTAGAAAAAGTAGCAGCTGTTTCTCTGCCAAAGGAAAAGAAGACTCAAGCTATTCAAAATCTTTGCAGTAGGCTTAGAAATACTAACTATGTATCTGCCATTCTCTTCATATATCACATAATATACTAAACTCTGTTTAGACTTTACATCATTCACTTTTTTTGGGGCATTGGGTTTGACTTTGCTTATTCATGTAGATATAAAAACATCCAGTGATGTCACACACTCACTGATGAATATTTTTTGAATGTTGTGTGATCAGGCCTGCTAATCCCTCTTCCTCCTCCTCCTCCCCTTCGGCACCACTGCCACTGTGGGAGCCGGCGTCGCTCTGGCAGGTAAAGCCAGCCCGTAGCAACATCCAATCCAACAGCCAATTACCATGGTCTGCTCCATATTGATGTCAAAGTGGGGTCTCTGAAGCTCAGGAGTGACAGGAGCAGTGACAACAACAAGCCTCACAGTAATTGATAGAATGGTGCTGATTAGGGCAGCTGCAAGTGATTATGGTGCTGTTGATTGAGAATGGTTGAAGAGATGAGTTCATCAGATGCTTTTGATCTGTGTAATATTTTGTCTTTTGTTTTTTCATAGAAACAACAGTGCTGAGAGGCAGAAGAAGAGAACGATAATTCACTCACCAAATATGCTTTTAATGGGCACCAGTAGGAAAAACTATCTTGAGTTAACCGTCCTCAAAGATCATGATTTCACACTTTTGTTTGTCTGTTTCTTGCTTATTATAATTAAACATCTTTCACGTTAATTTACAACAAATGAAACAGACAAATAAAAAATGATATTGTGCTATGTGGCATCACTAACACCTTTCTTTTTCAGCGTGCATTACAAATTATCCAGTAGGAGCAGCAATAGATGGTGGTGGAGTGAGATGGCAAATAGGCCTCAAGCTGTATTGTGAAAGCATTCACAGTGACTCCACATGCTATATAGTGCTGATGTGGGCATTACCACTGTGGGCAACATAGCAAGAGTGTGACACCATATATGATCTATTTTTATGTAACACTGTATGACCTTCTCTTTAAATACACTGATGAGTGCTTGCATGGATAAGGGAGTACACTACTTCAATTGATGACAATAAGAGCCGTCAATCTTGAACAGTGTATGGAAGAATGCAATTCAAGGTATAGTTTGGATATTTCCAAGTCAGAAAAACAGTTAAGGTGTTTTTCTTCTTGGTTCAAACTCAGGTAAAGGGAAAGGTGTTGAGTTAATGTTCTAGTTTGTGACCCAGTTCTTAAGGTTTGCATTAACGCGCAGTAGCAGACAGGTTGAGTTTGCCAAATGGGATAATACAGTGTGCAGAGTGCAGCTGAGACAGCTGGGCATAGGAAAGAATTTCGGTGTCAATTTAGTAGATTTGTCTGTGACAACACACACCATCTCAATTCCATCCCATAGCATCCACTGAAAATAGTGTCAAGTTTGGAAGTTCATTTGGAGTTTGAAAACTGGATTGTACTATGGCGGTGCAGGGGTGGGGAGCAAGGGATTTCAGCAGCAGTGTGGGAGGATAATTTTAAAGATAGGGAGTGAAGGCAGCACACCCAAATCTCTGATAAAATACTAGGATTAAGAGCTCAAATGAGAAGAACGTGCCGACACGGCTGTCTCCACTGTCTCCAGGGCAATGCCAGTGTTTACCCAGCTATTAATATCAAACCACCACATGCTGCCTATCACGGGGAGACAAGTGGGAGAGAGAGACAGAGGCACAGTAGGTCAGAAGGGGTTAAATAGACAAATACAATTCTGAAGAGGAATGGGACTTCATTAGAGAAAGGCAGCTAATGGCAGAAGTAATAACTGATAAGTTAGACTGAGTAAATTGTAGATTTAGAGTGTGAGAGAAGAGGCGGTGATGCAGTGCATCCATTACCCCTCTGCACACTAACAGGAACAGTGTGTTCTGTGTTGAGAACAGCACGGGAAGCGGAACATGAAAGATAAATGAGGATGTAAAATTAGTGGTGTTTGTTGAAGGTGGAGGACACTGTGATATGTATCTTATCCAAATTATAGGAGACAGATATACTCATCTATTTATATCAACTTGTCTAGCAGATCCACATAAAAATCATTTTCCATATTAATGTGTTTCTTTCAGTATTTTTCATCAGTATGTTCTTATGCTGTTTTTGAAATCATTTACTTATATAGATACATTGTTATATTCATATATTTAGATTTTCTCGTATTCTTTTATATTGTAACTCTGTTTTTCTACATTTTCTTTTGTTGTATCATTTCCTCTCCGGCCCCATTATCCCAAGGAACATGAGGGTTTCTATCTCTCCAGTTAACCAGACCTTCACTGCAAAGTGTGTTCCTGTTGTATCATAGACAGAAAACATCACAACCAACAAAGTGTTGAAACAACATAGCTTTTATTTGTAAAAATAATAAATATCTAGGATAAATATTTCAACATTATTGCACTCATTGAAAATTCATTTACACACCACTAGGTATTCTCAGCTACTACAGTGTCTGTTTCCTCCTATCAGATATGAATATGAGCTGCCACTCAACGAACAAGGCAGATCAGTTAATACAGTAAATAACAGGTTATCAGTTTTCCTAAGTCCTCTTGATTAGAGGTGTCAGCTGGGGCACACACACACACGGAGAAGGACACACACACTCACATATGTACAGCTGCAGTGTGTGATCACACCCGGAGCATTCTGTACTCTTCACGAGATCAGAGACTGTCAAGAGACTTCTGGAGGCTGGATGCTGACAAGGCATTACGACCCTCACCTCCTTCCCCCTGACTCCCTCTCCTTTTTCCATCCCTCTTTACAGTTTTGCTACCTACTTCTGCCTTTTGCATGTCATTTCTATCTGTCCTTTCTGCATCATTGCACTCCTTCACCCCCCATACAGGTAGAAGCCACAAGTCAGGTGACCACAGAACACTTTCATTTCCCTTACTGGCACATTTCAATACGAAGAAAGTCAAATGGAAGTGCATGCAGCACAACTAAGGTGCATCATTGCATGCAACAGTTGGGTCTGGTGTTTCCACTGAGAGATCAGCAGATATGGTGAGCCCAACCCGGCCAGCACAGGCAGAGATTAAACCACGGCACGGCTGAGAACACACACCCTGACTCTCCATCCACGATCGAATGCCTTCATGTAACCATTTTTTAATACCACTGACCACCCAAATACTAACAGTGACAAAGCGTGACATTTACCTGGTGCTGTGCGCCAGAAACACAGACAGTGCTAAAATCTACAGTATGTAGGGTTTATGATGAATGTCACTAGAGATAAATCTATATACATCTTGTCATGCTCTTTCCTGACACTCTGTCAATGACTATCCTTCTCCATCTCTCATCCTTCTCATCTCTCCCCTAACATCCTCTCTCTTTTTGTCCTTTTGTTTTCACCTCTCTACAGGCCTCCAGGGACATGGGCGACCCAGGGCTTTAGATTGCTTTGGCCCGAACTCCATGAGGGTCGGCTTGACCGGGGGAAGATCTCTTGTGATGTAAATCACGGTCCTCTTGCTGAGACAGACTCCGTCTGGAGTGGGAAGGGCTGCAGGTCCTCCTGGGTGTCGCGAGGCCCAGCATGAGCCTGGCCTTAGCTGCGGGGGTGAAGATGGGCAAAGGAGGTGTTTCTCTTTGGCAGCAGCTGGTGCTCCCTCACCCCTCTTTCAGCGGTCCCTCTGAAAACACACGAGAGGCAGGTCTGTGTCAGCTGAGCGTGCCTGCCACTGTGGGACAGAGTCTCCCTACGAGTCATCGTTCATATTCATTGTCTGCCTGCAGGCATCAGGGGCATTGAAGTTAGAAAGTGTGGGAGCACTCACTGCGGTTACCATAATTAGACTACAATTGCCTTCCACTATGAGAATAGTTCAGAACTTGCCAGTAAATCAACCGTGCTCAGTCATATCTTATAATGGTATAAAGGTTTTAAATCACAGCTAGGATATTATTAGTAGTAATAGAAATCATTTTCCTCTCATTCAGTGGTGACACATACCATATTAATGGGACCTGTGTTTTGGTCTATGAGCTCTCACCTTTCCTGAGGTCGAGGTCTCTTGAGACTGGCGGCATGTTCCAGTCAGCACTGTAGCTCTCCTCTGAGCCTGTTCTCCTCCCGTACACTGCAGGTCAGCTCAGCTCCACCACCACACCATTACACTTCTCCAGGGCGTTACAGATTAGCATCTTCTCTGCTGTTTGGAAAGATCTGTCTCAGGTTCTCGCCCCAATGGAGTCTTGTCGATCAGTCCCAAGTCTGAGGTCTTGCGTCGAGATGTTTGTCCAAGGAAACAGGGGATGCAGCTGGCTGTATCTCCTGGTTTACTATCTCTCTCTCTCTCTCTTTATGCCGGTCTATGTCAGGGCTCGGGTCTGTCCTCGACTTTTATAGATGTTCTGTTTCTATTTTGATCCATGTTGTCCTCTACATAATCAGTGCTCTGACATCCGGCACCAAGTGCTCCATGTCTCATTCCTGAGAGCTGGAAGCGCTCTGAGGAGGGTTTAAGGGTAATTGGGCTGAAAATCCTGATTCTCAAATTGTATGATCACCTCCTGTAATCACTCAGCCCAACATTTTCCCTTCAGCTGTGATCCACAGTATCTTAGAGAAAGTATCACAGGGACACTGGAGATTATATAGTATGTAGACAGACACACACAACAGGTTTAGTCTTTGGAGAATCTTAATAAGGTCTTGAGCTTGATGTACATGAAGCAGCAGAGACATCTCACTAATGTGGAAAGACAACAGTTAGGCTTAGCTGTTTTTAATACACAAAGGATCTTTTTGGCCTGTAGGTTAAGTATGTATGGACAGGAATAAGACATCTGTCACTTGGAGATAAAGGTGAGAAGCAGAGAACTTTGTAAAGTGGCTTCATCACATCCTGCTGATTTTATTCATGATACAACTCAGAAGGGTTATACAACAGCTGTCTTTGTGACAACATCAAGCCCTCTCATTAGATGCCATTACAGTGCACTGCCTCACAGTATTGGCAGTGAGAGAGCTCCATCCCTGGTGATTCATTACCTCAGTGACAGGCGCCACGTGGCCGTAATCAACTCAGGTTACCGACTGGAGCGCACTCACCTCACACTCCACACACACACATACAAGTAAATGGACTTTCACCTCTGATTTGCCTGCTGGTGTGATGTTACTACCAGTCAGTGTCTCTGACTCATTCATCCACATCAGGTACTGATATCATCAACAGCATATATCAGATTTATCAGAATAAGAGTGTGATAATCCAGTGACAAGAGGTTTGATCACACTGTGGCATTAAATCTGTAGCTGTTTTATTTTTATACCCAGCCTCACCTATGGGTGCCCAGCAGTAGTGTAACTGCTGACATGCATTAACAAACATAAATCTACATATTATAGTCGTTATAAACCATCTATTAAATGTAATATAAAGGGTAAATAAAGTGTTCCTTTCCACTGACTATCCATGTCATGCAACAGTTCATGCTATTTTCCTTCTGCTTGTCAAGTGCAACAATATTTCATTTTTCCTCCTGCAATCTCTGACCATTCCATATGTAAGAGTAATGTTGCTCGAGTGTCAGCGAGAGAAAAGACGTAAAGAGTACCGTGGGCATCCCTGGGGTCATGCGTTCAGTCATGTTATGACACCATGACAACCATGAAATGCCATTTCAGAAACCTAGTAAGTCACTATGCAAGGTCCTTCACTGTTGAGATCATATCTTTTTAGAATCAACTTGACACTGAGCAATCAGTAACAACCAGTTCACTTTAATTTTTTTTTTTAATTTTGGTGTTCATTTGCTACAACTGCAGAGAGGAAATCAGATGGCTTTCACCTCTTAGCTGTTTTTGGGTGAGTCATGCTATGCTAATGAAGCCAGGGATGTGGAGGGTTTGTAAAGGTGAACAGTGATGAGGTGAGCCCTGTCACAGCTATCACACGCCCTCCACAGGCACACCAGACCAGGCCCGGGCCAGGAACAACTCTGCGTTGCGTAACAACGCCGCCGCGCAGCTGCTGGGGAAGTGACATTTAAATGAGCTGTCACCGAGAAAGAGACGTGGAGTGGGAGGAAGAGAGGGAAGAGAAGGGCAATCGCAGGATAAAGCCCGGGCCTGTCAGGAGACGGTAAATAAAGCAAAATATTGTGAGAGTGCAAGTTTGAGTGAGTCAGATATTTCTTTTTCATGACAGATGAGTGAATTTGGGGGGAGAGAGAGGAGCCTCCTACACAGGTCAACCTGACACACAGTGCTTACTCAGCAGAAAGAAGAATCTGAGGGAAAGTTAACTTTCTATTGATTCCTGAGTGGACACTCACACACAATTTTCAGCTTGACTCTAGTGTTTCATCCTAGCACCACAGAGTGGCACTAGTATGTGTGTGTGTGTGTGTGTGTGTGTGCCAGTGTGCCAGCAGGCTGGTGCGATGTTCGGCTGTGCTTCAAGTGTCTCTTACATAACAACAACAATAATAACAACAACAACATCAGCTGACCACAGACACCATCCATCTTGCAGCAGTCTGGTCCCAGCGGGATAGTCGGGTCTGAACAGGCTGCACCAGGCTAAGTTTGTATTATATCTGTGGATCCAGAGCAGAAGCCAGCAATGGGTGCGGGGCGGCGGGCCACGTGAGGGCATGGGAACAGACGAAGGAGTTACTTGTATTCCACTTCAGAGGAATGCGCTCGTGCCACAATTTCTGCCTATATACATGACTTCCACGCAGCAAATTCTATTTTTAATTTAATTTTATTTAAGGTTTCTAAGTTTCAGACTGCCAAAAGCCAAAGCAAATTCTTTTGTCATAAAATTTTGTCATTGCGTAATTGTGAAACTGATCTTACTTAACATGAGGCAGCTTCAGGAAATTATTAACACGTGACATTGTACAAATAACAGGCTTTAGGCTGCAAACATTTATTTCATCATAGACTGGACACCATAACACATGCACAAACTGCCACGAGGTGTAGAAATCTTTCACATTTTCAACCGTCCTTGGGAGAAAAACACCCTCACACCACCTGAAAGTCACCGCACAATCATTTTAAAAGTTCAACATTCAGAACCCTTTTCATTGTATAATATCAGCTCTTTTCCAGTGTTTGAAGCCAATGCTGCCAGACTTTTAACTGGTTAAAAGTATTACTTACTGGGCTATTTTTTCAGTGTTGTTACTGATCATGTGATTGGATGAAATAGTGCTGATAATCATAGGACAAAATATAAAGAAGCTCTGCTCGAGAAGGAACATCGCTACCCTGAAGGGTTTGCAACAGCTGAACAATAAACAGGCTTGGAACTTGATAAAACTCTTTGGCAGACAGAAGAAAAACACACACAGTTAACGGCTCTGTAGCATTCACCTGGAAACCTGCTAAACCCTTAGAGATTTGACCAGAGGACTGGGAATAAGACTAAAGCTGTGCAGCTGGGGAGAAAAGAAATTCTTCAGCCTAAAATTTCCAAGAGGCAGCAGCAACACCGCATGAGGCAACAGACATGAGAGAGGAACAATGCAAGTCTGTCAGGTCTCAAGGGTTGATGACTACTGCCCCCCCTAACTGTGTCTATTATTACTGCAGCTGGTAGACCTTAGGATCTGTCACTCAAGTTTCCACATCGTCTCTGCTCGCTCGTCCTCATCATCCCATCGCCTCCTCCGTTCATGGCCTCTACCCTGGCCCAGAAGCTTGGCAGCAGGTTTATGTTAAGGCCTGGCATTTCCTCGTCCTGAATCATCCTTCCGGCGGATAAAAGCGCTGCCTTTGCCAGAAAAATCTTCTGCTATATCTAAGCTACGGAGGCGATCCTGTGAAGAGGGGGAGGGAGAGGAAACTGTGAATGTGATTATTGTCAAAATATGGGTGTTAAAAGGGCAGTGTTTAGTTTTGTTTGTATATGCAGAAAGAATGGCTGTACCCTGATGATATGTACCCTAAACCAAACCTTCTGTCCTACATACGTCTTAAATTTAGTAGGGTAAGTCATGTCCAGTGGTAAGGGTGTATGGTCTTAGCCACTGAGAAAAGAGTGCAAAAAAATAAATTTAGTGGAAGCAGTTTTCATCTTTCTCATTAATCATCTCAAAAGGGGGCCTGACCCTCAGGTTGGAAAACACTGAACTGAACTACCGTATAATAAAGTATTTCAACTATAGCTTAAACTGAAAAATCTGACTGTATTTGTAGTTTAGGATACTGCAAAATTCAGCCACATTAATGACTTATTTGTCATATGTATTTGGTGAGACAACCTTATCAACATGTTGTGACATATTTGGTCTTACATGGGCGGCCTTTGACATGGTTTTTCACTGGTGACTTCAGTCTGCTGACCTACTTCACAGGACTCCTGCAGGGGTTGAGAAAGCACCCCTGCAGCCTGGAGCACAGGAGACGGACAAATCACGTAATACTGGGCTAAGTTAGCATATTTTAGCATGAGTGATATGTCTCACAACCGCAAGGGTGTTTTCTTTTTAACCCCCAAGCTCCAGGTCGCACTTGGGATGCTCTCCTTGAGCTCTATGTAAGGCTCAGTTCAGTGTCGCTGCAGTTCTCTGTGACAGGCCCCTGCTCTCTCCACCAGGATGAAGGATATCTTTCTGGTGGTGGTTCTCTGCTGCTGAAGATGGACGTCTCAGAGTGGAGTGTGGAGAAGAGACGCATGCTGCTGCTGGGGGAGGCGTTACGCATGCTGATCATGTGAGGCACCGGCAGACACCGTCGGCAATAGTCTGCCTCTGCCATGAAACCTAGAAAAGAAGGCAAATCATTGCTGGTACATTTCTGTTTATACAGGTGTGACACTGCCTCACATCTCATGTGTCCAGCCTTACCTAGGTTCTTGGAATTGTCTTCCACTTGTCTCTGAGCCTCTCGGTGATTGTCTCTCATGGCCTCCAATATCAACACTCAGGCGATAGCCCCTTAAGAAGAAAGGACAAAGCTTTGACACTTATTTGACACTTTCAGACCTTATCTGAACAAATTCGACAGTTTTTCACCAGGTAGCATCAGCTGGAGTTCTCTACTGGTTTCTCTTTTTAGCCTCAGATTAATATGACGGAATTAAATCTCAAAGCTCTCCCTCTCTGTGTCTAGAAAATCCTCCCTCACATGCCATTAGGCCATGCGGTCTTGTTCCTGGCCTGCAGCAGGGGCGTACAAAGGTTGATCGTCATCTCTCTCCGGCTGGGGTCCTGGTGTACTCCACAGGTTGAGTCTCCCTCATCGCGGCCTTCTAGACTTCCAGGTTAAATACTCCAACGGATCCTGACTGTGTGATCCCAGCCAACACACAAGCATCCAGAAACACGGATAATATACATTCATACAAAAGACATTTTCAGTGGATTGTACCCTCCAGGTGTAACATATTATATGTGTGTATATTAACAATGACAATACTGTATTTAAGTGAAATGTAGTGATAACTTTTGTATTTCTGGCCTAATATCTTCTTACGGTACTAATGGCTGCTTCTCATCCTCATCGTCTTAATTTGCGGCGCAACAGCAGCAACAGAACTGCATACAGAACTTTGTAAAGAGCTGAACCCATCTATTAAGAGCGAAATCACGGTGCAGCAGGTGTTCACAATGTCAGATAATCAGGAAGTTGTGTTTCCCTTATTTGAGTGGCAAACAACTTTTCTTGGAGTCTTCAAGCAATAGTGACAGGGATTCCAGTGCTGAGTCTGGCCTGGTTTGCCTAGCTCCACAATGCCACTGTCGGGAGATGATCTGAAGAAATACAGATTCCTTAGAAAGGGGACCTTATTCATGGCGTATATTTTAAAAGATCTGGCAAAGTGAAAAGGTAGCTGTCACAACATTTATCTGGTCCACTAGAATGAATCTTATTAATGAATCAGTCTCAGGACCACGAGCTTCTGGTAAAAAAAAAAAAAAAAAAAATCAGAAAAAAAAAAGATCAGAAAGAACAGGACAAAAAAAAGTTATAAAAAGTCCATTTCATCCCCCAAACTCTCTAATTTCAGCTTCCCATTTTCCAGGGCCCATGTGGCTCCACATCAGTAGATGTTCGTCACTCCAGATCATTAGCCAGAGCCTGTCAGGAGAGGATTCAGACAGAAGGCAGCCCTGACTGAGTACTTCTCTTTGCTTACTCTCTCATCGATTCACATATTCACACACCCCATAGCCTCAGAAGACAGTCACAGCACAATCATGTGAGCTGTTCCATCTCTTATCCTTAGCATTGTGTTTTAGGGACAACACATCTCCTCTTCAACAGTAGGTCTGATTACACGCTCTGTATCCAATCCACCACGGCTGTATTGATTTAAGGATTTTGTTAATGTCATGGTATGTGGTTCTTTAGATTACTGAATAGTGAATCTGTGTAAAAATGGTTGAATGGATTGCTGTAGATGTAAAACAATTGAGATGACTTTATGTCTGTGGTTTATTTAATTTTTGAGAATCTTCAGAAAAAGCTGAATTTTGGTGAAGGATTGGGAACGTTGTCACTGTCACACAATAATAAGGGTGGCTCAGCCTTCCAAGCCAACCTAGTGCAGAGAGAGTTCAGTTATGACCATTTGCAATAGTAAGTCACACATGTGACATAGGCTCAAGTCACAGAATATTACTGCTATGACATAAAGACATAGGATCCAGTGCTGAAGGGCAGAAACTACGATAATTTGTTAAATAGAACCCACATGATTTCACCTGATCATTATGGAGATATCTGATATTAATGGACTCTATAAAATATAAATAAATACAGCAAAGTTTCTAATAATGAGCAAATTATATCTGTATCATCAGTTCCTTGTTTATTAGACATAAGACACAGGTTGAACTCAATCATTATTGGTCAGTTGATGGCTTTTAAATTAACATGTTTGATGAATAATCTATAGACATACATTAAAAAACTATTATTAAGGAAAACAGTAAGTACTCTAAGCAGGATTCATATGCATTACAGTATACCTTTGCTGAAGGTATTAAACCTCAATTTAACAAAGTAATATAAATTCGTTAAAATAAAGAAGCTGACCTGTAATGTGATAAAGAGCACCAAATTGTTGATATCATTGATAACTTCATTTGACATTCCTTCTGTACAGTAAATGGCTAAAGTCAATCCCAACTAAATCTTAATATTATGTGTTTGGACTTCATGAAGAGAAGTATATTTCCGACTGTGACTGCAGCTTCTACAAATACCTGGACTTTTAAGTAAAATGCCTCAGGCCATAGCCATGTTGGTGAATGTGATGGTAAGCCAGCCATCACGATCCTGTATCCTAGTCGGCTCTTAAATAAGATCCTTCAAAAGTGTGAACAATTC
Source organism: Lates japonicus (assembly GCA_033238685.1). Taxonomy (NCBI): domain Eukaryota; kingdom Metazoa; phylum Chordata; class Actinopteri; family Centropomidae; genus Lates; species Lates japonicus. The sequence goes on from BRZM01000007.1 coordinate 4,130,074, forward strand.
AGCAAAGTTATTTAGGGCCCTATTTCTGGGATTGAAAATCACAATCAATTTGCTTTCTCTGGTTGGACTCCACAACAGCAGACCAATGACCAGACCTCAGACCTTTGCCAGTTTTCATTACATACACAATTACATTGATTTTTTTCTGAGGCATCATAACACTGAGATGCAGAGATTGAAAAAAGAAAACTGAAATTTAATAAGCTGGAGATGATATTTTTAAGTGATTAAGCACAACATAATGCTTCATAATGAAGAAATGACAGGAAAACCTCATTCAGTGCCACGTCTCATGGCCTGAGGGGAGACCAACACTGATGTCAATGAAATCATATAGTACAATGTAACTTCTGATGGCAAATAGCGGTTAACTTTTTACCGAGCCATGAGGTTATTGGCACAATAGCTTTAGTAAGTGTACAGCATCCTAATTTATGAACATTATCATCATCTAATATTATTTGTTTTTAACTGAGCTTGATAATTCATTTGCAACACAAACTAACAACATCTCATCTGATGCCTGGTTTTGACTCCTGGCCGATCTCATGGTGCAAATAAACAAAACTCTCAGTGATGGTTGATTAAATGTTAGCGCTGATTAGCTAATATATTTTTGCACCCTGAGATTGAGATGGTGGCATCAAACTAAGAAGGCGTTCACTGTGGTGGATCAGTGGTGTCCCCTCCGTGGTACTTAAGACAGCAAATGACTATGCCCCATCTATCACACAGTGTAGTTAAGGAAAAATAAACTGTGTGGAAACAGCATTTACCCATTCAAATGACGTGTTTGTGTTGAAGATATGACTGTGAAGTGCGAGTTTGTTTTAGGGGGGCAGGTGCACCAGAGAAACATATTTAAGCCATCGCAGTGAAAACTAAACAAACAAATCAAAACAAACAAACAAAAAAAACCAAAAGCAATAAATCAATAGCAGAAAGATAAGGCTCAGTCACGCCATTGCATCAGTTCTTTTGTAACAAGCAAGACAGGTGCACAGTGAGGATCACTTCCATCTTCATCGGAGTCTCCTTGTTTGAGTAAAGTCCACCCTGTCACAAGATGCCTTCAGAAAACAGTTCTCATTGCACGGTGAGGGACGTGGCAAAAACAATCACAGGTCCACTGAAAAATATGTATGTGATCACACAAAAAAAAACAACATTGCTGAAGTTTAAGAGTAAGGTGGAACACTGTCTTTGACAGGCACATTACTCCTCTCCTCATGTGACTGAAATGTGGTGAACGTGCAGTCACATGTCTCACATCTCCTATGCTTAGAAGTGTGGTCGTTGCAGTTACTGCAGCACGTCCCTTCAGCTTGGATGCATCACAAGTGTGCTGCTATGCCCATTTTTTAGGGTTCACTGATAATGATAATAATTAAAAAAAAACACACAAAACAAAACAGTAGTGATACCTCCCAGCCAGCTGTGGTACAGTTAGATGTCTCCTGTTTTAAATGTGGTGGTGGGAGCGGTGAGAGGGCCGCAGATCAGCGATGCGTTGGCGTAAATGGGACATGAATTCAAACATGGTGGCAGCCAGACTCTGGTGGATGAGGTAGCGGGGCAGACGGCCCTGATGAGACAAAAAATGGGGGGAGTGTGAATTGTTTTAATTGTTCTTACCTCTTTTTTTTGCATATTTTTCTTTTGTTTTCTGTAATTCATAAGCTCATACTTGTTATTTATATATTTCTGTTCATAGATTCTGGTATAATAACCCACTGAGTCATGTTTAAAACCCCTAATTTGTTTTATCTTTGTTCTATTTTTCTGCTTCCTGTCACTATTTGCAGCTGCAACAGCACATTTTCTGAATATAGACAATTCAAATTTCACTAATCTTGAAAAGGAAAGACCATGCCATTTCATCATCATCAAAATGTCATGGTTTCACCTTCAAGTCTGTGTTGAGGATCCAGATGAAGGTGCAAACGGACGGATTGCTGCTGGACTTGAGGACCACAAATCCTCCTGGACCATTCTCTCCCCTGAGGCCGGCAATAAAAGTAGAGGAGGAGGAGAAGACAACAGAGAAGTTAAAGAAATCAAACCAATACGACCACAATTTGGTTTATTCAATACAACGTCCCAATTTACTGGATCAGTGACAAGGAGTCCAGCTGGAGGCACGGTCTGACCTGACGTAGCGGGCGCTTGGAGGTTTGGCGTCGTGGTCGGTTGCCATGCCAGCAGACAGGTAGCAGTCTCGTTTGCGCTCCACCCGTCGAACATTCACAAAGTCCCTAAAGGAAGAAAAATCTATCAGTCAATCAGAAAGAATCTAGAGACAGAAGATAGGAAGAGAAGATGACAAATAGCAATAAGCCACGAAGTGAAGCCTGCTGTATTCTGTGCCGACGTACCTCGCAGACACAACCCCCCCTGCTGCTCCAGCAGAGACGTCATATGATACTAGAGTGTTGTCGTCAACCCTCTGAAGAATCTGAAGGAGAGGGCAGGAAGAACAGAACAGAACTTTGGCACAGAATGGTCTGAGCAATGAAAAGATGTTCACAAAGACAGAAAGATGAGTAAAGAGACAAAAGAAAAGTTGTCACCTGGCAGACAGAAACTGTTTTGTTCCACTGCACCATCTTCTCTGGTTGCAGAATTACTTCCTGATACACGAGCTCAGCAGGACATTGCATAAAGGCCTGAATAAAAGTAATAACACACATCAAATGCAAGTATGTGAACATAGAAACAGTGTTAAAAAAATTTTTTAAAAACGGGAAATATGATACAGCATATATCTGAACATCACTGGTCATATTTGGTTACACATCCTCCAGCCTACTTCCACCATTTCCGTCAGAACTGAAATAAATCAGACCACAGTCTCTGGTTTCCTGACACAGTCCTTTCTTTGTTGTTCACATGATCTCCTGAGGCGGAGGTCAGCACTATGGATTTCAAAAACCTAATTTTAGCTGCCATTTCGACAGTAGTTCTCATGAGTGTTTACGATCATTGTCCTGTTGGAAAACCCCATTATATCAACGAGTCCACTGTTTTGAGACATACTGGACTCTTGGACAACTGTTTGAACAGATGATCTTGGAGGCAGCGATTTGCTAATTTGCAGAGATTTTTAACTTGTGCAATACAACAATTCACTTCCTTAAATCGCATCTTTATTATAATGACTGCAGCTCTACATATTATAGTCAGGTTGGCAAAATTTATGTTGAAACAGACAGAATGTGGTACCTTGTCAAGAAACAGAACAAGGTGATGAACAAGTAAACAAATCATAATTTCAAATATTTCAAGAACTGGCTGAGCAAAATGTTTTATGAGGAAAGAAATGCACTAAAGACATTTGTTGTCCTTCAAAGATACACACAATACATTTTGGAAAGAAACACTAAATGTCAATGTAATTATTGTTTAAAAGAAAACTCCCTTCAAGTGCATGTAGGGCTGACAGTGGGCAGGTTCATTATACACTTTAAAGTGTAAAAAATAGTTTTCTCTCTTGTTCAAATTTGTGTGTGTTGGCATGCCTATTGATTTAGATGGGAAACAATACAACAGATTATACAATAGGTCTGTAGGTCAGGCTGATCAATAACATATCAACACGCAGGCCATTTAAACACAGCAGGAGTGTGTCAAAAGTAAAAAAATCTGAGGTTTCTCTGGCTGTAACTAGACCTTGTTTATCATTTACAGTAATAACTCCAGAATGCCTCAAACAGCCTTGAGTTATGGAGCGTCCGCACGCTTCTTATGAATTCCTCTATAAGAAATTAAACATGCTAAAGTAAATAGTTTGTAACACGACTCCAGTTCCTCTGAGGCAACCAGTCTCTTTAACATCTGATTTAATTTGACATCCATTAGTCTCAATTATTTCCCCACTATGCCCTCTAGAGGTTGTTCATATACATACAGGCCTATCAGCTGCAAAGTGTACTCAATTCAGTTGTAGCAGAGTGTTAAAAAGGAGTGTGAAAGCTGCACTGACAGTGACAGCTTCAATAATGGAGTACAGCAAAATCAGACTTATACATCAGAGGTCAGTGAGGCCGAATATATTAAAAGATTAATTACTATATGACATGTCTAAACATGACGAATATCCACAGTATTATGAGTATAAATGTGATTCCTTTGGGTTACTACTGTTTTCATGAGACACAGACTAACAGTGAGAACACAAAGGGCTGCTGTACCTTGAGAATGAAAGTCTTTCCATGGAAGGGAATCTCCAGGGTGTAGACAGAGTCTCCCATGTCCTGACATGACCACAAAAGACAGTTAGTATCATTGTGCTATTGCTTTCATTTCAAGGAAAAGACAATTCATTTACTCAAAATGCCAAATTTCCTCTTTGATGATGAAATACAGATTTGACATCTCAGATTCAGAGGAATCGAGCTGAACAACAAATGAACTGAAACCATCTCTGGAATGAACAGTGTGGTACGGTATGTGTGGTACGTGTGGTATGGCTAGAGCTGGGTTTGATAGGTGTTTAACTGAGCGTCAGTCAGATATCTTAATAAATCTTCTATCTTTTGTATGATGCAAAAACATCAACAACATGATATATCTGTATAAGTGCATCAGTCACTATTCAGAATGTCACTATTCAGATACAGATTACATTCTAATACCAGATGTAAATGGGACTCAATTCAAGTCAGTAAAATGTCCTTGAGCCTGGATACCAACCAGAGGGGGAGAGGAGACATGTCTCTTTTAGATAAATCAAATATGATGAAGCTAAGTCATAAACTTACATTGTTTTTTTCAAACTTCCAGTTTTCCTCCTGGGTTAGGATCTGTTCTACCACAGACATGGCCTCACGACCCTGTCTGACATACTCCTTCTCCTGCAGGGAGAGAAATGAAGAATAACAGTCATTATCAGGTGAAGAAAGGCTAGTATAACAGCTCAGTACGAAGACTTCTGAAACTCACGAAGGTACCTGAGAAGTGACAGCTCTGCGCCCAAGACCCTCCTCATCCAGATCTTCCTCAGAGCCTGCAGACACAAGTTCACATGGGAAATGTACAAACATACTGGAAAGACTGAACCCACTGAAACAGAGTGTTTGAGTCTGGCTTAACATTTAAGCACACATCACCTGCGACAGATTCAGGTGGAGAGTAGAACTGCCCATCTGAAACAGCACGGGGGTAGATCATGGGGGCGCGTTCACACGCTGCGTTCACTGCTGCTAGGTAGGCTGTGAAAGTAAAAGGGGGATCATAGTTAAAAGTTTTTCAAGTCCTGTTCAAACTTGTCTGGAGTCTCTCACTCACTTTCTCACTCTCTCACCTCTTTCATCATCTGCCTCCTGTGTGAGCACCTTGAAGTCAAGAAACCAGGTCTCCAGCCAGGCCACCACAAAGGAGGTGATTGGCAAAACATAGCCAAAGGCATTCTTGGACAGGAGCTGTGTAGAGGCAGAAACTACGTCATCCTGAGGCTGCACAGTCAGAACTTCCTTAACAGAAGTGGCAGTTGCATTTTATGTTGGTTAAAGCTCACTGTGCTATAAAAAAGACTTGATTCTAAATGAGGTGAAAATCCAGATGACGACATGTCTCTGATTCTCTGTGGTGCCGTAAAATCATCAAAACTCTCATCAGATAGTACATTAGAGGCAAAAAGCAGAAGTGAAAAAGCTGAAGTGTCACACTCACATCAGATACGATGACCTTAACAACAAGGAAGACACTGGTCACTAAAGTGGTTATCTGTGGGGGGGAAGGAGGAAAGATTTGAGAGTTGTAGTTCATTTCCAGCACTGAAAATATGAGATTTTACAGTATTTCACCAGTGTGTGTGTGTGTGTGTCACTAAGCTCACTTACCGCAATAACCCACCAATGCTTTAACCGAAAGGCAGCGTAACCCACTTGTAGACACAGGAAACGAAATGCGGCGAGGAGCTGAGACAAGGAGGAAGAAACAGGAAAGAAAAACAGGCTCAGGCATTTAATGTGATCATGTGATGCAGACATGTTTGCATTTTCTCCTTTTGTGTCAACAAATGCAGTCATGTGACCAACTTTTACAGCTCATTCGGTTACTGTAAATCAGGCTACATAACAATAAAAGTAGCTTGTTGTGACTGGTTGGTGAGGGGTGGAATACGATCAGGATTACATACAAACACTGATCTAATCAAATGAAATGCACACAGACTTAGATTGACCCACTTACAAAGATGTCAAAGAAGGAAGACTTGTAGTTATAATGGACGACCTCCTGTTCTAAACTGTCCCGGATTGTGCTAGAGATCTGCAGATGAACAGAGCAAAGTCCACATCAGAGTCAAACTGAGTCTTCACCATCACTGGCAAAAAAAGTCAACACTCACATTCAGCTCAATAATCCAGAGAAGTGAGATGAAGAGCAGGTCGAACGTCACAAAGAGACAGAAGGTGCGGCGGACGTCAGAAATGACCTTGCGCTCTGCAGGTGGCACAAACAGGTACGGGGAAGGGAGGGACAGCGACGTAGAGTAGGAAGCGTTCAGGGAGGCGATGGCAGGGAGGCTGCCCCCGAGCTCCCCATACTCTCCACCCGGCATTCCTGCGGTGAGACAGGAAACTCGCCCTGCAACAAGGGAGATAAAGCTGGGTTATATTTAGTAGCTCTGTCCCTCAGCATTCACCAAAAATGAGGAGATTATGCAAAAAAGGAGCTAGAAATCACCCAATATTATATTGAACCCACTTATATCTGAGAGTCATTGCCTTCTTTGTCAGTGTAAACAATGAAATATGTAACAGTTGCTTTCCTAAATTGCTCAAAACATTTCTGTTCTGAAAATTAAGATATGGTCTGTGATAGTCATAAGATTTTTAATTAGAGAAACAGAAAACAGGCAGCATGGAGCCAACTGGAAATCTTAAAGGTCCATGATATTATTCAGTGATAATGAAAACAATCAAGTGATTACAAAAGCATGCATCATTGCCTCTGCTGAACCTAGATGAAGACAGTGCACACAAGTTTTCTGCTATTTTAGATTAACTTGAACTGAAGCTCACACACTGGTCTGTGCCTCACTGTGAGTGTGTGAGTTTGCAAACTTAGTAACAGACAAGAGCGGAAAACAGAGCAAAGCATAAATACCCTTCACTTCTTTCGCCGCTCTGCATGCAGTCTCATGACTTCCACACCTCTCCACAGGCCATTTCACCAGATTTAAGATGCAGAAATACACGATCCATTTGTTATATTTATTATAATGCTACTTCATGGTAAAATGTGATCTCGATGTTTACTGCTACTTCAATCTGCCTCCTTACGTTGACGTCCGTTGACGACCAGCCTCTTAAGCCTTTTAATTGAAGACATGACTGACCACACACCATCTTTTATGTGTTTACATTTCATTTGTTCTCTGTGCAGTGTTGTTTTTATTTGATTGCAATTATCAATCAAACAACCCAATAATGTAATCTCTCTGTTGGTCAACATTTATTGTTTTTAAATATGCTTTATAAATCAACTGACAAACATAGAAAGACTAAAACTGCTAACTGATAATGCAATGTTCTGATTAAACTGATGTTTCCTTATTGAAAATATTAACTTAAAGCAGTCGACTCCACGACAAGGGAGACTACAGTCTGGACTGTACAGAACATTTTCAATCCTCTGTAAAGATAAATAAACATTAAATAAATATTTGCGCTGTCAACACTGGAAACCTTAACTCAAGACTCACATTTCCAGAGGAAGCCCTATTTAACTTAAAGTAAACTTTAGCAGTGGAGCAGTTATTGAAGGATGCCTGCGCCATGACATAACATTCTTGGCACAACAACAGGTTCAACCATTGTTAACCCAGTGAATCACAACCAGTCAATGCTGAGTGAAACACGCGTAGGAAATGAACTTAATGTCAACAAATACTGAGTCATCTCCTGTTGACTTAATTACCTCGCAAGGCTACATTCATCGGCGGTTGCAATGGGCATATTTTAAATGTTTAAAATTCAGATTAAATTTAGTTTTAGTAGTTTCAGAACCCAGGACCCCCCCCCCCCCTCCCCCTCCCCCCCCTTCCCCTTATAAACAACTGTGACACGGTGCTCGCCTCGCAGCTAGCAGGCTAACTTCAGGTTGTCAAAAACAACGACAGATAGAAAACAATAAACCGAGCGGCTGCCACACTCTTGTCCTTAACTGTTGTAAACAAGCGCAGAAGAAACGACGGGGCAAACGAAGAACTAGCCAGAGTTGTTAGCTACCCTTGTTAGCTCCCACCGGCTAACTCACCTTCGTTTCTATGCAAGTTAGTTTCACTTGCTAAGTGTTACACCGTTAAACAGTGAAAGACACACATCATGTTTCAGGTGGACAACTACGGGAAGTAACGCTACGAAACAAGAAAATGCAGTTAGCTTAAACCTGCGATAAATAATTTCATAAAAACCCAAATTTAAAGCATAAAACTCACTTGATTTACCGCAACATCATCACCGCCAGCAAGTCTTCCGGTTCTGACCTTTCAAAGAAGAAGCATTGCAGCAAGATGAATCACTCGTTCTCTTCAAAACGGCTAAAACGACCTGTGCGCGCCCTCCGGTGGCCAGAGTTCGTAACTACACGTCTGCCTGTTTTAAGTGGATTTTGAGTGAAACGCAGAAAGAAAAGGAAACTTAATACTAAAATCTGCTTCGGTAACACCATTTATATTCATGCTCATACGAATAAAAGTGTTTTCTTGCAGATGTTTTCTTGCAGATTTAGTCTCTCATAACGTCTCTGATCATGGATGCATTGTAATACGCTATTGTTTCTACCACTGACATTTAATAGAACAGTTTAATTCTATGATAATCATGGATATACAGTTCCCTCTGGTGGCCACAATGCGTAACTACATCAAACATATATTGATATTTATTTTTGAACGTATTATCGGAAGTATTACGGCTGGTCTTCCTGTTGATTCTGGGTCATTCGGAGACCCTAGTCAGTTTTAATATTTGTGTAAAACTCTATATCTGAACTTTTACAACTGACAGAACTGTAGTTACTCACTGTGACCACAGGGGGCTGTAACCTCATCAGCTGAAGACGTTCAAAATAAAGCTTTAAAAGTTGACACTTGTGTACATGTGCGCTGTTTTACGTAAATAAAAATATTCATTTCGAAACAAAAGACTCGAAACTCTATCATTATTCTAAAGCCGAAGTGCTGTAAGAAGAATCGATCTCTCAGATCAAGACGCCAAAGAGCTGTCAACAAAGCAAGATAATCAACTGTAACGTACTTTCGGTTTCGTTAGAAAACAGAATATGACATTTAAAAGCCTTAAAACAAGTTTTTAGCAAGATTTTAGCAAGACAGTCTATCAAAAAATATGATATTTCTTTGTATTTTATCACCGACAATAAAGAAAAACGCTGTATCCTCATCAGTAACCAGATGAAGCAACAACAAAAAGACCAAATGAAGAGTGGTTATGCATCTCGTACGGTAAACTAAATGTGATGACATTTTTGAACAGACCCTGTTTTGTATAATTAATCAGAAAATTAACTTTAATAGTTTACCCCCTTCTGTAGGCTATTAACTACTTTGCAATACTGTTAAGTCAGTGCGTGCTTTAGTGTTTGTGTTTTGTGGAGGAGAGTGACTGGAATTTCACACCACACACACACACACACACACAGTTAGTACAGATCAGGTTAAAGGAGAAAAGGAAAAACTGTTTATTTTGATATCATATTGTTGCTCACTTTAAAACAACCACATCACATTGAGAAACAAGAGAATGGAAAAAAAGAAAAATAAAGACAGAAATAAGCATTAAGAGTTCATACATGTCTTTCCATTGTTGTTTTCTTCTGACCCGGGTGGAGAAGGGAGGTGAACAGAGAGCGGAGGAGGGAGGATGGCATCAGCTGCACAGCCTCAGCACACACAACCTGCTCACCCAGTCAATCCAACAACTTGGGCAGGTCAGAGGTTAAAAAAGTTTCACACAGTTTTTATGTACAAACAGCCGCCCGGATGATACAAACAGCAAGTTATATTCATCCCGTGGCACAACTGGAAACCTTCTTATAATCAGAGCCTGTTTCTTTAGTTAAATTGGAAATTAAGTTAGATAGATGCTGAGTAGAAACATTTAAAATTGTTGCTGACTCCAATAAAAGAGAGAGACCAAGTGAATGTCTGTGGTAAAAAGAGTAGAGAAAGTTTGTGCAGAGACTATTTTCCTCAAGTGTCAGTCATACTGTACAGTGCCTGGTTTTAGGCTCTATGTGCTGCATGCTACGTGAAGACGTGCGAGTCTTTTGAGTATTTGGAAACAGGCAGTAGAAACAGAACAGAGCTGAGCTACTCATACACCCACCATTAGATTAGAAAAATAGCTCTTATAACAGATCCATGACTTACAAATCATGAGCGAGCGATTAAAAAGATGACAATAGAAAAGTGTTCACATACAAAAGGGAATCTGTGAGCACTGAGAAATCCCAAACGAGTCAACACCATTTGGAAAAGATTTCAAATTACTTTTTTTTTTTATTCTTTAACAGGGTTCACAATGAATCGAGTTCAAATGTGTGTGAGGCATGAAGGACATGGTAGTGTACTGTATTTCAAACAAATTAGAGGTAGCTTTGCCCTTTAAATATTCATTTTAAGTATGCTCAAAAATGAAAAGTATGGTATGAAATAACAACACACATACACTCACTTGCTCATGAAATTTACCACAATTACAGACAAACATTTTGGTGTTTATTATTAAGTCATATGTAAAGTGATACTCCACCCCAGATATTTTTAGTATCTATTTTTTTATTATGGATAGACAGAATAGAAAGTTTGAGAAGTTCCTGTGGATGTTTTTATACTTTTACTGTAGTCAGTTGTAACTGACATTAATTCAAGTTGAACACAGCTGCTGTTTTCTCTTGAATAAAACCTCCAACAACCACTGTTCAGGCCCGTCAGCCCTGGTTTATTTGACGACATATGTGGTAACATAATACAACTCTGATACTATGTTAAGAGCATGAAAAATAAACTATGAGCATTATATCAATGAGATAAAATCAAAAACAATACAGCTGGATTACATCCTGTATCATTTCCTGTAAATCCCTAATGGAAATGGCGGACTCCGCCACTAAGGTAATTCCTGAATGTGAATATATTAAATGACAAGAATAACATCAAAAGCAGGGCTTGATTCTATGAAAACATTAAGGATTATAACTTTAGTAGCAGTGGATTTCAGTAGATTTTGGCTGGAGTATCACTTTAAAGCTGTCGTTCCTACTTTCTACCACAAGATGGCAGTATATGCACTCTTAATCAGAGGGCTAAACAATGAATATGCTGCAAATCATAAAGATGATGAAGGCTGTGGTTTCAAAATAAAGTGGCACATATACCACACACATTTAAAGACCTTCAAGTACTTTTGAGAGGGTCATATAAGAGAAAGTCTTTGTTAAAGTTGCGCCCAATAAAGTTTCTATGTGTTTATTGTGGTAATTAATTAATTACCCTGTTAAAAGGAACATTGAGCTCTGTGCAGAAGCATCAAGGTAGAGGGAGGACTGATCTTAGCAGGATATTTGGTCACATTGACCTTGGCCCCTCTACTCTCATGATAAACAAAGGGACATTGGGTGAAAGTGGCGTCTGTAGTCTGCTCTGTCAGTGGATCATTCCTCACCTGCTCATATAGGCTCACCTCTAAGATATAAACTCCCTCTCTGTCCTCTCTTTAATCCACCTGACCCTTTAGAGGTGAAGTACAGAAATCTTTACTCACTCACGTGCTTGTATCTATCATTCAGTCGACCCATCTCTCATCCTCACTCCACATTTTCAAAACATCCACAAAACACCCACTCCTTCATTTTTCTGAGTTCTTCAGATTTTAACCATTTGACAACAACACCTTCACTCTCCTCCCCAAAACTTCCCTCCAAACATTTGCTTCACTCTCTCTCTCTCAGTTACTCCCTCGACTGTTCTCCTCTGTTGTTGCCCCGATTTTGTCCCCCACCTCCTCTTCCTCCTCCTCCTCCTCCTCCTCTTCCTCTTGTGCTGCTTGGATCTGCTTGGCCGTCTCTCTCACGCTGGAAAACCTGTCTGACTGCTCAGTGGCTGCTGTCTCATGGTGATCTGAGGAGACAAAGACTGATGTCAAAAGAGACAGCAATACAATCATGATACTTTGTTTAGCTTTTGGTAATTGTAAACATTGATATCAGCAGATCATTAGTGTTATATGGAGTGTGTTTGGTTTTGATTAAGATACTTCCTGATACATCCTGCTGGGGTACTTTGTGTTTCAGCAGGCTTCCACAAAGGGATTTGTTGAGAGAGCCTGTCATCTGGGCCAACAGAGCAATAATTCTGAATGAAATGCCACTGTTATCATGTGATATAACGGAGATTAAAAACCTATAATTCTGCAGCATAAAACAAAATAAAACATAATAAGGGAGTGTAAAATGCAAAAAAGTTCACTTCAACTCTTTGTAAACTATTAATTTAATTTTGTTCTTCTGGCAATCAAATTCGCACAGATATTTGCACAGACATAATTCATTCCCCAAACACTGTCAAAAGGTTTTATATTCTGCACTAAAACATAACAGAAGAAGAGTTAACTCAGGGGGTTTCAGTGCAACCCCTGACAGATTTGGGTTGAGGCACAACATAATACGACTCTGGGTTTGTCTCTCATCACACAGAGCTTCACCTGTGCTGCTGGTCAGTGCTCAGAGGAGCTGACATTACCCTGAAAACTGCACAGGTCTCCTCCTCTGAGAACAGCAGCTCTGCTCTGCTGGCAACAAAAAGGCTTCTAAGGCTTCATTTCTTGTTCATTTACTTCTGCCTGTGCCTACTTTACTTCCCCAACTTTGAAACCTGCTGCTGCTTATAGAATCGAACATTTTTGAGACAATAAAATTTGCTAAGCTCTAACATGAGAGACAGTCAGGTGATAACCATGAAGCAGAGTGAAATATAATGTGCCTATCTAAAGGGAAAACACTCAAATTGGGCACAGTGAAATAACAATAAGACATAAACTTTGACTAAACAAATTATGGCTTAAGTTTCGTTGTGATAGATCATTTATCTTGGGAAAATTTTCAAGTCTGTAGAAATTATTTTTCACACTGTTCAAAGACAAAGGGCGACAGGACTATGGGAAATTTGTGCAGACGCAATCAGGATAGGTATAAAGGAAAAGGGCAAACTGGACCGTTCACACAAACTTAAAGGAAAAATACACCTTTAGATATTCTTACAATGCATATGGTATCAGGCTGTGATGTCCACTGGGTTATTGCTGATAAAGAATTATCATTTTCATTTTTTAAATATTCCTACATGCTCTGATTTTATGAAGGACATGTGTTTGTCTGACAAACAAGATACAAAGTCATTATTTCCTAATTGTTTATTATTATCATTTTCTCATTATAATGACTTTTTGAATTTTTCACATATGTGGAAAGGGACTTCCTTGTGTTTTAAACAGTATTCAAGTGCTGCAGGCTGTATTTTTCCTTAAAAGAATAAAGACAACAGTGTTATCTTTGGTGCCACTGTGTGCAGTGTAGTGGTTCCATCCAGTCAACAGAGAGCCTCCATCTCACCAGCAGCTTTGGTGGGAGATGTGTCCTCTCCCTCCCAGTTGTCCTCATCCTCCTCCCCTTCACAAGGGTCTTCCAAAGGAGGGTAGACACCTAGGTTCTGCATATGTGCTTCAGCCATCTTCTGCACAGCTACACACAGGTAAACACAGCACGCACGCACACACACACACACACACACACACACACAGGGAGACGTCCACACAAACACATGGACACAGACACAAGGATAGAGGGATATGTTGTTTTGGTTTTACCACGCTTCAACACTGTCAGTTTTTATCAAGCCTCACGGGGGTTTTTTGAATACATGCCAGGCAGGCAGGACGCCAATTAAACACATGCACTGACAGACAGACAGGCAGGCAACTGCAAAGCGGTATCCCACACTGATTTTTTTACAGTAGAGCTTTCACTGTTTTTTTTTTCTATCCTTTCTCTCACCCTGTTCTTCCATCTGTTTGCTTGTACCCTCGTCTTTCCTCGACTGCCCACCCTCCTCAGTGCTCTCGCCTGGCAATGCTGACTCACACTGTTCTCTCTCTCTTCCTCTCTCTCTCCTTATACACTCTCCTCTCTTTTGTGAGATTACCTCTACCCCCCCTCTCACTTCCTCTGGGTCACCTTGGCCTCTCTCCCTCTTTCACACCCTGAGATGTGCGGCACTGAGGCAGGTCACTTTTCCCTGGCTTAAGGTGGGTTATGTAATTAGAAATTATTCTGAGGTAACTCTCTCTTTCGCTCTCTGCGTCTGAACTGATGAAGGACAGATTTCTGATGCAGGAACGAGGCTTCCTGTCTCATTATATCATCACTCGACATGCAACACAAGCCCAGAAATCCCCAGTAAATGAAGCTCTAATGACAAGCTCAGAAACGTAGATTTTTGATTATTTAACAAGCACATGCAACAAGCAAGAAGCCGCATGCATAAAGACACAAAAGAAAATGCATGTTTGTGTTCATGGATGTTTTTCTGTCATATGTGTGTGTGTGTCTGTGTGTGTGTGTGTGTGTGCCACAGCTGTATACACAACTGACTGTAATCCTGGATGATCCAGACTTTCCTAGACTCACACTCAGTGTCTCACAGCTGTCACACTATAATCTCTCTCTTTCTCCCTTTCTCTCTCTGTCACACACAAATATACAGAACCTGCTGTTGAGCATACAATAAGGCCAGAGATACGCGTATGCATATCATACATGCGCATGCACACAATAAAAAAAGAAACAAAGGCTTTTAATGCATATCTACCCATCTGTCACATGCTTTTTTTTTCTTTGTCTGCTATTATGAAGCATGGAAAAGCAAGGAGAAGATTGACTGCAGCGAAGCACGGTAAAAACAAAAAGGATTTAAACACGAGGATGAATCACAACACGCACATCTACCACCTGTAGTATCAATACTGCTTGTACCGACCTTTGAGTGATGGAGGCTGATACACGTTTGGATTTACACGTTTTGGTTTGAGCACTCCGTTCTCTCCTACGACCCACTGCAAGCAGAGAGAGAGAAAAATAAATTAAATTTGTCTTTAAGATACCACCCAGACATGTTTTAAGACATATAAAAATACTATGCTTGGTATAATAATTTGTGCCTGATATGTTTTTTTCCACAAAAACTTCTTGTATTTTTTAATTATATCTACATCTACTCTTTCTGCATTGTGAATATTTCACAGGCATAAGTAATGAACACAGTATCTCCAACTGTCCATCCAAGGTGCACACACTGGAGGCTTCAAGTTTTCACATTACACTTGTGTTAGCTACATATTGGACTGTGATTGGTTCCCAAACTGGAGGTGATGTTACGAACTCATGTATGATTATGATTAGGATTAACCTTTATTGTCTCCCTTAAGGGAAATTTTTCTAAGGCATCTGAGAAACACCGCATCACAGCAATATACATACTGGTACATACTTGTCTTTGACTCAGTTTTAAAGGCGCTATATGTAAGTTTATGCTATCGCTACATAACTAATATCAGCATTAATAGCTGTTTATTTCAGTTGTCGCTTTTACAAGACATGAGGTTAGAATACGCTCTCTGGGCAGCCTTTAAAAGTTTAAATTAACAGTTACTCAGCTTGAACAATGGTTGACATCGTCAAAAAAAGTTCAAATCTTCAAGTCACAGACAGTAGATGATGCAAAATCACAGAATTCAACATATCACAACACCAAAATGGGACTTGGTGGATGAATGAATACAGGATGAATTTTTCTGAGGAGGGCAGATGAAGATGCACAGACACTTATTATTAAAAAATTTGACTTCACCTTTACCTGATGGGTGGACTGATCATCCTCAGGAGACGATTGGTCGGCTACTCTGAACAGCGTGGCAGGTGTGGGCCTCCTGCGCCGGATCTATAAACAAACACACAAACAAATGTAAAGGGCAGCCATAAATAAATGAATAATTACACCAACCAACACTGTATTATTAATAATGCTCAGCACAAAGCCATATCAATTAAAATGGAAAATGTTGACAGTTCATGCTGGTGAAGGGCATGCTGGGCGCTCGCTGACTTCATTAGTGCTGCTGCCCAGTTGGTTGATGGGTCAACAGCCAAAAGCAAGTTTCAACGCTCAATACTGATCAGGTCAGAGCGAATGCCACAGTCAGTAGAGCACAGGAAGGCTCATTATGTAACTTTCTGTTTTCATACACAGATACAGCCCACGGTGGAAGTAATGAGGTGTAGAACAGAAAACAAATAGATGTTTGTTGCACAAGTTCGAAATTAACCAGCATTTAATAAGTGTTCAATCTTTTGATTCTGGATTTATTTGAAATGAATGACCTCCTCACATGACACACAACTTCTTAAGTGCGTTTGATTACTTGAGTGTACCACATACCGGTCACGCACACCCTTACAAACAGAGGGACCATGGAAATAGGATTTTAGATGAAATGAGCCCCCGCGTTCGGCCCAGACACTCCCCTCCACTGTCCAGCCCTGCACACTGTTCCCTGGAGGCTGAAGCCAGGTCGCTGATGGCCTGAGAGCAAAACCAGGGCTAGGCAGCAGACTGCAGGTCTACGCTTTACCTCAGCACAAGTCACCATACACAGTGAACTCTCTGTCCAGCTGTGCCCATACATCCAGGTAGCAGCATCGTGCTAGTATCGTGCCCTGCTGGTGGGAATGTGCTGCAGAGCAAAATATACAGGAGCTGATCTTCAGTGGGGTCAATTTAAAGTAACATTACCCCAAAAATGTATCTTTTGATCAAGCAGTAACCCTAAGGAGACCGTAAAAAGTTTTCTTAAAAGAGTTGTGCTTGATGACTGGTGCAGAGGTTGTTTATTTAACTGCAATTTGGCAAAAAATATGAGTGTTTGGATCATTCTCAGTATCCAGAAATGAATCTTTAAGTTTAGGACCTTTGGAACTTGCTTTGGAAACTCTGATGTGCATTTTATGATTTTTATTCTTGACATTTTATAGACTAAATGATACATGATGTCTTCAGATTAACTGGTGATTAAAATAATCATTAGTTGCCACCTTGTACAGGTTTGCAGCAGGAGTTTTACAGTGCTTTTTCAGAGTGAAAACTGGTCTCAGTTGGAGTCTATTGCAGCCAACACCAGTTCACCAGAGTAAACTGCAACCTTTTTACAAGTCACCTTTCAAGCAAACAGGAAGTGAGCCTTTGATACTCAAAAGATTATTTTGGGGGGTGGAGTATCACTTTAATACTGAAATGTCCTGAGCAGAATGTGTGGGGCCTTTGCTTCATAAAGAGAGATTTATATGCAGAGCTCATTGCTCTAACTCACTTTCCAACAATTCTAAAGGATTAATATCTGACATCTGTAAAATTGCCTTTTGGGAAAATGTTGGATAAAAAAGAGTACAGAGAATAAACACTGTGCAGCTAAGTGGACTTGGCAGGTCAGACAAACAAGGTATTGAGAGTGTCCTCTGTGGAGCAAGCCAACCTTGACATGAACCTTGGCTCTGCTGTTTACAGCACCACATAACATCATAGGAAGCAAGTTAAGTAGCCTGGCTCTATTTTGTGTAAAACTGCTCCATACAGAGAGCTGTGTTTGTGTTCGGTTCCTCTCCATCTTGTTAAGCAAGGTGTGCGTCATCAGAGTGAGGCGTGTGTTGCCAAAGCAGAGGCTTGCCGGGAAGCGTTGTGGAAAGCTGCCGCTGTCAAACACGGCAACACGAGCGTAGATTTCACCCTTATTTATGACACCCGACACACATTTTAATCTCGTCACGCAACTTCCAGCTTTCCTGTCTCCGCTGATCTCCCATACTATCTGTCTCTCTCTTGTTCACCTCTCATTTCCATCTCACTTGATCCTCTGCTTCCTCTATCCTGTTTACTTCCATATCCATCCTTCATTCCTTGACAGTGACATTACCCTCATCCACTCCTCTTCACCTCTCCTCTCCATCACCAGAGTGCGTCATAAGTGAAATCATAATTTAATCCTTGTTTGCTGACATGTCTGTCCTTTCCTCTCCTCAATTGATCTCTCTCTCTTTCCCTTTATTGGCAGGGAACAATCCACAGGGCTTCTTCTGACCCCCCTCTGTCTCTCCTGTCACTCTCCCCTGGCAAGGTGTGGAGGCCTGGGGCTCCATGCTGCTGTGAACCCTGCTGCCTCTGCCTGCCTGACACCTGCTACCAGCCTTGCAGGGCAGCCTGAGGTAGCTCACACAGAGACCCATGAGAGTAAGCAGACACCAGATGTTGCCATGACCAAACCTATGCCAGAGTCCATGTGGCATTAAAGTGATTTTACTGGGGGAAAACCACTGGATTGCTCCTCTGCATTCTAGTCATGCAAACCTGTAAGGATATGGTGAGAGGTCTAAAGGTCAGCAGGAAGATGAAAGAAAAAAACAGTGATTCTTCCAGTTTTTACCATACCAATATATTCTCAAGATATCAACTCTAAAGCTGAAACAATTGATCAGTTATTCAATTAGTTAACTGTTTTTCAAGCAAACATGCCAAAAAAAAAATAAATTCCAAAGTAAGTCTCTAAATTGTGAATAACTTCTGCTTTTTTTTATATCATTGTAAAATAAATATATTCATACTGACTGCTGGTCAGACAGGTCAAACAATAATCAATTAATTGTGACAATCAGTAGATTAATCAATAGAGAGACAGTTGTTTTTAAGTTACAAAATGTCACTTCCCCATTTTACATTTTACTTTACTATAAATTTCAAAAAAGTACAAAACAGCTGCCACACCTCTTCTTTCAGTTTTTCTTCTGCTTTTTGAGATATTTTTAGGCTTATGTTGTTCTGGTTGAACTAACAATAGGGTTTGGGTCATTGCTCTCTTTCTTGGAAAATACTGCCCTGGATAAATCCACAGGGCCTGCTCCTTGTCGTGAATATCTTGAGAAAAACATTCAGCTACGCATCAAGTGCAAACTTATAACGTATTATGTATAATGTCCCAGGCCTTGTACATTTATCTATTATTTTTCCTGTGTCTGTAGTGAAAATTCCAAAACAGAAGCAAAAATTTCCAATTATTATACAGTCCATGCCCCCCCCCCCCCCCCCCCTCCCCCAAAAGCAGTCAAAGCCATTTTTTCCCCTTTAATGAGGTGTCATTGAAAGAGACAGTTGCGCAACGATAGCTAGGAAAAAATTCAGAAGTGCAGAGTTGAGGCTCATTTACTGAGATGGAGATAAAAATAGAGACGGAGAGACAAATGGAAGGTAAAATGACTGGGTGGCATAATTGAGGTCCCCGTGAAGGATCATGTGATGATCTATTTACCTTGATGTGTGCTCACATACAGTGTGTGTGAATGTGTGTGTGTATACAGTAGGGTGATTGTCATCCCGATGCCATCTTGTGAAATGCCAGGACCTGACCTCCTACACAAGGAAAAGGACAGCAATCCATTTCTCAGATAAGCTGTAAAACAGGTTGTAAAGTACACCAAGTGACATGAAAATATTAAAATCATAGACTCAATAAACACAACTGTATTTGTTGCAAGCAAACACAGGTATCTGTTTCTCTTTTTTATGTACATTTATAAACAGAGAGTGATGGTGGTGTATGACATTGGCAGTGCCAGATGACATAAACACATAGTGACTCTAGTAATTTTCCAGCTTTAAAACCATCCCACTCTGCCCAAGTTACATAATATCGTATGTGACTTCCTCATTTACGCCAACACTGGAGCACAGCGTGAGATTACTCCTGCTATGCTTTATCCCTAAACCCCTCCCTCCTCTACTGCTCTAACCCCCTCTGCCCCCAATCTCCCAAACCTTCTCCTCCACTGGCAGCCATTATTTTTGTACCAAGATCAGTCAAGCTGCTGTGGACTTGCACTGGGGGGGGCTGCTGAGGCGGTCTTTCAGCAGCTCCACAGGTGTATGCCTGCAGGCTTCCCCGAGAGGCAGCAGCACCTCATTAGTTTTCACACAGAGCTTTGGTCTCAATAAAAACATTGGCTCACGGATCATAGCATAGATGGGAGATACATCAGTTTGTATGACGCTCATGAGTGAATTTGAATAATATGCTGACTCCACAATGTGAGACAGAGGTAGAGAGAGATGGAGAAACCTCTGGATTCAGTGAAGGATAGCATCGCAGGCTACAAACTCAGTTCATTAAAACACATCTGTAACAGCCAATTTCATTAATAATCATGTTTTCATATTACTTATTCCTTATATTCCTGTAAATCCATTTCAAAGTGTGTTTCAAGATTTGGCATAGAAACAAAAACCAGGCAAACATTTGTGTTTTTATAACTCTGTCAAATTTAATTGGAGGCAAAGAGGTCAAGTGACCAAGAATGACTCCAATATGAGACTCCAGTACCTCCCTCTGTGCTGTGTGGGGTACATGAGTCATTGGTAAATGTTGACTTTACAGATGTGTGTGTGTGCACAGGTATGTGTTGGCTTGGCACAGCCTTGCGTAGCAGCCTGGGTGCAGATCGGCTGATATGGGTCTGCTCCCCGGAGGCCTTCCTCTAAGCTGGTGCTGTCGTGGCCAGGCCTATAAAAAGCAGCAGCAGTAGGACAGCATAAACTAGATCGGAGGAGTCTCTGGGGGCTCTGTGGGATGAGACAGAAAGGTTCTAATACTCTGCCCCGCACCAGCGCTAACAGTCGAGCATCTCTAGGGGAGTCAGCTGCACGGAGCAGGCCTCACTGCAAAGAGAGAAACGCATCACAGATCTCCTTTCCTGTCAGCTACCATCCCTTGTGTCCAATAGCACTCTATTACATCAGGCCACCCTATCAAGCAGCATGTGTCAACTCTCTCTGATAGAGGTGAGAGCATCAGGTCCATATGAAGCTCGCTCGCTCTCTCATGGCCCAGCTTTAACCCAGCTCCAGATGGATAGATATGGATTTGCACAAGATTGATTAGCCGGTATAGCATCTGCCCACCAGCACATACCACTACATCATAGAAATAATCACGTGTGTAGGTATGTATCAATAACCGCAACCCAAAACTATTAACACACACACAAAAAGACAAAGAGCTGAATGTGAAACTGGAGGACATATGATTGGCATCAAAAAAAACTATATCATTGTGATATGATTGCTTGTCTTTTGGTCTGAGTTTTTCATCTTTATTTTTATTGGTCAGGGGATTCTGTGTGAATTATATCTGATGCCCTTCCCACTTTTATTCCCACGATTGTTTTGTGATCCCTCATTTTTTTGTCTTTCTTTTGCTCAATTTGAGTCCTCACCAAGAATTTCTGTTCGTTTTTTTGTCCTCTCTCTCTTTCTGTAAGGAGTGAGTCTCTAAACACCTCCTGCTTACAACCCCAGGTGCATCCACTGAATACAAATTTCCCTCCCTCTCCTCATGCGGCCATTCACCCCAGCTCTGTCCATCACTGGCTTGAGAGGTGCTCTGCTGCAGTTTCATCCCTGTTGTCGTGATCTTTAGCCAGCTTGAACTCTGAATAGCGACTCAATTAAACAAAGTCGTGATGTCGCCCTTTTTATCTGAGCCGTCCCCCCTCACCCCCACCGCTAACACCCCAGTGAGCCTTTTAAAATGAAGTGGCAGAACCCCATGTGGTGCTCTAAGTGCAATCAAGCAACGAGTTCAATAATACAATATGGTGAAAAATGATCCCTCTTTGTATGAGCTGAGTGTTCTTTTCTGTTAATGTATTTCTAGAGCAGACAAGTAAAAAAAACACTTCCCAGGTTGCTTATGTTTTTTAAGTTCAGTTATAAATAGTGGAACAACATTGCATTGTATTGTCTGTGGGATACACTGCACGTTTAACCATTCCAAATACATTTAAACTCTAAGCCGTTAATGCACTTTTGCTAATAATGCAATCTGGTTACTGTGCATTGCTGTGTATGTAATTAGATTATCTTATTGGGAGGCTAAAAAATAACACAGCAGACTGTTTTTGAGCTACAAGATGCAAAATATCAGCAGTTTCAACTGACATCATCATCTCCATTTGCTGTTTTGTTTGTGAGCATATTTACACAGGAATTTTAGGAATTTGAGTTTCTAGTGGACACACTGTGAGCTGCTGTCAGGATTAAACCTAAATACCAGGTCAACGTGCCCCATCCTGACAAAGCTGGCCGACAAAATGTTTCCAAGCATGACAAATAAACAACCAAAGGCCAGTAATCAGATCTATCATTTGACGAATCGCTCTGTCAGACACATTTGGGCTACATTCAGTCATCACTCACAGACCGTGCTGCCAGGCAGCTTCAACAATGCTTCACCGAGTAAGTCCAGTTTCCAGCTGTTTCAAAGAGGGTCAAGGACGTGGCTCCACAAATTACAACCCTGACTGCAGCTCAATGAGGTCCGAGGTCTGTCAAATACGCGTTACTCATTCCTATTCAAATGAACAGCACTGCTTAATTCCCATAAGTCTGGTATGCTGCTGCATGTTGCCTCTCAACATTCACATAACACTTTTGCGGTGACCTTCGGCCCCACTACTGGCTAACTGAATAAACAGATGGTTGGAGATAGCATCTGGAGGGGCTCTCCGATGACCCCCAAATAGGAAATGTAATTATGCTGCACCCACTGGCAGAATGATATCATACTCAGACAACCCACCCACCCCACCCCCTTCTCTCCTTCTCCTCTGTCTCAGAGTGCCCCCCAGCATTTATGTAATTAGCTGCTGGTAGCTGTTTGGCCCGTTGTTCCAGAGACTGTTGGAGGAAAGGTTTACCATCACGACACAACAGAGATAATGTGCCAATGGATGATGAGTGACAGGAAGCCACCTGCCAGGCCACGACGCACACTGGAGCAACACACAGGGCAAAGCGACAACAGGGGAGGTGCCAATCAAAGCTTTCACAGCGACGATGGCACGGCTAACAGCCTGCAAACACTGTGATAATTCTGTTTTTTCTTGCTCATGCACTTGAATTCAGTGGTGTCACATTGTGCAGCCAACAAAGACCAGCTCCAGAGGTCAACAAGGTACAAACAAAGTACAGAGTAGCTATAGTTACTCATTTGCTACGTCATATGTACCAAGAGGTGATAAATGAAGAAAAAGGTTACTGTTGATGGTTGCTATGCAGCTTACAGCTCATTGCTTGGATGCAAATGGCACGTATAAACTCACCTAAGAGCAGAATTTCACCATCACTTAAGATAATAACTAGATTTATCAGCATGATAGCATGACAGCATTGAAAAATGTCTAAAAACTGCTTAATTTATCATCGGATTTAAAAATAAAAAAGTCTCAGGCAGAGAAAACAATTGTTACTGAGAAATTTCTGCATAACCTTGTTTCAGCTTTGAGCCATTCCCTCCTGAACATATTGAAGATGACCCAGTGTGCCCTTGGCCAAGCTCATTAAGTTGCGAGCAGATAAACATGAAATAAAAGTCTCAACCACTGCGGCCGAAAACCAGAGATTACAACAGGCACAGCAGCAATAACATAATGCCATGTCTTTTCTGTGTTGATGAAACAGGGATCGAGACCAATCCTATTTGTTTTGAGTCACGCCTCAGTGCTCCTCTCAATATGCCTACATCAGCGTGACCATCCTGTGGTTCTTAAGCAAGAGAGGGGCACTCCTGGCTTCACCTCCTGACCCTGAAAGTGAAATCAGGAGGGAGGACGGCAGATGAGGGGTGCGGCTCAGTGTCCAAATTTTGACACAGCTGCAATGAAGACACTGACGCCTAAAAAGTCAGCGCCAGATCCTGTCCAGCCCTTACCCCAACCCCTCCACCCCAATTTCTTTCCCTGCTGTGCCACTGCTGCCCTTCTAATCCTCTGCCTCTCCTCTCATCACAGATATGGCTGCTGCTGTTGTTGCTATGGCCAAGGTTAAAAGATGACGTGCTTCAGATGCACTATGATTTCTCTGCACAATCACAGACAGAAAAAAACATGGATGTGCAGATAGAGATGAATGAATGGACATTAGGGGGATGTTTTTCCTCATGCCCTGACTTGAGCCTGACTCGGTTTGATTAACGATGATCCCTGAAGCGACGAGTGAGTGACTGAGTGGGATAATGACACCAACTGACAAAAGAGGATTTGTTGACTGTAACACTGAAAGGCTGAGGGGTGGAGGGGGGGCGTGTTGGGGCATCGCAGGCCTCCATCAAGTTCTGTAGTGCGCATGGGCACACCTGAGGTGCAGCAAGCATTATTGCGCGTTTTCAACTCACTGTGTACACTGTCATCAGGCGACAAATCACTCTACCCGTGCTCTATATTTATGTTTTTTTTAGCTGTTTGCACAGTACACACATCCATGCACACATGAGCCAAGAGACGATGATAGATTGTTCAGTTAATGTCATCATTAAGAGAATATAGTTTTCAGATGAAACACAAATGATTAAATGGGAGAAAAAGGCTTTCCTGCACAGAAGCTACACTGCTAAAATAAAAGTGGAAAAAATGGACACGAAAGGAAACTTTGTGCTAAACTGTTGCAGACAGATAGAGGCCACGAACATGTAGCTCCAGAGTCATTAACTAATCAAAACGCCTGGACTGTCAAAAATGGGGAGGAACAAACACATACACAACCTACAGAAGACAGAGGCCCATTGACAGTGTCCAGACTGTAATTACAATCTGTGGTTTCCAGCGAGGGCAATTCATCTTTTTAAAGAAATTTCTTTCCCAATTAGTTTTTGCCACTACAAACGTCAACAAACTGCTTTGGGCAAGCAACTTTGAAAGGAACATTAAAAATCGTTTTCAGAAATCTGACAGACCGCGTCATTGGGCAGACTGAGTCAGAACCACTACAGTGACATTCCTGACTGTCCACATGCAGGGAAAGATCATTGCACCCTCTTGCCCAGTCCCAGCATGCTTTGTGCCATCTAACAAGATGTTCTTTCTGGGAGTGCATGTTGACAGTCCCCCAGACTGCTAATGTTTACCCACAAACACAAGCTGCATCAAAGGTCGCTGTTTGACGTTTAACCCAGAGACTGGAATGGGGAGGATGACGACAGGGAATGCTGGTGGGTGGAGGGGTTGTGGTGGTGGTGGTGGTTGAGGGGGGTGGGTTTAGGGTGGGGATAGTGGGCAGGGCAGGGGAATCCTAAATCATGCCCTCCATAATGCTGCTTAACATAGATTCGATGGTGGAAGTGTTTGGCATTGGAAAGTGTTGGACTGACCTTTATCATCCATTGATGTTCTCTTTGATTTTCTGAGTTTCCTGTCTCTTCAAAGCTTCGACATGAGCTGAATAGATCAGGTCGAGAGAGGAGAAACATAGAGAGATGTCTGCTTGTTGAATCCACAGGGAGGCAGACTTTGAGGGAATCAGAGATGCAACGTCTGCAGCATGACCCTAATCTCTGTCCATTATGCACATTACCCTACATCACTAGCAAAGGACACAGGATTGGTGTGTGTGGGGGGGGGTGGGGGGTGGGGGTAGGGATGGTAAATACAGCCATGTGCTTTCTCTGTGTTGCCACAGACAATGATAACTTTGCTCCTGACCTCTCAACGTGAAGATTACGAAAGAATGATAATCTTAAAAAGTCGTTAATTCTAGGAGGATTTCAATAAGCTACTCGGATGACAGAACATAGCCACAGACATCAAAGATGCCAAGGATCGGCGTGGAAAGCCAGAAAGGAAAAACAATGATGACAAACAAGTTTTTGGAATCCCCAAAAATTCCAGTATGGGCACTTTAGGTCTCTTTTGAGAATACCTCTAATCGGAGAGAAAAGGCTTACGCAATGATGTAATCTAGCAGCGAGGCTCACAAATCTGAAAGTGAGATTCTCGAATAATGCACAGAAAATATTTTGCTGGTTCCGCTCAGGATTCTGGGAACCTATCTAGTGAATCAGACCACATTTCCACCAGTTTTGAGCTGAACTATTGCAATCAAGGATGTGTCATCAGCGAATGGTGATCCATCCCCTTTCCAACCTGTAGAACATGACACACCCACTGATGTTGTCATGGTTCGAAGGTTGGTTCCAGCTGGGAAACAACGTTTTCTTTCGAATGCATTTGTATGTACTGAAAAAGAAAAAAAAAAAATGTCTGAAAACTTGACAATCTCCAGGGTTATTATTTGTTATTTGGGTATTTTTATTGCAGACATTGCAGGCATATAAAGTAGAATATATTTCTTCAGAGTAAACACTGAGAAACAGGTAACAAGTGTCCTGCAAGAATTTCTAACACCTTTGAAGGATGTACAAATAGTGGCTGTTTTCTCCAAAAGAGTGCAATATTTCACTGAGTGGGAGGTATGGAAGCGTCTCTCACATTAACACCAAAGAGCATTCACACATACATATCTACAAACATGCAACAGCAACCAATGCAAACAACCTATCCAGTCAGACAGAGTTGTCCATTAAAGTTGACCTTTTAGATGCCAACTGTGGGGGAGCTTTGGGCGACATAGTTGTGCAGATCGTCTCCATAGTAACAAGGCTCCGGCAGTTCAGTCGATAGTGGTTTTGGGGTTTAAATGCCGGTTGTGTAACAAGTTCCGAAGAATGGTATAGTCATTAGCAACTCATTAGCAAAGATGGACTTGTGGGCGACAGTAATTGCTGTGGGAGGGGAAGGGAATGAAATGAGTGTCGTTAACCGTTACCCCTGCCCACCCACACGTCCCTAGAGACTCCCATCCACCCCTGGTAGATGCTATCTGCTTTTAAACACACATAAACAGATCCGCTCCTGAACGCCCATTCAGTGTCTCATACTCCCCTTCAGTGCATTTGTTGCTTTGTTGTGACAATCAGCATTCATCCACTTGCGCACATACTCACAAACACAAAACCAATTTCTCACAACTGAGTATCATCAACACTGAGCCAGAGGCTTTATATATTTTTTGCTCTTGAAACATCTACATCATGACATGGATGTTTGAATGAACTGGCGCCCCAAACAGTAGCATCAAGCCAACACACGCAGAAGCTTATAGCACATGCAACCTATCTGAAGATAAAGGCCAAGGCCGGCCTGTTGGAGGAAAGCCAGCCAACAAGCCTAAACATAGCCGATCACTGTTTGACCATAAGGTGATTGAGCAATAAGGTCCTCCCCAAACCAGAAGGAAGTGAAAGATTTTTTTTAAATTGAGGGAGCAGATCACATATGGTAGATTGATATCCTGTAGTTTCTTGGAAGACATGATAGGGATCAGAGCATGCTCACAGGACATGAGAGATAGAGAATATAAGAGGGGGGAGGAGTAGAGCAAGCGTTTGAGTGTAAATGTGAGTGGAAGTTTTGCGACGCATTGCAAAACATCTCAATTTTAGCAAGTCATATACCTCTGTATTAGTTACTCAAAAGAAAACATGATATGAGGAAACTTGTTTCGTCAGAATTTACTTAAAAGTTGATAGAATGAGGAAACAAAATCACACATGATTCAAGAGGATTTGCTGAGGATAAAGTGCAATTATCACACTCTCTTTGATACCATGGAGGACACATTTTCTTAGCAAAAATTTGAGATGATGATCAGTTAGGGGTAAGATGGAGCATGATTGCAGGCCACTCTAGTTCATTAAAAGCCTCTTTTAAGCGAGCTGTGAAACAAGGACAGTCACTGAGGGAGCTGACCCCAGACAGGTGAACCCAGAGTTCATGTTGTGTATCTTTCTCACTCTGCTTTCCTTCATATGGCACATCTCTCTCTTGCTTTTCCTGCTCCATCTCTCCCCAAGTTCTCTGGAGGGATGAGCCATTGGCCTCGATCTACCTCGGCACCAAACGGTTCCTACTTTGGCCCACTTTCCCCTGCTCTAAAATAAGAGCCTCTCTCTTTAGAGCCAAAAAGAAAGATCAGAGTTGTCCCCTCAAAAATGAGCACATGATGCAGTCAATGCTGAGTCAGTTATCAGACACTTCTGCGGCAAAAAGCGGGACTGAAGAATCGTACTAACAAAAGCTCAGATGACAGAGGTCGCTCACATGCAGAGAGAGTGACAAGGAACCAAAGACAAAAAAGAAAAGTAATTATTAACAGTGGCAGTTATGTGACAAACGAAATGTCAAGGGCTTGTTGCTGCTGCTGAAGTTACAAAAGAGTGATTGGGCTCCAAAGACAAGATAGCGACTTTCGTGTCAATGTCACATTATTAAACAGGCCAAGATGAGACAGCAAGGCACTAATCTCATGAGGAAACAGAGAGAGGGAAATGTCATCATAATTTCTCAACTGTGTGGCAGACAGAGCCAGCAAATCCAGCCCTGCATAAGAAACATGTCAAAAATGAAACAAAGCAGAGAGAAGAGATGATGCAGAAACAAAGTGCTCTAAAGTGGAGAAGTGGTACAGCACTTAATACAACAATGCAGTCTCTTTCCTTGAACGACTAATAACAGTCAGGGTGTAACCTGGTCAATAAGAAACTCAGATTTAAACACTGTTACACAAAAATAAGTCAGAGCTAAATGCTAAAACTAAATCCTCAGGGACACAAAACTGATTCCTCCTCATGGGTCAAACAGTAGTCTGTCCACCGCATGCTCACCATCTCCACTTGTCGGGGGTCCAGGTTGGTGGGTGCGGAGGCCGGCACGGCAAAGTGGATCTTCTTCCTCTCCTTGGGCTCCCCCTCGACCTCAGTCGACACGGAGGGCTCCATGGCTCTGGATCCCGGGGGTCTGACTCCCAGTGGAGAGGAGGGGTCGCTGCCGAAGATCACTATAACCTCCCCTGGAGGAACCTCCCACTGCTGGGTAGTCCCACTCCTGAAAACTTGCCTTCTCTCTCCTGCTTCACTCCTTCACACCCCTGACTCCTGCTTCTTCTCTTAGAAAAACATAAAAGTCAACAGACTCTGGTTTTCACCACCTGCCCTCTGTCCTTCTCTAACAGCTGCTAATGCTCTCCTTTACCTCTCCTGTTCTCCCTCTCTCTCACTCTTTCTTTCCTCCCTCACAACCTGTGCAGCAGGAGTTGAATGAGGCACGTCCTTAGATCTGGCTGTGAGGGAGAGAAGTGGGTGGGGAGGTGATGGAGGGGAGGGACCGAGAGCCGAAAGAAGGTGGAGATATGAGGGGAGAGGGGAGGGGCCTGGGCAAAGAGGGGAGGAGAGGAAAGAGGATGTTGCAAGTGGGTGGAGGGGGGGAGCGGCTGTGTTTTTCTGCCTATCTAAGCCGAGGTTGATTTGTAATCAGAAAAAATAATAATAATCTCATCACATCAGCTGAGCCTCTTTTGGCCTCTATTTGTGAATGAGAGATTTATGCTGAGCAGAGGGAGGGAGCAGGGAGTGCAAGGAGGGATAAACAAGAAGAGAGATGTGTGGAGTATGCGGGGAGGAATGTACATGGGCATCCAGCAGCTAAGCTCATGCTACTGACATCACTGGATTTATTAGGCTCGATGGTGTTAAATGCGTGATGCTATGATTTCCGATGAAAGTCCCATCACAGTTGTGGTGAAATGCTCGGGCTGCCCATTTGTTTTCCATCCTGCAGAGATTCATCAATAACAAATCCCATTAAAATGTTTTTTGACCAGTAAATAGCTGGACTAACTCTAATGAGATACTTGAGGGGGGAAAAGGGGATTACAATAAAGCACAAATTATGTTGAAACCAAGCAACATGACACAGAGGAGTCAGAGGAAACGGGACATCAAGATCTTTAAATGGAAAATAGGGACAGAGCATGGTAGGTGTAGGGGGAGGCAGATTGTTGATGGCGATGTAAAGGGAACGGAGAGAAGGGCAGTTCCAGTGCTATTTTCGGGGCCTTGCTGTTATTTCACTCACATGGCAGAGGGATTTGGACAGTGGAGAGTAGTGGATTTGGCCTCAGGGCAGAGTTGAGCTTTGGCATGGGCTGGAATGAAGGAGATATCTGTACTGGTGGTGAAGGAAGAGGAGGAGGAGGAGGAAGAAGAGTATAGGTGGCTGGAGGGGCTTAGTGGGCAGAACAAGGAGGAAGGTCAAGATGTATATGGCACTCTGCTGTCTACAGAGTCCAGAAACACATTAAACAGTAAACTGAGTGTTTATCCCGCCAGTCAGAGCGAGCTGAACATACCAGCATGTTATTTATTCACTGTTTCCATGCAGGGGGGGGGGGATTTTTAAAAGGTTTGTCCGGGTGTTTGACTTTGCCACAAAGCCACTTCTGTCCAAAGCAAAGCACCACCTCCACACACCTGCAGGTGGCAACTCATTATTGCATCTCTTCATATGCATGAAGTGTGGAAGGTTGTGGTTTAGGTGTATGACAAGCTTGACACATAAGACAAAATGCAGACTAAGCAGTTGCTGAATGTTTCTGAAGAAATTAAACCTTTTTCAGTCACTTGCTGCCATTTGATTTTATTCCAGGCTGGTTGTGTAACTTGCAGTGTGTTGGGGCAGGAATTGTGCAATATTTCATGAGGAATGTGTAATAGGCTCTGTTTAAGAGGCTGGCTCAACAATCTGCAGAACTCCATTGTTAAATGAAAGCAGTGACTTCATAATTTTTGTCAAATGATAAGGTGATGATTAAAGTGAGGATTTTTTGTTTGTTTGTTTAAAAGGCTGGCCAATTGATGAGCGAGAAGAAGCCTTTTTTATGAATCAGGGAGGCCTCAGAGTCTTGAAGGCACCGTGTCTAAGCAGGAAATAATAAACACAAGCACCCCCCAGTGCCTTTGTACTCAAATAAATAAATAAACTACAGATTTGGGGCTCAAACAGATCTCTGTACAAATGTGTTGAACACATGTTTTGTTAGAGGGCATTTAGAGAAGTGAGATATTAGCATCATAGGAAAGAGTCAGATCAGCACTGTGGTCATTAATAACAGCAAAACATGGGTTGACATCAATCAATCAGAATAGCCCCCCCTCCTGGCAACATTGGCAACAAATTTAAAGTAATTCAATGACATTTGGCTGGACACAACTGTAAATATCGAAAGTCTGGGCCACCATGTGTCCAGAATGTCCCCAAAATACCTGTGGGTGTGGTCAGAGGTGTGTGCTCTGTTGTACCTGTAACCACACCTAACAGTGATGTCACACTGCCCCGGAGTATACTTGTACATCACTACAGCTGAAATGTGGGAAGTTGAACAGACTTTTAAGCAGGTGTTAAGTTTTTCAGTAAGGAAATCTGTTGTGCCATCTGCCATTTTCATACAGAATTCCTTTCCCGAATATGTTTAGCTATTTTATCCGCATATGCTGACCAGCATATAGCTTGTGTGTACTGTCTGTTTAAATTTCCAAGTTTGGACAATAAAGTTTCTACTCTATTCTGTTTAACTTTGTTTATATAACTAAATCAAGAGAGTTTGGTCTGCAACCCCAATGAGCAAATCTGGGAGGACAAGCCAAGATAAAACTGGAAAGAACATGAAAATAGTCAAACACAGGCTGAACAAGCAAGTGCAAGGCTGGCACAGTAAACATAAACAGGATGATCAGCTGTGATCTGAGACGCCAATGTAAGAAGAGGCATTTAATCTCCAAAAATAATCACAATTCCCTGGCAAAATAAAATGCGTCTTTCAGGCTTGGTTTGCAGATTTAGCAGGAAAAGGAATGGCATATAAATACAAAGAAAACATAAAATCTGTTTTATAATATGTCCATAGAGGTTGCTCTTTATCCCTCAATAAACCTGAGGGATAAAGTTAACCTGCAGGTTGCATTGCACTGTGGTTTACAAACAGGAAATGAGCTCAGTTAAACCAAGTTTGCTGTATATAAACTAATATATGGTAAAAGATTTTTTAATACTAACATAGCAAGTGACTTTAGCCGTCGTAAAATTGTATTTTACTAAAAACTGACTGAAAACAGAAAGATCAGCATGCTGTATAATACATACCGGCTGGATTAGAGCACCAGAAAAATCTGATTTAGGGCACCAGTAAATCAGATTGTTTAAAATTCAGACGACACACTCTGTTCTTTAGGAAATCCAACAATATTTACTCCTGGGGGTTGTTCTGCCCCTTTTGCTCATCATCTACAGCTCCACGAGAGCAGTTAGGGTTAGGGTTGGATTAAAATGCGAGGCTGTTTGGCTTTCTGAAATGTAGAGAAGGTAAACACTTTTGACAAACAACACTGTAACGACGAAAATGGAGCAGTCTCCTCCTCTACCTGTATGGATTACTGGAGAGACAAATTGTCAGGTAAGCTTTCCAATCTGCAAACACAGAGGTGTCAGAGCAGCCAGACACAGTAAAGTCCCAGTCTGTCATATTAACAAAATTACTCCACACTCCTGACACACTGACAAGTACAACAAATTGCTCTAATTGGAAACCAAATGGATAGTCTTCAGAATATGAACTCATTTGTGCATAAAGAGATAAGAAAAGAAAATCACTGTGTACCTCAGCATGATGTTTCCAATGTCCTGATGCTGTGCCACTTTAATTCATTGGTTAATATTTGATCTGTTATTTGTACATTGTTATGTAATAGCCCCCCTACAATGTGTTTGTGGGTTTGAACATCCCTGGGGGGTGTCTGTGTTTGTTTGTACCTCTAATTAAGCCTGAGATGTCACTTGCTCTGCTCGTGATGCTGCTCTGTGTATTTACAGATGCTGGTTAAACCACATCTATATGTAGGCCCACACGTGTCTGCCTCTTCTATTTTTATTGCGCTCCTCCGTGTTTATACATTTTGTTTCAGGCACGTCATTAAATCACTGCGTTGGCAGAACCAAAGGAAAAACTTCCTGAAGATAGATCACACTCGCAGCCTGAGAACACCAAGCTTGATAATAACTCAGCAGCAGCAAGTGAGGACATGGTGTACAAAATGTGTGACATGTGCACTATACAGCACATACACACACACACACACACACTGGAGACACTCCAACCCAGCTCTAAAGACAAATTGGGAAAAAGTGTGTAATTCTATCTACTCCAAAACTGGGCATCTTGTACCACGTGACAGTGGAGCAAGAGCTGACAAAAACCTCCCTGTTATGTCAGGCCTGTCAGACGCCCTACAGATGATACCTGATATACTATAAAGACCAAATGCATTCTGAGTGTGTACTCTGAATAAAATACAGCTAAAGGAAAAGGCAGTGGGAAACATCTAATCTAACAAATATCGTTATTAGAGTTCACTCACAAATCCCTCTCTTCACGCTAACTTATTCTCCCTATCTGGGCGGCACTCTGGCTGTAATAAGCTGATACCTTCACAGAGGATTTCAGGGACAAATATCACTGTAAAAGGTGAAATATTCCATTAATCAGGATCACAGAGAGGCTTTGTGCTGTCATAGCAGGTGTCCTGGTAATTCTGTTGAGGGGCACGAAGAGGCACTGCCTGCCAGTCAACACCTCACTTGACTCCTCACTCATCCCCCTCCATCTGGTTATATAACATACCATCACACAATAGGTATGTACTGCTCATATGAACGGCCATAGTCAGGTACACCTGGGAAGGTTCAGTGTAACCCATAGTTACTGTACCTTGCATTGTGTTGGTGATGAAGGATATGAATGCACCATCTGCTGTCCTGTTGGTGTAATTACAAGTTAGGATGGGCTGGCATGTAAATCATCCTGATGTTTTATTGGTTTGTTTGCTCTCTTCACTTCCAACCAGAGGTCAGAGGTCACGCAGCTACAGAAGTTTTCTCAGAGGCATTTTATTGATCCATTTGTTTGCTTTGATTTGTTCTTTGCCTTTTTATTTAACATATTCTTGTGATGTATGTATTTAAACAACTCTTCTTTTCTGCATGTATTTTTAATAAATAATTTGAAATTGTGAAGAACTTTGCAAACAAGGGTTATTTGAATAAAATCCTGTAATCCTGCTGTTTCATTACACACATGAGAAAGACATTTCTCCAAAATGGTGCACTGCGCACTGTACATGAAAACACAACAGAAAAACAAACAGAAAGGGGATTAGCTCCTCAGCTGGACTGTTATCATTGCAACATCAGACACCAAGGAACCAATATGCATCTGGAATGTGTTAGGACAACACAGCCTACGACCATCCCTGAAAAATCCAAAAGAGACTCACAGGAACAAGGAGAGAGGAGATGTCAGAAAAGAGATCAAAGAGGACAAGATATAAGAACTTAGTATAAGGTTTCCAGGGGAAAAAATCTCTTTGTGAAACAATAGGATTGCAAAGTGTCAGAGGGTGAACAAGGAATATAAGTGTGATTCCCAGAAGAACTCACCATGGAGTTTCTGCTTTTCTTCTTTGGGTCACAAGATAAATTTAATGTAATACTTGGCTCGCTATCAGTTTAGTTTTTTACTTTTCATTTTGGTCAGCTTTATGTTAAAGAGCATCTCTGTCTACTCTAAAAATGTGTGTTTTTGATGAAGTGTGACCACAAACAACCATTATTACCAGATGATAAACATGACAGTTCCACATAAATTCCAGTAGATGGCAGCCTTCTGTTACATTTGGCTCTTTAAAAGGCTCATCCCATGTTGACTGGTGAAATCTTCCTTAGTGGGGCTGAAATTGAAACTGAGGTGCTCATTTAGGATGAAAGGAAATTTAAAATCCGTCTCTACTGAGGGACGATGAATAGGTGGACAAATCACTCTTAACAGGATGTGGCAGCACAAAAACTGAGATACCGTGGGGACAGAGAGAAAACCCAAGATCCATGGAGGAGAAGGAAACGCTGAACTGAAGTGAGACTCCTGAAAAGGTAAGGGAGAGACAGATATTCTTAAACTTAAATTAGGAGATTTTAGTAGGACAAGGGGGGAAATAAACGAGTGGACAGAATAACAAAGATAAACGTGAAAAATGACAATGGTGGATGAGTGTTTGTTTGACTGACTATATATATGTGTGTGTGCATATATGTGTGGGCGGGTGCGAGGAGTAAAGTAGGGTGGGGTGTTGGAGATGTAGCAGGTGGAAGACATGGTGGAGGCAGAGACAGAGGAGGACGTGGCAGTAGGGCAGTGATTTAATTAGCACCCTCTACCCCCTCCAGCCCTTCACTCATAGCATCAATAATGCATGGCCCCTTGTTTCCACTGCCATAATTAATCCTCTCTTACTATAATTAAAAGCCAAAAATCCCACAAGATGGTTCAGCTTGGCCAGGCACGGATTGGGTTGGCACGGGAACTGATGAAAAACTCCAGAGCCTCACACACACACACACCCTGTGGACCGACAGATCGACGACAGACAGACAGACAGACAGACAGACGTGTTGACAGAGAGATCAATAGTCAAGCAAACTCCAACACGAGCAGAGTGAATGAGGCATGAAGGCAAGCTATAATACACGCAGAATGTGACACACAGGCAAATTAAATGAATGAATTTGACAGACCAATGACAAGAACCACTCCTTGAAAATGTGCTTTCGTGCGCCGTGTTTGTGAATGAGTGAGAAAGTGTGGGGAGAGCGAGCCAAGCACAAATCTACCAACCCCAGAAAGAAGGACGGATGTACACACACACACACACACACACACACACACACCCACACACCCACACATACTTACACAGGCATCCTGCTCCCCAGATGAGGTTTGTCTCCACTGCAGCCAAGCCAGACGAGAGGGAGAGGTGGAGCTTTCTGATGCTGCAATTAGGACCACACTGTCTGGGCGAGCAAACAAGAATGAATATTTCAGTCCGGAGATCTCCATGGGTACCTATGGTGGGGGCCTGGCACACCTACAGACACACGCGCACACACACACACACACACACACACGCACGCATAGAGACACCCACACACGCATAGACAGATACTTACAACAGCTTACCACGGCTGCCAGAATTATTCACCTCCCAATCACAGATGCCACAATTATCACATCAGTATCACTGCGTAAACGATGCCAACTGTTATGCTCATTGAACTATTGTACAAGGTTTACAATATCAGTATAAATATGCATCAGTAGGAGCAGTCATAGTATGTAGCTGATGGTTTCTCCTTTGTGAAAATAGGTGCAACGAGCATCCAAGTTTGGCCACACGCCAAGAAACAACACAGTTGGTATAGAGCAGAGGTCACATCTCATATGCAACCTAAATTTTTCCTCCTCTCTCTCTCTCTCACCTCCAGCACCATCAGCTAAATGGTGTCAATTCTGGCCCAGAGGTGGCACCTCTCAGCACACCCCAGTCACACACAGACTGCAGGAGCACCCCTCTGGTGTGGTTCATTATCAGCAGCTCGGGCGAGCCTCCTGCCCTGGGCTGTCCCGTCCATCCCACCATCACTTTCCAAATACACTGCACTAATGAATACAACACCGACGAGATTTGTAGCCAAAAGTATATGCAACAAATATAGGAGTGATTCCCAGTCTGGTGGGGTGGGTGGGTCCAAAAGTGTGTGCTGTATTTCATATTTTACAGTTTACCCAGAAAGACAAGGGCCCAGAGAAAGGGAGGGGGAAGACGACAAAGGTACGGAGGTGTGGCTTGATGACTTTGAAAGGCTATTGGGTGTCATTTGACCATAGAGGAAAAAGAATGATGGGGATTTTGATATCTTAAAGGGAAAGCGCTTCAATTTAGCATTTTAATTACATGCATTTAGCCTATGAAAAAGCACAGCAGGTGGCCCTTACTTATGACTAATCCGCATACAAACAGGATGCAAAGTCATTCTAAAATATCGTAATTCCAAACAAGCTCTCCTTCAGTGTTTCAATATCAGATCAAAGCCTCCCTGATTGGAGTTGCCTTCAGCCCAGTGCTGGCTAAAGCCACACTGTTGACATTTAGCATTTATTTTGGCAAGGTGACCTGAAGGTTGTTTGGGACTTGTTGAGAAGCATCAACCCCCCATGGCCGCAGTCCTCGGATCCCCTCCCCCCCTTTCCCCCCACCTCTTGTCAGTGCAGCTGAGGTAGGATAGGGCACTGATTTGGCTGGCAGTGAAGCTTGATGCCCCTGTACTGTCCCTCCACACACTCACACAAATACAAACACACACTAACACAATCACGCCACCATGGTTTGGGGAAGTGCCAGGTTACCATCCCCTCATCCCATAAGGGATGAGACACATTAGTGAATGTGCAGCATCACGGCTCCCTAGCCACAGCTGCCACACTACTGGTGACCCCAGGGATGACCCCCGCAACCCCCCCAAATGCTTCCTCAGTTGTGGCTGTGGAGGAGATGTAGGGGTGATCCAGGCCCAAGGACATGATGAGCTTCTATCAGCGATTTCTCAGCCTCCAGGTCCCTGTTCCCTCAGCCCGCTGGGTACCTTTGTGCCAAGTTGGACTTGGTGGTCATCGAGCTCATTTCTCCCACATTAACTCCACTAATGTCTGCTAAATAGAGAGATCTCTGAGCCTGGATGGACACAATGCAGGGAGGCAGACATACAGAGGGGACGTAGATGCTGGTGGTGAGGAATTCTTGCATCTACGCCACTGATGTGCCAGCATGCCTCCTTCTAAATGTTGGGCACCTCTGCCAGCTCCTACTAGCACCAATTCCCTGTCATCTACGGCTTCAACCCCCCACCCCCTTTCCTCCTCATTTTTCATACATCCCTAGTGGGCCCGCACACCTGGGTCTCACTTGCTCCCTCTCACCCTTCTTTTCAGTGTGCCCCTATGTTACTCTCCCTCTCTCTCTCTCTCTCTCTGATGCTTGCCCCTGCAGGCGCCCCTCACTCAGCACCGCACACTGGATGCACCAGCAGCAGCACTGGCAAACCTCACACATTCAGACACAGCTACCAGTAAACATTTGATCTTCACACTTAACCACATGAGCACTAGCTCATCCACACACACCATGCACGCAGCAGAAGCCTATGTAATATTATATTTTTTAATATGACTAATTTGTGGCTTTGGCAAGGGGGTGGAGGGGGGGGTCATCTGTGCCCAGTGCTGTGCCCACAAGAGTCAGAACAAATCACAATTGGTTTTGGTTGTCGCTCCTCTGAATACACTGACGCATAATTTGATCGAATTAGGTAAATAAATAAACAATATGCCTTCTGTTCCACGGCCTTAATGCACTTATAATGCATCCCCATCCCCCTACACCCACGCTGCTTCTGAACCAGAGATGTGGTGGAGGGTAAACCTTGCAACTGAACCCAGTTTACCCACCTTTCATTTGCCAAAGAGTTAATTAATGTAATTTTATGCTTTAAAATAATTATTATATTATCCTCTTAATCTGATCATTTCTATATGAGAATAGAGTCTTTGACAGAAGATAATTGATTTGTTTTTATAGCAGTACTTGCTTGGCTGGAGGTCACAGTTTATCTACTGTATTGTCACTTAATGCATATAAAACTGCTGTATTTTATAGCTTATACACTTCATGGGTGACCCTCAGGAGTAATCACTACAGCACTCCTATAGGGAGTTGGAATGATTAAGATATACATCGACCTTATCATACTTAATTGTATATTTACCTCCCATAACATCACTATAATCGTCCTCATGGTGTCTTCTGGAATATCTGTACAGCTCCCCCCTCTAAATTGCATTAAACACTGACTAGTGAGTTTGGCAGGTGAATGAGAAAATTCACAGGTTTGACTAAAAAAAAATTGCCAACATCCCTTGAAACAGCAGCACAGGTCAACAATGATGAGTTTTGTTGTTCCACCATTTTATTTTCTCCCTCTCTCTTCTGTTTTTCCTCCTTTTTTCTGGCTGTGTGAGCGCTAGCGCGGTGACAGATGGCGAGGCCCTCCTCCTCCTCCTCCACCACCACCACCTCCTCCTCCTCTACCTCCTCCTCCTCACTCTCTAACTCTCTCTCTCTCTTTCTCTCTCTCTCTCTCTCTCTCTCTCTCTGTGTCTCTCTTCCCCCGGGAGGGCAAATCTCTCCGAATGCGGGCGCATGTCAATCACCGGGCCCTCATGTGATGGCTCTTGCCGGTGACGTGCCAGCCATATGGGCGCTGGCATCACAGCCTTAGCTGGTATGTAACCCCGTCCCCGGTAGCTCGCGGTTGCCACACGCGCGCACTCTCACCCAACGCACACACACAAACACACGTACATATGCACACATGCATACATGCTCACTCACTCACTCACTCACACGTATACTACACACAGACACGCCGAGACGCACGTTCGTTCACAAGCTCCGCTTATTCGAGTGCGCGCGCTGGGAGAGAAGCACCACTAAACAACCCATCACCAGCGCCAGTGAAAGAAAGCCGCGCGCTGCCTGCACCTATACACTTGATAGGGAGCGTTGCTTCGCTCGCTCGTGCGGTCCCTTAAGATGGTCTGAAACTCAAGCGCGTGTTTTTTTTTCTTCCCATCCCCTGTGAAGAGCTCGAGCCGAGGTAAGTTGGAGCATAAACAACACTAGCTTTAAAAAAAAATCAGAATGCCGAAGTGTCTGTCCAAAATGGAGGAGAAAATGAATCTAATAAACAGATGAACAGATGTGTGTTAATGCAAGGTGTTCATCTGCGTTTTATGTAGTTCTAATATACTTTTAACAGCGTGTTGTGGTGAATTTAAAGCACCTTTATTGTTTACAATTTGTAGGGTAAAAGGCTAATATACTGGCATGAGTCCGTTTGGATGTAATGTATATTCGCCTTATGTCAGTGACTTTGCTCTGGTATGCTCGTATCGATCCATGAGACGTAGGGCTCTTTACAGTGTCTGTTCTGGCAAAGGCACGTTTTGAACCCCGTTCTGACCAAAATGTCATAAATGGAAAATACACGGCATTTTCCATGTTTGTCAGTTTATTAGATTTCCGTATGGGCGCGTTTTGCACAAATACCTCTTCAGTCCCTCGCTCCCTCCCTCTCTCTCTCTCCCTCTCTCCCCCTCTCTCTCTCTCCCTCTCTTTGCGTGCCCTTCAACTTTTGACATCCAAATCTACCTGGATTATAAAAGCTAAGATCAAATACCACACTCGAGTCAAAAAGGCAAGCGTCTCCCCGGTTTCACTCCCTCCAGGATCATTTAACAGGAAGCAGTCCTGAAGATTTGGAGTAGCCCCTTACAGCAGCGCACAGGCTGTAAATAGATCATATCGGACACTAATTTGATCTAGAGATTCCTGCGTCTGGACCTCGAATCAGAGAAACAAAAGACGGCGAGCATGCAAGATAAGACTTTCTGTGGGAGATTTTTCCATCAGCTCCGTTGCCTCAACGAAGGACGTCCTCGATCTTAATGGGGAGATTTATTGATGATTTTGTCGATGATTTGCACGTTCGATCTCGGAGCAAATGAAAGGGTGGGACAACGCTATTGACTGTGACAGGCAGCGTGCAGCATGATTTATCTCTGTGTGTCCAGTTTTATCTCCAGCAATCTATCTCGACATAAACACGGTTTAAACCACAGTCGTTGCAGTAACAGTGGAGTAAATGCAGGGTGGGCTCTGCAAGCTCGGATATTCGTGTTGCACGAGTTGTGTTTTTATATTTAAAGAGGGCTAAAAGGATACAAGCGATTTCCATCAGTAAAGGGTTATCGGCGACTACGAAAAAAGTGCTTTGAAATCACGCACTCGTGCATACTGAATTATGTGTGAAATCTATTTCGTGTAAGCTGCACGGTCCGTTAATTAAACGTTGTTGTGTTTTTTTGCTTCTAATTGAGCAAACCTCCTGAGCCTGAGATTTAAAAACTAGATTTTGCCCCTGGCACACCCCCCGAGATAATTAACCAACCATCACAGCCTACCTTACCATTGGGCTGCAAGTCTATCTGCTGCTGCTGCTGCACTATAATAATAGATGGGAAGTGAAACATGTTAGGGAGGAAGCCAATAGAGGCTTATTGAAGCTGTCAGAGATCACCTCGTCTCTCTGTAGCCTCTTTTTTTCTGGGATGCACTGCATTTTACTAATCAAGTGGTAGGCTGATCAATTAAGTTTATTTTTTCAGATCTGTTAATTGGCATGTTTTATGTATTGGTTAACTGTTGATTGTTAATTGGCTAATAACAGTTTTATTGTGGTTCGTTAAAGCAGAGCCAACGGTGATTTAGAGTTATTTTTCTAAATATTTTACAAGTATTTTCGCATTATTATTATTATTATTATTATTATTATTACTATAGAGATAACATAAATAAAACTTAGATTTTTTTCACGGTGTAAACGATCATTTCCTTTTGGCTGTGCTGCTCGCAGGCCACGATATTGAAACTGCTCTCCGAGCCCTTTTACAGCTTGAGTTAGGATGTGTCTATAAGCCTTAATTTAATAATCAGCGTGACTTTAAACCGAACTACAGCCCATCAATTAAATAAAAATCCATTTCGCCTTCCTCTGAGGAGAGGTGTGTATGGTGTGTGTGTGTGTGTGTGTGTGGATGAATAGTGCTGGAATGCAGCCAGGAGTGTATATGGGTGTCAGGAGGAGTGAAAGTGGGGGCCCCCATGGGACCTGTAATGTGGCCCCTGCCGCTGGGACCCGCTGCGAGAGGACGCGACAGGGCACACGGATGACAGCAGGGAATTAAATGGGGATCCGTCTGGCTGTAACCCAGCGCTAAGCTTTAGGAGATGATTTCTTTCTCTTTTTTTATTTTCCCCTAAATTTATACTTTTTTTGTCCTTTAGGCAAAAAATAACGACTCAAATATATTTTCTGACAAAAAGGACAAAAAGTCACTTTGTTAATAATGAGATTTATCGACCTTATACGATGAAATTAATATTCGGGTGTTTATGGTGACCCGCGTAATAGTGAGTTTAAACACAAACCAGTTTTTTTTTTTTGTTTTTTTTTCTGCTATGGGGTCGATTTAATAGAAATGTCTTCGTTTTCACACACACCTTGTCTCCATGTTCTGACCTTATGAGGCCTAATTTTCGATTCCCTTTTCTCTCCCTCCAGAGCCACAATGTTGACGAGGCTTTTCAGTGACCCTTCGCTGCTTCCCGAAGTGCAGAAATACTCCGGCTGGGCGGAGGACAGCGAAAGCGAGGATTCTAAGCTCAAAGATGAAGAACAGGACAACCAGGACGACATGGACGCCTCTGAGCTGAGAGGAGGCAGCCGGACGCATTCGGAACACGCCGGGGAAGACGACGAGGACGACGAGGTGGAAGAAGAGGACGACGGAGAGGACACGGAGGGGGAGAGACCCAAGAAAAGAGGCCCCAAGAAGCGCAAAATGACCCAGGCCCGGATCGAGCGCTCCAAAATGAGACGGATAAAGGCCAACGCGCGAGAGCGGACCCGCATGCACGACCTGAACTCTGCGCTCGACAATCTGCGTAAAGTGGTGCCCTGCTATTCCAAAACGCAAAAACTGTCCAAAATCGAGACGCTGCGGTTGGCCAAAAACTATATCTGGGCCCTGTCGGAGATATTGCGCTCTGGGAAAAGGCCCGACCTCGTGTCCTACGTCCAGACCCTGTGCAAGGGACTCTCCCAGCCCACGACCAACCTAGTGGCGGGGTGCCTGCAGCTGAACTCCCGTAACTTCCTGACCGAGCAGCAGTGTCAGGACGGGGGCAGGTACGGATCCGGCTCCTTCTCCATGCATTCCTACCCCTACCAGTGCGCGCGTCTGTCCAGCCCCCACTGCCAGCCGGGTTCGAACTCGCATCCGCTGAGGACGCACGGCTACTGCTCGGCTTACGACTCTCTGTACGGTGGTAGCGGATCCCCGGAGTATAACAGCCCCGAGTACGAGGGGCCCCTCAGCCCGCCCCTGTGCATCAATGGCAACTTTTCCCTGAAGCACCAAGGCTCCGCGTCCCCCGACAACGAGAAGGGGTACCACTACTCTATGCATTACTCCGGCCTGCCTGGCTCCAGACCCACCGGGGCCCACAACCTGGTGTTTGGCTCTTCGGGGTCCCGGAGCGGCATTCACTCTGAAAACGTTCTGCCTTACCACGACATGCACTTACACCACGAACGGGCCCCCGTGTATGACGAACTCAACGCGTTTTTTCACAATTAAAACGAGAAGCCTGTTGTGCGTCCCCTTGCAATCAACAATCTATCCACGGCACAATTTTTTTGACAAGCTTACCCGCCAGGATTTAGGCATTCTGGGGAGATGTTTCACTCGTTGTCATTGGTGTTTTTCCTTTAATTTATTCAATATTAAACTTTTGGTTTGCTATAGTCAGGGATGTAGTGGAGGGCAACCCACCTAACCCACAATCCTATTTCGCGCAATAGAATTTATCCAGCTTTTTTAGGCTGATATAAATCTCTGAGAAGAAATGTGACTAACAAATCATATCAAGAGCAGAGGATAAGGGAAATTCAAATTATGAATGTTTTTCAAATGTGATTTGTGTTGTATTGGTGGTTGTTTGCATTTTAATGACAGGAAGTCAAAGTTTACCCACTTATTTATATTACCACTACATCACTGGCTACAGCTACACCCTGACATTGACGGTGATTTTCTACTATTATGAAATTAGTAAATAAATCAACGAACAAGCTAATGCAAATCACATTTACTCGTCTGTACGTGCGAGACTTTTTGGGAGGTTGTGTGTGGGGAGGGTTGGGGGTGGGGGGGGGGGGGGGGTGATGAAATAATTTAAAGAAATATCAGAGGGGAAATGCTGAACCGAGAGAAATGTGCTATGTTGGGTAGTTTTGAGAAGAATCTGTTCTCCAGCAAATCAATCGTTTCGCATCTATGCAAAACCCAACGAGACCACAGAGCGAGGCAACAAGGCCCAGAAAGACACTGTATGTTTCATCAGCACTGTTGTTGCTGCACGCACGGGTGCGCACAGACACAGACACACACACACACACACACACACTTACACACACACTCTCACACACTTGCACACTTGAATTAACACCCAACGAATCTGACAATGGCTGGGCTGGCCAAAATGTTTTAACTTCTGAAGAAAAAAAAAAAGTCATCTAAATACAATGAAAATCGAACATTTTTCTCATTTTCGTTTTCTACTCTTATTTATTCATATTAACCTTATTCTTCTACTTGAGCCATTGCACTGTATTTTCATTTCAAATTACATTTTGATTCAATATTTTAATTTTGATTTGCAATCTGCTGTTGAATAAGTTATTTATTATTATGATTATTATTATGATTATTATTACGATTATTATGATTATTATTATTATTGCACGTATTTATTGTGTTGTTTTTTGTAATTAATGTTAATAGTCCATGAAAATGAAGGGATCCCACGTGTTGCTGATCATTTTTTTTTCATAAAATTTAAGTCTTTCAACTTTGTATTCAACCAACTGTGTGGTAAAATAAAATGACAATAAATGAGACTGTGCAACTCGACTTTTTTAACACCTATCGAACAGCCTATTAAACATGCACTTTCCAGAAAGTGTTTCCCTTCACACTCAGTGGAATATTGATAATACTTCTCTATATAGAATTTACTGTGAATGGCTCAGTCATTT
The DNA here is from genome assembly GCA_033238685.1 of Lates japonicus. Taxonomy (NCBI): domain Eukaryota; kingdom Metazoa; phylum Chordata; class Actinopteri; family Centropomidae; genus Lates; species Lates japonicus. Next base: position 4,174,576 of record BRZM01000007.1, read on the forward strand.
GTATTTGTACGACACTGGGATTATTCAAAGCTGCAGCTTCAAGCTAATGGAGGAGCATCATCCTGCACCAGTCACTGTGTTATAGGATAATAAGAGGCTGACCAGGCCTGCTGCCACACAACCTGCAGGAGTTCCTCACAGAGCCTCGGGGCCTTTATCTTATAAACTGGGACAGGAGGGAGAGGGCAGTGTTGTCTTTCTTCCCGATGAAGCAAAATGGTGCCAATGCGTCATTTTTTTCCTGCTTGGCAGGCAGCTCAAACTCACAAAACAGTCTTTAAAAATATATGGAAATATTTTAATTGCACGAAAACAGATTTGGTGTAAATTTTGACTCACTGACTAAAGAATCTACAGACTGATCAGAGACCGGTCAGCCTAACAAATACAAATAATACACATTAAATGATGCCAAGCACTGCACTCAAGGTCATTGGGGTAATAATGGTGGGCCCGCTTCGTATTTTCCTGACCATTAAAAGCGCGATGTGAGGAGGAAATGTGTTTCAGCACCGTGGAGAGCTCCTGCAGCTGCCGTTTGGTTTGAGTTTAAAATTTGGTAAAAATTCAAATAATCCGAACATACTGAAGGCGATATGATAACGCTGCAACACATTAATGGACCTGTCATTCACATCACAATGTTTTAGAAGCCTGTAAACACATTTTAGGAGTTATTTTTAGATTTTATCCCAACATCTCCAGAACACACACGTCCTGCAGGTCTGCTGGTTTCACACCAGGTTTCGTCAATGTATAAGAAATGACCGAGGCTTCAGACCACTGAAAAGAAAATGCAAACCAATACTACACCAAGACATAGAAATAATAAAAATACACCTTCAGTGTTTCACTACACATTTTCTGGACGCCTAATATATTCCTGAGATGAGTGCTGATTTACTAGTATGCCTACTTGTTGAAAAATGTTGAGGAGGGAACATTATTTCTGTCTTTATAATCCTGTAAATACAATTATGACAGGACAACAATACAGGTGTGACACCACTGACTAAATCCAAATATTCACTATTATAAAAAAAAATGGTCCTCATCTTTGATTTCCATCCTTCGATATAGTGATGCATTAAACATCAGATATAAATTATGAAGTCGACCCCCCCTTTCATGGTTTCACCTCTTGTAACTTTAAACATACATCTCATATTTATGTCATACATTTTAAATGTGGAATTCTGTGGCACTATAAATATATGGATTTATCTGTTTCAATCAATTAAATCTGTGTGTTTGTTGAACAGAATGTAAACATCACACTAACATTAACTTGACACATATATAGGAAAGGTTAAATAATAACCTTTCTTCAATAGGGTATAGAAACATCTAATATTATAAAGAAAAAATGGTAACCACACACACACACACACAGAGAGCAAGGGAGCAGCCGTTGCCACCCCGGCTGGGTTTGGAGCGCTGCCCCGGGACCCATATGTTCCCCAAAATGTCCTGGGTGCTCTCTGCTGTACAGACACACGCACTTTGGGTGGGTGGCGAGTGATGGTGACCAATATTAATAATATCAATATCAATACACTGCAACAGCTTCACTTGCCCTTATTTAAAAATAAAACTAGGTGGGCATCAGGTGTGGTTTTCCGGCCTGGGGAGGTTCAATATCGTTCCTCATAGACTATCAATTTAATAATATGTGGTACAAAAATACAGGAATGCGTAAAACCCACTGACTAAACTGTTTACTAATAATTTCCTATCATTCATCAAGCAACTGTCCCAAATTTCATCTCCCAGATATGGGTTGAAGGTTTGGATGATAAAGAAAGATTCTTCAGTAAAACTATTAAACCCATTCATGTGTATGAGACATACACCTAACAGAAAATAACAATAATTGTAAAACTAGTTTAACAAAAACTTTCAACATCTTCAACATTCAGACTGCAAGCTGAAGTAAAGAACAGGCTAATTTACAGGTCAATAACGTTTTAAATGTTTGGTCAGTTTTGAAATTACTTTAATTACGCAAAATACAGACTGTATCTGTGACAAAAAAACCGAAAAAATAAAATAAGTTTTAATGCCGGGTATCAAAAAAAAATAAAAATAAGAAAAATAATAAATTTAATGAAAAACATCTGTGTTTCCATGTTTAAAAATAGGATTTGAAAAGGTTAAGTCTATAGCACTTGTATAGTTTTCATTCTCTACATAACTTAAAAACGGTGTACAATATTAGCACAATGTTTATAGATTGTCAGAAGGAAGCTTGACGGTGTAGTAGGTGAAATATTTTGAAATATTTTATTCTTAATTCTTGGTTTACCAACAGTATTTCGTTTTTATGGTTCTTGCTGGTTTTTAAAAATCACGGTTCAGTCCTTTGGGATTTATAAATCTGCTGCCAGCCTATATATATATTGTGTGTGTATGTTCCACTTCTACCAGTGAGTGCATTCATTTTAGTCTGAGTACCTGGTGGAATCAACAACCTGCAGATCTGCAGTGTTGGCTCAGGTTGTGGGTTCTAACCACTGGGGCCCACTGTGCTTATTGTGTTACACTTTACGTTGTTGGTTGAGCTCTATACTCCTTTTGGCCTCATCAACGAAAAAAAGTTGCATGCATTTCTAGAGCCAATCCAAAGTAGAAATATTAGCAGTGGAAGGGCATCTATAAATACTCGACCCCACCACCACCTGCCCTTCTCTTCCGCCTCCACAGTCCGGAGGGAGCGAGAGAGAGGAGGAGAAGACAGGAGGCTGGCAGGCTGGGAGGGCGGTGCCGGTGCCATGTTCCCCAGCAGCAGCACCGGAGCTCCAGAGGACAACCCAGGCATGGTGTGTAGTTCACCGGGCCAAAGTGCTTTTCTTGGGAGGGAGTCGATGTTCTTTCTAATTTTGCAGCATCTATTCATTATCAGGACGTTTAGAAACGGAAGCCTCATCCCAGTAACCTTCGCCACACACGCACACACTGGGTACGTACAGATCCCAGCCTCGTGGGCATTTTATGAAAGGTTGGCCCTATGAATCTCTTCCCCTAATATTGTTGGACATGAGCTCATGCATTGAAAGAAGGCTGTGTTGCTGCCGTTCTTCATGGTTTGTTAGCAGTCATAAGATGTAACATAACACATTAATGGCTGCCCCCTCTCTCTCCATAGACACACTGAGACCAAATTTTAAGAAAAAAAAATACTTGTTCTGAATAAGTTTGATTAAAATCTTGCACTTATTAAAAACTGATTTGCAGTTTTTTTAGGTTTGATGGAAAAAAAAAAACTTTTAAATTAGAAATAAAACAGATTTGTAGCTGACTCAGTCCGTAACATATGACAATAATTATTGTACAGTGAAAACATTTTATTTGGTTACATGGAGATTCTAGGGGTCATGCTTCTATAACAGGCCTCACATACGGACACAGAGCCTGTGTGTGTGTGTGTGTGTGTGTGTGCCATCAAATTAGCATGCCCAAATTTTTAAGCACAACACATAAAATAATATAACGCTAAAACGACTTAATAATTGTGCTAATGTGTCAGGATTGTACCAAAATATTAAAGGAAGAATTCACAAGGAGTGTTTTTGAATCCACTCACAGTTTGATTTACATTCTACAAACATTTCCTTTTATGCGAATTAATCCTTTAATACTTTGTTTGCAGTAATTTTGCAAATAAAAGTCTTAACACATTTGCAGTCACTCTTAATGATCTTGTAAGAAAAAAACTTTAATGACACTCATGTGCACTCAGGATGAAAAGTGGGTAGATGAATCTCGCTGTTAAATTATCATGTTCAGCTCTCACTCATGGCAGTGGGAAAAAAAAATCAAGAGTGTTTGTCGACATAACAGTCAATGGTGCGAGATTATCAAAATGTCACAAGAGTACTACCGATTGTGAATTAATTAACGTCTAGCTAAATAATAACCGAGTGTGTGTGTGTGTGCTATTTAAAGAGCATCTAAATATGAGATGATCGATATATGGATATAAAATATGTGAGGAATTAAAGCATTTAGGATTCAATGCAGAGATAATCTGGTCAGGAGATTGTGAGTCAGTCTGTCAGCTGATATGGACACAGCTCTGATTTAAAAAAAACCAACAAAAAAAAACAAACAAACACAACACACACATTGATGACACGTGCATTTGAATAATTTACGTCTATTAAAAATCGCTGGAATAAACACTCGGTGCTTTGTGAACTTATCTGGCACTTGCTCACCCAGTGAAAACTAAATGTTCCACATGTGTACAGAGGAAACAATTGCGCAGACTTCGGCCAACCTCTTTGCCAGACTGTATATGCCAGTGCAGCCCCCCCTTCCTCTACCTCCCTACACTGCCAGACAAGGGAGCGGGCCTGTCACTGGCAGTCCATTCAGAGGAATTCCGGCATCATTTGTTATCACACAGTAAATTTTGATGCAGCACGGGCAGTGGGGCAGAAGACGAGGCAGAAGCTAAACTGAGTGTGTGCTATACCGATGGAGGTCCTGCCAAGGGAGAAACAAGGGCTCCAGGAGGAGGAGGAGGAGGAAGTTGGGGTGAGGGGTGGGGGGACAGGAGGTTTGGGGGTAAAAGGGGCAGGAAAGCACTGGGTTGGGGCTGGTTGAAAAGGCAGAGGTGGAGATCCGGTTGAGCGCCAGGTAGGTTTCAGGCCTTTGGCGGGTGGCCAGATAGGCTTTTGCCGGGGTTTGGGTGGTGCCAGATGTTGGCGTGTGCGGGGGGAGAAGTGTTTGATGGGGCTGACTACAGGTGTGAGCTCTAGTGTGCCAAGCCTGTCCGACAGACCTCCTGTCATCCTCGGAAGAGATGCTCAGGAGGGTCCGGCGGCGGGGCATGTGGCCCTGTTTGGGGTTAAGTGTTAGGAGCGTGCACAGGGACGCAACTGGATGGGGTGGGGTGGGGCCATGGGGGTTGGGGGTGTGGGGTCATTGCTGGTCTGCTGAATTCGGCATGGTAGCGTGCATGTGTGCGTGCGCGTGTGTGTTATGATAGGGTTGGATGATGCCCTGGTCACATGGGCGGCAATGAGTGCGCCTCATATTGACCAGTTTGCGGTGCTGGGGGGGCGGGCGGTCTCCCAGCTGGACCTCGGTGGCATGTCACTGTAGTCACCCCCGGGACGGCCTCAGCACCTCTCCCCCTTTCCTTTCATCTCCCTTCTTCTTCATCCCTTCATCTGCCATCTCTCCCTCACCTTTAATCTCCAGGTGCCCGCCTCCCACCTTCTGGGGATGACCTATCTAATCCGTAGTCTACTTTACTACACAAGCTTCTCGACTTAAAGCAAGGACTCTGCACTTTAGAGTGAGACTAGAACAGACTCCCAGAACCTCTCCTTCCTGATCAAGATGTTTTCTGTGCTTTGGTAATCAGGATTGGTTGAGTCGGGATGGGAATACAGTCATTTCCATTTTTATGGATGGAATAAACTAGATCAGACCTTAATCTTAGAACCAAGCCAAAAAGGATTTACCAGTAGGCTGGGTTGTTTGTATTGCAGTTAAGTGTTCTCAAGGGGTTTCCTGATTGACACTCCACTGTTTATGAAAAGGGTTAAAAACACTTTTACATTTTCTCTGTGCAAAAACTAAACTAAAAGATTTAAAAATTAAGAGATGAACTTGGGTGTAGGAAAAAAGAAGCGAGTCCTTAGGGTCATTTGCTCTCCATTGTGTTGATAAATTACATCCCCTATTTAAATACACCCACAAAAGGCCAAGGAGTAAGTTTAAATCAGTGACGCAGAATTGGAAAAGGAAAATAAGAATATTTGATACACTAAATTCATTTAATGATAGAAAACATCTGTATATTAATCATATCTTTTATGTCAGTGTCACAAGTCACCTCTTTACAGCAATATTTTTCATTATTTGCGGATGGTACTAGGTCTTCCACATGGCACCGGATGCAGGGAAATTTGCATGACAGCAACACAAACAGGAGGAGTGGGGTGACACAAACAGGTAATTCAAACGGAAAAGGACTCCAACCATGCAGCCAAGACAAAATGAGGAGCTGCATTACCTCAGGGGCTACTTCCTATCGCACCCGGCGTGGTTTTGGAGTGTGAAAAGAGTGGCCCCGGTTCCGAGAGCTGCACTTTGCAAATTATGCTGCAGACTGAAAGAAATATGTACATCATGGTATGTATCATTATCTGGATATAAAATTCTGTATCAAGGATTGGAGAAACTTGGTCAAATCCGCTCAACCAACAATGTGGGAGTACACTTCATCTTAATACAGGCAGATCATCCAGTGTCAATAAAATGTCAGTGCTAATTTCCAGAAAATTCTACTAAAAAATTATGGCTTTCAATTTAGCTCATTCAACTGAGCACACTTATTAAGCGGAAAACAAATACTTTTAAATTGTACATGGACTCATGACATCTTCAAGATTTTACTTTTACGTGTTGTTCAAAACAGACCTTTGTGTGCATCTGTGACTTTTAGCATGATGCTCACCCTCCCACCCCAGGCAACAATATGTATGTGTTTTGCTGCAGATACTGACTGTGAGGAGTTAGCGCTATAGACAGGATTTCATCCCAGACTTGGCAGGGGAGGGTCTCTGGGTACGTAGAGAACAATCGTCTCTCCTTCGGTCCTGTCAGCCCATAAACACAGAAGGCTAACTGCCTTTCAAGCTGGGAGAAAAGAGCAGGAGTGACAAGGGGTGGGGTGGGGAGTGCTTGGTGGTTGTTGGACACACATACACTCCCCACACACTCACACACGGCATACATGCCCATCCCTTTCCTACAGTACCAAAATGGGTTCTGATGATGCCGCGGGGATTGTGGGATGACAGGCTACAGTTCTGAAGTGGATGGGAGGACCTCATGAAAATAGTCTGTAAAATGACCACAGTGTTAGCCTGCTGTCAGACTAACAGACAGACAGACAGGGGAGGGAGGGAGGGGAGGAGAGAGGAGAAAATAGAGACAGAAAGAGGAAGAGATTGGCAGAGGGCAACACAATGTCTGCCATGCCTGCCTCACAGGGGAAGCTCACAGGGATACATGTATAAGAGTTTCTGCGTATATTCATATACACTACCATTGGACAAGTGTTTTGACCCCTGCAGCTCCTTTGCTATCTGTGTCTCTGAATACATTTTGAATGCAGGAGTCTAACTGCATGCTGTGTGCGTGCGTAATGGCACATCGTGAGCAAGAGCGAGGAGGAGGAGAGGAGGTAGGAGAGGGAGGGTGAAGTGTGTTGTGTGTGTGGATGGGAGGTGGGGTGGGTGGAGGGGTGTGTGCGTGTGTGTACACGTTAAATTCTATGACATCTGTTCATTACAACTGATGTGTTTATTTTTATACAGCCAGCCACAAGCAGAGCTCGACTGGCGCTGGTTAATGTACCAGCCATTGTAATGACAGCAAATGAAATATTAACTTGACATACAGAGAGAGCGAGGAGAGGAGGCGAAGGACAAAGGGAGAGAAGAGGAGAAAAATGATAAGATAATATGTAGCGACTGAAATACGCACACAGTGATGTCTGCTCACGCACAGGTCCCCATTCTGATCTAATTAAGGAGAGCTGATCAGCTTATTTCGCATTGAAGGCCTGAAAACTGCACTATTTCTGCTGTGATTAGAACAGGAACATGAAAATGATGAGCCAAATTGCTTTTACGGAAACAAGGTTGCCATGCTCATCTACTTCAAACCAAGAATCAAACATCTAATGAATTATAGCACTCAAATGAGTCAGGAGAGAAGCAAAGGGAGGCCATTACACTTCTTTATAGAAGGTCACTCCTTGTTTGGTGTATTTAGTCCTTGAAAAGTATTGAGTGGCTGCTTTAAGCTGTCCAGATGCACCACAGGCATTTTAGAATGTCACAGCTACTGTGAAGCTTATGAACAACATACAATGATTTTTCTTTGCATTTTGACATCTTTTTGTCTCATTTCATTAGTCCTGTCTAAGAGCATGGCTTCCTTAATTGTCAGCCATCAGGTAATCAAACAATACTTAGTTGTCTTTCACATATGTGGTTCATTGTGACCTGACTGCTTTGTTTTCTTCCTGTGCCTGGGTGTCTTTGGGGTTATCTATCATGGGTGGGACAAATGTCTGGAAATGTAGCAGTGGTGTCTGGTACAACCAGTGCTGAGGACACAGAGTTTAGTTCGGCGAGGTCACTCCATCCTGCCCATGAAAGCCACAACTCCTGACCAAGAGGCGGTGCAGGATAACACTTCTCCAATCATCCTAACAAACCAGACCTTTGCATCCATTTCAAGCCCATGCCTCACCCCACCCATGCCCTCCCTTCAAAACCATGTAGTCCCACCACTGCCCAGCCTCCCATGCTCCCCTGGGACAGCCTGCTCTGGAATGCCGCTCATGGGAAGAATCTCGCTGAGCACTAATGTGTCTGTGTGTCTCAGAGAAGGGAGGCTGAGGGGTGTGTGTCAGTGAAGATCTTTTTACAAAGGCAGTGACAGGTTGTCTGTGTCTGTCTATGTGTGTGTGTGTGTGTGTGTGTGTGTGTGTGTGTGTGTGTATTGGTTAAGATTAAAAGGTTTGAGGTTCAGTCATGATAAGGACACTGTGCCTGCTCTGAGCAAAGGGAATTAGGATGGCATTAGCATTCTCTCCTCTGCACCAGCATTAGCCATTCACCGTGTGGTTGCACAATCAGTACCAGGCCGCCCCTCCATTTCCTCATGTTGGTGCATTCTTGACAATGTTAACATGTTGGGATGCTTTGTATTCATGGTCCTTCAACAGGTATAATTTAATTATCATACTCATCAGGCAATTGTCCTTTGTTCCTAAAAAAACCTTTCAAAGGAATTTAAAATACATCCAGTGCTTGGATAGACAGCAGCACAAATAACATATAAACAAAACAGAAGATTTTCTGATTTCTGATACACCACCGCTGTATCCAAAATTTTAAAGTGGTATATGTTGAGAATTTTTACATCAGTTGAGCTGTAATATCAAATTTGAATGCATTCCGTGAGCACAGTCAAAGCCAAAAGGCTTGTGAGCCACAACTAGCTACACTGAAATCTGTACTAACGTAGAAATCTGCAGGATTGCTCTGTATTCCAAACGTGTGATGGTATCCCAACACAGATGGTCAGGGTATGGTTAGGTCAGGTTGAGGGCCACCTATGTGTTAGGCTACGTGGGATGTGAAGTTATTTTTCCAAGGTAAAAATTCACCAGAGCCAGACGAAAAAATCTGTGACTGTAATATGGTTCCAGGATTTGTCTGGGAAAATATTTGTCGTATATACACTTGACTGGAATAGAACAAGTCACATTTGCAATAAATAAAATAAAAGAAAAGAAAGAAAAAGGAAGTGGCTCAGTGAGGAAATTAAATAATGAGCTCACAGCACTATACTCATAAATTTGACCTTTTTTCTACAGTATAGCATCCTTGTGTGATTTTCCTTGTCTTTTATTTATGACTCTTCTTACTTTCTAATATATATATAATGGCAAAGTGTCAGTGACAATGACAAAACACTTCTAGTGGACCTTCTAATAATGAACCTATAGGGAATCTGCTCCTCCCCAGATCTTCTGTTCCAGCTCATTGTTTAGCTGTATGGTCCACAACTTTACTGTTTTTGGTTCCTCTCATCACTGCAGGAGGCAGCTGCTTCAAACAAAAAAGCTATTAAAAAACACCACTGTACACTACCTCCTCAGCGCAAACACCCAGACTGAACACAGTTACCAGCTAATTAGTGAACTATAGTGAAGCATTTGTAAAGGCTAAAAAAAAATAATATTGTGTGCCAAAACCACAACTCTTGACCAAGAGGGGTGAGCAGTAGCCAACCACCTGCAGACTCACCCTTTCTTTCTAGATGCTGGAACAGACCAACACAGAGCTAAACTGGACTTACTGGCCAGAAACAAGACTTCAACTGAATGATAATGTTGTCCTGTAACTACTACTACTGTTTGTTCTAATTAATCATATCAACAAGCTCATATACTGCTCTGCTCATTTATTGTAAATGCAACAATGGCTGCGATCTTGGCAGTGACCATCACCACTGCCACTCCTGTCGAGAAACCACGTTTCAACAACAAAACTTATAAATAGCCCCTTCAAAAACTTGACATCATTATACAGGAAGCAACAGGGTATGTTGGAAATTTGGTCTTAAATTTAGAAATGCTACCTTATGATGTGAAATACAGGCTACAAAATATTTCCAACCATTGCTAATTTTATAATTATACTAGATTGTCACAATAAATCTGGCATCATTAAATTTATGTTTAAAATGTAGATGAAATATCTTATACAGAATAACCGCTAATTCATTGCAGGCATGGCTTTAACTCTCAACTGCAAACTTTTCCATGTTTTCTGTATGCCTCAGTGTGCCAAGAGAGATGTGAGGAGCATGGATTATTTCATCTCTCCTCCAAGCCCTTCCTCCTCAGCCTCGCCAGATTGGATTACCAGGCAGGCGGGCACTAAAAGCAGCTAATTCTCACCCAAGCACAGAGGCTAAGAGCTGCAGAGCCCCTTGGAGCCTCTCTCAGAGCAGCTATTGTGTGGTGGAGGGAGGAGTGGGCACTAACTTCCTCTGAAACGGAGGAAAGAGATCAAAATCAAGCATTACTCATACGGCTTTCTCTCCATGGCACTGATGAGTTTTTGTTAATTACTTTGTGGGCCTTCAATGGCTCAAACACAAACAAACTTCTCTGAATTTTCAAATATAAACTTTCTCTCCATAAATCTAGCTGTTAATCTCACATCAATCTTTTTTTTGTTCTAGAACTGGTGTTGTTCTGTGTTGCATAAAGGAAGTGTTTTATCAGAAGATTTGCAGCATTTGCAGCATATACCTACAGGTAAATAGAGGAGAATACAGCACAATCCTCCCCTTAGTACGATAATGTGATCTCCTCTTGCAGTTACGTGATTGGGATCCATTCACACTGATCTGCTAACCACAGCAATAATATCATGTGTTGTTTTGTGAAATAAATCTTCCTACCTCTTGTTTGAGATGACAATTAACACATTCAGTACTTACATTTTATCTTTACATATAACTGATGGTGGGTTTCTACCTGTTTTTTCATCTACCTGGCTGACGCTCCTAAAAAACACTTTACCTCCAAGCAAAACAAAGCTGTATCTGTCTCGTCTTGGCCTTTCACACTGTGTTTTCACGATCTTTGCTATGCAAGGCGCATACAAATTAACAATTAATCAATCACCATGAAAGTGATCCAAAAAAATGGAGTCCTCCAACTAATCCAATCAGTGGGAATTTGCCTGATATGTGTTAGCAATCAGAGGGTTGCTGGTTACTGATTGTGGTGTAATTTTGGCTTTTATTTGAAAGTGATCAATATCAACCATCTACGCGAGGCTTTACAACAATATTTACTACTTCAGTTGGACAAGGTTGGAAAGTTGGCGGGACACCTAAGAGCAGACAATGAGGCGGCAGGAACAAGTTTTCTAACAGTGTTCCATCACAAACACACACACCCATTCATCTTAAGTTTCGGTGCAGAGACCAAAGTAGTAAGCGACATCCATCTCAGTTCATGTCGGTAAGCAAGAGGAAAGGCAATGAAAGGGGGGTAAAGACAGGAGGAGAGGGCCGCGGTTTGGCTGCTCTCCAGGCAGAGAGGACAATACCCAGAGCTGAGAGTGGATGCCTCGTGCCAGAGGAATAAAGTGCCACATGGTGCCCCTTATGAGCAAGACAGCCTGGAAGGATGTGGGCTAATGCATGTCTGGCGTGTGCGTTTGTGTCCGACTTTTGTGCACCACCGCATTAGTAAGTACGTAATGTATACATGTGATCCCATACACATATTACATCTAAAGGTGTAGTGACAAGAAAGATGTATCTTCAAGTTTTAGAGGTAATATGTAGATTTGTGTGTGTTAGAAATTATGTAAAACTAGTTTGTGGTGGTGTGTATGGGGGGGTACAGAGGTGGGGCACAGGGTGTGTGTGTGTGTGTCAATGTGTGTGTGTGTGTGTGTTGGGGGGGAGTCCCAGTTCCTTTTACATCTTAAATTCCTCAACATCTGTTCAACCCCTTCTCGTGGTAGCAGCAGTTTGTGATGTGTGTGTAGATATTATTATGCATGTTGTGTATGTGTTTATATAGGCTCATGTGTGTTTGTGTGTGTGTTTCTGTCTTTCTGCATATGCATGCTCTACTGAAGGTGCTGGTTGTTACCCGCACCTTAATTAGGAGACAGAGACTCATTTTCAACAATACTTGCAGGTAATGCGAGCGCTCGCAGTGAATACAAAAAGTTGATTCACCTCAAAAGCTGGCAATAATGTAGTGCTCCCAGGACTGTGACCCAAATTAAGTTCAAGTTCAATGCCTTTGATCAAAACCACGAAAGCATGTTACAGGTCCTGATCAGAGATAACAACATTACAAAGTGTTCTCCTCATCACACACGGTGGACAGGCGTGAAGCGGGTAAGTCACGAACCAACTAAGGTCAGCCCACAGATGACCTGAGAGGTGTGGAAGTAGCATACAGGCCATTCAGCACAGTCTTCTAGCACAGATTTGAAGAAGTCAGAGATGTGGAGTTTAGCGTTAGCAGCTGTATGTCACGTATGAATGTGGAGATGACAAAGATTTTGAAATGAAATATTTAAGTCCTGTACCACCTCACAGGCAGGAGTGACAACAGTTTCAAAAGCACAAACATATGCCGCTCTGGGGAGGCCTGTACATGGTGGAAAGAATGTTCTCTCAATTACTGTACACATTTTGGTGTTTTATATCTTGCTAGCATTTCCATTTCATGCTACTTTGCACCATCACACTACACAAGGGAGAAAAACTGCACTTTTGTTTGCTACATTCACTTGACACTGCAGTGGTCTTACTTTGCCGTGTAAAAGCAGCATCGAATTTAAAAATATGATGCATTGTTACAGTCACCCATTATCACGTTAAAGCATTAGCTTCATGATTTTCCTAATGATATTTGTGCACTGATTAGGTAAAACTTTAAATGCAAAGAGTGATATCATGACTTTTACCTAAAAGGCAAGCAAAGTTATTTAAGTAAAGGATGTAAACACCTCCTTCAGCTCTTTTCCTGTCTGTGTCAAGGTACATGAAACAAAGGTACATGCACCCATCCACGACCTCTTTGTAGACACTATCCATTCAGCACCCTCACTAACCGGTGCCAGTCTTATGCCACCTTGATGTCGCCTGCAAACTTATGTCACATCAGAGCAGACCCTATGTCAACTCCTCACAGTGCATATGCCAACCGATGCCCTCAGCATGCCAACCTCATACCACGCCGGTGGCAATTCTCAAGCGCAACAATATGCCAGCGGAGGACCTCTGCTTGGCTCAAATCCACGGCCCGGTGGGCACCCGGGCGACACTGTATGGAAGTGGAAAAGGTCAAAAGTCACTAGTGAATTAGGGTTCAAAGACAAATCTAGCCGTTTGGTTCTTCTTCAGTGGATACCAATTAGCAGCAAAATCCCTGCTCCCAAGCCCCTTAAGCTCTAATCTCAAGTCTGTGAGTTCCCCTCAGTCTGCCTGTCTACCAGCCTGTCTCACAAAGCCCCTCACCTCTGTCTCCCTCTCTCACTCCCTCTCTCCTGATGCCTGCTGGCATGCAGAACAGTGCCCCTCAATCCCTGTACCCCCCCTCAACTCTACCCCCCACCTCCACCATCACCCCTTCCCATCCTCCCCCTCCCTCCCTCCCTCCTCCTCTGGATTACAGCCGACAGCCCTCACAGTGTGGCCGCCATCTGCTGCCCGCTTGACAACCCATCCCACCTCCTGCTTTCGCTAACTCAGCCCCCACCCCTGCAGCAGCTACCCACAATCCCCCTCTGCCTCAGCCGCGCGGCGCATAGAACAGGAGGCTTTCGCACAGATCACTTCACCCCCTGATGCCTCCGCCAGAAAGGAGGATGCTGGGGAAAGTGTGTGTTTGCGTGTGTGAGTGTGTGTGTGCATGGTGGAGGCGGCAGGGGCCTTACTACAGACAAAGTAGTCAGGCTTTTGGGTTCTGTGTGTAAATAAAAACAACACACATGCTGTACACGCATGCACACACCGCTTTTTGCTAAACACATGGTGCTACTACATGATGTTTGGTTCCTTGCTGAATTTGCATCCAGAAGTTATGGAGTTCTGAGTGCTCTCTCTCTCTCTCTCTCTCTTTTTACACACTCTCGGGCAAAACACTTTATAGATTTGAAGTTTTTTAGTGGATTTACACACTCACATCTCTCTCTTTCTCACATGCATACACAAGTACTACTCCTTGGCTTCCTTGTTAAAGGGTCAATCTTTTTTTTTATAGATCATATCATTTACAGATATTATGCCAACAACATAACGTAGATGTTGTCTATTAAAAGAGGCGTCAATGAATTTTGGAATGACAGCAGGTTCCTGTCTTGTGTGTTGAATTTTGTGTGAACCTTGTGTGTGTCTGTGACCTTTTTCCTTTACATTTACATCATAGATTGTGCCTTTAATTAAAAAACATTTTGGAAAAAGAAAAAAACATGTTCCCTCTCTCATGCACAATCAATACTTTGCTGAACACAAAAGACGCTTTACCAAAGGAGTGACTGGCACGACGGTGAATCATAAAACATTTCTAGATGCAAACACACATGTACTGCTGCTGCGCGTTTGGGATCTGACGGTGTCTTTGCGGCAGCGTTCTCTGATCACCGTTTAGCTTTGAGAAAGAGAGGGAAATAGGACGAGGGACATCAAACTATAGCAGGAACATGAGAGAGAGAGAGAGAGCAGTGCTCCATCCATCTTGTGTGGGTATGGAGCCTCATGGCTGGAACTCTATCCATCAATGAGCGCAACATTAACTCTCTGAGGATCAGAACCAACATCCCCAGATCTCTCTCCATCTCTCTTCCCCTCCCCTCACTCTACTAAATACACACACCAACACACTCACACACACATACACCATTAGTATTCCACTGCCATCCATGAAAAACCTCAACATCCACCTCTCTACCTTCCTCTCTCTCTCACACACACACACAAGATCCTGTTGTTTTCTGTATTCATCCCAAAATCTCCCTCTGTTGAAAATCAAAGAGATATTTTATATTTTGCAGTGATGCATGAGTTTCTCTTTTCTCTACGCTCCATCTTTACACCTTCACCCACCTAACCAATATTAACCTCCTCCAGCCTCAGTGTCAAACATCTTGATTCACCTCCTCTTTTCTCCTCTCCAGATCTCCTCTCCGCTGAGCTGCCTGATCCGCTCCTCTCTTTGTCTCTCTCCCAGTTGGTGTTAACAATTTAACTACTGATGGCTGCTGCAGAGCTGGCTCCCATCCAGGCCTCAGATTGGCACTGTCTGTCTATTTATGACACTGTGTGGCGGTGCACATGTGTGGGATGTGCAAGAGTGAGAGGAGGACTGCGTGTATGTGTGTGTGTGTGTGTGTCTGTGTGTCTGTGTGTGAGGATGTGCATGTGTTTCCCTATTAGACTTCAGCCAATAGCAAATTAGCCTCCAAAGCCACGAGACTGTCGCTTGAATTGAAGTTAGAAAGAGAGACGTGCGTTACGAACCCTGATTCTTCCTCCAGATTTCTCACTATACGTAAGACTGGATTATTTAACTAATATTCACTAGCGTGGTTTATACCAATTAATTGAGTGGGAGACTTAGATGGTAGCCAATCACAGTGAATGATACTGTGTTGATAGCTAAAGGTTTCCTGGACTCTTGGGTTATGTTTGGAGTGATGTAATGGTAGTATTAACAAACTTGCTACTATTATTTTACAATCCAAATATTCCTCTGAAAGTGATGTCATGGTTTTGGTGTGTTCAAGTGTCATGAAAATTATATTCTTCACTATTCTACACTCCCCCTCAACCTGGCAGATAAAAGACAATGGGGGGGTGGCTTCAATTTTTAAGAGACATTCCTGGAATTATACATTAAAAAATGAGCTGCTATTATTTTGTTACAAATAAAATGTTAAAATTCAAAAGGGCAGAAATTAAACCACGGTGGCTCAAATTTGCAATTAGACAAAAATTGCAATCACAGATCAGAAAGGGATAGAAAAGAGAGAGAAAGAATGAGATAAATCTATGAAGGAGAGAGGACAAGTGGAGGACAAAGTCTGAGGTCGAACTTTAAGTACAAGGTTAGGCATTCAAATCCACAATCAGAGATATTTAAAACGAGTGGAAATAGGTTGTCATCATGTCTCAAGAAAAGTAAGAAGAAAGCAGGGCAGAGAAGACTGTGTGCTCTCAGTGTGAATGATGTGTTCAAACATATGAAATATAGTATTGCCATATGCAAGGACAGTGGTGTAAATGTTTTTAGTGGAAAAGGATAAAAACAATTTGACTGTTTTTCATTGACTGATATGAATGAATATTTTAAACATTTTCACATATACCAGAATAACAGGGCTTAATCATAAAGGATATTGTCCCACTTTGTCTACAAAATTGTTCTTGCTCAGTCTGACTGCCTCCCTTTCAATAAGAGTTTGAAAATTGTCTACAGGTGTAACTTGTTTCTAATTTACCACAGAAATAATAACAAGGACCTAATTTAATTCAAAATTAATTGTTTCATTCTGTCAACACATGCTGCAATGATCTCACCACAATTCTCCCCAAATCCATTCCCCACACTACCTGAAAACACTCCCACCCAATATGAAGGATTCAGCCGATCTGAAAAAAGAAAGAGAGAAAAAAAGAGGTGACATTTTCGGAAACAGAGTGTAGCGACCACGGTGTGAATCTCGATGCCACCTCCACACCTCTCACCCTCCTACAATCGTGCCCACAAGAGATCTCTGCTGGGTAAAGAAAAAAATCAGTACAAACAGCTCCTCCACGACATCCATTTATTCATCCCGGTATCATCAATCATCGTAAGAATCAACAGTCATCTTTTTAAACGGTTACGTTATCAAATAATGAACAAGACTTGTAAATGCATTTCCTCAGGCCTTTTGTTTCTGGATTCAACAGTAAACCCCAAAAGACTGAGAACTGTTTGGAGAGTAATTGTCCCTGACCTTGTATGTATTCTCATTGCTTTATACTTTTACACATTTCATTTTATCTTCTCTGTAGTCTCTGAAGTGTAACCCATACGACATAAGGATAGTTTTACCATTTATTTTTGTTTACCACCAATGCCTCTTGTCAAAGTCTTAAAATATCATTTAATTGGAGGCTGAATTGTGGTAAATAGCGGGTTAATCTTGGCGTTAAGGCCCTCACTGGGATTCATAGTAAACAGACATATACCAAGGTACATACCGCTCCATAGCTAATTTGATATCTCATAAGGGCCTTTCACCTTGCCGGGAAAACATAGAAAAACACACCACGTCGGCTGCATGCGTGCGCCCGAACCTCTGCTGTCATTAATTTCAAAAAGATGGAGGGAGGTCAGCGTACTGAGCCAGTGTTTGTGTGTCGGTGTGCAAGCTTATGTGCAGGCTCGCTGGCAGTGAATACGCCATGTATGTGAGTGTGCATGTCATTTAGGTGACATGCATGTGCACACACACACACATACACACTGCGCACAAACACACACACACGGTGTTGACGGGTGGCTGTGGTAAAGAGATACTGAGCTGGGGTCTGCCTGTCTCTGGCACAGAGAGAGAGGAATAAAAAGCTCCCACAGCAGCTGTGGCTAATTCCTCCCTAACACGGTGCTTGTGCTCTGGATTAGAAAACAAGATCTGGCCTCTAATTTACTCCCACCAACAGCTGTATACTCTATATCTCAAACAACTCATACAGCTGCTTCACTGGCCTACCTAACATTTTACTAGTTGACTCAGGGCAGGCCTTGCCTTGAGTGGCTTTGCCATTTACAGCGAAACTGAGCGGCAGGCACGACTAAGAGACGTGGAGCACTCATCTGGTATACTCCTCTGAGTGATGCAGGATTTGTGCCTGGTTGCCAAAACAACCAATATTAGCATTGTTGCCTCCTTTGTGACAAGAGGTGCCAAGGAGTCCTATGTGCCAAACAATCGTTTGCAGAGAAAATGCAAACATGGTTTATCTGAGATTTTACTCTCATGACATGAAACAAATTAATGACAAATATTCCTCTTGAGTTATGGTTCTCACCTTTTTATTATAACCTGTAAGCTATGTGAGTCTCATCATATGCATATATCTACAGGTTGTAAGACAGTTTGCTTGAGGAGTGATTTTTTTCTTCTTATCTTGTTTATATTTTTATATTTGAGGTCTGAAAATAGTAGTATCTGTAGTTATCAAAGCAAGACAGCATTCTGGCATTTTGGCGTGATGTGTGTTTTAATTGAAGCCAAAGGTGTAAAGAGTAAGGTTGTCAAACTTATGTTATGTCAGAACATGTGCAGAACAAAGAGTCATGTCAATTCATCCCAAGCTGTGTGCTGCTATAGAGCTGGCGCTCTGGAAATGCAACCGTGTCGACAGTGGAACACCTTGTTTTTATTCAACTGGCCTTGATCCATGCCCATCTGAGATCGGGGTCCCCCTAAAGAAAACTAAAGATTAATAAATTGATGAAGATAAATAGAGGATACACTGATAAAAAGTGCAAAACCAAGAAGAAAAGAAATGAATATGCCATGCCTATAGAAAAGTTCAAGTGAATAAGGTAGAGGAATTTAAAGTGATTTCCAGGTACAGTTTTTTCATGCCAAGCGGAGGAAGGCCACGGCTGGGTGTCTGGGTGCCGTGACTGGGTTGGCCCAGCAGAGCAGAGGTGTGATGCTGGGGTGGGAGGTGACAGCTCAGTGTCACACTGCACAGGGTGTCACCCTCACAAACTGGAAAGGAGAAGGAGAGAGGAGAGGGAGGAGAGAGAGATACAGACAAGAGAGAGGAGAGAGTGGACAGGCAGTCAGAGAAAGGTGAGATCAATCTCAATCTGCGTGTGTGTTCATTTTTTGGTACGCCTGAGTTTTAGATGTTGAGGGTGAGGACATTTTGGTCTGGCCTGACTTCTTCATTAGGCTGTTGGAGGGCTCAGACCTGGTTTTAGGCTTAAGCTTAGTTTTGGGAAATGCATTATGTTATTGTACCTCGGGATACAAGACGATATAACTGATGAGAAAACATTTACTTACATAAAACCTCATTGAGAAACCTCTCTTAATGTGTGTGTGTTGCTTTGTAAGGGGCTACTACTAGGCTAGGTTTCTTTGTGTAAGTAACTGTGTGTGTGTGTGTGTGTGTGTGAAATCCTTTTTATTTCCTCTTTCTTCTCTCTCTGTCCCCTGTATCTGTCTCCAGGGACTCACTTGGCATCTCTCCCTACTATTAATTCTCGCTCCGCAAACTGCTGCTCAAAGAACACAAGCTGGCAGCACATACACACACACACACACACACAAATGCACCGGTGCACCCCCCTCACCACCACCACCACTACCACCACCACCCTCAAATAAGCAATGAAAGACACCCACACAGTCGCCCCTCATCCGGTTTAAATGCAACACACACGTTTCTCTTTCACATCACTGTCATCTGAAATATTGGAGATGAACTCACAAACACATACAAGGGACATCAGTGACACAGTACAAGTTGAATTCAAAGAGATAAACACAAATACACACACAGCAATGAAAGACTGAGATGCTTACAGCCTCCCAGGAAATACACACTCACTCCCAGACACACATTTCATCCTGACAGTGGCTGAGAGAGACTTGTCCGCTACTCCAGAATACAAATCCAGCGTGAAAAGAAAAACACACATTATGGGCCCATAAACATAAACCAAGAAATCAAGGAAGTAAAGGACATGAACATTTCTCATTTATTTGTTTATTTCAGTCCTACTAGCTGCTCCTTTAATTTCGAACCAGCATTAATAGCAGCCAACTGTCAATGGCGCTCACACAACCAACCACATACTTCTAACTTCTCCAACCAAAACATACATACACTGACAAGGCAGGGGCAAACTTCCAAAAAGCCAGAAATAAATAAATTAAAGACAAGTCTGATAGGGATGAATAAATAACATGAGGAGAGAGGCAAACAGGAAGGAGGCCGAGGTGTGCAGCAGCGAGAGAGAAGCAGAGAGGAGATGCAGTGATTTCTGGAAGGAGGCTGGGGGCAGGCTGTGAGTCTGAGTGTCACACACACACTTCCAGTCTTGTTTAAGTTAAACTGGCATGCAGCAGCTCGACAGCAAGATAGGAACACACTCAAGAATAGATATCCCTGTGCAATAGTGTGTGCCATAGATGGAAAAGACAAGCGTGAGGCCAAGTGACTTGCTCATCTTTTGGGGTTCCTACACTGTGTCTTTTTTTTTAATTATTTGGAAGAAGGGTGTGAGTGTGAACGCAAATAATAAAATGAAACAGTTATTATTGCATTGTCATCAGAAGCTTGGCGCGGAGCAGACATTAATAGGCTGATGAATATGCATGTGAATTTGTTAATTAAATTAATTATTCTGCTGAAAATGTTCGTCTTCAGGACATCTTCCAGGATTCCAACCTGCTCCCTCATTGGTCATGCGATGTTTACACTGGGCGCTGGGACAAGAGGTAGGGAAGGGAGGAGGGGCAGAGGGCCACCGGGGTTGATATGTATACAATATAAGGCAACATGGTTTTCAAGTCCACTTCGAAGGAAACAGCCTCAGAAAGAGAGATATAATAGCATTATAATGACACCTAATCATTCATCAGCTCTTCAAAAGTGAAGGGTCAGTGAAAGAGACAAAGCATAAGCTGACTGCAATATGAGACGCACACACTCCTAGTGGCCAGACGTTCGCTCCATTTCTGCTTTCTCTTTCCTCTCGATAATTCCCCCTCTTATTGCTTTTCCTCCTAATTGCTTATTAAAAACCCTCTTAAATGAACTTTTGTGCCAACTTTCCAACATTAATTAATTGTTGTAGCCAATTAGGGGTAATAAGCTGCGCAAATGAGCTTCCAGCAAATGGTCTGGGGCCGTCCACCCCTACCCCCCCCACCCTCAACCCTCCAGCCCTCCACCCCCTTCACCACCCCCTCCTCCTCCCTCCTCTTCCTACCCTCGCTGACTGCTTTCCCAGCAGCCTCTGCCCTTAAGCGGCAGCATCCAGCACAGAAAGAGAGAGAGAGGGCAAAATCTCCTTTGCTCATGAAGCTCTTTGAATGGAATCAGTAATGAGATGCTGAGACCTTGCAAAAGTACTGGTTCCGCAGAAGTGCAGCATCATGCAGAGAGGGTGATGTGTCTTTGGCTGAAGTGGAGATAGCTACAAAAAGGTCAAGGGAAAGATTTTTTAAGTCGGTGAGCTTTTTTCCATTATTGATTGTCGATGGGCAGGAGAAAGCAAACACTTCAAGCATTGGGTGGAATTTACTGAAGGAGTGATTATTCCTGATTTCATGACCTGGCACCAGTGACTTTACATAAAATCAACACACGTCCGCATCATCTGGGCCAGTCCAACGCGGTCTCCTAAAACTCTTTGGTTGGTCTCACTGCTGTTGAGCAATCAAAATATGAGTGTGTGTGACAGCAGTTTCTCACAAACTATAAACTCAGAGGAAATGGAGATGGTGTTATGGCATCAATAAAGCACGCTGTTGCAGCAGTAAAAGCATATATCACTACTGGGGTAAAGTCAATCAATTTTCAAATATTTCATAAATAAAGATACAGCCATAGCGAAATGACTGACATTAAATTTTTGTTTGATAGAAGACAAAAGAAGGGATCTGAGTAAAGAGAGACAGCACAATTTGCAGCACTACGCAAGATGCATTCATAATTAAATGTTTTTTTTCCTGTGTTGATAACTGGCTCAGATATAAGGGTGAGAGAGTGTAAATATCAGGCCAAAAACAGGGATTTTTTAATACGACTTTTTACAATTCATGCTTTACATTAGCTGCTCTTTACTGATCACTATGTGTGTGTGTGTGTGTGTGTGTGTGTGTGTGTGTGTGTGTGTGTGTGTGTGTGTGTGTGTGAGTGTCTTAGATGTGGGACTGTGGGGGTCCCAGTCTCCCCTCACCGAGTTTACACATAGTCACTGATCAAACAGCCTCAGTCATCAGACTCAACATCAAACCGTGGCGTGGCTCAGAGAGACAACAGCGGCCCAGATTTACACCACACAAAGGAGCTACCACTCACACACACACACCAAGTCACACACAGTCTGGTAAAAAAGACAGACACACACACACAATACCTGAGCATTTAGAGCAAGAGAAAAAAAAGAGTTAAAGAGTTAGCTAAGAGACCACTACTCATGCTAATCCTGTTGTTTTACATTCAAACTGAATACAGAAATTTATCACAGTAACTAGTAAAAGAGATAAAAATGAGTGATGGAATTTATGGAGTGCTTCAGCTACAGAACCATAGTTATGTTTTGCCTGCAGAAGCCTGCATGAGTCACATCTCATACTCAAACTGTGCAGTTTTGAATGTTAACATGGTCTTGAGTTAATAAATCTCAGTTTGAATACTGTATAAATGTGTAAAATATCCTTCACCATTTAACTGACTCCAATGTTTCCCTAAACTGGAAATTAAAATGCAGGATTAAATTGCCTACTTTTTTCCCTCAAAAGCTGCTCAGTGTTTGCCCTCCTTGCCTGTCCATCAATCTCGTCTTCTCCATCTCGGTTTCCATCCTGAGAGAGTTTGCTGCCAAATTAAAATGTAGCACCAGTTGAGACAGACTGATCTGTCGGGCGTTTTAGACAGATTTCTACATTGTTCCCCGTGGCAAGTTGAAAAATGATAATGAAAACTGCAGCTTAGAAAGTTTGAGCTTGAAAGCAGCATTTGAAAGGTCACTATCCACTTTCAGAGCGTTCACCCAGACTGAACAGAAAATAAACTTTGATTAATAGCAGCTACTGGAATAGACATATTTCCTTTGCTTAAAATTCATCAGCATTTTGTCTAGTGGGTGGTGTGTATTTAAGCAGAAGGACACATTCCTAAGTGCTCTTTGTAGCCAGTCGGGGTCTAGGCTGATGTGTGATGTGAGAGCTGGGTTTGTCATTTACACAGTTTTAGACGGAGCTGCTATTTGTTCAAGGTTGCCAGATTTCACATCCTAGAGAAGGGGTATCCAACTGCTGAGATTATGGTTAAGTATATAGATTCCAAATTTGTGCTCTAACAATCAGCTTGCACAGGGGCTGAGATAATTGGACCAAGCAGCGATACAAAAATACACTTTCATGAATAACATTTGGCATAAATTGACTGAAACGGACTGTCAATCAATTCGCTGTTTGTCTGGAAGTCCACCAAAATCACTGTAGCTGACAGTGAAGCGACGGCATCCAAAATGGAGGCTCCGCTTTGAATGCCGCCGTCGCCAGTCTCTGCCATGGCGAGTACGTGCCTCAGACTGGCAGCATGGCACATTTATGGGCATTCCCCATAAGGTGCCTTTCTGATTGATGGCACAGCCTCGTGCACCTCCCTCTCTTCACTCCTCAGTCCTGATTTATTCGTCTAGTCTCTGTGACTTGGCACTGGCATTGCCCACTACTTCTCGTGTGGAAACTCCCTGCGGGCACATTCACTATTATTTGGAGTCCCGATGGGCGAAAGCATCAGACAGAAACATACACGTACACATTCAGACACACACACACACAGCAGCGTCTCATCTCACTCACACTGGGCCTGTGCTAGAGGGCAGGTGAGCCTCCTACTGCCTCCACTCTGAAAGGATCTCTCACCCAGAGGGCTCAGCTGCTTGGTGGGCCAGAGGGGTAAGCGGCTCTGTAAGCCTGCCAAGTGAGGAACTGGTCTGGGTATGCATGAGGCCAATTCTAGCACACACAAACACACACACACACATACACGTGCAAGCTTGCTCAGGCTCGCGCACGCGCACACACACACACACACACACACACACACACACACACACACACACACACACACACACACACACACACACACACACACACACACACACACACACACACAGCCAGTCTGCATGAACCTTGCAGGCTTCTGCCTCTGCCAATCTGCAGTTTATGATCCTTGTCTGCCTGTCAGGATCTTCATAAAGAGATCAAACCATGTGGTGAAGGAATCAACACATAAATAAGATTGATGCAAAGGGAGCACTTCATATTACTGTCTGACTGGGTCAAACTCATATACTTCACATATTAGGGAGTGTACAGGAAACAATTAATTATAAAAACCTACTGTATTTCACTGTGAAAATTAAACTGCCACACATATGTATAGTCTTTTAAATAAGCGTCCAACCACGTGATCTTGTAAAATATTGTTGCCGCGTCTTTGTAACAACTGTTTACCCAGAACCATGAAATCAGGCAAATTACGATTCTGAAAACTGACACACGATGCATTGCATGTTACCAAAATGTTATGGTCATATTGATAAACAATGCAAACATTTCATCTCAAATAAGTAAAAAACATTTTATAAACTATACAAAAGCATCAAAAAGACAAAACACACACTCCAAAGTGTCTAACCTTCTCAAACCTTTTTCATGTTTACGACGTAATTATGCATTATTTTATTTCTTATTATGAATTCTGTGTGCTTTTAGTTCATTTTTAATTATTTTACCTGTGTTTCTTGTATGATCAATGATTTTCCTTGCTCGTAATGTCTCTAGTCCAAGTAGCCTGTGAAATGAAAATGAGCAAACATGAGTTAAGAGATCACAAGAGTGGTAAGAAATACTAGAAAGCTAGAAACCTTATACTGGATTTCTCAACTTCATTCAGGCTTTGCAGAGGCCTAACTGTGTGGACTTGATGTAGTTTGAGCCACAGCATGAGTGAATGCCTACCATCTAGTGGCCAGTTTACAGAAACAGTCAGAAATGCCAGGAGAGACAATTCAACTGGTCGCATAACTTCCTTTAATAAACTGAACCAAGAATACACATATTACAAAATATTTTGTTTTCCTTTTTACAGACACATGAAACCATCTTCTCCTTCCTTTCCTTTCCAAAGCAAAAAATGGAAACAGAACCACGGACCATTTTTTTAAAGCATGTATCATTTTCTTTATGTAGAAAATAACTGCACCAAAAAAGAAAAAAAGAAAAAAAAACTTTTGTTGCACAAGTTGGCAGGGAGGCGAGGGGCAGACATATCAGATGAGGCTTTCGCAGCCCACCAGGTAGAAGCCGGGAAAAGTCAGTTTCTGAGTGTGTATGTATGTTTCTAGGTTTATACTTCAACTAGCAGGGTAGCTTGTGTATTATGGAGCAGTCCATCAAAATGTAGTGATTTAATCCATATTTTAGACATTAACATGAGTACTACAGGCTTAGGTTTGTCACGACATAGAGGTTCGCTGTTTGTAAATGTAAGAAAATCTTTAGGTGGACTGAGAACCCGTTGCAGTTCAGCTGGGTTGATGACAGATGGAATATATCATGGAACAGCTTTTGGGTTTAAAAAAAAAAAAAAAAAAAATGCAGTCCTGCAGATGTACACTGTCGGTGTCATCCAAAGCAGAAACTTAACCCAAACTTCCCCACTAGGCTGAGATCATTCAGGGGTCGCAAGGGCCACAAAAAGGAGGCACAAGCTGAAAGCAGGAGAGCTAGCCAGCAAGTAAGGTTCAATGGGAAACTCAAGGTCCTCCAGTTTTCTTATCAGTGTGCTCACTGCCTCAAATCTAACCAAACACAGTCTTTTTTACCTTCAGCTTATGTCACAGACATCACTCCATCACAGAGTGGAAGACAATGACTTGATTCCCCAAATCACTGATAACCTTATTAACAGTGGGCACTGTAGCGGACATGACAATCATTTATTTTAGGGGAGAAAAAGGAAATCACAGCTGCTTTCAAAGTTGAGTGTCAGCTGCATGGCACTCAATTTGGAAGCTAAATTTCATTCAAGTCAGGACCTTCAGTGGAGACGAAAAAGCAAGGGATTGCAGGTGGTGACTGTCTCTAACTGGATTGTTAAAGGTCAGATCAACCCCAGATCCAAACACTCCCACCAAAACAACACGACAACTTGTTCAGAGGGCAGTGATGTTCCCAAACATACCTGAAAAGGCCTTTAATCTCTTTCTTTCAGACATTCATTTTCAAAATCTTTGATTCAGCTGTCACTACCTGCTCACTCCCTCTGCCTTTCCCTTCAGGGCAGGATTGCTGCAGCCATCCATGATACCTGGGTCTATCTCATCTCATCGGGGGTCTGAGGGTCAGCGGGCAGCTCCGTGGGAAAAACGGAGATCCTGGTCCTTAGGGAACTGCGCTGCAGTGGTGGGAGCAGCAGTCACCAGTCCTGCTGGGGCCTCAGCTGCAGCTGAGGGTTTAGGCGAAGAGTCTGCAACCCAGGGTGGCGGGGGCTGTCCCCGGGCCATAGCGTCCACAGCCGGGGAGGGGTCCTTGCTGCGCTGAGAGGCCCCAGCTTCCGAGTCCTGCTGAGAGATGAGCTGGAGCAAGGCGGCTGCAACAGCAGGGCTGATGTCCTGGCCGGGTTGGGTTTCTGACCCAGCCTGCTGAGCGTTTCCAAGGAGAGATGCTGACGGAGGTGGCCCGGGTGGAGAGGGTGGACGCTGCTTGCCAGATGGAGTCGCCTGGTTGGCACCGGGCCGCTTCCTTTTCGACACTGCACCATCTGAAGAGGCCAAACAGGACAGAGGAAAACAAGTTAGGTACATAGGCATATCTGTCATATAAGGTTTAATGTCAATACATGGACTATCTTTACATTAACCCTTAACCTAATTTGTCATCTTCTACATTTAACTTGCAATTGAGGGAAGTAAAAATGTATTTTTGCCCAACAGGCCTGACATGGTGTTACACAATGGTGACATTCCTACCTTCACCACAAGAGGGAGGGCAGAGCACTCTAAGTGCATCTTCACATGAAGTACAATTTAGTAAAATTACATGGGCTTACATTAAATATCCGTCAGTATTGTTGCAATCAGTTGATTGTGTAAGTAATGAGCAATAAATGCCACAAATATTAAGACTTTACTTAACGTTACATCTAGCCTATAAAAATATAAAACTGAGCCCCTGTTCAGGTACAGTAAATGTCAGTGCTGATAATGGGGAAAACACTGATTTTTAAGTGACTGGTAATCACTGAGTTTGAGCATTTATTAAATATAGTACATTTTCACTGCTCTGATGCAATACTTATACTTATACCATCAATGTATGCACAACAGCTACAGCTGCCTTAAATGAAAGGAAAAATGTGGGAACTAAGTAAGAAAACATTAGGAAGGTGTGTACAGCTGGATAAACACAAAGGGTGACTTTTGTAGGAGAATTTTAAGTATTACAAAGGGCATGGCAAGATTACTTGACCAGGTTAGTCTTTTTTTTTTTTTTTTTCAAAAGTACCGCGGGGCAAGACAAACTGAGGCTGCAGGGGTTTCAGAGGCCCTGACAGGATAAATAACCAGAAGAAAACAGGACTGTTACCATTCCAGTGTCAACAGCAGAGTGAACAGTTTTATTCAACTTGCTAATCACATTTTTGAACTAATATCTGAGTCAGAGTGAACAGTTGAAAAACAAAACAAAAAGAAAATGTGTGACAAACCAAAGTTAAAAGAAACACATGCAGGTGAGGTCTAAAGATTCAAAACATTTATTTTCACTTGATAATTTATTAGACTTTCTTCATAAAAAGGCTGACATTACAGACTGTTTAAAGCAACATCTTTTACTCTGAAGAATCCATGACACCTGCTTTTTGATGAGAATGAGGTGAGGAAGAAAAAACATGTGAAAATGGGACAGATACAGAAACAAAGACTGTGAGGAAACAAGGAAGAGGGAGAAACGTGGAAGGGAACAATACAGTGTGAACCTTTCTTTTCACTCATATGGATAATACTACACTTCCTTCTGGTTTATTGAGTACACCAGTGAGAGATGTCCATGTGCACCAAACCTTTGACTGGTTACCAGGGTCACATGAAGACAAACACCAGACAGACATTTTGCCGTGTTTTTCTTTCGCATGTTTTAGTATGTCAGGTGGTAAAAGGGACAGCGGTGAGTTTTTTTTAGGAATGTCGGGGATAAAGGAAGGGAAGGGAGATGCATAATAAATCTCCAATTCATGTGGTTAATTTTTAATTTTTCTGATTTCATCAAGTAATCTAAAATAGAATTAATTTGATAGAGTATATAGGAATCTTGAGTGCCAAACTCAGCTTCTGTTTGTTCTCTGCCCCGCTCTCCTCATTCTTGCTGTCCTCAGTGATTTCCACCTGACCCTGGTTCCCCTGTTTTTTCTACCCTCTAAAGACTAAACCCAGACTTGCCCTTGCGATCAGTAGTAGAGGCGGACGAACCGCGCGTTACTGCCTCCTCTGATTGGACGCCATTGCTCTCATCTCCTTCCTCCTCGGTTTGAGGCTTCATGATGTGACCCAAAATGAGAGCCAGCAGGCTGGCCTGGTCCTCGTGGCTGAGCGGCGGTTCTCCGGATGTCGGTGAGAGCTCCTGGGGTTCGGGAGGCGGCTCTGGTGGCTGGGACCTGGCAGCAGGCTGGGCCTGGTCCTCTTGAGCCCCCTGGTGGTCAGAGACCTCACTGAGGGCAGACAACGACTGGCTGAGTGTCTCTGGATTGGAGAGGTTGAGGAGCTGGGCTACCTGGGGCAGGCTGAGGTCCGTCTGTCCCTGGAGGAGGTTCAGCAGCACAGCCAACTCTGTCTGGTTCAACTGCTCTGCAACAGCTCCCAGGCCTGAACACATACATTCACACAGCCATATATAAAATATATAAAGTATATAAAGTCTGTGGTTTACGCAAGCTCAAGACATTTTCATGTTTTATTCTACAACATAAAATACAGCAGTAAATACCTCACTTGTGATTTTTTTTTTTGTCTCAAAAAAAGGTGGTTTCTAAAAAGTGGTGAAATGAGACTACAGAGGTTGTCGGGGACGTAAAACGTCATTATGCTGAACACAGAAACCGGTCTACTCACCAGTCTGCCTTTACAGCCTCATTGTGATTATACTATACAAACTTTTTAAGAGGAAAGGCTTTTGTAGAGGAGGTAAGCGTGCTAAATCAAATTACCAGTCAGAGGCTTAGTGGTTGTGATGTTTGTTTATAACCTAACATTAGCTTTTTACTTCTGGTGAGTGTATTTCAGCTTCAAAAATCATAAGTGGTGTTCATTTGTGAAAAATATCATGTAGGAATGTAGGAACATGTAGGAATCATAAACTTTTGTTTGTCACAAAAAAACATAATTTCTGCCCTGGAAAAATCCCATTTGTTTTCTGATGAGGGAACCAGGTTGATGTTAATTTCCAGATTGGCCTATAAAAATACATCATCCCTGCAACTCTGTATGATGGGTTGCCCCCATGGTTTAGAGGTTAGGATGTCGAGTATTAACCACAACCTTTCTAGTTCAAATCCAGCCAGGGGCCTTTGTTCTGTCAATCCTCATTACTCTTCCCTTCATTTCCTGTCACCTCTCTACTCTTGCTCTCTAATAAAATGCCCAAAAAAGCAGAATATTGAAACATTTAATACAATCATATCTCAAGCATATATGTTTTTTCCCTGTCAAAATACTTGTGCAATGTATCTGTTACCTGACAACTCACTCTCTAAGTTGGTTGTGGAGGGCGGTTTTCCTGGCGGAGGCGGCGGGGCTCCAGCTGGGCTGGTCTGGGGCCGACTGTTCTCTCCGCTGGAGGTCCCTGTCGCATCTTTACGGGGCACTTTGGGCACAGGCACATCTTCGGGCAGCCCGCTCTGACGTGCACGCCTTCTCTTCTTACTCCACAGCTCGTGGCAGTCCTGATGGTGAGGAAGACTGAGGACAGAGTGGGCAGAATTTTTTTTATTTACATACCATTTATTAATCAAACAACTGCAGAAATGACATATATAAGCAACAGTATTAATTTGTGTGCGTTTAAAATATTTTTACACTATCTTCAAATCTCATATATACATATATCCAATACTATACAGATTAATAAAAGTCAGTATGTTATTTTTATGTGCTCTAGCATATAGTTGTGATATTCTGATAATGTGAAGACAGGGGCCATGAGCTACTGACTCTGGTGGCGGCATCTTGCTGGGCTCCACGTCACACAGGAAGTCACTGTTGAGAGCCTGCTCTGATGTGCAGCGCCGTGCAGGGTCGAGGGTCAGCATTCGGTCCAGCAGGTCCAGGGCAGGAGTAGGTAAACTGCACAAGGGGAGAAATTTTTCAGCTGCAGAAACAAAGAGTTGATCACAGCTACTCTGGGTAAGCGCAGCATGGCAACATACAAGGCAAACTCCTCCCGTAGTTGCCGTCTGTACTGCTTCTTGGGTTTCATGGTGTTGAAGAGGGGAAGTTTGATGACATCAGGCCAGACTGCCGGACAGGGACTCCCACACAGACGGCTGAGGGAAAGGACAGAGATATGAGGTCACTGGTTAAGTAGTAGGGGTGTGACAGTTGCAACAGAAGTTATTACTTGAGATGTTGTGTTCAGGGAAGGGCAGCCTACCTGATGAGCTCCAGCTGTAGAAGTTCCTGGTTAGCCTGGAAGATGGGCTTCTTTTTAAAGAGTTCTCCTAAAATACACCTGATCCATGACAGATAATGGGTAGGGGTAATAAGAAAATGTACAGTCCAAGCAATATATGT
Organism: Lates japonicus; assembly: GCA_033238685.1. NCBI lineage: Eukaryota > Metazoa > Chordata > Actinopteri > Centropomidae > Lates > Lates japonicus. Next base: position 4,205,258 of record BRZM01000007.1, read on the forward strand.
TGCACTGTATAGCAGGAAATTTAAAAATAAGTTTAAAACACAGTTATTTAAAGCGCAAATGTCTGCCTGAATCTCAGTCAGCTGAGATCGAATTTTCAGTAGACAAAGAGTGTATATGAACACAAAAGAGGCGTGTAGAAATGTGAGGGTATTGCAAATGTTCTGTGTTAATTTTCATCCTTTATTATTTCTTACATGCTGCTAAAACGAAACAACAAACATTTTGCATAAAACGGTCTTCTGCTGTAAACAAAGTTAAAATTTGGCAGCACAGCACACAGGTAAAAAGAACCAACTATATCATGCCTGACTGAGCTGAATTGCCTCTTGGCACTCACAGTGCCTCAGGATTAAAAAAGTAACAAACTCAGTGTGCTGCAAACATCCAGCTTGCTTAAAATGATGCCAACACTCTTGCCTACATTGCAGACAGAAAGATATTTTCAATGCATCTGCTATTTATCTATTTCTTTTCCTGGCTAAAAAAAATGCCACCACCAAGAATCATGTAATGAAAGTTGCTTCACCTGACTAAAAATATAATAAAAATATAATAAAAGAGTATGTATCCATAGAAATCTATTGTTGCCTGACTTATCAACTGGCAAACAATCCATAGGCTTAAAGACTACTTGAGTTCATGACACACAAGTGTGCTTCACTGTCATACTCACCCACAGCTCCAAACATCAATGGCTGGAGAGTACCTCTCCTCTCCCAGCAGCAGTTCAGGAGGGCGGTACCATAGTGTGATTACTTTATTAGTGTACGGCCGACTGAGGGTGAGGAGAGAGGGGGGACAGTGAGACTCAGCACACATTCACAGAGCATTTATGCCCCTCAAGCACCCAACACGAACATCTCAGCTTTAACTAATGAGGTCTCTCTGAAGGAGAGACAGCACCACCCAGTGGGCAGAAAACCTAAGCTCATGATGAGGTGTAATTATTGCTTCAATCATCATAAACACTTTTAATCATATATTTAAATCAGATCTGATATTCACTATGAAGACTAAAGCAGATGAGTTCTCCTTATACTGCATACATTCACAAATAAGTACAAAGATGGTCAACACTCTTGTCTTACCTTTCCTCTGAATTGTAAAGCCGGGCCAAACCAAAGTCAGCCAGTTTGATCTGACCTCTGAACAAAGAAACACAGATAATAAAAACCAGAGATTAGGAGCAACCCCACCATTTCTCACCAAGCATGAGCAGAGACATGCTCTGTCAACAACTACAAATTACTGAAAAGTACAACATCTAACCCTGTAGACAAAAAATACAACTCATCACCCAAACCAGACAGGATATTTTGAATAAGTAGTTTTTATTTAGACAACACACAATTATAAAACCTGTTATTACTAGGAGATAATCATTGCCTGATTCAGGTTACTAAGCCCTGATACCACAATCAGTTCACTAAAATTCTAACTGATGGAAAAATGTCGTGTAAGGCAAGTAGAGAAGGTAAACGCCAAAACAATACAGTGTCTGGTCAAACTCAGTTATATAATGCAAATGTCCAAAGTCCAAGTGTCTGTTTACTGTTAGTTGTACAGTACAGTTGCACAGTGGGACAGGAACTGCAAGAAAAGTCCACTGTGGCTCCAAATGCTCCATTAAGCAGCAAAACCCACATTGTTTTTTTTTTATTAGCATCTTATCTTTTGCAGCTCGTTTACTCATGCATCCTGTAATGTTTGCAGATTGGATGCAGAGTTGTACTAAGCAACCATCTGTGAGAACTCGCTGTACTCCTTTCATTGCTGTTATTTGAGGCGCTCGATTAAATTAGTAGCACTGTAATTAGCTTTGCTGCTGACGCACCTCAAAACAATTGCAATCCGATCATTAAAGTTGGCATGCGTTCGTTGACCGTATTTACAGACTGCAGATGCATTTAAACTGTCTGCAGAAATGTTCATATTCAAAGTTGCTTCAAAGCTGGTATTCGGAATGTCAATGTGCATGAGTGGAGTAGAGGTACAAAAGTAAACAAACACGCAAAGTAGATCAAAACGCACCATGATGCATTCTCCTCATGAAGCACATTACTTTATTTTACTCTTGTTGTTCATGTTCCTTACCTGTTGTTGAGCAGAATGTTGGAGCATTTGATGTCTCTGTGCAGGAAGTTGTTCTTGTGGCAGTAGTCCAGGCCCTCCATCAGCTGGCGCATGAAGCTGCGGATGTGCTCATGGGAGAACTGGACCAAGCCTGACTCCAGCAGGCCCATCAGGTCGTGGTCCATGTACTCAAACACTAGGTAGAAAGCACCTAAATCAGAAGAAGAAGAAGAAGAAGATGTGTTCAGAACTCAGAAACACAATTGTACACGTTGTTATGTACTTTGACCAGCTCAGAAAGTTTAACCTTGCTTCACATTTTCTTCAGAGTACTCTACAGTGGTTTTACTAGCTATTGACCTGTCACAGCTACAGTATTAATGTGATGTAAACTTAAGCACATTAAGCAGAAAACCTCTGCAGCACTGCAACCACAGTGATTTCATCTGCTGCCAAAACCAACTGCAATAATCATATTCGTCCTAGTTTTTATATTAACTATATTAGCACATGCTATTAAGAGTAAGCTGAATAATTTTAAAAATATTTACATCTTTCCTGCTTTTCTCTGTAAACCAGAAGGGCTCAACTTCTACCATCATTAATGTTTTATGACACTGCAAAACATATTTACATCTCACATAGATTTACAAAACACAAAGGTTTACTCTATTTTCAACTGTTCATGAATGTAACATTTTTTTGTTTCAACATACTAAAACATGTAGAAGTTTCATGTAGAAGTTAACAAATGCAATCCCCCACATAATGTGTATTATGAAATTAACAATAGCAAAAAAAATTATGGGCAGCAACATGTAGGGTAGCGATGCACAAGGCACACCAGTCATGTTTGTGGCTTTAACAGCTGTAAAGTATTAGTTCTTTTTTCATTCAATCACTTTAATGTAATCATTCATCCTGTGGTTATAACTGCAGCCCTGAGCTATGTGCACAACAGCAGTGGAAGAAAGTCCACACCATGACGGCTCTTCTTTCAGACATGTCGCAGTTCTGGCTACAACTGAATAAGTGTCGTAACAGCTGGTGTTTCAACTTTGACAGCTGATGGAAAACGTTTCCTGTGTGTCACAGATTATAGCTAGAGGTACACCATGCCTGAGTGTCTCAGAGAGACAGCAGTGAAGCAGCAGCTTCTGCTCCATAGGCTTACTATAATTTTTATATATTACCCTTGCAGATAATTTCTAACCTTCTTACCTTTGTCCTTTTTAAAGTCAAGTGCATCCTGCTTGTCTGTGACAATCTCCTTCATGTTGACAACGCTGCGGTGTTTGAGCTGCCGCAAGATCTTGATCTCTCTGATGGCTGTGATTGGGAATCCCTCCTTTTCATTGTCTAAACGCACTTTCTTCAGCGCTACCAGCTCACCTGCACATTTAGAGAGCCAGTCAAATTAATCATTTAAAATATTCAAATATAAAACACATGTAAGTAGTGTAGTGACTAAATTCCAGATAATATTCCCTTACCAGTGTCTTTGTCCTTGGCCTTGTACACTTGGCCATAGGTGCCTTCCCCTATAATGCCAATTATGTCGAATTTATCTACACAGCGTTTGCCCCAGTCACTCTGGGTGTGTTTGCGCTCACCATATCGTGGGCAGCAAATCCTGGAAACCATCAACAAGAAAACCAGATTAGACTTAATGTGGGATTAACATAGAGGAGACTGGAAGTGGTTGAGTAATACAAGAAACTGACTTTGGTCTCTTCTTAAGGGCTGGCTGGGGTAGCTGAGGAGCCTGGCGGATGGGAGACTGCGGGGGTGAGGAGTCGCCTCCAGCTAAGGTGGGTGGTAAAGGAAGGTCAATGAGTGATGGCCGGCTGCGAATTTCCTTCTCCTTCCTAGATGACCTCTGAGGAGGGGTGGACTTCTTTGGACTAACAGTGCAAAATATAAAAGACAGAAGTATAATTGCTTAAAGAGAAAGAGGAGAAGCAGAAGTAAAATATGTACTTAAAAAGGTGCACTCCTTGATTGTGTCCCCCAGGATCAACATACTATCGTCCAGCTCACTGTTTGGGGTAAAACAACTTAGCAGGGAAAACCATGCAACTCTAGGGGTAGGGCAGAGAAGAGTGTGAACCCTGGAGCTTAAATTCACAGGAGCTGTGTGCGGTGTGATAGATAATCAATGTAACAGACACGCTGACAGAGTTATCTACATTGCTCATTTACCAGACTTCTCCAAAGTAGATTCAAAGTTATCAGATGTCTTTTACTCTCTTTAGTCATGTTGGCCATAGGGCTTTGCCACACAGGAGTTGAGGTACAGTAAGCACAAAGGAAAATTAGTGCCAATCACAGAATATAAGCAAACTGACAATGTTAAACTCTTTTGAAATGTCTGATACACTATCATTATCATTCATTCTTGTACAAGAACTTAAATTAAATCCCAAATATGGCAGAAAAGTGAATGCTACTTTGTGCACCAGAGTCAAAGATGGGCAAGGAGGGGTCCTACAAACAAAACCAAAAAAATGCTTTTTCCTTCGGTTTTCAACCATTACAGGGAACTGAAGACACAAAATAAGTGAACTTCTTTGATCCAGATGTGTGTTGTTATCTTTTTTTAGCTAACTAAAAAAGTCAGAAATAGTTACAATAGCTTAAAGCGATGTCATGAGACAGCTCTATTTCTTTCTTGGCATTAATGAATACTACAAAAACACAATGATTTAAGTAGTGTACGTAATGATGTATGCACTTGTACTGTTGGCTGGCAAATGTGGTGCTATTTTTAGAGTGTGCATTCAAGTTTTATGTGACTCTTTCTCCTTACATGAGATCACCATGTCTGGAGACCAGTGTGCACTGTGAGTCATACTGTATGTGTGTGTGCTAGTTGGGGGTCCTCACCTGTCCTGAGTGTTTCCCAGCAGTAAAGGCGGCAAAGGCAGGGGGGGGCAGAGTCGACGTCTTGTGGAGTGGGGTCTGGCGGACGGGGCTGCATGTGGGAACTGGAGCTGGAGCTGTAGTTGGAGCTGGCGATTTGGCCTGGGATGTGTTGGAGGGTGCAGGAGGCTGAATATTTGTCTCTGCCTGAGGTGGTGGTGGTGGTATCTGGGTAGCTGAACTAGATGGCACAGGAGGAGAGGGCTGAGGCAGAGGTGGTGCAGGAGAGGAGGTGGAAGAAGAGGGAAGAGGAGCAGTAAGTTGATCTTCACTGCTGGGAACATCTTGGGGTAATTGCGCAGGCGGTGGGGGCTGAGGATCTACTGCTGCCGTCGAGTCTCTGTCTAGCTGCGGAGCCTCAGCTTTAGCGGGCCGCGAGGTGGACGAGGAGCCTGCAGATTTCCGTGCTGGCGGAGGAGGGGATGCACCACCACTGGCACGAGCAGCCGCCTCAGCAGCCTGACGTTCCTTCTTCCTGCGGCTCAGCTCTGCTCCTAGGCTGGAGTTAAGTGGCAGGCGGGAGGAGGGAGGGGAGCGGCTAGCCGGCCGGCTGCTGTGAGAACTGGCCCCTGCCCCAGCTGAGGACGTATGCCTCTTAGTACGGGAACGAGAGGAGGAGCGACGAGAAGAAGAGTAGTGCAGAGGGGAGCGACTCCTGGAGCGGCCTGAGCGTCTAAATAAAACAAATACATTTTTTTAATGTCTCAAACAATTGCATAAACATTTTAGATTGTACTGCATCTTCCTGAAATCAGAACAATGTAAAAATGTGTTGCTTGCTTTCTGAAAATGTACAAAGAAGGAACAGAGTGGGTAGTCAGCTGAAACAACTATCACAAGATAAAATCATCACATCATGATGAAAACAAAACCATTTGGGTCTTTTGATTTGGAAAGTAATATAGACATACAGTAAATGAGCTAACAGCAAAACAACTGTTGCTCTCAAAACCGAAGGACAGATTGGATCGAAAAAAACTTTAGTTTGTTCCTTGTCTCATTTCCTAGTTTACATTTGCTTTGAGTCTATTCCAGACACAGACATATGCCACTGTTTTCCTCAAAATAAATAAGAAAAACTAAGCAGAAAAGTTAATTAAGAACATTTAAGCAATTTTGAAGACGTTTCCAGACTTCTTTGATTATTCTGCTGGTACAATTAATTATCTGTCAGCTGTACAGTAAAATTCTAACATGCAGCTCTATTCCTTTAACTAAATATGGCAGCTGGAAATGATGACAGGCTTTGTATAATGTAGGGCAATATTAACATAGTGTTATACATGTTAATCCAACACATCTTATCATCTATTTAAAAAATGTTAAGTGTTCTCACCACCAGATGCCAGGTTTTTTAAAGCTGCCTTAAATTTGCTTTTGAAGAGAAAAGAGGCTTTTATCTACAGTACAACTTAAGTGTAATCATCATACAAAAGTCTCTCATGAAAGCCATAGACTACGGTTGCTTTGTCCCAACCTCCTCAGGATTAGTAACATTTTGCACTGTGAGAAAAAAATACCTGTCTCCTGCCTGTTTTGACACTGCCTCCATTCCTTTCATTTTCTCACCCTTAGGCTTTGGTCTATGGGTTGTGGGCAAAACTTCCATATGGAAAGCTTATATTTGATCTTGACTCTTTCAGACAGCTTCCTTTTAACAGTAGGTAGTTTGCTGGAGGAAGAGGGGCTCTGCATGTTCAACAGGTGTTCATGATTTAATCTTATAACGCAGGTTACTCGTGTTTGTTTAATAAATAATGATCCAGATGATAAAATGTCAACATTTTGACTCAGGACTATGCAAAATTTTTACAAGATATAGCTTGCTAGGTAAATTGGTTTTCTGCTCCATTAAACACTCAACATGGCTTCTGATATTCTACTGTGTATGTGTGTTTGAGTGTGGGTGTAAGCTGTCCAACTTTTCAGAACATATTCCCCCCAAGGGTTTTTTCAAGAATTTAAGAGTGCAGCATATACTCACCGAGACATGGGGCTGGTGCTAGAGGACCTGCGGGTACCATAAGGGCTGATGGAGCGTCTCCTTGAGTAGGGGCTGCTGTCCCTCTCATAGCTGGAAGACCTGTGTCTGCTGCCATAGGGGCTGTCTGATCTCTGTCTGCTGTGGCGAGACATATCCCCATATGGACTGGGGCTTTGCTGGGCTACCCTCCGTCTGGAGTAGCTGTCATCTCCTTGCTGCCCATACCCACCGCCCAGTGGACTCTCACTGCCAGCCCCTCTCCTGGGACTGGGTGACAGAGCAGAGGTGGTGCCCTTCCTGCGAGGGCTACCCCTAACTGAAGACTTGCCCTTAGGACTTGACTTGTGGCTCTTAGAGGACTTGCGGTGGCTCCTCTCTGCCCGGCTCCTCTGGGAGGAGGTGCGGCTGCCCTCCCCTCGGCCTTCTCTCCTCTGCTGCCTGTCTTTGCGAGTCTTCCCTGAGCGGCTGCTCTCCTTGCTGCGAGATGAAGATGTGGAGGAAGTAGTGCTACCTACACTGGCTGCAGGCTGTACCTGGGAGGAGAGCATCAGCTCCCCACGTTTGGAGTCACCCTCTGGCTGGACCTGGCGTTTGGATGAGGAGCCCGATGGGGCAGCTTTCTCCTTGCTCTTCCCAGAACTCCCTTTCTCGCTGTCTTTGCTGCTCTTTTTCTTGTACCCACGTTCCCCATTCCCAGGTTCTGTGATTTTATTAGGGTCCTTGGATTTTTTTCGGGAGTGTCTGTGCCCCCTGTTCTCTCTACCGCCACCTTCTCTTCCGATATCGTCCCTATCATAGTCTGGAGAGGGCTCCAGTCGGTCCCCGCCCCCCCTCTCAGAAGGCCTGGAGGACGGTGGGTCCGAGAAAGTATCCGAGTCGGAGCTGATATCATCGTACTCAACCAGAGGCTTCACCGTGTTGACACCAGGAGGCGCCGTATCGCCGAGGGTAAAATCTTCGGGTCCCAGTGCCGCCGAGTATTCCCGATTATGTTTGTTTGATTTATGCCGTTTGCGTTTAGAAGAGGACATTGAAGACTTTAACTGCACCTTGCCGTCCTTGCTCGTCATGTCTCCCGCAGAGGTATGAGTCGGGGCCTGGGTCTGGTGTGGCACACCGCTGATGCTAGATTCCGGCTTCCTCTTGGTCCCATGGTGTCGGTCCGACCCAGGCATCCCTCACGCCGGCGTCGGTGCCTCTCCTGCGACTGGGCCTCGGTGGTCCAGGCAATTCATTCACAGGAGAACAGACGCTACTCCAAATGCCAAAACAAAAAGTGTTACTAAGCAGAAACAGGGCAAGAAAATACGCAAAATAAACACACCAGGCCGCTCACGTCCAGTCCTCCTCAACGCCAGTTCATTCCATTGAGATCGCCAGCATAGTTCGTCAAAGCAGAAAAATGCCACCGCGGTTTTCCAGTGCTGTTGAGTTTGTACTTTAAATTAGTCAGTGAATGAAAAAGATCCCAACCAAACATCGGAGCATTGTGGTGTCGTCTCCGTCTCAATTTAGCTAGCACCGCTAGCTAATGCTCGGCAGCTAGCAAGCTGACTCGTAAAAAAAGAAAAAAGTCCCTTTGTGAAAGCTGTCCTTGTCCGGTGCCAAGTTAAGTAAAGGTGTTTTTATCCCACAGAATTACGGTCTTAGCATTCAGAAACAAGGAAGTGCCTTCATTAAAAGACGCTCGAACAAAATGAAAACTTGACCCGGTTGGTACTGTTTACATGTTCCCTTTAATGTAAGTTTTATCCCCTATAAATTCAATATTGATTAGAAATTATAATATTATCGTGTGCAGTAGATGTTCCAGTTTATTATCAATGGCTCTGGGAATCAACCAGGCCTATATTTAGGGCGATGCTAGTGGATTTAATATCACCCACAGCCCTATCTGAAGGAGACTACAAACGCCATTGTGGCTCCTGTGACTAGCAACTTCTGCGCACGGCGGAATGAACCGGAAGCCGGAGCGCTGTCAATCTCGGACGTATCACAGCAACGACCTATCACGACAAAGAACCCGCCTACTGTATTCGTGGTGGCGCGACTGCGACGCAAAATGCAGGGGGAGAGACTTATAAATATGAGCAAGTAAAACATTTGTTTAACATGTCAAGTAATAGCGGATGATACGGTTGGTTGAATTTAAATCACACAGCATTTGGAAAAGGAAAATAAAGAAAATATGGTGAGTTTTATTTTTTTTAGCAAGAAGGAGGTAGCAATAAAGGAGGCGATATTTATGCAGGCAAGGTCGGATTGCAAACAGGCAAAGCGGGCTACTGTCTCAAGGCCCCAGAGCTACAGGGGCCCCAAAATTATACACCAGGTGTACTGGGACTTAACTGATTTGTGCTTATGTAATTGAGAATACCTTTAGGGCAATGCAACATTAAATCACATGTTAAGGGACTTTACTCCTTACAAAATAATCTTAAGGACCCCCGTATCAGTTTTGTTTGGTATTATGACTTTCCTTATCTCATTGGATATTCCTAAAATAGTGTGTTTAATTTACTCCACAGTATATTACAACATATAAAGCACAGAAAACTGTACACATTTCCCATGAATATAAACCCACAGCAGGTTAATGCAGCTATATATGGAGGCCTATATTGCATGAGGAACTGCTTATTAAGTGACAAAAACATCTGTTAGATCAGTCTCAAATCTTGAGACACAAGTCAGGTGTTGGGTCTAATGGAAGACAGACTGAGCGTTACTATAAAAAAATACTAAGATGTTACATTTGAAATACATATACAGTTCTGTGCTACGGTTTTAGGCATTAATACTTTGTATTTATCTATCTATCTATATACTTAAAAGTATAGTAAACAGAATAAAACTATCAAATCTGTATTTGTTGTGAATATCATTTATGTTTAAAACTCCTGTAATCTTCAAGGTACATTTGCACACAATTTTTCATGGTATTTGGCAGGTAGGTTGTTCCAAGCATCTTGGAGAACTTGCCACAGTTCTTCTGTGGATTCAGACTGTCTCAGTGTCTTCTGTCCCTGGAAGCTTACGAAGCTTAAGTTGTTACTATAAAGAATGAATCCCATAAGGTTAGCACACATTAAAACATTGATTAATTGAACAAGGACTATACAATAGCCAGCTAGAATATGGAATAATCAAAAGCCTCTTCATCAGAACTCATCACATACCTCATAAAATGAGAAACAAAATTCAAGGTAATACAATTATAACTGAAGTCAAACTTCAATTCAGGTCATATGTAACTAAGTCCCCACGTCTGTAGTGCTGATTTGTTCAGTAACACTTGGGCTCTACATTATATTACATGGACAAAAGCTATAGGCATCTCACTGTGTACACTGAACTCCCAAACTAACTGCTGGCTATTGGGATACATATCCTAATGTATGTGGAACAAGCCTACAAATAAAAAGGATGACAACATATATATTTGGGTTGCTGGGTGAATTACAATAACAAGTTTATGATATGTAGGCTGAACCTGAACATGAAAATAAAATCTCAGTGTGTGATGAAACTTCAAAGTCCCCCTCCACTCAAACATGTGTTTTGTTCATTGTAACGTCTCTTGACTGTTTGACCTTCACTTACGCAGGATGAATCGGTATATTCTGGATTTTCACTGTGAGAGGATGTCATTTTGAGAATTTTTAATCAGGTGATCAGACGCAAAATATTATTCACAGCAATGTATATTTCCTTCCATCTCTGAACATGTCTGGAGGGTATCTTTAATACTGCACATATTGTTCACGCAGCAGCAATTATTAGATAAATGAAATATTGTGAGAATTTTTAAAACATCTCAAATCTTCCTCTGATTTTTCACAGATGGGTACATAAACATGGGGAACGCATTAGAAAATGTAAAAAAAATAAAAATAAATAAAAAAGTCTCTTCAGACTTATTTTAATGTGGCGCTCCAGACGCAATGAACTGTTGTCAAGCGTGTGACGACATCAGTATGACGACCAGCCATCCTGGATGCTGATTGGATCCGCTGTCTAACTGAGGCGTGGCCAATGAGAAACGAGGAAGTGGCGTTTCCTGCAGTAATAACAAAGTTGTTTGAGAAGAATAAATGTGACAAAATGGAGTTAATAAACATTTCAGTGGTTAATGTATTATAAAACGTCAAACCACCCGCTTCTATGGTCGTTTCTGTGCACTAAATTCATCATGTCAAAAAGAATGAACGCCTTGGCCCACACTTCAATGACAGAGCCTTCCTGTGGAAATATTTATTATTATCAGACATACACTTAATATAGGCTATTTGTTATTTTAGGGGGGCTGTATGTGGTAAAGTATTAAGTGTATCTATTGTCACATGTCCGAATTGGTCTCTCTACCATCACCTGGGATCAAACTTTTTTTTTAAATAATAGATTTTATATCTACACCTGAATATTATTGCATTCATCCAGGTAGGCATACTCGTGTTACAAAGTGGGCTGTCAAAAGGTTGACACCCCACTTTGTTGTTTTTCTTAGCACCTGAGTTTTTGCTGGGCCCGCACTGTGAGCTGTGGTTAAAGGACCAGCCAACAAGTAAGTAAGTAAGGCAGTGTTTTCTGTTTGAGCAATAGCCTACATGCATCAAACCTTCTTTATATTTATTATTTCTAAGTAATGTAGGCGTTGTACAAGCTCCATTTTAGGCTGCCAGATCCTATTCCTGTCGGGCTATTGTGTGGATGGATGGAAAGCTGTAGCTATAGGGGGGAGGAGGAGGTGCGGACGAACTGAGCAGATAAGAGAACTGGCTCATTGGCTGGCTGCTGCCTGTACATAGCCCATATTTTGTCAGAAACTAGAGGTCTCGCCGTTTGTGTTAACAGGTCGAAAAACAACGACATCGCACCCCGGGAGCTACCGAGAGGACGGTAGCATGATAGTCGTGGAGGGGAATCGGCAGGAAGAGGGCCCGTATCTGCATTTTACTGCGCCTACACCGAATTCATTGAGTCGGTATTACCAGCGTCCGACATGGGGAAGGAGGTAAATGGTGTTTCGCGGAGCCGGTTTGAGGTGAGTTGGCCATGAATATCAACTGACAGTCACTGACACACGTTCAAGTAGTTGTTATGAACGTTAGGATATGGGCCTACATGATGACTGTCGCTGTATTTATTGCAAAACTGCGCTTATGGTGCGGCTACTGATGCAGCTTCCGCAGTCAATGTTTGGGATTAGGTCAAACGCTGTTGTTTTGTTCAAACAACACACTACAGCCGAGGCCTGGCATGCCATTTCGTTTAGGACCACAACTCGGTATTTTCCACTAAGCATGTCGTGCTGTTCGTCAATAAATTGAGTTTCGTTAAAGGTCCCCAAATGTTGTCCTCGTTTCCCTTTGCGCCGTCAAAACAAAGACAATGAGGCTACATGGAGCACGCCGAGTACAGCTCCGGTTCACGTTAACATATTTTTCAGAAAAAAGGAATTTGCTGACTTCACTTTACTAAGAAGCCATTTTTATAATAGTCCACATACCCGCGGGGGTGTGATTTTTGTACGACTTTTATTGTGTTGTCTGACCAACCGAAGTGTTGTGCATATCCATGGCCGCTGCGGATATGGGGGCCTCGGTTTGTGACTGCTACATGTACCCCGTATTAGCACACAACTATCAACAAACAGGCCCAAGCTGCCACAGTGTTAACACACACCATAACCTATACTGATAGCAGAAGGGCCACCTGTACACACACACACACGTAAGTTACAGTGTTGTTGCTCTAAAACATTCGCCATAAACTTTGTGTCGCAACCACGCGAGCGTATAGGTGAATATTTTGGTGAAAACTCGTACACAAATGCTATTTATTCCGGCCGGTGACATTGGCCCGTGTAGCCAGAGCACTTGGTGTTTGTTTAATCCCCAGCTAGCGTGGGATTTGTGTGTGGTTTTATTTATTTTTAACGGTGCAACAGCTGACGACTCAGAAGATTCAGGCCGTTACCTTCTGGCCCGACAGCTGCGGTAGCGCTGCCGTGTCAAATTAACCGGACTTAGGACAGCAGAATACCGGAAGTGGCGCGACCGTGTCTTCAAAGTAAAAGTGAAGAATTATCAGTCATCGTTTGAAGTTGTCTAGTGTTGGTTTTATGTGAAAAAAGATTCCACTATGTGTGTTGTGACATTTTATAAACATTTACAAAGCTACATCCCTCTACACAACAACATTTTAAAGTAAAGATAAGTTAAGAAAATATATCTAATAGCCGAAGTATTTTCTTAATATTCAGTGTGGAAGCTCATGTTTGGCGCAGTTGGTGAGTATAATAATTAGAATCTGACAAAGATTCAATATAAAACAGCTGATTTTGTTATTTCCTTGAAACATTAATGTCATTTAACCAATGTGATTAGCCAAGTTTTAGTGGGTAAGTGTTGCATCACTGCATGCACTTTGTTGCAGAAAATTTTCCCTGTACCAAAGAAGATGTCAATTTTAAACATGCCTGTAATGGAAATGTTTCATTTTAATTTCTTAATGTATTTGTCAGTGACAGTGCTAATCAATTATTGGTTGATTATTGTTGATGAAACAAAATATAATTAATCTATGCAAGGTAGTAGTTTTAATAGAGAGGATATTAGATAAAAACACAATACTAACTTATTTCAATTGTTAATACACTAAAATCCAGGTCGAACTGTAGGAATCCTGAGACCAGAGATAGAGTTGTTAGTGTATGCCATTACAAACACCCAGTGGTCAAATGTCACTGTGTGCCAGTGAGAGTTTTACTTTGAAAGGGAAAGGTCGGATAGCGCAATTTCTCTTACATTCTGTCTGGCTTCACGGCTCTGCAGTAGATAGTGATCTGTTGTATACCAGCCCGAAACAAAAGACTACAGCAGTCTGAAAAGTAGACAGGCGTTACTGCTTCAAAATGTACTTCTCCAGTTAAAAGGAATGTGTAAATGATTGTCACTATGATTCACATGACAACTACATCATGTATAATTGTGTATATTGATGTAAGAGTTGTTAAAGTTTAAATTGAAGGCAACAAAACAATCTGTTTATTGCAGGCAGCTTGTCTCTTGGGAATATCATATTGGCCCCTAACTACATTCACAGATGTCATGGAGGATAAACTAAATGTCTGAATCTAGTCTAACTACTGATTGATGTCAATTGTATGGTCTACACCACAGTTACGAGTGGCAAACAAATCTAAATTAAACCTGAGGATGGGGTCTTTTCAGGAAAAGAACATGCATGTTTTTCTAAAAATATTATCACTTTTTGTTTTGCTCTACAATGATTTCTAGCTGGAGGTTAGAGCTCGCCCAGCTTTTTACCTCCTGCCAGGCCTGCATCACGGGCTATAGCTGACCAGTGGAGAAAACATAATGCTCACATTCATGCAGCATCAGGTTCATTTTATGTTAGATTACAAAAGGGGACAGTGTATGCCCGTTGACCATGCGCATCTGGTTCTTTGGAAATGGCCCTGGATTATTTGGCCAGAAAGTAGCGCTGTGGAAGGCGAGCTGTCAGAGTCAATTTGCCCCAAACCCAAACGGGAAATGTCTGTCCCTTCTTACTCCCTCAAAATTTTACACGTTTGCGCTGGCAGGCAGCCCCTGCATAGACAGCTGTGTGTGTATGTGGAGTTTGTATGTTTATCAGAGAGACATAGAGAGGCTTTGACCCAGAGCTGACTGGATTTTTAAAGATCCAGTCATTAATTACAACGAGCAGACCTGTCAGTTTGTTTTTGTGAAGCTGATGAATAGGTTTGCTTAAGTGTGTAAGACCCTCAAAATCTGGAGCTATTGTGAATGTGGTTTTAGGATAGACGCCCATAATCAAAATAGCACACAGTATGTTCCTTTAGGACCTGTTAATTATCTCTTTTGTTTAAACACAATAAATAAACCTTTAATTAATTCTTGGATTGTGTTAGGTACCTGTAAGGAAGTGCAAATAAGGAGGACTTGCAAATTCCTTGTTGCGCTTGTCACAGATGTTTGCCTCATGTAAATAATGCGCCTTCCTGCACTTTTTATTTACACACCAAAGTCCCCACCCCTCAATTACCCTGTCCCTGGTTTAGATTTATCTTTCTAAATCTATGGAGGAAAATGGATTGGGCCAGATGTTGCTTCATTTGCCTTGTTGTGATGAGTCGATGCTCTCAAACATGATTGTTTCAACATCTTGCATTTTACAATCAAGCAGAGTATGATTTACCACAAATTATGGGAACCCTCCAGTATCCTCACTAAGTGGGTGTGTGTGTGTTTAGAAGTAGCTGGGTTATAATAAATGCAAATTTATTGTCTTTTTTGTCTACTGTAGCCAAATTCTGTGGATTATAGGTTAGTATTTGTGCTCACACAGCATGCAATTATTTGTGTGGAAATCCATTAGCTGTTTGCAGAAACAATTCGTCTGAGAGTCACAAAAGACATATTGTAACTGATTCCAGTGTATGCTCTCAGTACACGCCGATGTGGACACTGGTGTAAACAACACAGGAAGTGACGACAGACTATGCACGCAGGAAAGATAACAAGAAAGCAGAGGCCATTACTGCTCTGTAGTCGACAATACAGTCCTGTCCTGTCCTGCTGTTCTTGCTTAGAAGACACAAAATCCTGTCTCCAGCGCTGCTTTATCTTCTGTCACCCTCTGTGTTTTCCAAGACTTGACATTGAATCTGTCTCAGCTGATGAGATTACTATCAGTTATCCTTGCTTATGTGTTGGGGCTGTCCTTGAGTGAGGTGAGTGGATGGAGGGTGGGCCCCAGCCATGCTGAAACAGGCTGCCAGGACTGATATTATCCTCTTTACACTTTCAGATGTTCACAAACAGCGATGAGGCAGTCATCAATAAGAAGCTGCCAAAGGAGCTGTTGCTGCGGTGAGTGACATTTTTGAAACACTTCAATCAGATAATCTACGTTTTGGTTGTTTTTTTTTTGGCAAAACGAAAATGGCATGTTGCTTCACACTCAACCTCCCTGACCTCGCTCCCGATCAGCACATCAGTTCAAACACAAAGGCACAATTGGCCTTGCATCACCACCATCCCTGTCCAACCCTAAAGCACAGACACACGAAACACACACACACACACCCACACTCTCTCACACGATCATATGGTGTATGCTCACTTGCCCTTTAGCAAATATTACAACTAAACTAACCACTAGTATGCAAATTTCCCCTCCCTCCTCACCCTTCTCTGCTCCCCCCAATGCTAAAGCTGTAATAAAAACTTATGCTTGAGGGTATACAAAATTAAAATTGATCTCAGACAGAAAAACTCAAGAGTCCCTGCGCAAACAGAAAATGAAGGCCATAACTCAAGCCTCGGCCTTGCCAGCCAAGCTGCCTGTGCTGCAGCTGCTGACTCTGTGCTGCTTGGCCAGGTGCGACGCCCTGATTTGTGAGGCTGGCAAGCTACTCTGGGACTCACTGCATCCCTGCTTCAACCCCAGTACAATTTTTGCTGCATTGTAGGATGCTGTATTAAGTTTCTAGCTCTGTTCATTTGAAGCAGATTGCGTGCCTTCCTTGCCAGGGCCCCACTTTAAGAGTAAACACATCTATCCTGCAAACAGGGTAAACACATCTATCCTGCTGACAGTCAAAGACAATATTAGCTAAATTACTCACACCCCTGCGCTGTGAGTAGAAGCAGACGCAGGGGCTGAGTGGTGGGTAGGGTCTAGTGTATAAGAGGAAGCTTCTGGCAGCGGGGATCAGGGTCTCTAAACCGTCCCTGTCTGTCTTCCAGAATCTTCTCCTTTCTGGATGTGGTGACACTCTGTCGCTGTGCCCAGGTCTCACGGGTGAGTCTGTGTTCACAAGGTGTGTGTGTGTGTGTGTATGCATGTGTGCGTGACTGTGTGTTGTTTAGTGTGCGTTCTGTGTGTGTATGTTTTACTTTTGAAGGAAAAACTTGACCCTAAATGTCTGTTTCTCCCTCCCTGCCCTCAGTCCTGGAACGTTCTGGCCTTGGATGGCAGCAACTGGCAACGAATTGACCTCTTTGACTTTCAGAGAGACATTGAGGTGAGCAAGTCTGATCTGCCTATCCATCTATCTTACTCTTTACTAGTAACTTCAGTCTTTGCTGTGCACTTTCCCCTCTCAGTGCTTTAAAATTGAGGTGTAGTAGCAAATACAGGAGGCTGAGTGGATTGTTGTTTTTTTTTTGCAGGGCCGGGTGGTGGAAAACATCTCAAAGCGATGTGGGGGGTTTCTTAGGAAGCTGAGCCTGAGGGGGTGCCTGGGTGTGGGTGACAGTGCCCTGAGGTGAGTTTGGCAAGGACATAGCCTGACAGAAATTCTAGTTCTAGTTCAGACCCTGGGGAGGGAGAGAAAGAGAGAGAGAGAGACAGGCAAGTTCAGCTTGACTGCTGTCACATATATGTCTGTTTTTTTTCTGTAGGACTTTCTCACAGAACTGCCGGAACATCGAGCTGCTTAGTCTGAATGGCTGCACCAAGATCACTGACAGGTGTGTGCGTAGTTTGTTTAACATGGCAGCTAATGAGTCGTTATGCAGTTTCTCCTTCAAAACGCTCATTGTCTTTCTCCTCCGCAGTACGTGTAATAGCCTCAGTAAGTTCTGTCCAAAGCTGAAGCACCTGGACCTTGCCTCCTGTACCTCAATCACCAATCTGTCACTCAAAGCTCTCAGGTATGTAGGGCCAACACTGTAATGTATACTTTCCGTGACTTAACAGTATATTAAGGGAAGTTAATGTGCACCAGTATTGCCACACTACCACTGACAAAGGGAATGCGGGTGCATAGAGACAGAGTTTGAGATTTTAAATATTTAAGCCTTTCATACAGTTCATACATGGGTTGTAGAAGACATGCTTTAACTTCTCACCTGTCCTTTTTGTCTTTTTCCTCCTCACAGTGAGGGTTGTCCCCTGCTGGAGCAGCTCAACATCTCCTGGTGCGATCAGGTCACCAAGGATGGCATCCAGGCCCTGGTGCGCTCCTGCCCTGGACTCAAGGGCCTTTTCCTCAAGGGCTGCACACAGGTACAGTTGGAGAAAATAAAACCAGGGCTATAATAATAATAAAACCTCATTGGATAAAACTGAAAGCAGCTCGATTTGTAGAGCTTATTTAGTTCCATCAGAGACCTCTTAGGTGCACTACTCTTACTGCTCGACAGTGAACTTAAATAGCTTCGCTGTTTTTGTAAGTTTCATCACAGTGGCATTCACTAATTCTAAGTACTGAGTTCCTCTTATTTGCATTCCAAATAGAAAATAGTTGCTGCCACTGCAAACATAAAATGCATCACTTCCTGCGCAACAGAGGATGTCTCTGAGGAAAGACACAGCAGACACTGTTTACAGCAAATGTAAAAGCCTTCGTATAGCGACATCCTGTTATATCAACAGTCAACAGTAGAGAGGAGAAGAAGAGACTACCACATATTTCTGTGAAAATGTCACAGGTTATTAATTTTTTAAGGACAAAACAAATCACAACATACAGTGTACGCTCAGTTTCCAGAGGTTTTGACTCAACTTTATGGTCATTTTAACGATGGTAGTTTGTCGTGCTGTGAATCGTATTATCATGGGATGATCTTAGTATGCAGATGACTGATGGCTTTCCTCTGTCAACATCTTTCACAGCTAGAAGACGAGGCTCTGAAGCATATTGGGGCTCACTGTCCAGAGCTGGTCACACTCAACTTGCAGACATGTTCAGTAAGTACAGCTAACATGGCTAGAAGATGAATCACATTAATCCAGAATTCAGTGTAGCCACATTTTATTATATTCAACTGTCTCTTTGAAAAAAAGTTTATTAAACCCCTAAATAAAATGTATTCAGCTTAGTAGTTAGGGAACGGGCTGCTGGTCACCACGTACAGCGCATGCACTTTTACTCAAAGCTCATTGTTGGCAGATGATGGTTCCGTCTGGCCCATATAGCTAAAATTCAGTGAAACCTGCTCAGACAATCCATATATTTCTTTTTGACTGTAACCGTCCGTAACATTCCCCTTCTTCATCACCACCTGAAAGCTCTCTTCTTCCGCTTTCATCTCTTTCTCATCTCACACCTCAGGAACTCATCGTCTCATCTCGTCCCAGCGGTTCCTCCTCTTTCTTACAGTCTGCTTTTCAGTCTTCTCTTTCCTAGTTCATTTCCACCTCTTCTTCCTCTGTCTGATCTCTCTGCAATACTTCAAACAGCAATGCAGGGGAAAGCTACTGCTCTCCCTAGCTGCGCGTTAAGGTGTTGCGTGATTATATGCAATTTCATACACTGCTTTTTTACATTACCACCAGTGAGCAGAGGAAAGTAAGTAACCCCCCCCTCATGCAAATGCACACCTTCTCTTTCTGCGAGCAGCAGATCACAGATGAGGGCCTGATCACAATTTGTAGAGGTTGTCACCGCCTGCAGTCTCTGTGTGTGTCGGGCTGTGCCAACATCACAGACGCCATCCTTCACGCCCTGGGACAGAACTGCCCCCGCCTCAGGTAAACTTTCACACATTACACACACAGCTTTACTCTGAACTTAACTATGGACAACTTCCTAGACCCTGCAAAAATTAACCAAGCTATTTACTTTGAGAATTTGTCTTATTATCTTACTGTGGCACAAATGACTAACTCTCTGCCATGCGTGTCATGGATTATTTCACTTGAGTGTAATGCATTAAATGAGATTATAACTTGCTTTTTCTTAAATGGGTGAAACTAAGACTTAATAGTAAACAAGTGTTTCTGTCTTACAAATGAGGTAATAATGGAAATCATGAATAAATGAAATGAATTAATGGGTCTCTCTGTAGTAAAGATATATCAAACCACTCTACTGTAGATCCAGTTACTTTTAAGTCCAATCTGCCCTCTCTGTGCAAGAACTCAGAAAATGGCAGACTGTAAGTGATGCTGCCATTGTGCAACTCTCTTCTCCTCTTGTTCTCCTTTCAGAATATTAGAAGTGGCTCGCTGCTCTCAGCTTACAGATGTGGGTTTCACTACATTAGCAAGGGTGAGTGTGGTATCTGTCTCTTGGTTGCAAGCACACACATAGAGACCAGACTCTGGTCCTGGATTCAGACATTTAAAGTTGAGATGACATTCAGTGGTGCTCCCTAAATGTCTGCAAAACAAAATATTTCCAGCATTATTTGTCCCCAAAAAGCTAAATATATGCAAATCCACAGTGCAGCTCATGCATCTTATCTCTGATTGATGTCTCTCTTTCTCTGCTGTAGAATTGTCATGAGCTTGAGAAAATGGATTTAGAAGAATGTGTTCAGGTAAATACACAATCTGAACAGCGTAAATACAGTTTCCAATGTTGTTGTTGTTGTACTTGTAGTCTGCAGCTGTGACATTTGTTGCTTTTCACCTTTGCATCAGATCACAGATGGAACACTCATCCAGCTGTCTATCCACTGCCCTCGTTTGCAAGTCCTGGTGAGTGTGTGTCTGCCACACCCGTAGCATTCAGGAGCGGCAAATTGCAGCTCGTTTTAAGAGACGGTTGAGTAATAGAGCCTCCTGTGTTGGTACCACTGTGTTCCTGCAGAGTCTGTCACACTGTGAGCTTATCACCGATGATGGCATCAGACACCTCGGCAGCGGCCCCTGCGCTCATGACCGTCTGGAGGTGATCGAGCTGGACAACTGCCCCCTGATCACAGACGCCTCACTGGAGCACCTAAAGAGCTGCCATAGTCTTGATCGCATTGAGCTCTATGACTGCCAGCAGATCACCCGCGCTGGTATCAAGAGACTAAGGGTGAGTTGTGTGGGCTAACAACAGAGGGTAGCTGTGATTCATATGCAGAATGTACTGTAAACCATTCGTTCAACCAAGCAGTTTTATTTGTTTATGTATGGGAGACCTTTGCAGCAAAAACAGTTTCTCAGTCATAGATGATTAGTAGATGTGAACTCTTTGCCTTTGTAAAATCACACCAACACAAACACAATCCCTGTTATATGAGGCCTGTTATATCACATATCACAGTCCAAGAGTTTCTGTCTGAGTGAACTCATTCATGCCATGCACAGGGTGTTAAATCTCTGCAATGGTGTGTCACTGAAAATTCACTGTAGGGAAGATGAACTTGAAGGAGTAGTTAAACATTTTGGGAACTACACCTCTCCCCAAGACGTAGGTGAGAAGTTCAAAACCACTCTAATGTCTTTATGATAAATATGTAGCTGAGGCCAGGTGCGGGTTAGCTTAGTTTAGCATAAACACTAGAAAAAGGGAAACCGTTAGCCTGGCTCTGTTCAAAGGTGGCAAAATCAAGCTACCAGAACCTCTGAAGCTCACCAAATAACTTTTTTGTCCATACAAAAACATGTAAAAGCATCACATTGTGGTTTTATGGGGAGTTACTATGTACTGGACTATTTCTTTCCCAGGCACAGTCACTTCTCTTAATTAGGGAGCTGTGGAAGTTGCAGGTAGATTTTGGGTTTCCTTTGGATAGAATCAGGTTAGCAGGTATTGATCCTCTCATCTAAGTCTCAACAGCAAACAAGCGTGTTCCCCAAAATGTTGAACTATTCCTTTAAGGAGGAATTCTTTTAAAGTATCAAAAACATGACTTTCTGTGGAGTATAAGTGATTTCAGTTGAATCTAGCATAAAATTCAAGATGGCAGATAATTTCAATACTGATGTAGGAGCATAGACTGGTGTAATGCAGGGTTTGGCTGCCAGTGACACCAGTGAGGATAATGCTATAGAGCACCACTACAGTTGTCAAGTGATGAAGAAAAAGTCAGATATCACTGTCATATGCAGTATGACAGTTCTGGATCCTCATAACCATTATGTTCTTGGGCCTGTTAGCTTAAACCTGCCTGAACAGTTTTTCATGAAAACATTTGTCTCTGTTGTCATCATACTATATCAGGTAGCAACAGGAACATCCTGTCCCCTCTTGCTGAGATGCCACAGATTTACTCTTTTTGTCCAAACTGAACTCTGATGTTTGAGTCACCACTCCACCCACAAGTGAGGAATCAAAACTAATGTATGAAAATACGAACTGTCTCCACGAGAGGAGTGAGCGAACACTCTGCTCAGATCAAACTGCACCCATCATCATTTGATCTCATCTGTGGCTTTTATTTTGATCTAAATTATGCACAGCCTGACTGAGTTGGTAAACATAAGTTTGTTGTCAGTAAATTGCATTTACTGACACTTGATACAATTTCTGAGTATAGAAGTTTTCTGTAATTTAAGTGTTGTAGCAAGCTGTAGCCACTGATGTATTAAGCAGCTTTCCAAGTATTTGTATGAACCATTAACACATTTCCATCTGTTTTTTCTTCTTTTTCACCACAGACCCATCTGCCTAACATCAAAGTGCATGCATACTTCGCTCCCGTCACTCCGCCCCCCTCGGTCGGGGGCAGCCGTCAGAGGTTTTGCCGCTGCTGTGTCCTGCTATGATGTAAAGACAACAACCCCCTTCCCCTGTCCCCGTGTCCCCCGTACACGCTCCCCGCAGCCCGTCACTTGACCCCTGACCTGCTGTCCCCCTCCTGGCCCCCCCGTCATAGAGTACATGCTGGTGTGTCCCCTTTTGGAGCGGCAGAGAGAGGGAGAGAGCCAAACAGCGCTACAGGGTCTTGGGTAACTTTCCCAAAAAACATTCCCAACTCTCCCCACCACACAAACACCTACACACACACGCACACACACAACAGTCTTTTACACAAGTCGATATGCAGACACACGGATTAACTCTTAGAAGAATGTCAGAACATTCCTGGGCTGTTTTCAATGGACAAACCAGTATTACAAAGAGATTTATGTAAAAATCAAATGTGATCACCACCATTAAGGGATTTAACTCTTCATCTAGTGAAGTACAAAAAAAACTGTTTCAAGAATTACATGACAAGATCTTCGCATCAGAAACCATTGTCCTGTATTTGCGAGCAGCCAGACTCTTCACTTAGCACTTTGAGACAAATTACAGTGACAGCTTTTAAACAGAATATTAAACAGGCTGAAAGATCCCACCTAACCTCTCGCACACACTTCCCTTTGTGTTGAAGGTCACTTAACCGCTACCTCTAGACAGGAACTGCACTTGAGTAAGACCTGTGTTAGTTTTGTTTTCCGGGCTGTTCATTAAAAAAAAAGGGGGGGGGGGGGGCAGCGATGCAGAGAGTTAACTGCCAACACCCCCAACACACACACATAGAAAGCAGCAGAAAGCCTGTTTTGTGATTTGAAAAAAAAAAGCATACTTGCAGCTATTTGCACTTACAGTAAAGCAATGATGAGACACTTTAAAAAAAGACGACCATCTCGAAATTTAAGACTGGCATTTTACTAACAACACACACCAATACAAATCTTCACTTGAATGCGTACACTGAGCTTGCTACACCTGTACCCTCGCCTCTCTCTGTCTCTCTGTTACAATCAGAAGCTTCAATATACTGAAGAGGAAAAAAAAGACAAAGAAAGACAAAGTTTAATATTTTTCTAAAAATGTACACCAATTAAGACTTACAAGTGGGGACTCGAGAAGATGCCAAATGTTGCATGTAACACCTCTAGTTTTTTAAAATCTAATTGTACATATATGAGGACTGTGGGAGTTCGAAAGTCGAAGCCAGCTCACAGTAACAGATGACAATATGAGACGGGGGAGAGATTGCTGTCGACGAGTCTGTCTGAGGGAACTATGGTGAAGCTCACACATGCTTGTTTGAGTACAGATGTGTGTGAGAATATGTTCTGGAGATGTGGAGAGTAAAAAAAAGGAGCCAGTAGTCAATCTGGATTTTTGGCAAAAGAACTGATGCTGGCCTGTGAAAGCTCAACAACAGAAAAGATCTACAGATACTCTTTTGACAGAAGGAAAAAAACAACAGACATCACTACATGAATTCACGCTGTCAGACCAAGACAATGGAAAGAAAAAGCCAACTGAAAACAATCAAAAGTACGTCTGTTTTCATTTTAGTTTGATTTCATTTAGTTGCTCTTGTTTTCGCATCGGCGATGGTTCCTGACGACGGGGAACTGGTGAACCACGCGTGCAGCGGTGAGAGGAACGTGCCCAACGTCTGGAGTGGCATCTGCGACTCCTCAACTCCGGTGAGGCCTTGCAAGGGACAGAGTGACAGCATTTTTACACCTACCTGTGACCTCCGCCCCCCTCCTGTGTCTGTCTGGGACCAGTGACGCTGCCGGAGGCACCGACCAGAACAGACCGGAGAGAGAGTCACTGAAAGAGGAAGTCGACTAAATCTTGAGCGCACAATTCTGGCCTGCTGACAGATACGATGGAATGATTTTTGTCACAACAGAGGGCTATAATGGACTTCAGCCCCCCTGGCCCCCACCCTATGAAGTATTGAAGCCTTTTCTTCTGGAATATCTTCTCCTGCACTTGCACCTGCTTTATTCTGCGTCTCTTTTCTTCCCATTTCATTTTATAAATGTGTCTTTTACTGCTTTTCTTTCTGATTTCCTCTGGATCTCCACCTTTTTTCTCTTTCTTTGCTTTTCTGTTTTGGTGTGGTTTGGATTGCGCCTGCTTTGTGTTTGAAGTCATGAGTTCAGTGTCTCCAAGTTGAGTTTTGAGCCCTCTTCCAGCCCCCAGTTTTGATCTGAGGGAGTTTGTGTTTTTATTAAGAGTTTATTGTTACTAAATGTCCAGAGTGTAGCCTTTGTCCAGGGGGAGTGTTGGCACCAGTGCAATTGTAATAAATGT
Source organism: Lates japonicus (assembly GCA_033238685.1). NCBI lineage: Eukaryota > Metazoa > Chordata > Actinopteri > Centropomidae > Lates > Lates japonicus. The sequence goes on from BRZM01000007.1 coordinate 4,229,984, forward strand.
TAAATGTGAGTTGGATATTTTTATGTGAGTTGAGGAGGAGTTCATGATGACATGTATGTATGATGTAGGTTGTACTTACTGAATGTTTCCATCAAGGAGAAGTCCTCAGGATGGCTGTTCAGGCATTGTGTGCCGTAAGCGTGCTTTCCTCTCCTTTTAATTTTTCCCATAATGCACCCTGCCCAAATACATCAAGCAAGACAGAAATTGGTAAACCCAGTGTGGAATGTTGATCGCTCTCCCCATTCTGGTTTTAAGATTCATGCCAACAGGCGAAACGCTGAATGATGATTCTATTCAGTTTGTGATTTGACAACTTCAACAGGCAGGATAATACAAACTGAGATGAATCCAGTGTAATCCAGTCTGATCTGTTTTGTTTGAATGGGGGTTTACAGAAGGATTAGGGAACAACCAAGAGTCAAAATGGTGGAGATATCTAATGTACTCTGTCGCAGTGCTTTAGGGTTAAGACAGTTAACTGGAGGAAAAAGGAAAAGTCGCGGGATTTAGACTATGAGCCTGGATGTAACACCTGTTTGCCCTGCTCATGCACCGTATGTGGTGCAGGCTGAGTCATCAGTGCAGCTGACAACATGTGCTTTCAAGACAAACACTTTGAATGGATTACAGGTAATAATACTCAACCTGCTCCTGATGGTTTTATCTAAAGAAATAACCCATCATCAGCCTTTTAATGGTACAAAATACACTACAGGCTCTACAACGCAAAACAAACCGGACTCATTTTTCCTCGCATTATCAAACACCTCTGTGTCCTTCTGTCACACCTTCCACCAGTTTACACAGAGGACGAGCTACTACGCTCCAGATCAGTTTGTTTCGTGCATGTTTGGTCCCAAACACTGGAGTAAGGTTGAAAATTAGGACCGAGGGAAAGAGGTGAATCTACAATGTGTGTTCATGGTAGATTGACACCAGATAAATTTCAAGAATTTTGACAATGACTGTAGTTCATATAATTACTGTAAATCTTTTCCTTTTTTTCTTTTCTTTTTTCTTTCTTTTTCTTTTTTTTTTTTTTTACAATTAACCGATATAAATGAATATGTACGTATGAATAAATATATACCTATATTATTAAGACTTGTCTAGTTTTCTCTCTGCTGTTGAACTTGTTCTCATTTAAAACTCGTTGCTGCAGTAGATGGCAGCAATGAGCCAGTTGTAACGACTCCCTCCACCTCTGCTGCTCTGGTTTCAGCTCTCAGCTGGTTGCAGGACTCATGATCAAATCAGCTATTCAATGAGTCTAATTGATTTGCTTTAGTTAGTAGCAAAATGGTGTAAACCACCTGCTGCCAGACTGGAATGTGCTGTGTTTCTAAAGGAAATCAGAAAAATGAAAGTGTAAAGGAATCAGTAACCGTCACTTTAATAATCAGGCATTATCAAACAAAGTGTGCTGCACCTGTGCTGTAATTCCATACCCTCCTGAAAAAAACAGAATTTAATAGGGTTCTTGTAGGAGTTCAGAAAGAATATGTTTTCATCATAGGTCCAACAGTGGCTTTAAAACAGCCAGATGTTGCTCCACTGTGGCTGTTCCTTTGAATTTCTTCTGCCTTTATAAATGAGCAGTTCAATTGTTTTCTATCAGTACAGTTTTTTTATTATATCTTATCATTGCTGCTTTGTGTTTTTAGTTCTGTTTGTAAATGTAGCTATTCTTTAAAAACACTACTGTGCAAAGTAAGGGATGGGGGACGAAATCAAAAGTCCTCTCTCTTCAGCTTCTCAGTGAGACTGTTCAGGTGAATGTGTTCCAAAGCTTAACCTTCAAACTTGTTAACCGCTAAGATAATAAGCACAAGTGTCACACAGCCTTTATCAGATGGGTGTCTGTGGTTGAAGATGTGACTCTTTGGGGGTTGTGACATGACAGGCTTTTGGAGCTCCTAGGACACTGCATGCAGAGTCAAGTCTCTATATTTGTTTGTGCTTACGTACACACGTCTGAGGTGGAAGCACAGATGAACAATCAGTATCAATTTATCGCAGTGGAAAGAGCTGCTGCTCTGGCCCTGTGACTGCACCATGACGACCACTGTCACGGCTGGGATCTTTCTTCCGCCGCGTGGGACTCATTTTCGCTCCCCTCATCCTCTCATTGTTTCCCCAGTCTCGAAATCACTGAGAGATCAATGTGCTTTCGCTCCCGTTTTAATGTTCATTTTTAGCAGCCGTGCTCTGGCACCTGGGGTATCACAGGGAGGATGAAAGGTGGGTGGCTCAGAGGGGAGAAATTTAAATGTGTGTGCGTGTGTGTGTGTGTGTGTGTGTGTGTGTGTTTCACTGCTTCAGTGACTCCCTCTGCCGCTCAGTGTTTTCTGGGTTTGAACACAGACGGATCAGATCACAGATCACTGCACACCACCCCACCAAGACATTGTGTTTCTGTTTATTTTTGACAGCAAAGCCCCTTCTATACACATGAAAACTTTTTTGACTTGGCTTTTGTTTAGTTTTTCTGTTATTGTTTTTTTCACACTGATCCTTTCAGTAGTCACTCTGCTTTCTGCTGTGCCCTGGCACTGAGTGAAGCAGTAATTAATGTGATAACAGAGGCTCTCTCCCTTTGTCTTTCTTCTGTCTCTTCTAACAGCTCAGAGCAAACTTTAATGTCAGGCTTAGGTGCATTGCAGATAGAAAAAAACACTTTAATCAACTTAAGAAGTCTTTCCTTCTTGTATCACACTGTGGATGGCACCTCATTAGCACAGAACTCACTTGACAGTACTATTACTACTTTAACTTTCCCTGCTATTCACCTTCACCACAAAAATCAGCAACTGTGTCCACAACCTTACTGCTTCATTCTCTTTCGTCTTAGGTTTAATACATGTGTCTCTAAAGGGGGCAATCAGTAGAAACCCCAGGAGGCTGCAAAAACCAGGCAAATGAGATTGCATTTAAAATCAGAGGTTCCAATCCCCTGGCTTTAATTCAGCTGCTTTCAACAAATGCACCAAACCAGATGAAGCTCCAACTCTAAAGGGCAGCACCTACATGGCAGTTGCAGTGTCTTTATTCTGTGCTTCAGAGGGGCACGTGGAAAAATGACAAGGAATGAAGGATAACAGGAAAAGTGTGACCGAAAACCGTTTTCTCCAAAACTCAGAGACCAGCTGAAAGTAGTCCAGCTCATCCCATATGGGTCATTTTTCTGCTGAAGGAGAAGATGACTGCTCTGACTCACAGCTTCATCAAATGAGCTGAACAAAGTTCTGCAGCAACGTCCTCCACCCACTTTTTCTTCTCCCTCTTTACTTTTACATTCCTCTGAAACTGATTGATAATAATAAGATGCTTGACTTTTAGATTATTGGTAATGGTATGCTATGCACTGTTACATTTTTGTATGTGGTGTCGATGGTGGCTTTACAATTATCTTAAGTCTTTATATCAGAATGGAGAGATACTAGATTTTATGAGTATAGACTGGTACAGGGAGGCTTATATATAATGTGAAATGATATTATGACCTGTTAGAACGACACACAGTAGCTTAGACACACAAAAAATGCAGGAATCGAGCGGGAAAATGAAAAGGCAACACTCAGCATCTTTAAGAGATCATCAGTTCTATGGTTACAAATTGTGAGCTATTCTACATTTGGGTTTTAAATAAGTCCCCGCCCACGGCCGTGAATCCTGATGCAGTCTAAATGAATCCTGGCAGAGTTGTAAAAATTGCCCCAATCATGCGCCTCAGACGCACGGGAAGGCGTGCCTCAGGTTGCGCTTAAATTTAAGTCTGTGCAGCGGTGAAGGACACAGTTTGCTTTGGATTTACACCAAGCCAGTGCTTCCCTGAGCTACAAGCTGATGTTTATTTGGATCTGAGCTTATTAAGCTGATATTTTAACGTCGTTGTTCTGCTATTTTAGACCCATTTTTTGCGACTGGAGGACGGGATTGTGCCACATTTGGAGCTTTCCGACGCGCGTCAAGGGACGATACAATAGGCTATCCACACGTGAGGTTCAGCTTTCTCCTGAATGCTTTCCTCTCGTGGCATGAGCGAAATATAAACAGCTGGTGTGTGTTTATGAATCGCTTTATCAGCCCGTAGTGTTGCAGTTGGTGTGTGGAGAGCAAATGGCCATAAGGCGCCCTTCTCGCAGCGCGCACAAATCCCTTTGATGTGGATCTGTCACACTCTGTCCAGCTCTTGTATGGCTAAAGCCGGAGGTTTCCTACAGACAGGACCCAGTTTGCGGAGTTAAAAGTTGTGTATTGTTTGTTGTCTCGAGCGACTCTTTCCATCACAACACCAATGATGACTGAGAACAATGAGGTGGAGAGCGACTCGCAGCTCCAACGCTCTCCAAGCAGCATGTCCATCCAGCCGATGACATCCAAGGCAAGTACCAACAGCTCTGAGCTTTGTTGTGGAAAACTGAGCGCACGCTCACTTGTAATGACGTGCCCGCCAGTTCATACTCTAATCCCTGTCACGAGGGGAAACAAGACACCCAGATTCAACAAAGAACTTTACAGAGCAGTTTCCTCCACACACGGAGAGTAGAATGATTACAGGCTGAATAAGCGAGAGAGAGATTTTTTTAAAATGATTTTATAAAAGCTGTGATTTTATTTTTTTTAAATTCACCTTCCTGTATTATTCCACCAGTTTATGTAATATTGATGATAACACTCCACAAATGCAGTTGTATTCATCATGACTGCGTCACTAGGTGTAACCTTATACGTAAGGTCTGATGTCACTGTCTCCCCCTTTCTCTCTCTCCCTGTCTCTCTCCAAACCCACTTCCTGCAGACACAGACATACACACACACACACACACACACACACACACACACACACACACACACGCAGAGGATTTATGCTCATAGAATTAATTCATAATGTAGATTTTTAATGAGTATTGGGCAATAGCAATTTACATACAAGAATGGTCATGATTAATACTGTTCAGAAATTATGTTTATTATTGGTTATTTTTTGCTTTTGGTGATTACTGATTCATATTCCTGTTTTTGCACAATACTTCAGCCACACATGCTTTGTCAAACAACTGTTTCTTCCCTGCTGCAGTAAGCAGTTACTTACTGTATAAGTGTATTTTGTTCCCGATATGCAGAACTAATTCCCTTTACTGTACAGTGTGTAGGACTGCCTGTGCTTCAAGTGTCCTTACAAAGTGTCCTTACAGTTCCATTTAATTTGTTGACTTGACTATATAAACAAAGATTTCGAGGGCCAGCCTCCAAGAGCACGAGCTGTGAAAGCTTTCTCAGTGCCTTCTTTTTAATGCAAGGCCACTTGATTCATTAAGCCTGAACACTTGATACAATATTCCCTCAGGCGAGTCTCAGCCTCCACCTTAAACCTTCCTACGGTCGCCCACACACAAACACACACACACATGCTGTTGACATGTTTGAAGCGTAGTGACACAGTTAGATAGTTCTCCAGCTGACTGCCGCTGTGTTTCAGCTAAATATTTGATGTCCTCTGTGAGGAGCGTGAACGCTGCCATTGTTGCGAGACTTTTTTATCACCACTCACTCCAGCGTGGCCCGCTTCAGTTCCCCCAGCCCTCACCAGCTGCTACCAGGGAAAATTGGGCGCAACTCTGTGCCAAAGCAGGACCGATCTGATTGGTATTCACACAGATTCCCTGACTCGCTTGCTCCAGCTTCACCACATCACAGCCATTTATGCCACAAACTCATCAGGCTGGGCGTTCAATCACAGATTCTGTTCCTCATCTGCCTCTGCTTTCCCAATTGATTGAGGCTGCGCTGCTAGAATTCCAGAGCTCCGTGTGTAATAGATTTCACTTTAACCTTCAGCCCTCGAGCTCCTGCACGGCTCGTAGATGTTTGATGTTCAGGTGAAAGGTTAATTGTAACATCTTTGGAGCTTCTTTTAAATGCTCCAGATCTACTAGCTTCCTGCCACAGAGGGGGCAATGTGAAAAAGGTGTCTTGTAGGAGAATACTGTTTGGTAGTTAAGGTAATGTTGTGTAGCTTGGCTCTGATATGTACAGGTGTGGTCCCAGGAGATTTGCTCACATCAACATTCCACCAGTATCTATTTTAAACACTTAATCAAGACCATTCCTAAAATAAAGAACAAAAAAATCAGCCACAGGGTATTTTTTTGAAGGAATCTAATCAGACACATAGCCATGATGTTTTTAATTAGGTATGGATGACAGGAAGAGAGAGGGAGTGACTCCCTCTGATAACAGATGCTCCCCGAAATCCACCAGCAGCAAATTTCCCAGATAGATGGGTATCAGAAATCAAGAACAGAAGGAAACCGTGCCAGAGGATTAAGAAGAAAGGAAGCATGGACTTTCTCCCTGGTTCTCAACAATGTAGTCTGTGGACTGTTGCCAAGGCTGGCAGAAATGTGAGTGGTGGAGGAGATGAGATGCCCGAGCAGCAATCATCAGCCACTATAGTGTTGCTTCGTGTTGAGAGTCCTCTCGGGACTGTTGATGGTTTGGGAGCCTTTTCTATGATGGAAGTGCACAAGTAGACCTGCTTTTCTCCAAGATGGGTACACAGGACAATTCTCTGAGGGCAGCGATATAAAGACTTTAAAATAGTCTGAAACATGTTCTGAGGAGATTGGCCCGTTTGTCAGCCCGTCGACTTAGAGATGAGAACATAACAGTTCATCCATGTGTCCCCTTTGGATTCTTCACCCAATCTTCTTCACTCAGCGTGAACACTTAAGCACACACACAGCCGGCTGAGTGATAAAAGGTGGCGGGCATTGCCTACAGTGTGAAAATGAGAACTTGTCACAGCTCCAAAGCCAAATGACAAGTAATCTTAAACCATGCAGTCTGTGGCCAAGTCTAGCCTTTTCTCTTTTGTGAAAGAGATCTTTCACTGTGGTACTTCATGCTAATACTTGATAGTAGTTTAATTTCCTTCAGTTTTGGTGGCTTCTAGTCTTTCTCGCATTTTTATGTGATATCCAATCGTAGACAGCAGAGATGGGGGAGACAGGGAGGGGTCTTCTGCTGGAAATGAACCATGGAGGTCACAATTATATGGTACTGGAGCATGGGACAATAATTCAGTATCATCATTTATCCTCTTTTTTGTGGATCATCTTGTGATGATATGAATATAATTCTTAGTAATATTCACTATTTCTAAGAAATTAATTCCATCCATATCAACCAGGCTACACACTTTGTGTTCACTGGTAACAAATACATAAAGGTCCCAGTACTATATTGGTTATATCACATATATTGAATGAGTAATGAAGAACCACTGGCTGTTATTTATCAAAGCTGTCATCATGAATTGTGAGCAGCATGTCAACGCCAAATGTAAAAGACTAAGAGTTTGCAGTCATTCTAGCAGCTCTGTGAGTCTATACTTAGCAGCCGCAGTGGTTTAAGCTTAATGCTAATGTAAGCAAGCTAACATGCTCAAAAAGACAATGCTAACATGCAGATGTTTAGCAGGTATAATTTTTACCATGTTCACTGTCTGAGCTTAGCGTGTTAGCATGTTAACATTTGCTAATTAGCACTGAACAAAAAGTGAAATTTAACCTCTTGAGGAAAAGTTAAGACATCTGTAAAGTTATTAGAGTTCATCCTGAGGGGGGTTCATGAATGTTTGTGCCGATTTTCATGACAATCCATCCAATAGTTGTTGACATATTTCACTCAAAGCCACAAATGTCAACCTCATGGTGACACTACAGGAAAGGTCATTAGGACCTCATGGCAGTCTGTCCAATAGTTTTGAGATATTTCAGTCCGGGCCAAAGTAGTGAAGTGACTGACCCAGCAACTGACAGACTTACATTACCACCCCTTCAGCCCTGTCACTACACACAGTGTGATGTGAGCAAGGGATTAAGTCGTAGAGGGAGGCTTAAGTGGTCCAAGGTCTTTATTAATTAATGTAACACCTTCACTGCTGTGATGTTTATTGATGTGACACTACAGGGAGAGGTGTGAGCTGCTGAAATACTGGACAGTGGAAGGTTGCAAATAGCTAAAAAGATAACTGGCTGTATCTGATGTGTATTGCCGACAAGAGGAAGAAAATTGTTAGGGAGATTTGTTTGTCACAATCGATGCTCATTCAGAAATAGCATTCCCTCCCCTCTGTCTGAGACTGACAGCCATTGTGTTGTGCTCGGGGCAGCATGTGTGGACTGTGATTGGGCGAGTGAAACACGGTGGATGATGAGTTGCCAGGGCAAAGCTGTGTGGCGGGGGTTGGCTGAATGTTGCACCGCGGTGAGGAAAGTGGTTGTAATACCACCCTACTATTTCACACAGAGTTTCTCCTCCATTAAACAAATAATAGAGAGGGGAGAGAAGTGTGTGGTGGCAAGCACGTGATCGACCGTGCGTGCGCTGTGTGTGCACATGTATGTGTGATGTATCTGTGAAGCAGCCTGTGATTATTCATCTCTTATCTCGTATTCAAAGCGGGAATCTGCCAGGCTGCCACGCATAATGACAAACTTAATACTGGGACATGAAACTGGTTCACATTACCCTTCTTGTAAAGATAGAGCCCAAAGCTGTTTTGCGCACTTTGCACAGACATTTTATGACACAGTCTGTCATTTTATTGCTCTCTGCTTGTGATGTGTTTTGTCACTCCAGAATAAAGCTCCCTGGTTGTCTTGTTACTTATGTTCAGTTACAGCTGTTTTCTGTCTCTGTCTTTTGGTCTTCTGCATCATCTTCCCAAAACAATTGAAGCCACACAGTAAAGGTGTTAATGATTATATCCCTGAAGACTCCATGTTCCTAATGCTTGAGGGTGATCATTTCCTCTGAAACCACATATTCTGTTGCTGACCTGGAATTGGATTGAGCCAGGAAACTGTCTTTCACAGCACAGTTACACCAGTGTTATCCTTCTTAAGGCTGAAATATCCTTACTTAAAACAAGGTCGGACACTGTGACGTCTACCATGGAAAAAAAAACTAATTGTGCATCCGTTTTTTTTTTGTGTGGTTTTTTTTTAGAGAGAGACTAGCTTGGGATGGGACTAGGTGGGATGAGAAGCTAGGGAGAATGTAAAATGGAAATTACAGGTTAGGTGCTGCAGTGGTTATTTTTTTCCATGTTCTGCTGCACTTCTCCCTCCCTTCTGTAGCTGGCAACCCTGAGGTGATTGGCACAGTTCAAGAGTGAACACAGATAGTGGCAGAAGTAGAAATAAGTGAAATTTGATAAAAGATTGCGCAAACATCTATCAGTTTTAACACTCATGCATGCCCAGCCACTCTCTATGTAAAGGATAACTCTGGTATTTTTTCTGGACCTTATGTTCCCATGTTTTTGGGTGTAAATGATTGATACAGACAAAAAGTCTTTGAAATTGGTGCAGTATTGAGTGAGAACAGTGCACCAGGCAACTGGGAGTTTGTTTGTGTTATTTTGTCACACTTTTACTTAAGTAAAGGATCTGAAGACTTCTTCCAACACTGAATGTCTCACAGATACTAGGCGTTGCAGACTCCATCACCAAGACCTTTTCTCCAATTTTCAGACTGCTGAAACTGTGGAGAGAGTTTGTATTTTGACCTTTACAGCTTCTAAAAGAAGACACAGCTGGAGTTACTGGATTAGCTCTTCTGTTTGAAATATTCTGTACCGGGTGAATCATTTAAAACAGTCCACACCAAAGGACGTTATGTCCACAAGCTGTATTTATCATCACATCCCCAGTGGGACCAAGCCTTTGTTGTTCAGTCTTGACCTCTGGACAGGCTGGAGCATCCCATATATATCTCAGTCTGGCCATGGGCCCCATTAAATCCTGATGGAGGAAGGAAGAGTCACATTTTCGAGTGAAATAAAAGCTTTATCATTGAATTATGACCCTCAAACCCCGCTGTCCCCTCTGTGCAACATTGATTTTGGACATTTACATTACATGTGAGAACGGCTAGGGGTTGGTATATAGATCGAAGATGTCAGAATTATGGGCTTCTACAGGTCTGCTGAGGCAGCTCGTCAAAATGTGGTCTGCAGCAGAGAGATTGGTGCTGCTTGAAGAATATTGACTGTGCTGGTTTGTGTAAATGTTATGAATTTTGCATGGCATTGTGAGTCATCATATAAATAATTTGTTGAGTGCGAAACATTACCAAGTAAGATTTCACTCAAATGTTTCTTTTGGGAGAGAAATGTGTTTTTTCTGCAGCTGGAAGGCTTCACTTGTCAGAAGTACAGTTATTGGAGAAATGAAAGAAGATTGAGGCAGTTCCATTTGCACTTGACAGGCATTGTCATGAAATTGCAGGGGATCAATAATACATATGGGGCCAGATCATACATCACAAGCACTGTATCATCGGTGGCAAAGCTTGCCTCACTCTGACTCATCTTGATCAACATCAGCATCTCACCTGTCACAAAAAATTAATGTGAGCTGATGCACATGAACAGAGACTGTGCACTCGTGACCCAGATCGAATGTGGTGTCACGCTGGCCTTGACTCAGAAGTATGACGCTAATGTTCAAATGAAAGCTAACGGGAATGCTTTTTAGGCCCGCACACTGACAGACGATTAGATTAGCTGTAATTGAGACGTGTGCTCTCACTGGAGCCGTTATGCCAGCACTCATCTGCTCTGATTGAGAGAGCTCCACTCGAGACTGTGATGCTGTCAAAACATCTTTGTACCATTAGTAAAGATAATTAAACTATACCTTATAAGTTCACCAGGGTTTGAAAAGGAAGAGGAATGCATGGAATGAAAAAGACAATATTTCTAGTCCTGCTGCATTGATTTTAACAGATACAAATAGACCTTGTGTTGGGATTGTTTTAGCAACTGCTGTTTCCGAGGTTGGATTTAAAAAAAAAAAAACATACAGAGCAAACAAATCAACCACCAGAAATATGTACAAAATGTCTTAATACCACACACACACAACACACTTAACAATCCACATATGCCAAATATCTACTTTATACGCACAAGTAGCATTGAGGACATGCTGTGCATCCCCTGCAAGTAACAACACTTTTTATGTTAACTGCCATGCATATTAAAGGTGCTATATGTCTGTTTTTGCTATCACTACATTGCCAATGTTAGCATTTACAGCTGTTTACTCACAAAGAGCTTCAGCCATTGTTGCATTTAAAAGACAAGAGGTTAGAATAAGCCCTCTGTCTGAGGGCAGACTGGACTCCACTGTGACTCACAATGGCAAAGTGGTATTAGGAGAGGGATGGGCCTTTGCCAACCGATTAGCATGCCAACTTCAGTTGAAGAAAAGAAGTAACAGAAGTAGAAGCAAAACACATGTTAACAATGGTGTTACTTTCCACAGCTGGAGACACAACATGTCTACTAGACTGTAAACAACTGTTAATGCTGATGATGGCTATGTAGCGACAGCAAAAACTTAAGTATAGCACCTTTTAATGAAAGCTGGTAGTGATTTGGATTATACTGAAGAGTTATGAGTTTTCTACCAGACACAAACTGAAAATCAGAATCAAGGACATGAATCAGACTAACAATATACTCTCGCCATGCTTGCAAAATATAGAGAGTAACAACACTCTGTGAGCCCATAGCTATAAAAGCAATATAATATATTGTATTAGTCCACCTTGCAGCTTGTCTTCATCAGTGTGGTCTTATCAAGGGAAATTTCACAAATGGAAATTTACAGGAAGCATATGGGGTGTGCACTCAGTTACACACATCCACTTTTATTTCTCTTGCTCTACCTCCATGTATCTCTCTCTCACACACACACAAACTGTTTTCATATCTTATTCCCAGACACGCAGAGCTGTAAACAGCATGTCCCTGTAAAGTGATTATGTTTGGTGCTGAGCAGAACGAGCGCAGACAGGCAGACAGACAGAGCATGTGCACACAGAGTGTCTGTGGCCTACTGATTATGTGTCTGCTTGTCCTGTCTGTGTTGATCCTTTCTTTCCCCTGCGACACGGCCACACCCTCACACTGCTCTCCCGCTGCACGTCAGGGTAACAAATGGCCACCCATCCTCCGGGAAACTAGCATCATCATCTGTACACAGAGCCAGAGGGAAATGTCAGGAAACATGCATTTATCTAGTCAGTCACTGCTAGGTGGCTGCAGAGAGCAGAGCTTACAGACAGGATGGCCAGTGATGTGACGTTTTGTCGTCTAATTGTTGGGCTTTTGAAAGGCAGCAGCCATCAGTCATTTACAACCGTTTGGTCAATACAGCTTGTAAGATACAAACACTGCTGGTTATGTCAGTATATATTGGCTCAGGTACATGTAATGTGATATGCCAGCACATTTTAGCCATGTGAGTTTGGCCCTTTGAGGAGGGATCCACTGGCTCTGTAAGCTTTGTGCAAGCCTGTAGAGCGATCAATAGGTCCAATGAGCAGGCTCCATCAGATTAAGGGCCCTGAGGATAGGCTGTTGATACATGATAAGGCTGTGTAAACTGTCTTGATTCATTTCATCACAATAGCCTTGCTGTCACTACTACCAAGGAAATGCCATTTAAACACAGCAGTCTTCAACATATGGCCGTGGGTGTTCTCACAGAGAAGCGACTTATCTTGTTTAACCATGGGCCAAATGCAGGAGCAGCTCTGTTGTGACTGTGCAAAGGATATGCTCGATCTCTTGGAGCATCCAGGTAGCTTTGCTATTAATGTGTTGTTTCCTTATGAGGTGATATTGCATTTCATGAGTCACCCTCTATCCCTGTGGTGTACAGATCAGAGCAGAGCGTTGTGTTTATGGATGCTGGGATATTGCCTGTGCTGTCCTGAGGGTGTATTGGACATTTGTTATTGCTCCAAATGTGGTGCAGCATTCTTGCTTATCTTGTGTTTATTCTCAGTGTACCCTCTTTCTCTCTGTCTTTGTCAATGTGTGTGTGTGTGTAGCTCCAAAGGCTAAAGCGCTCGCTGTCCTTCAAGACCATGATGCGCAGTAAGAGCGTGGAGAACTTCTTCCAGAGGTCCTACAGTGACGCTCGCCTGCCCCCGGATTTCATCACTGACCCACCGCCTCCCTCTCCCCCTCTGCTGCCTGGCTCTCCACTCGTCGGCGACCGTTCACCATCCATTTCGCCATCCCTCAGCCCCAACCCCTCCATCGCCTCCCACTCCCCCTCTCTCAGCCTTTCCCCATCACTGCCCACCAAGCCTCCCCGACCTCAGATTACCCACTGTTTTCAGGACCATGTCTTTCGCAAGCCCACCAACTGCCAGCACTGCAAGCACATGATAGTGGGTAAGGTGCTCAATTTACCCCCTTGACTCTCTTTCCCTTTTCTCAATCCAAGGTTTAACTGCAGTTTTCACAGGATCTCTGGCCTCCGTGTCTTTGTGAGACCAGTTTATAGAGAGAACATCACCTATTGTGCTAAAGACATTGGGACAGTGTTTTATCACCACAGCTTGACTAGACTGACACTTACCACTCTCACATCTATCCATCAAATATACGGCTACAAGCATATTTCCTAACGTTAGTGTAGCATGAACATAACACTTGTTTGAAACAGATGAAGAAACTAAATTATCTCACCTCTCTGGCTGATTTTTTTTTTTACTCCACTTAAGGAAAATGAGATTTAGAACTGGACTGTATGACTTAAATGCAGGTCTCACAGTGTTTATAGCTGAAAAAAAAAACATTATATTAGGGATGCAGTTAATATATATTATATATTAACAGGGACTGCTGTGGTGTAGATGTACGAGTGCTTTAATGCCTAATTTGCCACTTGCATGAATTACTGGCCATTGCTAGTTTTTCTGCTAAATCTACTTCTTGTCACTATGATTGATTACAGACTCCAACCTGCTCCTCTGCATTTGTGCCTGTGCTGTTTTTGTTTTTTTTTTGCACGCATTGTGGGTTTATTTATGTAATGGATCACCTCACACTAGCTGTACTCTGCTGCAGTCCCAAAACACAGTCCAGCCTCTGTCTCCTTGTTAAGCTGATGAAGTAGAATCAATTTTTTCTCTTCAAAGTAAAAGCAGTGTTTTCACTGAGCCATCCAATTTGTTTGATTGTTGTTTCTGCTCCATGACAGACCTGTCGGCACAATTCTCATGTACAACAAATCCAAAAGTCTGTTATCCTTGATTTGTAGGATAAAAAGGGACTCAACCCCTTAATCCTTAAAAACATTTGGTAATCAACAGAGGAGTTCTCGTTACATGACAACTACGGAGAAAACATCTCAATACTCAGAGGTTTTTCTGACTCATGCACTTGAAAGCAGAGATGAAAAGGCAAGATGAGTCAATGCCAAATCGATTGTGATTGAAATATCTCCAGCTGGTTTCCAATCTCTCCAGGCTGTTCTGGAAGTGGGGCTGTTGATTATGAAGCTGTTAGTGTCAGCTCAGCAAGTAAGCAGTGCTGGCTTGTTAAAACTGGGACAGTGCTTGATTATACTGTCTACCTGAACAGAGAGAAACCTGTCCGTATGATCTGACGGCCACTTTGTTTGCACTTTCAACCTGTTGCAGACTCGCAACCTGCTGTGTTTCTCTTTTTGTGGCTGCCTCCATGTCTGCGTCCTGTGCTCTGATTCTCACATTTCTGTCCCTGTCTGCAGGAAACTCCAAACAAGCTCTGCGGTGTAAAACGTGCAAGATGGCTGCTCACCTGTGGTGTACCTCTGAACTATCACAGCAGCTGTGTCATGGGAAGGTGCGAATACACGCACAGAATTATACTTACCCTTACATATGTTGTTAGTTTTTCTCATCATAGTCACTGACTGAATATCTTGGTTTATGTGACATTTTATCTGTCATCTGCAAATTGACTGTTTCTTTAATTTGGCAACATCTTTAGTGCTAAGCAATCACTGCTGTGGTGTTTTTGCACTGTACTTCAAACAGTGTGGGTGATAATTTGAATTCTTTTTTTCCATTTATTTCTGTTTAGATTTCCTACCCATTTCTTCTTCTGTTAAATTATCCGTAAAGGATTGGTCCAACATCCAGCAGCTGGTTAGCTTAGCTTAGCTCAAAGACTGGAAAAAGGGGCAAACAGTTGATCTAGCTCTTCCAAAGGAAATAAAGTCTGCATACAGCTCCTCTAAAACTAACTATTTTACACATGATTATTTATATGTTCAATCTGCACAAAACCCAAAGTGCCAGAAAGACATTTTTCTATTTTAGGGGGGTTATGTGCTGGACTGTTTTTTGGCTGGGAGCAGTCACTTCCTGGATTCTCTACTGGTTGCCAGGCAACTGCTTCTAGCCAAGAAATAGTGCAGTAATCAACCCCATAAAACTAATCCCCAAACTAATCCTTTAAGAAATATCCTAAGACGATAAGATATAGTTTTAAGTGCATTTTGAGGCTACGAGGAGTAACTTAAATTTTATTGCAAAAAGTCAAAACTAGTGTTCTGAGACAGAGATGTACTCTGTTAGTGTGTTTCTTTAACAGAAAGAGTTTCTCCTCTTCAGCTGAGTCTGACCTCCTGTTTCTTCAATTTTCCCCAAACATTTTAATGGCCACATTATAAAAACACAAACAACAATAACAGTTTGGATTCCAGCCATGATTGAATCACCTGAGCAGAATCTGTGTTACCATGGTAACTTTAACATAAACCTGCATTGGTTGGATTTGGAACTGCAATTTTAGAAATTAATTTTTAGAAATTAATTTGGTATTTTGGAAGGGAAAAAATTGAGGCAGCTGAATGGTGATTCACTATTGTGTGTCATATCACTGAGGCAGTAACAGTTGTATGAAAACATTTTTTTTTTTTTTTTTTTTATCGACTCACAAACACTGGAACACTCTTGACCTGAGAGCAGAGTCGGTCCTACTCAATGTTTTAGCCATATGTGCAGCCAAAGGAAAAGTGCTGACAGAACACAGACACATATGGTAAAGGGCAGAATACTGTTTTGAGTCTATGTGTATTATGAGATGTAAAGTGCTGATGTAGACAAAACAAAGCCATTTATCATGTTACCCTCCTTTGGATGCAAAAAGACTAGAATATCCACATTTATAACCCAACTGATTTAAAATCACTTTGTATTTCACTTATTTAGCATTTACAAAATGATAAATACTTATGTGTTTACTCTACAGAGAGCTGGAAATTGGATATTATCTTTATTTTAGCCCTTCATCTCTCATTTATATGTGTATGTAAACTTACAATGAACATACAACACATTATTTATAACACTTAAAGGTGCTGTACATTTGTTTTTGCTATTGCTACATAGCCAACGTTAGCAAGAGCCTCTGCCATTATTGCGTTTACAAGATGGTTACAATACGCCCTGTGAGCAGTGCTACTTCTTAATCCTCTCATGTTGGACTGAGGGCAGACTGGACGCTAAAGTGATTCACTATCGCAAAGTGGTATTACGAGATGTGACAGGACAAAGCTAGCTGGTTAGCATGCTAACTTCAGTCAAAGAAAAGAAGTGATAGAAATAGTAACAAAACGAGTTAAAATGGATGTTGCTTTCCACTGCTGGTGAGCAAAGGAATGAAGTTTGATGCTGACCTTGCAACATTTCCTGTAGACCAGGACGTAAACAGCTGTTAATGCTAACGTTGGCTATGTAGCAGTGACAAAAACTTGCATATAGCACCTTAAGGAGACCTCATATCTACTTACAGAACATTGTTTTATAAACCCTTTATTGAATTTGAGTCTTATTTGAGGTTAAGTGTTGATAGTTGATTGAAAACAAAAAGTAATGTTAATGGACACAGCATTGGTGGAATTTATGCGTTTTGAATGTGGACTCTGGCTGAAGGGCAATGTTGGAAGGTGAGCATAGTGCAGTAGGCAGATAATTGGGAGTGATTTCAGACCCTGGTTTGTGTTTATCCTCCAGTGAAAGGCAGAGGACATTAGCATGCAGCAAGAGGCAAGACCTTCTGAGAGCCACTTGGAAAATTTTAAGAGCGCTGTGTTCAAGACAGCTCAGTGCAGTTTGATAGACGAGCAGAGAGAGAGAAAGAGAGAAGGGGGAATGATGAGGGGCAGCACAAGGTAAAATATCATCAGACCAGAGCCAGGCATCTTTAAAGGAACAAAGGTATCACGTATTAACATTGATCCACAGAGTGTTTCTCTCTTCAACATAATACAGTATGACAAAGTGAGTGGCTCATTTGCAAGTCAAGGCAAAGACAAACCGATATCTCAGCTGAAACACTTACTGTGTTTAATTCAGTGTGAAATTACAGTCATGCAGACACACACACACGCAGACACACGTACACAGAATCACATGTCCATGCCTGTGCGTAAGCCATGTGCAGACAAGTAAGAAGTGGCTGAGTGAATTCATTGTTCATAATTAGCAGCAAAGAGAGCTAACACTTTGTGTCCATTTGTGACATGGCAGCACAAATGAGTTCTTTGGTTTCAGCGTCTGCACCTCTCTGTGTGCACTCACATGTCTATCAGCGTGTCTTAATGTGTTTCTGATTCTGTAATTTCTACGCCATTAATGTCCTGAAATCACTACATAGAACCAGTTTCCCATCGACTCAGCCTATAAACAACTGAAGAAAAAAAGAATCATTGTGCTTTCTGCTCTCCTCCATTAGTCTGGAGCATTCAAGCGAAACTTCAGCTCACCGATGCTTGTCAATGACCAACTGGCTGTTGTCAAGGAAGTTCAACCAAGCCAAGGTGAGATTACTTTGAGCACCTGCGTGTGTGCGCGTGTCTGTGTGTGTATGAACAAGTGCACATGTGCATCAGTTCGTTGGTGTCCCTGTGCTTTTGTTTTCGTCTTGTTGCTCTTGTCTAGCCTTTTGGTTTATTTTTAGATTTTTCGTGTGCTCGTGCGTGTACTGTAATAAAACCAGAACTGTCTCCATCTCACCTGACAACCGAGGAGCATGAAGTGGAAAAAGATAAAGAGGAAGAGCAAATTCAGCTTCTCTTGGAGGCTGATGGACGGTCTGCACCCTGAAAGTATGTGAATAAATATTTATAAGTTCTAATGTTTATGTTTTTATATCTTTGTTTATGATTTCCACTGTATATCCTCGGACCGATGGAGGTTATTAATTTATTGTCTGGCTCTACAGCTTGCATGTTTAAAGCTTCATAAACATTGAAATGCTACCTATTTTCTGACCTAAGTAAGTCTTAACTGGCTCTCTGTATCATGACAGCTAACTATATATATATTTTTAAAAATTATAATGTTGAATACTATTTAACTTAATGTTATAGATTTATGGAAGCAAGACACCATAACTCTGATATTTCCCTGCCACTCTTTGTCATATATCCTTGCTTAATGCTAAAAACACACTGGTACAATCAGGTGTTTTTAGATCCACTTGCCTACATGTGTCTGAATTTGTTCTTCCTCTGAATGGGAGCCTATTTTTCTTTGCCATACCTTTGGATGACAGCGTGTGTAGGTGATACAGTCCTTCATCTCACGTACTGTATGCCTCGCTGAATCAGGGTTAACGCCTCATGCTGTCACTTCCTTGTACTATCCATGAATCAGGGTACAATTAACCTACAGCTCCGTCATCACCCCGAGTTCAGCACTATGACGCCTGGGACTCTGCCAGGGCCTGCTGAGACTGCAACCTGCCAAACTCACAATCACACATTGCAAAGTGTCCTTGTAATTATGCAATAACAAAAGGCTTGGTAAAGCACTGAGCTCGTGTTTACGTACATTGATGTCACATAGCAAATTTTAGTATGGATTTACCTAACCTGTAATAGACAGAGCAGGTGACTGTAGACCCCTTAATTTTCCCATCAACAGGAGTTTATTGTCCCATATTAAACCTTATTTATGAGGATGAGAGTCTAATAGCTGCAGGAGTGAAGTAAATAACACCTCATGCTCTAAGCTGCAATCTTGCAAAGACAATTAAAATCTGATTACCCACCGAGTGATATATTGTGCCATTTGTTTCCCTATTTATACAAGAACAGCAGCTGTGTTAGGTTAAAGTTAAGGTTGAAGAAGGAAAAGAGGAACTGAGACTGTGGTTCTTCTATACTAGCTTAGCTCATTGTGTGGCAAAGGCAGCTCAAATCACAGGAGATTATAGTTAACAAAAGTTTTTATGAAGACAAATATGAGGCCATATCACCTATAGAATTCTCCTGTCTGCACTGAAAAGAAATTTGAAGGTCACAGACTCTGTTAAAAAAAAATATATATATATATTTGTACAGAGGAGAGGAATATAGAGTGTCTGAACGTGATTTTCTACAGGTCTCTCTCTTCCTCTGCAAGTAATTGCTCTTTGCAGAAATACCTCCCTCACTGACAGTACTCCAATCATTTTAAAGCAAAAATGAGCTTTATCACAAATAAACGCTTACACTAGTCGCACTTACTGCTGAGTTCCTTCATCCTTCATCCTTACAGACATAAATACACTCACAGCACATCTGGCCCCTGCAGAAAAAAAATCACTCTGCCCTCCATCCAACTTGTGTTGAGTTGGATGGAAAAAGGAGCAAAAAATCTAATTCCTAACATCAGAAATACTCAGATAGCACAGAGCGCCTCCATCTACGTGAAATGAGGCAATGAAGGCTTCCTGAGGATTTCCATATTTTAACTCTCATCTCTTATTCCCTTTCTACTCAGCTACAGCTCCAGATTACAGCTATTAAAACTAAGGCACATCTCTTGCCAATACATAAATAAATCAAAGCATGTAGATTTATTAGAATGTCTTGATGTCTCCTTAACTTTTGGCTGCTGTCCTCTCACAGATATAAAGTGGGTCACTTTGGTCCAGGACCGACTGTGTTACTACAGTTATATTTAGACCCTCCGGTTCATCCAGATTGGCAACAGGCACAATAATCATGATGTGCAGTGTAATCTCAGTGTGTAGTCATAATTGTAGTGTGTGTGTGTGTGTGGAGCTGTGGCGTTGTGTGACATGTGTGTTTGTAAATAAAGTGCACATACTATAAGTGTGTGTGTGTGTGCATTAGTCTTATGAATGTGTGTGTGTGTGGTTTCAGAGGCTGTGCGGACGCGTGTAGACCCCGTGTATGCCGCCTTGCGCTACGGGACGTCCTTGGCACAGATGAGCCGCTCCAGTTTTGGCAGTTTGTCAGAGTCACCAACACGCAGCCTGGTATGACATCATCACCCTGAGCGGGCGGGGGGGGTAGACAACAGTCGGAAACTGTGTGATTGAGACACACACAGTTTGGGTCCATTTATTTTTACTGGTGAGGTCTTGATAGTACAGAGTTTCAGTTCCACAAAACACTCCATAGTTTGTTGTTTGTGTAAAGCCAAAATTGGCTGCGTACCTTTAGCATCACTTAGCATTTAGCTTTGAATTTAAAAAGTAACATGGAAGTCAGTATTTCACTGCCCTCTCTGGTTGAAAGTGTCCAGTCTGTTTCACCTCTGACCCCACTTAGCATCACTTTGTATGTTAGGGTGCTTTGTTGCACCCTGAACCATACCCATTGGTGGTGCTGCATTGTTCTGATGAGTACACCTACCTATGCTTAACTGCAACAAGGTGAGAAGTTAAGCCCGGTCAGCAAAAACAAGATTTTCAGGAGGTTATGAGTTACTCTATAAACTCCTTTAATGTTTTCTCTCTTTCGAGGTCATGCTAGTCCCCTGCTTAAATCCCCCTTATTTAAATCCACCCTCCACATATGGTGAAGTGTTATAATTGAGCACCAGGGTATCATCTATGAGGAGCATAATGGATGACACTGGAGTCTATGGTCCTCTTTTTAAACGTTTAGTTGAACCAGTATGCAAATTCCCCCTAAACCCCACAAACCTTTTTCATACATGAACAGTATGTAGGTCATGTATGCGGTTTCTTTTACAACACTGAGAGCTACTGATCTGTTTGGTGAGCATTCTGAATAATTCATAGCAAGAGTAGTGTTATTCCCTCTGTCAAATGCATCCTCTTTGACATCCTGGTGCTAACATTTAATTTTTTTTTCTTCTTTGATAAGGGGGAAGGAGGTGAGGAGAGGCAGCAGAGACAGTGCAGCATGGAGGAAGAGATAACTCAGGAGACAGGGGGTAAAAACACTGCTGTGTGTCTATGTCTCCATGTTGGTGGATATGCATATGTGCTCCATGTCTGCGCTTATGTGTGTCATATGTTGTGTTTATATGTGTGTGTGTGTGTGAGATTTACTGTGTCTGCTTGTGAAGAATTACACGCCTGTTTGCATATGTGCGAGAGTGTGCATGCCTGGCACCTTCTAAGAAAATTTCTCACCACCCCCAGACACCCCTGTCCCTGTCCCTGACACCGAGATTGAGAAGGAGGAAGACGAGAGCGGCGGCCAAGCTCAGACGCCCGCAGAGGAGAGCAATGTGAAGGTACCACTATGTTTAATCCTGCCCGTGCAGACTGTCACCACCCCTTGTTTTTTTCCTCCTCGAGCGTGTATCTCTGTCTCACTGCCTTCCCTCCCCGCGTCTCTCTGTGTCCAGGTGCCCAAGCGCATTGAAGTTCACTCCATCCACACCTATGTAGCACTCTACAAGTTTCTGCCTCAGGAACAGAATGACCTGGAACTACAGTGAGTAAAAGCCAAGCAGACTGCCTACGCGCAGGCATTTTCATAACAGGAGTGCTTGTTTGGCATTGTGTTTTTGCTATTGTGCACGAGTGCATTTGCTTTGTCTGTGTTTTTCTTTTTTTTCTTTTTTGTCCCTCCCTGTGTTTTTGCCCCGTCTATTGCTCCTGCAGGATGAAAATGTCCCCACCATCTGCAGAGGACGGTGCCGGGCCCTTAAGGACGACTAATTATAAACTCAGAGCCATCGTCCCCACAGAGC
This sequence comes from Lates japonicus, assembly GCA_033238685.1. Taxonomy (NCBI): domain Eukaryota; kingdom Metazoa; phylum Chordata; class Actinopteri; family Centropomidae; genus Lates; species Lates japonicus. The sequence goes on from BRZM01000007.1 coordinate 4,251,818, forward strand.
TAGAAGGACTGAGCTGTAAATTCTCCCCAGCAGGGGAGAGGATAAAGACACGAACAACTGAGAGATGAAAAGGACAGTATGGGTGACTACAGAATTGAAGATTACTGAGGCAGAGAGAGAGAGAGGAAGGAGGAACCAGGCGGAAGCAAAGTTCAATATAGAAAAGCTTCATAATTGTGCTTCATTGATTGCGTATTTAACTAAGCTGTGCTCCTGGGAGAAACCTCCCAGTGAGCAGAGTAATTGTGCCAGTATCACCTGAGATATATGGGTCTCACCCTAGTTGGTAAGTCTGTTTAACACAGTTTGTGGATGACGATCATATAGGGCAGTAGTGAGAGCAGGCACCCAGGAGACGCAACGTACAGAAGTGCAATTGGGACAGCAGTTTCTGCCCGTGTATCTAGGACACTGGGTGCACTGTGTATGCATGTGTGTGTCTGAGTGTGTAGAAATGTCTCATCAAAAACTGGTAGCATGATTAGCATGCAGGCCAGGTCATCTACAGATCAGGTCTAGCTTTCACCGCTGCAGTAGATGCTACAGAGTCGTATTTCATGTAGACCTCATGACTTTGGTGTCAGCTGCTCTGTCACCTCCATAGCAGGACACAAAGACTCATCCACATTTTAACCTCCACAGCTCTGCGGCCGCAGGCTCTACCATTCTCTCCTTCAGTTTGATAATGTTATCTTTTGTGCTCATATTCAGCTCTCGCTCTCTTTTTTTTTCCTTGCTCCCCGCTCTCACTCTCTCACCCCCTTCATCTCCCCATCATGTATCCCGCTCTCGTCTCTCTCTCCTGTCCCCTTTTCCTCTCCCTCTCTATCACCTCCCCTTCATGCCTCCTCTTTTTCATCTTCTCTCTTGTCTTATCTCCTTTAGTCCCGGTGATCGGGTGCAGGTCACTGACGACTCTAATGAGGAGTGGTGGAAGGTGGGTAATAAATCATTGGCAAACATCTGTGTGTGTGTGTTTGTGTGTACTCGCTGATTCGCACCTGTGTCCTCAAGTCCATAATGTGTATTTGAATGTACAGAAATGTGTGTGTGTGTGTTAATTCAGGTCTTTAAATCAAGCCTTTAATGCACAACACCTGTTCTATTTTTGCCTGTTATAAACATACAGGCAGCCACAGACAGAAATAGAAGTAATTTCCTCTGAAAATTACCAAAAGAGTTTCACATAATGAACTTGACTGGTGTTGCAACCTCAAAGAGGTCCTCATTGATTCTGTAATGAGCTTTACTCAGTCCCAGTGGAAATGAATGTGCATCAGTGTGTACATGTGTGTTTCAGTCATAGAAAAAAGAAAGATGAACCCCGTCTTAACTAAAGTGCAGAGTCTGTGTGTGTCACCTATCAGCATCTATCTAGTGACCAGTATTCACTACAACTTATATAGCCTGAAGAGAAACAGCAGTCATTTAACACAGTTAATCAACACTGCTGTTCAGAGGAACTTCTAAATTATGCATAATTTGTGAATCATCTGTTCATTACTAATGTATAGTGTGTGAATCACTCCAATAAACACATCAACACCTGAGGCAGAGGGAGATAAACAATGAAATATTGCTGCATAATGAGGTTTGTCTGTTTTCGGCAGAAAACGAAGCGTAATGTGCCATTCCAGTTTTTCTTTAAATAACGAGCAAAACAAATGTGACATTAAGCTGAAGTAATTTCTTGTTTGCATTTGAAAACAGTTATTACCTTAATTTGTGTCATTTTAGTGGTCTGACTTGTTCCTACACCTGCCTCTGCAGCTTCACTGATTCCCTGCTGCACAGACAGAATTGTGATAGAAAGTGTTGTTTCTCTTGTTGCCCTTCACATTGGGATGGGAACAGAAACGCCTCCTCGATTCTACTACTGAACAACAGATGATAACAAGTCTGAAATGTGTCATTGAGCTCCAAAATGTTCAGCCACTACAGATGTATCTTTGTCAAAACAATCGTAAATCTGCTGGAGATTGACTCATTACAACAAGCGGCCAATCTTCACTGAAAAACTGCTCAAAACAAATGTTGATAACTGCTCTGTGCCCCTGTGTTTCTCCAGGGAAAGAGTGGTGACAGAGTCGGCTTCTTCCCCGCCAACTTTGTGCAGAGGGTGCGGCCAGGAGAGAGAGTGTGGCGGGTCGTCCAGGGCGCTTCTGGCAACCGAGAGAGAGGACACATGGCCGTCAGGGAATCCCAGGTACAGGAATATTACCATGCTGTTTTATGACATATTCAGATCTCTTTTTTAAACTCTGTGTTCTCCATAAATGCTTCTAAACCTTAAAGGACTATACTGAACCATTACACAGTATGTGATCATTGGATTCTATTTGTGGTACCCACTTTATCCTGTGTGGTCGCAGGGGGCTGGAGCCTATTCCAGCACACACTGGGTGAGAGGCGGGATAGATCCTGGACAGGTCGCATACAGGGTGTGATCAAAGGATTACCACCACAATCATCTCTGTTTCATCTCATATCACTTTATACCAATTTTCAATCGGCAATTTATGTCCCCTGGCAACCAAAAATTGAGCTGATTATGCTCTAAAATCCCTCTAAGTAAGTTAAAATGAGGGATTGTTATTCTTTACATCTCATAGTATAGTGTTTCTAAATTCAAGATTTTGTATTATCGTTTATGTTTCAATAATTCAAGTCATTTTTATATTCAAAATTCATTAATTAATGCTGATAAATTAACTGTTTTGTTTTTGAAAAATTAGAAGTGCAAGTGCCACTAACTGCCAGCATGTTGATTCATTCTGTTGGCAACATTCATTCACATGCACATTTAAGAGAACGATTTAGTATGCTTAGTCACTGAATTTTCTGCCAGATTTGATATGCCTGTTGGCAATTCCCTCAATACATGCTTATGTTCTTTAAAATCTATTAATGTATCACATTTTTTAAATTTAGAAATCTCTTTTTCAGCAGGTGAAACCGTTGTTATGCTCCAGTAAAAAAAGACTGACTCTGTCTCCTTCCCTCAGATCTGTGTGGGGAAGCGAGAAGACGGCGAGCTGTACCTGAAGCTGAGCAGTGGGAAGAAGAGAGGGCTGGTCCCAGCTGACTCCATAGAGGAGATCTGAGCCTCTGCGTGTACGCATCCCCGTCCTTCCGCTCCTACTTTCCCCCAGGGACACACACCCATCTTCAAAACTACCGCTGCCACTCCTCTCCCCCTCTTACTCCCCCACCTCACCTCACCTCGGCAAAACGTCAGCCACAGCCTCTCCAGCGAGTCCTGACTGACTTAAACCGAACACAGATAAAACTGGACAGAAAACACACACTTCTGCAAAGATCTGGAACCATTACCCCCCCCCCCCCGTGAACACATGGTTTCCAGTTGAATTGGCTTGCTGTTAGTCCTTAATAAAGTGTACAGTTATGCAGTAGTCCTGCTCTTAGAAAGGGGCTGTTTCTCAGCAGTTTCACAGTAGGTTTATCTTTTCAAATACAAAAATTGATGTTTAGTTAGACAAAGGGCGCACAAGTGAAAAATGCTTTGAATATATTTGCCAAATGCTGGTTCAGATTTTGTTTTTCCTTATCAAAAAGACGTCTACCAACGTGGGAGGAGGCTGTGTCTTGTCATGGGAACATGATGCTTCTGTCAGTGTCCTTTTCTTGTTTCTACCCACTCCGTATGTCTCATCCCTATCTGCTCATGTCAGGATCTCTGGCCCGGGGACTGATACCAGCTTCATGCAAACTGGTACACAACAGGAGGCACTCGCCAAGGACAAGCGCTGCCAGCCAGAGGAAGCTCCTGCCATTCAGACAGACAGGAGAATCAGATGAAAGGAGTACACACAATCCAACAAATCCTCAGCAGTGTCGGGCTGAGTTAGAACTGCACTTGCCAACTCAAGGGTGCCGAAATGAAGAGATTCTCAAAGGAAAATTGGAGGCTGTGAGGATTTCTTCACAGGAAACTCAAAAAACTTTTTACCCTGACTTTTTCAGTATAAAATTACAATGAAAATATGGTACAAAAACTGCATCAGCACATTTTAACGAAAACATAAATCTACAGAGAGATCAACTCGACACATTTTGAAAAACAAATTTTCCCTTTTCAACTCTCAGAGAGACAGGAACTGAAACTTCCAGGAATTTCTCAACAATGTATCTTTCCTTTTCTTTTTTGGCTAATAACACAACCATGGAGGAATAAACTCTGGTGCAACATATTGTGTGGATAAATTCAGACACAGCAGTGATTGTCTAGGGTTTACATTTTGTTGTCTTAATGTTTTGAGGAGAAATCAAAAGGAGGAGAGATGAAACGAGAGCCTCTCAAGGAAAAGGGAGTGTGTTCCTCTCTTGTTTGTCTGACGGTTGTGAGCACTGAGCAAGAAAAAAAACTGCCAACATCTTCCAAGTGTAGCAGTTACAAGTGACAGGAGCCGTTCTCCTATGTTCACATGAAGCGAGAGCTCGGCCGGCTTAAAAGGGTCGGTTTCTGCAGAGAGCCCGCTGAAGAGCCACAGTGGGTGTTGCGAGCGTTGCACAGCATTTTAACATGTTCACTAGAGCTGGAACAGCAGGAGATAAACCGAGGCCAGTCTGCCAGAAAAACAACAACACGACGGGGGATCTTTCTGGCCATGACAAGGAGTCTAAGTTTTGCTGACAGCTCGGAGGAGGACACGGGGAAAACAGAGGGAGGAGGAGGTGCAGTGAGAGGAGAGAGAGGAATGACACGAGTGTTGAACCGTTATGAGTCAGTGTGTGTGCAGTGCAGGTACTGTTGTACCCATGGGTGCACGAGTCATCACTGATCAAATGTCAGCCTGTCACCTCCATCTCACGCTCCACGTTTTGGCCTCTCTTGTCCTCTTGTTATTGATGTGACTGATCACTTCTGACTTAACATGAAGGCTTTTTTTTTTTTCTTGTACGTAGGTAGGTGCACTTTTGATGGCTTATACTTCTACTGATTCATGAATTCATTACTTATTTAATAAATTTGATGCCTTTTTTTTGAAAGAACACGTTTTTCCAGAGCAGATGCACACACTCTCTGCTTGTGGAGGATCATAAACATTAGGAAAATGTAGAATCGAAGCAGAGACTGTAACAGTAGAACGATTGCACTGCAAACAATGAAATAATTTGACTCATCTGTCTTCTTTCCAAGCACAGAGATCTAACATGATCATTCTTTAGTCTACATTTCAATATATGTGAAAGCCTTTAGAGACTACGACAAATAAGCTTCTCTTCTTGTAATAAGGACAATAGCACTTTATTTTATGTCATCTGAATAAGTTGTCCTTTTTGTTGAGGTATCTCCTTCACAGTGATCGCTGTCATATTCAACAATGCTTTACCTGCAGCTTAACTTCACCATGGAGCTCTCTAGTTGAAGGCTGATGGTTTGTCAGATGTTTCTAAGGTGGAAAAGACTGAGCATTTACACAGCAGCACAAACATCTTGGAGAAAAATGGTGTCAGAGCAAAACTGGATTTATGATTTTACCCATGTAAACACTTTGTTATCTTGCATTGCGCCTTGTTTTATGTAACGTCACATGTTCACACCTTTGAGATTTCAAAATGTAAAGTATGTGTTTGGATGTGTCCTGAGTCTGGAGTCATTGGTTGGCCACATACCTCAATAAAAGATCTTTACAAAACACTAACTGCCCTTTTTATGTATGCAGTCTGTCACATGATATGCACACTGGCACAGCCGAGATACTCCTGCATGTGTGTTTTTCTGCATCTGTAATCATTCACAGCCTCTTTAGCCCAAAGATAGCAGGGGGCCCTTGAATAAGACCACTTTAATGGCAAGTTTCAGTGGCGTCCATGCATAATGCACTAGTCTCCATCCAAACATACACTGTCGTGCACAGCCGAATACCAAAATGATGCTCTTAACAGCCACAATATAAATAGCACGCAATGGCACTGCTAGAGGGAGAGTAATTCAGGCCTTTTTATTTAATGACACACAGCTACATACACCAGAGAAAAAATATTGACAATTTTAGTAAACAACAAACAGTCAAGGAAACCAACACTGATTGGTCTCACCGATTTGGTTTTTATACCAAAAATGAAAATTTAGTCCTTAATCATTAACTCACTGGTGAAATTTGTAAGCACAGAATGTTAGCTTAAAGCAGTCGATAGCTGGACAGCTGAGCACTTCTATCAGTTGTATCTGTGTGTGTTTGTGTTCAGCTCAGTCACCAGAGACTCCATTTCTTTCCATTGTGTCACTCTAGTCTCTCTCCTTGTTACTCTCGTCTCTTTGCATTTATGAGGTAGATTCACAAAGCATTAATTTTCCACTCAAGGTGAAACATTTTTTAGCAAACACAGATGCATCTTCATCCCAATTTCGCACCACCCTGTCGTTCCATTAACTTTACACGTAATCGTACCATGTCTAAAATTCCCCTCATATTCTGTCTGAACACACAGTAACACTTGTTACCAGCTACTACTGTTTGATGTAGCAACATTTTACAGATAGTTGCTAATTGCCTGCATCACCGTCTCCTCTGAATCCTTTTATATAAAAGATTTAGTGGTACTCTGACCAGGGTTTGCATTATAAGTTGGAGCAGACCTGCCACTGTTTCACATCATCTTAACCTCTGCTTTAGAGAGTGAACACATTGCTGTGATGCCGTTTACAGCAGTAATGCTTTGGATGCAATCAGAAACTCCTCTTAAAAAACTGCTTTTAGACTCTGAACAATCATATACAGCCTCAGAAAATGGATGGATCATGCTGCTGACAGATGTTGAATTCAGTGATTGTTATTTTGGTCCTTTTTATGGTGTTCTGAAGAACCAGTTCACATTCTGTCATGGAGCTGCACTTGCTAACTGCTAGTGTTTACAGTGGATAAACAACTGCAATATATTTATTTTTGGCTGCACTTTTTACTTTTAAGGTCATGTTTACTGGTGCACGTTTGATTTTTGGGTGTAAATCTGACACCCGTTAACTAAAACAATAGCTGGTGTCTTGACAGAAGGGATCTTCGGTTGGTTGATGAAGCGGGCTGAGTTTCACCACCAACAGCGGCTGCTACATACCTCTATTAACACTTGACAGTGCTGCCCCATCTGCTGTGACTCAGAGCACGGCGAGTCCTTTCAAGCTGATGAAACTTTGCCAGTGTGGGAGAGCGTTGTTGAACAGCCCCAGCTCTTTTTCTCCATCCTCTAATCTTCTCATTTCATTTCTCTGGCTCAATCTTCCTCTCTCCTCCTGCCTCCTTCCTTACTGTCACTTTACAGACATTGACGCAGACCCCCTCACCCTCTCCCCTGTCTTTCACTGTCTCTCTTAATCTTCTGGCTCAGTCTCTCTTTCTGTCCCTCTCTCCCTATCAGTTCCTGACACTGACTTCATGCTGATGTCTCTCTTTCTTGCATCAGTCTGGCTCTGAGTTGCGCTAGCGAGAAGCAAACAAGGGAATGACTGTCTATTTCCTTTCCTCTTTCCTCCAGTTCCTGTTTTGACATTACTTATGATTAGAGTTATTGTAAGGAGCCTCTATCTGCACTCACCTCTCCTGATTGGATTAAGGAGGAAAATCTGAGGAGGTGGAGAAGCTGCTGAAAGTGAAATTGCCTATTAATAATGCTTCATTTCTGCTGGCTGCTCTGGCTGAGCTTGGCCATAACATTGACTTTCTAAGGTAGTAAAGCAACAGCGGGAGGGCAATTAAGGCCTGGTGTGGTTACGTGGTTATTTCCGAAATCTAGCCCAGTGTCATTTCTGGCTGACCCTGCACACACCCTGCAGGGGTGTGCTTGTGCTCCTGTATAATAAATGTCCACTATCATTATTCAGAACATCCTCAGCTGTTATTATTACGTCTCGTGACCTTTCGAGGTTCCCCCCCAAGCAAGTGTCAGGACTAACAGCCTCTGTGCCTTCTGCCCCTGTTCAGGTGAACAAAGCACCGTAACATCAATAGAGACCGACAGGAAGGAAGGAAGGAAAAAGAGATAGATAGAGAAAGAGGGAGAAACAGCTGCTGAACAGAACATCGCGTCCCTCATCTTTTATTTCTCATCCGTGTGGTTCTTTCTCGCTAACATCAAACTGTTTGCGGGTGCGTTTTGCAGTAGGTTCCAGTCAGCGAGGTTTGGGTGTGGACCAGAATCACAATATGAGATGCAAAAACAAACTAAATCTAGTTTTCCTTGACAGCTGTGAGCGAGTAGCTCACTACAGCTCAATGTCTCCATGCTGTGAGTGGCTTGGAATCAAGTTTTCTCACATATTTCACTTGTTTCATTTGGGTCCAGGCAGGGCAGGACTATGGCACTGACCCTGACTCACTCAGCCAAGCCAAACTTTGCTCAGTCGAACATCCACAGTAGCTGAATTTTTCTGGCTGAGCTTCTGAACTGGAAATGAATGGACTGTGACTCACTGATCACACTGGTCACTGAACGCCTGGTTATCATCAAAATACATGTCAAAACGCTTACTATAAGCAGCAACAGCGCAAACAAAGGATTAAATGCTCTTGGTATATAGAGTCTAGATTTCCAGCACTGTGGAAAAATAATACTGCTTGGCATTCTTAATTGGAAATTACTGGTGAAAAGCTCTTTTCAGTAATCATAATAACTCCCACTTGTTGTCATAATGTCCCAGAATCAACTAATTTGATATTTTTTCTTATTTTCTTATTTTAGAGCATCAAGAAACACTTTGTGATCTACAACAAATGACTGTTCATGGCAGAAAAAGATTTGTCTTACATGATTTGTCTCTTTTAACTCAAATAACGTGACAGTTGGTGTCTGATACACATTTGATAAAATCGAAATGATAATCAAATCTAATCCCTCATTTACAAAAATGACAGATATGTAAACCACAGTAAAACAAATCACAAATGTCCTCTTAAATCCTGAGAAAAACATGTTTCATTCAACCATTCTAAGCCCACACCCTCGATACATGCCCACTGAAACGCACGCACGCACACACACACACACACACACACACACACACACACACACACACACACACACACACACACACACACACACACAAAGGCTGTTCCCTCCTTGCTGTTTCTTATTATAAATATGCAATTTTCACACTTTCTGTTTCTAGAGGGAGGAAGTGGGCGTATTATCGAAGCAAAGCAAATAACTACAAAAGCAGCTGTCAGGGGAATCCAATTGCAAAAATAGAGCTGATTAAATGAATAGTTGTTCCAAGAATAGCAAGTAATCACAGGTTGGTAAAACACACACACACACACTCGCACACACACATATACATACATGATTGAGGCTGGCAGAAGAATAAAGAATTATTTCTTCAGCTGCAAGTACAACATACCATTAGCCTTTCAACTTCACCCACACAGGAACAGATGCAGTGTGACAATCTGTCTTCTACATCACGATACCACACACACAGAAATAAATATAATGTATGTGCAGACAGAGAGAAATAGAAACAAAAAGCAATTTATAATGCTGTCACATGTATGTTGTTTACAGATGGCACAAGGGGCAGGGCTGAGGTTATTATCTCATTCCTGTTTTTGCTTCCCCACTGTTCCAGTTCTGTCCCTGTTTCCTTTCCCTTTATTGCACATAAAAGAGGGGGAGAACAAAAATGTCATTAAGGGGAGACAAATCACAACACTGCACAGTCTTGTTTAATAAAACAAACCTCAGAGACACATATGACGACAGGCTCAAGGCTGAGGTGCATGCAGTCCAAAAAGAACAAATTTGGAAAAGAAACAAAATCCAGGCCACCATAACCGAGACCACAGATCATCTTTTTTTATCTCACTCACCACTTCATGACAAAGCTTGTGGAAGACATGATACCTTTTTCTTTCCAGCTACGTGGGCGTGTAAATCAGGGATTAAGGAGTGCTGTGTGACAAAGCGCCAGAGAGCCATCAGACAGATAAACTAAGTTTTGGAGGAGATTAGACCACTGGTCAAGTTCGCTTTTAAGAGAGAAAGAAGAATAAACATCATCATTCATGTGTCCGGTAGATTGTTTTGCTCTGGTGCTCACTGTGCTTACAGTTGAGCATACATCATGTTGAGCGACTACTGGTAACTATCTCAAAATGAAAAAAATGAGATTTGATATTTAGCAGCTCTAAAGCTGAAGGATAAGACCAGTTTCCAGGTCTGTTTTTTTTAAATTCTACATAGACATTTCTGGCAGTGCAGTCTTGGATATTTCATTATTTGTTTCCTTACTTCTGAGGAGCCTGCACTAAGCAAATAAGAAGATTTATGAAGCAATATGAGAGTGCAGTTCAGTTATGTAATTTTAAGTCGAGCAGTTTTGAATAAAATGCAAAAAGGTAAGCAAAACACTAATGTATTTGGAAAATATGACAATTACCAGCTGCTTAGAAGCTGAGAGACTGTACATGGACAAATAGTTATACACTATAGTCTAATCATCCATGTCATGCAATGTCATTCTTTCACATATGCATGTTCTCTTAATGAAATACATACCTATGTTAGCATGTAGCACTAATTAACCATAATCTAACTGCATCACATGTATGATTTTGGACTTTTTTTGGTCTTAATGATTCAACAGGTGAGTGAAGGACCATTTTCCTAAAATACTTGTAACAAGATGGTGGTTGTGATTGCTTCTGAGCTGTGTTATTTTTGAGAGAGTAAAACCTGCAGCTGGACAGACAGCTACAGGTGGCCGGGGAGGTCAGTCAATCCATGACCAGACAGGAGTCAGAGGTTATTACTGATATGATGATTGGAAGCGACTGACAGGCGAGGAGGGAGTCAGGCAGGGGGGCCGATAGCTCCACCGTCTCCCTGTGAAAAATAATACCAGGAGACGTTGGTCTGACTGTGATTCAGCACTCAGTCAGTAATGATGACTGATGCTTCAAACAGGCTACTGACTCATCAGTCTTCCTCAGAGCCACATGCCATTAGCGGGGCTCAGCTCGCCCGGTGTGCTCTGCCCCCTGATCAGTGCTGATTAGAGGTAGACTAACATGGACGCCACACTCCTGTGAATCAATGATTGCCCTACATTTGTTTAACACATTCTCCCTCTAATTAAAGTCAACTGTGACCCTGCATCCACCCATGCACACACACACTCTTTCACACACACACACACACTGCGTGATATGCTCTATTAATGAAACATGAGCTTCACCCGCCCCTTTCAGCCCTCTCTCATTTTCTTTCTACTCTCTCTCTCCAAGAGTTAAAGCCAGGGGCATAGCTAGTGGTGGAGCTGCTGCAGCACACACTCAAACACACGCACACACACACACACACACACACACACACACACACAAACTGTTATAGTCCACTAACTCACGTCATCCTTCTCTCTACGCAGCTGACCTTTACTTTAGTCAACAGATAGATGAAATGAAACTGTGAGAGCCTGGTGAAGAAGCACTACTTGGTTTCTCAGACCCAGAATCTCAGTCTAAAAAGTATTTTATTTCTTTGTCGCATGTACATACAGCTAAAATGCACATGTATCATTTACATTAAGTGCATTATATTAACAATGCAAGCCTCTATTTAGATAAAGCTCCCGGGAACTGTCAGTGACATTATATATCTTAATTAAATAATTAACATTAATTAGCTGGCCAATTGATCTCCATATTTTCCACTTCAAGAATTGTTTGAAGTTATTAGCCAACGTTAGCATTAACCAGCATTTAAGTTCACTCCTTTACTCACTAAGAGCTGTCTCCTCCGGTGGGAGGAGGAGTGTTTCACTTCTGCTTCTATTACTTCTTCTCTTCTACTGAAGTTAGCATGCTAACCAGCTAGCTTCGAGATAGCGCTGCTCAGAGCTCTTGGCAACCATCACCTCCACCTGCTCCCGAGAAGAAACCACGTCCGGCGGCAGAGAAAACTTAAAGGTAGCCCCTTGTAAGGTAATGTTTCTTTACTTTGTGATTGGAACAAGATGCCTTGAACTACAATAACATTAAATGAATAGTTTAACACCACCATAGTTTGAAATCACCCTCTTGTCTGTACGATAAATAAGCTAGCAGCTTGTTAGCTTAGTGTAGCATAAATACTGGAAAATGGGGGCAAAAGCTAGCCTGGTTGTGTCCAAAGGTAGCCAAACTGGGCTAGCTGTTTCCAGTCTTTGTGCCAAACTGGGCTAGCCTTTCATTAGCCTCATATTTTGCATACCAACATGAGAGTGGTATCCATCTCCTGATTTAACTCTGGCTAGGAAAGTGAATTTTACAGAATGACAAAACAAACTTCATTTTTGACACTGATGTTGTTTTATCAGCTCCTTATTTGGTTTGAAATATACTAACATTTCTGTGTAGTAGTCCCAGCTCAGCTCTCATGTTTTCTCAACAAAAGGAAGTAAACAATGCCATATTGACATAACAATAAAGAAATTCCCTCTGCTATAAAAGAGCTTTGGGAACTAAAAATAAACTTATTGGCCCCAAAAGTACAATCAGAGATAAGGTTACAGTTACTACCTTGTGTATCGTGTTTTTGCATTCATGCTCTGTGCTTAACTTCCCCTTCATTTGATCCCCGCTGAATTACATTTGCTACTACGATGACTCAATTTCCCCAAAGGGATCAATAACGTTTCTTTCATCCCTAAAACTGCATATAAAACAGGCTTCTGTCAGACTGCTGGTTCATGTTGTTGTAAACCGTTTCCTCCTGTCCCCTCATGTTGAGCTCATGTAAACTAATCATTATAGATTACATGGCTGTTAATTGAACGCTGGCCCACCCGCTGCTCTGTGTGCATTCTCCTTTATGATAATTAAACTGCAGGTTAAAATCAATCTGTGACTCTTTGCATGTCTTGCACAGATGCAAGACACAGATACATGATCTTCTGCTAATGAAAAATGAATGAAACCATAGTGGAGACATGGAGCATGTCAAGATCTCTTTAATCATTTCTCACTAATTGGCAGGTCTGATAAATGATTATAATGGGCAGAACCTTTGGCCGGTTATTTGAAGATGTTGTAAAACAAAGTAGCTGCCGCTTTTTCTGATGGCACCCTCGCAGCACTTTTAATTATTGGTGGAGCTTGACTGGAGCACAGGGCGCTCAGGGGAAGTCAGGTTTTGATTGATGAAGCAGCAAACAAGATGAATATGAGGAAATAAGGACAACGTTGGATGTTGTGATGTGGATGTCAACAAAAGGAAGTGTAATCAACCCTAAATTGTCGTCTCTGCTAATCAGGTCTCATCTCAGGCAGCACAGATCAGTGGCTAAGAAAATCACATCTAATCTTATCAGAATGACTGATAGTCTGCCAAGATAAATCATGTCAGTGTGTCTCATTTTGAGAGTCTCTGTTTGCATTTGTGACTGTATTATGCAAATCCTTGTCACTGTGAAGGAACAATATCGGTTTTCTTAACCTGCGCCATCAATCCATTGTCACCCTGTGGACATGTGACTCATTGCAATTCAGTTTGACTTGAATTTGGTGCTGCAGAGCTACTTACTATACTGTATAATCTGCACCATACCAAGACACAAAGCGATTTGTTACGGAAAAGAGATAAATAACCATTGTCACTGTCTCTTCCTGAGACAGAGAAATACACTCACCTTATTATGCCCTCCTCTTGTTTGCACAATTTTTCATGAGGACAGAAAGGGAACCTGCGAGGACTACAAATTGCAGACGCAGACAAAGAAAGCACTGGAAAATTTGCAAGTGAATATTTTGCCATTAAAATGACGCCAACAGAAGCCAAAGAGAGACCATGAAGATAAACTGCAGAGGAGCAAAGGAGAGCTTTGATGTATGGTGTGACATGATTTAATGATTGAGAAAAGATGATGAACAGCCTACTGCTAATGGTAGGCCATCGGGGGACATTTTACAATAAGAGGATGGGAGGAAAAGCAGCATCCTTCTGTCATGCCAACACAACCAAATGTACTGGATAAAATATAGCAAATTGAGCAGTGGCCCAGCCAGGGGAAAAGCTTGTTCCCTGAATTCACAGCTCCCAACACAACGTCAAAGGAATCTTAAAACAAACACTATCAATCTGTGCCTTTTTGGATGACTTTCAGCGTCCTGGCCACTGCTGCGACTGCTGCAGTTTTCTAGGAATGGGGACCTCCTGCTTGAATAACCAATTTTGTGAACCAGATGAATTTGTGTGGGTAACTTTTGCCAGCACAAATAAAAATACACTGTCTGTATGGATGTCTCTGCTTCCTTTTGTTCAGTAGCTGATTTATGTGTGTGTCATGGATTTCCGGCACCATTAACTATGACTGGAGGCAGGCAAGCAACAAGGTGGGGGGTTAAAACTGGTCCTTTCAGACTGTTCAAACATTCATGAGGGAATAAACAATGACTTGAGGTAAGAGGCAATGAAGTGATTGCTTGAGCACACTCATAGGCTTTAAGTTTGCCCAAAGCTCAGTGTTGAGGATGGCAGAAAGTATAGGGTTAATTTCAAGGACTATAAGGTCATGTTCATCTCTTGGCAGGTTGGAGCGGATATCATTATAGAATATTGCAACAGGTAGAATGTATCTGATATTGATATTAACCAGATTCATTTCACTGTTCAAATAAAACTGGAACCGTGGTGTCTCATCTGTGTGTGAGTAAAGCTCAAGAGGTTAAAAGCTAAAATTTCATCCCTCAGGTTTTTTAGCCATGGTGACATTCGCATTAATACCACAAAGTGGATCTGTGAGGATATGCGAGCATGGCTCTAGACTTTTAGTCTTTTAAGTTTTCTGAATAAAATTTGTACCTTTTTATAATGATTATAAACCCATATTGTAGTATCAGCTCTGTTGCAACCCTCCTGTGAGTTACAGACAGATGAGGCCTTTGTTTTCCTGTGGTAGTGGCCTTGCTACTATCCACTTTTTTCCAAGGCAACACCTGAAAACATGAACACACTTGAGAAAATAAACTTTTTGAGTGCGTTATGGTTTTTTTTAAATAGAGTATCAAATGATCTTACGTCAAATCTGTCCATGTCATTTTAGAGAACTTTGTGCCCACTAGTGGGTAATGCTTGCGTATTTTTGGCACAAGAGTTGCTTAAACCTCCTTACATTGTATAAATTGCTCAAGAGCTGCTGTGCTATACACTCTGATGCAGGCAGAGGAGCTGAGCTTGTTTACACCTGTGCAGACGGCTCCCATCTCATGGTTATTTTGTTAATCCTGTCAGATTAGCAGGCATGTAGTTGTGTTACAGCTATGAATCACTCTCCTCAAACAGGGCCATGGGAAAAGGGAGAAAAGGGAGGGGAGAAGAGGTTTTGGGTCATCTATTCTGGAGGAAGCAGGCTAAATCAGGGTATGACGACTGTATGGTTAACCTACTTCAATTTATCTCCTTGTTTCGGGATTTTCTGAGGCTATATTTTTCTCCTTCTGTGACTCCCTGGTTTTTCTCCTGTATGTTCTGTGAATGAGACTGGAAAATAGAAATGTGGGTTACTGCTCAAATGAGAAAATTGTCAAAGGTTTTGATAAAGGGGTGAAAAACAAGAACACCAATACGGCAAACTACTTCACATATTAACCGAGAAATAGGCAGAGCTGAATTAGCACCTAAAAGCTTCAGAAATGTAGAATTAATTGTTGTGCTCCTGTAATAAATTATGCATTTGCATATGTTTTCTTAGAGTAATCAAACTTAAGCCTCTTAGTTGTTTGTTTGGGAGGGTTGCACTCACAATTTTTGATGACCTCTACCTATCATTCTTATGGAGGTTGAATGCAGTTATTTTAACTTGTAGGCACAAAATTATCTGCCAGATGAATGCAATGTAATGCTTCCTGGCAGATCTTTAGAAGCACTGCAGAGACAGAGCTCCTGTGTTACTATTTATTATGATAGCGGTAAAAGCAAAAAGTGCTGTTATTCACTGTAGTTGAGACACTAGTTGAATCATTTTGTTGCTTTTGGAGACACTCAGCGAGTACTTATTTCTGTAGGTCACAGCAATTTTATCCAGAAGCTGTCGTCACCAGGATAAAAATGATTCACAACAGGATCAAGGTGATTCAGATGTTTTATTTGGTGCAATTTTGCCCTTGAGTGGGCAAAGCAATGTCGGGGAAATGTACACCACCTGTAATTAAAGCTGCAGAGGTACGATTTATGTAAACAGACGTGTTTTTTTCAGCCTGAGTCACAAAGTGTGGATGCAGCAGAGACAAGTGTCCTGAAACCACAGATTCACCTTCATCATCTTCATTTTAGAAAAAAAGACAGTGTCAACACGAGATAGATCAGCAGTTAAAACCCATGATGTTTGGATTGACAACCTTTCAGCCCTGTTAGACTTTAGTTACAGTCCTAAACACAGTCCTTGATACAGGAGCCAAATAAACTGGTTGACACAGAATAAAAATTTAATTGACCGTGAAAAATTATTCTCTCCATGCCATTTACAGAGCATGCATTAATAAGACAATTGAAAATCCATCCATCACCTATTAGATGTTTCCTTAGAGCTAATCAGGCAATCATGAATGTGGAATGAGTGTCCCAGTCTTCCTTGCTGTGATGGTTTTATTGTGACTTTTCCTTTGTGCTGCTCTGTGATGCACATGTTGCAAAAATCAACCTCAGCCAAAGGTCACGCTCACTATGTGGATAATTGGCATGGCCTTTCTAGAGAGCCAAAGTGTGATGGTGAGGGTGTGGTTAACCATGTGTGATTCAGTTTTGATAGTGTTGCTGGTGTCAGTCCAAAGCTCAGCCCCATGACACCGGGCAGCGTCATCACTCTCGTGGGACTGTGTGGCACCGGCGGAAAACAATTATCAACTCTGCAGTCAACAAGGAACATCTAATCACTCAAGTACTTTCCACACCTGCTGAACACCTGCAAACACAGTCCCATTATTTTGTTCTAAAAAAAAACCCACTGACAAGACAAGAAACAGAGCACAGATTTAAGAAAACCTTGTTTACTGTGTTGCATCACCATAGAAACAAGACTAAATTCCTGCTCAGCTGAGATGTGTGTTGACTTTGAAAGCCTTGCTACATGTCCAAAGCAATATCAAGGTCTTAAGAGGCACTCAGTGTCTCACTGATGCTTTTATCTGCGCTTAAATGGCATTTTACAAAGAAATGATATATATAATAACCACAGGCTTGCAACTACAGGCAAGATAATTACAGATGTAACAGACACTGTCAGCTGGTATGGCATTTGTATCTGTTGTGTGAAGCCATGCTCAGTCCCTCCAGCTTGACTGAGCGTGCAGGTCAGCAGTTGTAGGATAGGTTAATGTATGGGACCTAAAGAGGTAATGCAGCAGCTAGTGAGCGAGTAGCCTGAGGCTGGAAAGCAGAGAGAATGACCTTCGGCAGAGCAGAGAGAAGCACAGCAGTGACGATACCATACGAACTCAAACTGACAGGCTGTTGCAGAGCTTAGCTGAAGCTTTGAAATGGACTCTGCTTTGCTCCAGTGGACCAAGAATAAAAGGAATTGTTTAACACAAAAAGGAACTGTTAAACACCACTACTGAAACAAAAAGGAACCTTTTACATTCTGAAACCAATTATTTTATTTTATATTGAATTTTCTGGCTTGTAAGCCAAGACTAGAGCAAGTTATTACAAAATAAGCTACCAGTAATACAAAGGCTTCTATTAATACATTTTAGTTGCAGCAAAATGTGACATGTCTAACCTTGGTGCTGTTTTAAATGATCACAGCACAGTTTTTTCTGTCAACTACAGTTTTTATTAAGTTATTTGATAAATAAAAACAATCAATGGCATTATTTTTGAAAGCATGCTTACTTTAATGTTAGTGCCTAAAACTTTTGCACAGTACCCTGCTAACCTCTTTCATTTCTTCTTCTATGGTCCCCACCAGGATTTCTTTTTGAACCCTTCACCTCTCGGCAGATGTCCATTAAAGCAAGAGAAGAAGAAAGGTGAGCGTTGTTTACCTATTTGTCAAAATCTAACCCTTTTTCCTTAGTTTGTGTATTTTGTTCCATTCAAAATCACAAGGCGTGTCATTCCATGTAGATAGATTTCAGTGTTGATACCTTTAACAGATACGCTATTACCTTCAAGTTCTAGTAAACTGCGGTACTAACTTCCTGTTTTGCCATTGTTTCACTTATGTAGTAGATGGATTGACCATTTTTTCATGACATCTGTTTTGTCAGGTATATTTTATTGCATGCAAGTTTGTAGTTTGTACAAGCCCTTTGTTAAATTCTCTGGGAAAGAAATTAGAATGACTCCAAATAGGTCCATTACTTACCTACCAACAACGGAAACTCAACGATTAATGGAGGAAATAGGAAGATTAATTGATAATGAAAACGGTGCTGTAAACCTAGAAAGCCTGTTAGACTAAGCAGTCAGATTTCCTCAAATTACACATACAAGTATAAAGGTTCACAAGGCCAAAATCTGAATTACAACATCTTAACCTCAGTTAAGCAGATCTGACAGCTGAGACTCATCTTTGTGTCCAAAGTCTCATCCACCCCCAAAGTGACATGCTGTGACTCAGCTCTTACTCATGTTCAGTCCTTTGTTCATATTTAATAAGCTCCAACATGCAAGCTGCAGACGTGCTGCAAAATGTCAACCAATATGTGAGGCCAAAGCAAGCACAAAGATGGATGCTGGGAGAGAACAGCTGTTTGAGTGTGCCAACAATGAGCTGCTCTTTCCATTGCAATTAAACAGAACTGAACCAACAACTCATGTTCCTGCAGATGATACCTCTTCTCCAGCAGCTGCTACTGATAGGCAGACCTCCAGCAGTGTTCATCAAAACACTCAAATTGGAAAATGACAAAATACCACTTTAATCAAAAGTAACTCATTTTATTGGGTCAACACACATCATGTTACAAGCATTCACAAAGTATTCAGTCTTTGAAATTCTCAAAAGCTTGACATCCTAATCAGTGTTTTAAGTGACATTTCAAATACCATCTTTGAAATTAAAATATTTTAATGTATCTCAGCTACATTAAACACAAAGCAAAGAGACCCAAATTTCCAATTTCTCAAATTAAAAGGAAAAACTGTCCAAAGCCTACAAAAAAAATCTCAGAACTTCAAACTTAAACTGTAAATGATTGTTTTTTCCACTTAACATTTTGGTGATGCGACCTCAGGTTTCTCCTCCAAAGGACGAGACTGTTTGATGCCAAACAGGCTGCGCAGGTTGACTTCTGGGTCAACATAATGAGGGATCTTGCGTTCATTGAAGAGGCCTGAGAGGTTGGTCTCCACTTTGGCACGTCTGGAGAGTCGCATGCGCAGGGTGAAGAGGCGATGTAGGTTTTCCTCCACAATGGGCAGATGGTGCCCATTCAAACGCTTCTGCCAGGATTTCTTGGGCCGCTGACGTTTCTGTCGGGATTAAGAAAAGAAAATTAATTTAGTTTTATGATAACATTCATACGTTTTTGCAGTTTCTTGCCATTGTACTGACTGTAGCCACCTATGCTTTAAAAACCTCAAGTAGAAATTTGACATAGTTGGACATGGAGCACAAAGGAGTCTGCTTTCAACAGGTTTAAATAGATCCAAAATCAATAGCCTCTGACCCGGTTGCTTTAGCCCACTGTTGTGTGGGTGGCTGTAGATACTGACATCAGACTTACCTTCAGAGTGATGGCACTTGGGTCATGGCGAAGCAGATGTCTGTTCATACTCTCCTGTTGAACAGAGCAGTCATGATGTAATACACAGGTTGAAACTTTGTAGGCTACAGCTAGAAATGGCAGTAAAATATGCAGAGATCATGTCACTCATCAGTGCTGTTAATCAGTAGGATTACTTTAGGTTTGGATTTAGCATGTCCTTTTACCAGTGTCCAAAATTAAATTAATCTGCTTGTTGTAAACAGTGTTCCAGTTGGAATATTAAAAATGGCATCCTTAAATTGTCACAACATGTTACATACCCGCATAGCAAACATGCGTGGACAGTCAGGGAAGGAGCATTTGTATTTGAGGAGCTCGAGGTGCACCTTGCGGATGTGGTGCTGGAGGTTAAAGGTTGTAGAGAAATAGGCCTGGCAGTTGTCTCTGGGACAGACCAGCACTGGCTTATGGGAAGCGTGAATCCGTTTGTGCCTCCGCAGAGCATCCGTTTTCTTAAACACCTTCTTACACACCTGGCATGAGAATGTGGCTAGGACACATTTTAAAAGACAGAAGGATTAGATAGCCACCAGACATCAACTGAAAAACAATAGCAAACTGCATCCTTTCCTGAAAGACATTTTGGATGGATTTCAGCAGTTTTGTATACATATATGTAAAAACATTAACCTTGGTGTTTGGTCATGTGCTTCTGAAGTTTCCCCCAGGTGTGTTCAAGCACCTGGCAGTCAGCATGCGGGCAGTGGTAACCTGCAGGGAAAAGAAAACAAGGCCAGTGAGCGCATCAGGAATTAAAGACCATCACCAGTTGGCTCCCTTTGAGGATCTACACACCATGCACATCATTTGTCCTGAAAGAATTATCTTGGATGCAAGAAAAGGTTACATGCAAATGTAGCCACAACCCTCTTTTAATGAAGGAATTTTACAAGGATGGAAGATGAAAGGACCCCTAACTAAGATGGAAATTAGACCAACCTGCATGCTTCTTCTCGTGGGCTTTGCGGGCGACATGGGAGTCAAACATGGCAGTACATCCGTCCTTCGAACACCTAAGTGCCCCATCAGGGACAGATGGGAGGTAAAAATAAATGTAACCAATTCACTTGGGCCACACCCACTCAGCCTGTAACCACTCATTTATCTCCTGCTAGAGCCTGTACTGCAGGGCATCAAAGATCCGATTAATTAAAATGGCAAGTGCATAATCTTTAACAGTCTGACTGATCTCAGGCGTTTCATTAACCCATAGGACAAAGCTACAGTCTGATTTTTCACTACTGAATTTTACACCATAGGAAAATCCTGCCATGTTTTCTGTGAGGCTAAATATTTTTTGTACTACAGACATACTTGAATTTAACAGTCGCTTCATGCTCCTTTAAGTGCAGCTTAAACAGTCTGCGCTTTTTGAAGGTCAAAGAGCAGTTTGGCTGGTTACACTGTGGGAGGAAAAAATAAAGTGGTTAAAATTACACAAGAGACTTAAAAACTGGTTATTCCTGAACATCAGGAGCAAAGAGAGCAGGTGGTTAAAATGCGTTTTAATAGCGCCATCTTGTGGATACATTAGATTATTCACACAAACCTTAAAGTACTTATTTTTGTCTTCGTGGGCGTAAAGCAGGTGTCTTTTCAGTTTGCTTGAGTTGAAGAAACTCTTCGTACAGGTCGCAAATTTGCACCTGGAAAACGTAGTTAAAATGAGGTCGTGGCTGCGGGGAGCAACAGCAGGAAATGCGACTTGTACCGACTTACTTGAACTGCTTGACTCCTTTGTGCTGGAGCATGTGGCGGCTCAGGTGGGCTTTCCTCGAGAAACGGCGACCGCAGTCTGCGACTGTGCACTGACACGGGCGCTGTGGAAGTTTTAACGAGTTAAACTCTCATTCCTGAGCATGTATAGTTATGCGGTTTCTTTTAGGTTCGAATATTTTCCTTACCGCGCCGGTGTGCACCGTCTCATGCTCCTTCAGCTTCCACTGCCTGGTAAAAGTCGCTTTACAGTCTGCGTGGGCGCAGTTGAGCAGCTGCCGCGGCGGACCGCCGACAGGTTTCGCACTGCGAACACCATTCATTTTCAACCTTTATGTGAACACTTCTCCAACGAAATTATGTAATGGAGAGCCCGCCGCTTTTGTCTGCCTGTCTTATAGCCTCTGGAACGCGTTTAATTGCTTAATTGGCAGCGTCGGGTCACCAGACTGCGCCCGCAGCGGTAACTGATTCAACACGTTGTAATGCTCAAGAAGCAAAGCTGAAACTAATTAACCTAATTGCTAAGATCAGCTGTGTGCAAACAAATGTGAAACATGGGCAAGTCAACACATGCTCCAACTATTCAGAACCAGACAGTCGTTGCTTGTCAGTGTTAAATAAGATTAGCACTTTTAGTGAAATGATACATGAAATGAAATATCTCATACAAAATATCAAAATATGAAATTAAGTCAAAATAAAAACAGAATTTCTAGCTAAATTGTAGTGATACCACTCTTCCACACAATTGGTTGATCCACACATTACAGGTATTTATCACACTGGCAATACTTAAATATCATCTTACTGGAAAGACCCAGTCCTGGAAATTCCCCAGTCTTAATAAAAGCAGGATTACACCTGTGGCCTGAAGACTATACAGTGGGAAATCTATTTCCATAAGTGGCCAACTGTAGCTTACAATCATGAAGGGAAGCTTTCCCATACTGTAGATTTATCCTTACTTTGGCTGACTTGGTGTTGCAGACAACACTGATGTATCCATATAGTTGTGATGCAGCTATTTGCACAGTAGAGAGCAGTGTATCTCTATCTCACAAGGCTCTGGCATTGAGGTGCACACACTGCCTGAGCAGCTTTTCACATTTGTTTTTTAATGGATACATTGAAATGATCACAGTCTGTGATGTAGTTACTCTGCCTCTGTTTGAAATGACTAAATCAGAAAGACAAAATTAATCAAGAGTTTTTGAGGGTTGGTTCTCTAGTGTATAGGCAGAGAAAGTAGCGATACTTATGCAGTACTCATTTTTCTGTGGGACCTAAAATCATCAAGGTCCCCTGGAATTCCTTGGGCCCCATGGGATCCAAATAACCTTTATGTCCATGTGAAGCATAACCAGCACCCTCTCTGCAGCCCTGACTCCTCACAGTTCTCACTGCAGTTACTCAGCTGTACCACTGCTGAATACTTAATTGCCTGCATCAGTTACCCCTGTGCAGTGAGTTACTGTTCTACGTTTATCAGATGAAAAACACTGTGAGGGACATTGGAGACGCTGATGATGATGTTGTTTGAATTCACATTAACAGCAGAAGAGCCAGTCCATACTGAACTGATGTTTTGCAGCAGCCGTCATATTTTTTTGGGAAGAGGGGCAGGGGGTACAACATATTTGGCCCTTGATGCTGCACTCTTCCTGCTGCTCTCCCCCTCCATCTCTTCCCCACTGTCTCTCACTCCCTGTTAGTCTCAAAGGGGGGGTAGATGAAATATTTAGAGGGGGCTGTCAGTGAACAATATGCCTCCATTAGCGGGGATGTGTTGAGGGATGGCTGCTGGAAGACTTTAACTGCATCAAGGAGGCTAACCCTGCTCATAGACTCAGAGAGCACTGCTGGTCTTCAGTTTCACTGAATTTATGGTTATCAATATGGAGCCAATTGATTGTGAGCTGCTGAGACACTGTCTTTTAGAGAGATACAATTAGACTCATATATCACACAGGACATGTTTAACTCACTATCACGACAAGTGTTGCTAGTATAGATCAGTAGTATCCCTCTATAGATCATGTTTTAGATATTTTTACTATTTTGTAACATTCCTAAAGGGATATTTACAGCATTTTTATGAGAAATGGGTGATTTTCATAGTCATTATAGCAAGAAACAATATATTTTTAATTTCATTGTGTTGGTGTAAGAGTTAAGCTGACTTCACTTGACACTGTTTGCTTCATCAGAACCTGTCCCACTTAACCTTGTACTGTCTCCACATTTCTGAATTCACTCACAGAACAGAACATCAAGTATTTTACCTGAAATAGACAACAAGTAACTTTTATTTTGCCAAGACATTTCAAACATTACAGCAAGAGGATCCTTAAAAGCTTTGGGTTAAGATTCTAAATGTCACATTCTTGCCTTAAGTGAAAACCACTTCTATAAATATCAGATGGGGAAAATACCTTGCAAGAAGTTTTTAGAAATGCAGCTACTTTTACTAACTTAATGAATTCTGCATTGGCTGTTGGCGGTTCTCACACTCAAACAGATTATGGAGATCTCTTGTGGAGATTATAATCATTTTGATCAGTCCTCAGTAACTGTATTTAGGCCTATAGGATTTTAGTTACTATTTTAAGTTACAGCAAAAAAATACAGACTTGTGATAAAAATACGACCGACAAAAATATCCTAAACTGCTTGAGCTGGTTACCACAGAAACTGAGTATCTGTAGGAACATTAAGCAATGTGACAATAAGGCCTGTACTGTATCTGGTCAGGGTGACTTTTTTGTTCAGATGTAACGTGAGGACACACCTTCATCCTCTGCAGACCTGTGATTTTTTATGTCAGAGCTCACCGAGACACTCCACCATTCCCTGCACTGAGAAAATGAATGAACTGTTATGCTCTAACCCCCCCTTCGAGACTTTTCTTCAGCCGTGCTCCTCAGCAGCCGGGGTGTCGCATCCTCTCCCTTCGCAGAGCTGCATGGCAACGTGAGGAGGAGGCTGCTCGAGATGAGGGAGGGTACCACGGATCCCACGTGTCCTCCTCACCGCAGACCCAACGCTTCTCTCTTCGCTTTCCCATCCCTCCGTTTCCGCATACCGCAGATTCGCATAGCCTATACACACATACACACACACACACACAAGCTCGCCCATATACCCATACGCACCCGAGCAGCCTTGCGGAGCTATGCATCCGCGGTGCGCACTCTCCCGTTCCTCCTTATTTCCTCACTGATCAAACTATAGGCCTGTATCGATAATCTCTCCGCCATAGGCCTATAGGCTATCATTCATTTTTCATTATTCTGATATGCAAATCCAAATTCTCCGTAGCGGTGCTGGTCGGAGCTGAGAGAGAGAGCGGGGCATAGAGAGGGGGAGAGATGAGAGGACGCGCATCATCAGATGTTTAGCAGATTCACTTTGGATCCTCGCCATCATTTCTGCTGTGCGCTTTTTCGGTCTTTTTTCCTCCCCTCCATCGGCCGGGTTCTGTGACATTCTGCGGCTCTCTCGATGTTGTAATCCGGGGGAATATGTGAAGATCATGCTGACGGTGTGGTGCTTCATGGTCTTTGCTGCAGTGGGCGAGAGGCTTGCAGTCTCAGGTAAGAGAGAGATAGAGAGAAGAGGGAGAGAGGGGGGTTTGGATAAAGAGCGGGAGCACCCTTTTCGTTTCCTTTGAATCCACATTTTTTTCCCCTTGCACCAGCACTTTTCCAACCCCCGGTGACGGCTGTGATTTTTATTGTAGCGGAAGATCTCGGTGCCAACCAGCCCACTGGCCTGAAAGTACCTGATGCGGTAGATTTGCTGCATCAACACATTTCCACCGCAGCCCCATTGCCTATATCCAACGTATTCATAACCATTGACAACGGGTTTATCCACAAACATCTAAAAGCACTATAACTTGTCACCAGACAGTGTGTTTGCAGCCTGATTGATGTGGGACGATGAGATTTTAAGTTATTGTGTATAGCCCCATATGTGTGTATAGGCTCTACCACAGAACCTAAATGGCAAATGTGCATGAATTATTTTCATCAAACCTAAAACCTAATTATATCCAATTCTCATTTCTTAAAAATACAACAGTGACTTATGGAAGCATTATCTGGCTGGTGTGATAAATTAGGTTACTCAAACCATCATCTTACAGAAAAAACACTGGATATAACTACATTGTGGTGACTTGTTTTAAATGTATCACTATACATCAATCACACCATTTGTTTTTGCCTACTGAACACTACCTGATCAGACTGAAGCACCAGGTGTGTCCCTACCTAGTCAAGCCCACTCTCACCTTTGGCCAGCTTGTGTTCAGTTTCCTCTTTGTATTACATGCAGGTGCCGGACAGGAGCCCGGTGCAGGATGCAGGTCAGGAGTTGGTTTATTCTCATGGGGCGGCCAGATGCAGGGACGCGACTGGAAATACCTATCCAAAGCGTGTTGCAGCAGATTGGAGCTTGAGGAGGAAATGGCTCACGACCACTTAGATACCCGGTGAAGAACAGCACCGGGACAACACGGTAAGTTGCAAGTCTGGATAACTTGTTGGTATGCTGTTATTTTCACACTGGACTATTCTCTCTTTGTGAATTCTGAACCCCGAGGACTTACGACGGCCAAGCCACCTAGGGGTCCTTAATGGAGGTTTCCAGGAATTTCCCAAAATAAGAAATAGATCAATTTCATTATAGTTTGGTTAAAAAAAGAGCAATCATTTGTGGTGGTACTATTTTTTAATCATAAAATGTAAATGTAGCTTAATGTCTAGTAGTTAATCTAACCTTTGGGAATTCAGGACTCAGTATGCCTCTTTATTGAAGAAGATTCACTGTTTAGAACTGTAGTTAGTCTTTGTGGATATATATAGGGGTGTGACAGTTCCAAGAAAGACTGTTATCCCGCTGATGGGGAACCCCATTTTTCCTGTGTTCAAACAGTGCAGTACCTCAGCTCTCTCGTCATTATGCGCCCTTAAGCACAGGGATGACAGTGCAGGTGGTGTCTTGCAGCAGTCTGCTCCTCGATTTTGACCCGTTTAATCTTCAAAAATCCTTGAATGCCCATAGTGAAGTCACGCCACCTGGGCGACACCAAGACGGGATGTTGTTGTTTTACAGCCATTTATTCTCAGCTGAGCTCTCTGGTATTCCAGTTGTAACATCTGCCAACAAGTTCTGAAACCAAACCTTGACCTGCTTTGCATGCTGAGCAAGCACAGAGTAAATGCAGTTAATTCAAAGATAACTTTAAATGTTTGCGTGGCATGTTTGTAGCCTCATCTCCACATGACAAAGTTTAGCTCTCCTGAAATATTCAGTCATCATGTCCGATCATCCGCTGCCGCTGAGCCCCGACTTCTTACTATTCAGTGTGTGTTGAAGTATGTCCCCATTAATTATGAAACAGGGCTGTGTGAGAAGTGCTGTATATCCAAGAGGCTTGAGCCCTCCCCAACCCTCTCTCTCTCTCTCTCTCTCTTTGCCTATCTCCCTCTGTGGCATTTCTCTGTCATGCTGGATATGATGTAGTTCATAACAGACATAAGAATACATTAGACTCTCTTACACAATTAGAGTCACATGTTTGAAGACTTATAGTTAAGATGAATGTTGTTGTCCCTGGAGGAGAAGCTGTCTTTAAAAACAAAGTGGATACTGTATCATTAAAAAGCAAACAACAGTTAACATAAAATACATTTGTTATGTACTAATGATGACATCTATCTACATATACGGTCTCAGAAATCTCTGTTTCTGTTGCTGTACCAGTCTAGACCTGCTGTGTGTTGTTTTGTAAAATAAGACGCCTCTGAATGAGGGACAAGATAAATTTCTAAAGCAGCAGGGGATGAGTGAACTTCTTCTATTTTTTTTTCTGTCACATCATGCCATGTTGAAAAATAGATGGTGCGGGCATTTTTGTTTACTGGTTTGGTTATTTTACACTACCCACTTGCCTATTTCACCTTTTCTTGCTAAACTATGTTGTCTTATGTTTGTTTGTTCATGACTGGATCACCCATCCAGGATATTGTGCTCGATATTAATGACATTACGTTTACACATGTCAACATGAGATAACTGAGATGCATAATAAATAAATCCATGAAGACAAGCATTTATTATAAACCGGTTCCCCACCAAATCTAACAGTCTGTTATTTAAAGTTTTTTAAAGTTAGTACGGTATTAAAGTTTTATGGCATTACTATCTTTTATGTGAAATGGATATTGCTAAAAATAAATGAATAAGTAATTTACATTTTAATATCCATTATGGCTTATGAAGATCTGTGGCAGCTTAGATCTGTCTAAAGGAAAAGGCATGATATGACAAAAAAACCAGAACAGCTACTTAAAAGGATCTTGTGGAGAGATTGTTGAATGAACTTTCAATCTCAGCTTTGAGGCTAACATGGGACTTAGAAGTCCTAAAACTACACAGAAGTTGGTTTTAAATCATCAAATTCATGACAACTGGCAACTCCATTCATAAAGTCCTCAAGAGCAGGTACTGCATGATGAGTTGCTCTGTCAGCCACCGTGAGAACCAGTCGCACATAATCATCAGACCCTGAATGGTGTCAAGTATAGCAGTGAACAGTTACTGAACAGAGACAGAGCACTTGTGATATTTCTTGTTTGTTTCCAAGATGTAGTAAGAAATACTGTTTTTCTGTACTCACTGCAGGGAATAATTCTGGATAGTGATGCATTTTATTGTAAAGCCCAATGATTCACTGTAGCCTGTTCTCCAGACGAGCTCAAAGTCGCTACACAAAGTCGGAGCTGTCAAGGACACACCGTTTAGTCTGCAATAAATTTCTCTCTCTCTCCTGCCCTGCTGTCTGCTCATCACCAAGAGTTTCCGGCAGCTGTCCACATGACACATTGGCACAGCGAATATACTATACCAGCAAAGTTTTCTCGCCCTCCTCCTCCTCCTTCTGTCAAGCCCCTCTCCATCCATCTCTATCACAAACCCAGCTTAGTTGTTAAACAGCCATCGCTCTCTGCAGTCGTGGTTGCCTGAATGCTGGCAGCCAATGTTGATCAATGAGACTTATCAATCATATTATTTCAGCTGTTGGAGACGCTTTTCAGAGTGTACACACTATTGATTCTGGATGACTGTTCATGTGAGACTTTTTCAAATTATTTGTGGCTTTAAGACAAACACACTTAGCCACAATTGTTTTCTTTCACTTTAATATATCAACTGTCAAATCTGTTTTTGTTACTGTTTTGTTTTTTTTATTTTTTCCCTTTTCAGCCCGTCCACTCATTCGAGTTGCTCAAGTGGAAGCCTTGGACACACCTTCACCTGGACCCGGGAGTTAAACCAGTGTATCACTCATCCCAAATCATTAGATCTGCCTTTTTTGTACACACTTGTATCAGTGGTGCTCTAATTTACTGCAGCTGTTCTCATTAGCATTTCCCCGCACTTAAGCAAATGCACTTAGCTTTCCTATTATGTTACATGACAAGATGGGAATACCAATGGGGGCGCTGCACACACACACACACACACAGACATCGCTATTAAAATAGTTGTTTATGGAGGTTCCACTGATTTTATTAACACCACATTACATGTTCACTTATTCTTTGTGAAATTCTAGAATTTGAATGAAGTGTAAGTGTGAAAAATATCCCAGATTAAAGCAGTTTTGATTATAGTGATAGAAATCATGCTATAGAAATATTCATGGTACCCTCCTCTATTTGCAGTCACCTCCTGTCTTCTGTAGAATATGGAGCGTGCACTTTAACCAGGATGGCAGACCCTTAGCCCGTAAGATTTTCTTGCGGTGGGATTCGTGACTGACAGGAACTTGTTTTTTTGGCACATAGAAAGGCATATTAATGAGATGACAGAGTTGCTGTAAGCACGGTCTTTGGCCAGAAACCTGAGATCAGTGAATTTCGTTTAAGTTTTGTTTGTTAGATGCTGATGCCTCTCATGGTAGAGCTCATTATATAAACATAAATGCCTTATATATTTTAAGGTCATTCAACATGGATCTGTTTGATTAAAGTCCATTTAATCTTTTAAGGCTGATTTCTTTATGTACTGTGATGTCGAATCCTTTCACAGTTAGGTCTGTGTCTGTTTTTATCTATTTATGAAACTGCTCTTGTTTCTGCTACAAAAGTAGGCTGCCATGTAAATCCACAGGATTATGCGGTTACAGTCCTGCACATACAGTCCATGGCTTGCCTGTTAGTGGCATTTATGGTGCCTCTGCTGCGCCTTCTCGGACAGCGAAGAAAAAAGGCAGCAAAATGCCTGTGGTGTAAACCACAAGCTCAGAGAGGAGAATCATGAGAGATAATGGGAGATGGATGAAGCCCTATACCTTAATGTGGATGTGCTTGTCAGGGCAGACCAGGAGGAATGTCACTGTATTCTGCCAGCCAGAGGGATGGCTATTTTTTTTTCTGTACAAAATGTGCCACCACTGCCCCCCCCAACACCCACCCACCCACCCAACTAGCACTCCACCACAATCGCTCAAACCTCCTCGGGTCCTCCTGACCAATCATGTTTGCTTCATAGCAACCAGTTTTGCCTAGTAGTGTCATTGTTCTAGCAGCTAAGAGAATGAAAGAAGAACGAGAGGGAGGGAAGAGCAAACCGGTGAGGAGGAGGGAGGAGGGAAAATGGACGTGTGAAATGTTACAAAGGAAAGATGGAGGCTTAAACTGGGGAAGTAATTTACAGGTATGTGTGTTCATGGACAATCGGGTTTGTGGTTGGAGGGGGAAGAGGCTTGCAGAGTCGGGATGGAGACCTGTAGTCAGGACAGATTGTCACCAGCTGGATGGAGGCCTCCACGCAGATGCCCTCTGGTGCTGCTGCTGGACATGGCAGGCATACGCATTCAGGGCAGCCACTGGTCCGATCTCTGTCGCCGTGCCTCTATATTTTCACCAGATCACTAAACATTGTTTGCCTGCGGTGTTGCTGCGAGGCTGAGAGACCCTGCTGAACTCAATTTGATCTAGCTGAATCAGTGTTCTCAATTTTCCCCCACCTCCGGTGGTTCCATCTTCACCGCCAGACCTCGCGGAAGCAGTTCACTAATTTTTGGGGAGTGCTAGCAGGAGGAGGATGAAAGCTATGTCTGTTGTGGTAGTCAAGGTTCTTAAAAGGACAAAAAAGAGCAGAGCAGAACTCTTTTCACTTTCATCTAGTCTTCAGTTGCAGCTTGCCTGCTGTACAGTTACCTGATGTTAAATCCCTCGTGATCTACTGTAACTGTGTGGGCAACACGAGTGTTGGATTTCATTGAAGAGATCCCAGTTGGCTCACTTCCACCTCTGTTGTCAGTGGAGCACAGTGGAGTGGAGTAGAGCGCAGGGACACAAGTAGGTCACAAACCGTTTCTATAAAACGCTTATAGCGGGATAAGAGGGAAAGGGAAGTCGACATGCAGAGGTTGTGAGAGGTTTTTCCTCAGAGCTGGACCTATCACGATATCCGCTGAAGTATAAACTACGCCTGTAGCCTGGAAGTGTGTCAGTGCAGTGGCTGTACAATGAAATAGGCATGTTGTGTCCACAGGAGTGGGAGCACTGCTACTACCAGGAAGGCTAAGGTTTACCAGAATCCTGGGCGGCTGTCTCCACCTGTCACGGCCTGCGTGAGCCTGATTATAAACCTTATTTGTAACATCAAGTACTGTTACCTGTGCATGCTGACCAGGCTATGTAAGATCATCCTGATTGTTGCCTGTTTGGTTTTTCTCACTGTCTCTTTGTTGGTCCTCAGTGGCATGTTCTCTGATGGCTTCTTTTTCTCTATGGGATTGAGCCTGTTTACAATGGGACCAATCAGCAAGGACTCTTAGATCACAGTTGATCATACTTGAGTCTGGATGCTGGTTTTGTTGTTTACCTGGATGTGTTCTGTTACAGGGATGGTGGCGCTCACTTATCCACATACAGGATGCCTGATATCAGACTGTCCTCCCACTGCCCAGGTACACATGGCAGTAAACCACTAATTACTACTGACACTATAACCTTTCTGTCCACTGTAATTTCAAAATAAATCTTACTTAATATCTATAGTTACTGTCAGATACTGTCCAATAAACGCCTAACACAGGCAGTTGTAGTCGAGGAACACCACACTAGTGAGAGGACAATTCAGATGTTAAACGTGATAATTAAATGGGATGTCATTTTTTAAGTTACAGTCACAGCTGTTAAATTGAAAGATTGTATTGAATTGAGATAGTACTTGTTGCTCTGTAATTTACTTGAGAAATAAGAAATACGCCCTAACTGCCTGCAGCTCTGCTTCTCTGTGTCCAGACTGTACAGAGGGACAGTGAGTGGGATAGCAGAGGAGGTGACGGTGACTTAAAAGGCCAGACCAAATGAGGGAGCAGCAGGTGTCTGGGGCTGAGCATCCAAGAGATTTGTTCGCAAGCCCTCTGTCCAGACTGAGACCAAATATATTGAGCTGATGGGTGTCACATGACATGGCGAGTTAAAAGCACATTTGGCTGCCACAGTCATAGAGAAATTAGAGACATCCAGGCTGAGAGAGGTTGTGCAGCAGTGCCAAGATATGCCAGTGCTATTTGTGGTTAACCATACACCAGCCCAGTGTGGGGATTAAACATGCTTTTACTTCTGACATATGTAGACATGAAAATAAAGGCTGCATTTAGTTTCTGGAAAAGGTGTTAAAGACACTACAGTGAAAACCTTACGTCAGCCACACTGTGATTTGATGGTATAAACTTTTCCTCTAATTATGTAATCAGAGTAGCTGAGTGTGTGGTGCAGCCAGTGCAGCGTCATCATACTGCTCCATCACTAAACATCTATAGTAAAACTATATCTGTAATCATTTGTCCCCAAATATTTTTCTACAGAGGTGGCTTTAAATATTTTCAGCACAGACGGCACTGAATGATAATAAAAATATTGAAGTGAAGAGTATTATAGGAATACTCACAGGCAGTAGGTGCCCCTATGATCCCCTTGGTCTTCACACTACATGTTGCTACTTGTCACTTTGATGACTACTGTAGAGATTATGGCTAAAATGTAGTATAGAATGGAGTGTTTATGGTATGGTTATATATATGGTTAGTAAGGATAGATCCGAGATGAAACTGACTGAAAGGTGGGCCCAGAGAAAATTCAGCACCACGGACAGTGCCATGGATTTGCTAGAACATTGCGCAGCTAGGGCTACCATTTCAGAGCCACGGCTTCAGCTACCTTGCAACTTGCATCAACCTCAGTCAGGGTCCCCAAGTATAGAAGTACAAACGTGTGTCTTTGTTTGTGGTTGAGTGTGATCCATCTCACGCCATCGCGTATCTTTGTCTCCACAGTTTGTACAGCTGCCGCTCAAGCAGCCAAACCAAGAACTTTACAAAGAAAATAACATGGCAGATGCGTAAGAGCTTTGTTTGTAGGATTATAATCCTCCTACCGTTAAAGTTCGTATACACACAATCAACCGCCACCTGTCAGAGTATGTGTGTGTGTGCTCATTTCACATTTGGACATAATTCATCCCAGATAGCGCCAGCTCTCCACGTACAGTGTTCACAGTACAGGTGCCAGGCCAACAAAGCAGTAGACTGATGGGTATTTTTTGGTCCCCAGATTCAAGTGAACAGCTGAACACGAGGATCGTGTTGGCTGCCATGGATGGCCTGGACCTCTAAAAGAGGATGCCAGTGGTCGGCACCATTGATAACATTCGCAGAACTCATGAAGTAACAGGAAGGACAACATCAAGATCAGAGTACCGCTCCATCTTTTCTCAGAAGACAGCTGCAACAGAAAACGAATTTCTTGGAATAAATGCTCAAGGTTTGAATGTTAGTTGAGGTTTAATCTCTTTACCTTATGTTTTCTTTTTCCTGCACACCCCAGGGGGCGACATTTCACAGTAGCCGAGGGACGGGCTCATACAGGAGGAGTGTGCTCCTAACGAGGGAGGAGGAATCAATGAGGTGAGGACCACCTGATTAAGGGATTAATTTAAAGAAAATTAGGGTTAATCATAGTTCATTTTATTTTTATTTTTTATCTCTGTTGCAATAAACCCTCATTAGCCAAACCAAGTTTAATTACATAAACCAGAGTTGAATATCGATAAGTTAAAATGCCTCAACTGTTATTTTTAAATTGAGATCAGAGTTAAAAATCAAAATTAAAAGTCTGGATGATTTGAGAAGGACTGTCTATTACACCCAGTAATTATTTAAAATATTAAAGGTTCACCTTTGTTGTCACAGAACTTATGTTACTCTCATATCTGGACTACTAAATATGAAGATGCAGTCAGGAGATGGTTCCATTAGCTTAAAGCCTGAATCACAGGGAAGAGCTATTCTAGCTTGCTCGTATTTTTGCTGGTCCTAGTAAGGAACAGTCCTGCACATAACCCCCTGCAAACTTCAGTTGTTCTTCCCATCTCACAATAAAGCTCTCATGTATGGATTCTTGTATGCATTTGTTGCAGTATGGGAATGTTGGCAATGGCCATTACTTTGGTGTCAGAGTCTCGCCTGTAAACATCGTGGGATGAGGTGAACAACGCCCGTAACTCTGCAGGTAAATGAAGTGGAAAGCTTATAAGTAGGTTAGAAGGATGGAGATCTATACAGGTGAATAACCAGCAAAGCAGGAGAGGTAGATGAGTCTGGGAAGGATTGGAGGCAGAGCAATGGCTATCAAGAAGGGGATTAATAGCTGGGTGGGGGGTGTGTTGGCTGAGAGTTTTGGTCATGCATTGGTACCTCGTCCAGCAGTCTTTTTGTAATTTGACCTTCCATTAGGTGATCACCGCCCAAAGAGGTGGTGTTAGAGCATCGCTGCCACTGAACAATGGGCCGTGTGATTAATGTTGAAGAGCCATCAGGTCCATTATTCAATGCCAGGACAAGCTCAGCACACACTATAACTCCCATACCTCTGTCACTAGAATAGATACTGGTGGTCTTTCTTCTGTCAATCACAACCTGTTTCTTAACATTCTTTCCCTGATTTACTTGCATCACTTTTTACACACCTCAGCTGCTCTTCCTTCTGCTCGCTCTCACAGGAGACTGCAGCCCAGATGCCTGGCTGGCTGCATCATGGAAGACACGGGCAAAATCCACCCATGCTGACATTAACAACAAAAACATAACACACCTGTAAAACTCTTTCTCCCTCTTTGTTACACCAGGCTGTTTTCTGTCACGCCCTCTAGCCATGTATTTGTTCCATCTATCACCCAATTAGACAATTAAACACCTGTAACAGAGGGATGCTTTGACTTTTACTCAGGCTTCAGTGTGCCAAACCGTGATGATCACAGCTTATTTTATGCATTACGAATTTGATGAAACATCAGACATCACGCACCAACCACAGCAAAAGAATTACAAATGGTGAATTAAAGGTATTTACTATAAGAGTGATTTGGATTTGGCCTCTTTACCAGATGGAACAACAAAGATTTCATTTATTCATTTGACTAATATCTTAATACAGATGGTAACATTTCTGTCAGATTGCAAAAGTGATGGTACAGACACCTGCCAGTAGATCTGGCATTCCTTGCTGGCATAAATGCATTGTGCTGTTTTTTTATTTTATTTTAATTTTTGTCATGTCCTGGTTATCTTGATCTTGTGTATCATCTGTGTATGTGTGTGTGTGTGTATGTGTTTGTGAACACAGATACTGACTTACCAGAAAGTTTTCTGGGCTGCAGCGTGATGAGTACATCCAGTTCTTGCCCAGGGGGCGGAGCTCTTCAACAAGCCCAACAAGGTGAGGAGCCATGCGGGATGTAGGATGTGGTGACAGGAGCCGCCTGGAGTATCATTTATTTATAGACTAATGAATTATCCCTATTACCATCAGAACACATATATATACACTTACAGAACTGTTTTTTGTTTT
This sequence comes from Lates japonicus, assembly GCA_033238685.1. Taxonomy (NCBI): domain Eukaryota; kingdom Metazoa; phylum Chordata; class Actinopteri; family Centropomidae; genus Lates; species Lates japonicus. The sequence continues at coordinate 4,287,177 of BRZM01000007.1, forward strand.
ATTTTCATAAGTACGCCTCTTGTCACATCCTCCAGCTAACAACCTCCTAGTATCAGCTGCCATTGCATCTCTCGTCCATCTGTTTAACACCATACATGTGTCATACATGTATGTCCTCTCTTCTCTCTCTCAGCTGTTTGATCCGGAGTGTGGGAATGGCTTTGTGGAGCCAGGGAGGAGAGGTGATTGTGATCCCAGGAGTAGCCAGCTTTTAAAGCTGCTGCAGATGGCAGCACTCCACACGCTGTCTCTGTATGAGCACTGGTGTTTCAAGCAGAGCTGATGGCTTGTTTTTCATGTCCTATGCTGCAGGAGTGTGCCCGTAGCGGAGGAACCTGTTGTAAAAAAGTGCACACTTACCCATGATGCCATGTGCAGTAATGGACTCTGCTGCAGTAGCTGCAGGAAATGCACAGACACACAAAGAAGTACTATTTTCAAACTCTCTTTATATGCAACAAAGCAACTTAATAGTGAAAGACTGTTGAGGAGAAACTGAAAATCTGTTTCACTTTGAAATTTCAAAAGAAAATAAAAAGCTGCAAGGAACATCTTTGTTTTTATCAACACATACGGCATCCAACTTTCTTCATTTTCACTGCTATATACAGTATGTACTTTATCCTCAGTATTGATCATCAGAACTACTTAAGAGAAGTCATATTATAAACAGCCTGGCGCTTAAAACCAAGGCAGAAACAAGAATAAGAAAAGTCATATCTTATCACTACATTTTCAGACAGCATGTATGGTGGCTGCCATGCATTACAAATTACAACACACCTGTATGATAACTGGTTAAAATAGTGGGCTTACTTGGATGCCTTTGATGCTGTGCTTTAGTATGAGCGGAGAGGCGTGGTGTGTCGAGACGCTGGTGAACGACTGTGATATCCCCAGACCTGCACCGAGACTCCAGCCAGGTAGAGCTGACTGAATGTCACAGTGGACAAAACAGTCAAGATCAACACGACGTCCAGCACATGATGTACTTTTCTTCTTTGCAGTGCCTCACAGTCGTCCACAAGCTGGATGGCTACATGTGTGATAGCAGTCAGGTAAGAACTGCTCTGTGGTGCTACTTCTAGTCTGCGCCCACTCTGAGATATACTTGATATTGTCGCCCCCATGTCTTCAGGGCCACGGGACGGCGAGGACCCGTGATGGACAGTGTAGGGACCTGGGGCTATAGTGAGTATAGAACACATTAACAGCACAGCCATCCCTTTTCACTAGGTTTTATAGTCTTAGTCTCCAGTGTGGTTGTGGTCTTATTCTTCTTGCTACAATCTAAAATGTGTTTTGTTTGTCCTTCCAGATTCAGCAGACAGTTTTGTTATGAGAAGCTGAATGCTGAGGGGACAGAAAGGGCAACTGTGGTCCAGGGTCCTGATGGCTAGGGCTGGTTGCAGTAACAGTCGTGAGTGATGATCCCTTATTGCTAACACTAGTTCTAAACCAGAGTTATAACTAGTTGATCATATGTCCTTGGCTTCTGAAAGTTAAAGCTTTTCAACAAACAAAAAGAACTGGAATATTGTGAACACAGCCCAAGTTTGATTTACATTCTCCAATATTCACTTTTTTCTGTCTTAGGGATGCTTTTATGCGGCTTCTTGTTCCAGCCAACGTGATTTGCTGAAGCTTCTTCAAAGTTTGGCACCCAAGAGGTGACCAGCTTCACCTCTACCATCAGAACAAGTACTCGACTGCAGGTAAGTGTGTCACATCCACTAATCTTGCAAACAAACCAGCAGAGTATAAAATTAGAATACCATGTCCCCTAAAAAGTCTAGCTCTGCACCCTCTCCCACCTGTCTGATATATTTGGATGTTTCACTAGAGGCGCTATGCTCTGCTGGAGGCTTGCCTGACTGGGCTATGTGGAGGACGGTACTCCCTGGTGGTCCCATTACGGCTGTGTTTGAGCACGCTACTCCTGTGGCGCAAAGCCAACCTCAGCAGCTGTCCGATCCAACTTTGGCCGCATCTGTTCACCATCGGGTAAAAAAAAAAAATTAACCTGTATCTTATCAGTGCAGTGATGGTCAAAGACATCTAAGTTAAAACCAGGCTTAACATGTTATCAAATCATGCTAATCACAGCATAACAGGACTGAAACTTATTTCTTTGTTTGTCTTTTTCTATTAGCAGGTATTGCACTTGATTTCATCTCTACCTTCTCTTCTCGTTAAAGACCTGCAGTAACGAGGTGAAGTGTATCTGTGACAGGGACTACAGGAAGGACTGCAGCGCCTTTGATCCCATCCCTGGAGCCCACAGTCCCAACAGGCCCAGAGAAGAAAGGTCCATAGCTCTGAAACTACCCATGCCTCTCTTTCTTCTGTCCTCGTCTCTCATATCTCTCGCGTAGTCTCTACCCATCATCACTGTAGCTTCTATGTACAGTATCGCTTCTCAAACACAAAGAATAGTTCAATTTGATTATTAGGAGAAAGTTAACATCAATATTCAGACCACAGTGTTTTCTTCCTGCTGCGTCTTGATTTCAATGTTTGGAAAGTGTGGGTGTGTGTCGAGACATGTTTATCCATTAGAGCATATGTGCATGTATAGTGTGTGTGTATGTGTGTGTGTGTAGTGGCATCTATGTCTTGCAGGCACTGCCATCTTCAAGTGTTCTCTACTTTCTTGCAGTCTGCCAATGACACAGAGATATTGCCAGCTGCCTCATAGGCCAAAGCCAAAGCCACCCTGAGCAAGAGGGTGTCCAGCTGAAAGAGCAGGAGAGGGAATGGAGAACAAAGTAATAAAACATCTTCTCCTTTTTTTTTTTTTTTTTTGTAACGGTTGTCTCCCTGACCTCCCTCGGCCAATTCACTGTTTCTCCCACCTCCACCCCACGTGCTGGTTTCCTCCTCACCCTTCATCCTCTTTCTCTGTCTGCAGGTATCCTACCATCTGGCCTCTCTTTTCTTTCTGAAGTTGATGATGTACCGTGTTGATGCTGTCCTCTGACGGTGTTTTTTAGTGGTGTTGCTCTTGTTTCTGCCCTCCTCTTCCCCCTCCTCCCACCTTCCTCCCCTCCCTCCCCCTCTCTCTCCTGCTGGGCAATGCGCAGGTCCCAGTGGCACCAATATCATAATAGGGTCCATCGCAGGTGCTATTCTCCTGGCAGCTATAGTCCTAGGGGGAACAGGATGGGGATTTAAGTAAGAGTTCTGGCATGCCTTTGTGTACCTGTCTGCTTCTACCTAAAGGACCACCCCTGCCCCTCCCACTCTCACCCCTCTAAATTAGATGCCCTGTGTGCAAGTCATCGCCTAACCCAGGGAGGGGAAACGAGGAGTCGTCTGAAACGTGCTAATGCTTGAACTGCTTTTGGCGTGTTTAACTCCGTATGAAACATCACACCGGTTGTTTTATTTACTTTGATCAAATCTGTAATTACCTCTGAGCTCCATCCTGCAACTTTCCTTTCCCTCCCTCCCTCCCCTTATACTAGCACAGCTTTTTGTAGTGATGACAGGGCAGGACCGAGATGTTTTTCTGCCAGGAAACATTGCAGCACTTCTCTCAAGATCACTAGAGCTGATGTGACTTACTCCACTGGTGCCACATCTGGAAGTTCCCCTAAACCATCCAACCCTCAGTCTCTGTGTAGTAATGAAGAATTTAATAGTTACAGTGAATTAACTGAAGCAGTCTTTTTTAATGTTTTACCTATGGTGCTATTTTAGCCTGCATTTTTCTCCCGTAGGCAACATCCCTATGAATGCCCTCGCTGCAGTGCTTCTTCTGCACTGCTCCTCCTCTGCATGCTGGCTATTGTTCGCTCCTTATACTCTTGACCTAAAAGGACTGCTCCCACTTCACTCTCACATAGATTATTAGATAGCCTCGGTTGAGGAAAAGCCTGGTTAACTGAAGCTTAATGTTAATGATTTAAAACATGCAGTCAGTCCTTTTAGAGTCAGAGGTAAGTGTCTGTGCATGTGTGCATGAGCTGTTAGCAGGAAGTTTTCTCTTCCTAGTCGGGCCTCTGGCTTACAGGGACGGTGTAATAGTAACCCTATGGGACTAAGAGAGTCAGTGCCATGGCTACTGTAGACCTGCTGCATGTGAGGTCATCACTATAATCTGGCAAGAAAGATTTTGGAAAGGACCGGTAGATGAATAATGGATAGAATGACTGGCTGAGTCATTGTTTGATTCATGTTTGACAGTGTTATGGTATAACAGCCAGTCCAACATGAAAGAAAATTATTCAAACACTGATTCATGTTTTATGTCCACATTTCATATTATATCCTGTTTATGCTTTAATTAATTCAAACTGCAGAACGAATTATCTTTTTCTCGCACAGCTATACTGTTAATGTGTATCTGTCTTTAAAAATTTCTGCAAGTTCTAATGCAAGATAATCAGCCTCATAACATGCTTCTAAAATAGTATTTTTTCCTGTTGTCATTGACTTGACATTTTGTCTTTTCTCTCTGTGTGTGTTCATGGGATGCAGAAACATTCGAAGAGGAAGGTATAAACTTCTAAGACAGTGACCATGTGATGACCATCCCACCCCTCCTCCTCTCACCCCGGCTACTTCCTCATTCATTCACCATCTGTTAATCCCTACAGACCACCACTGCCCCTCTTTCTATGCTTGAACACTTCATCATATATCAGTTCTAGCTAAAAACAAACTCCCCATCTTTGTCCCTGATCTCATAAAATTCCCTTTCTCATTGTAAAGCAGAATAGCTTCTTCCATTTTTCAACCATCTTCATCTTGTGCAGCCATCAGTATCTATTTTTCCTCCTGTTAACTATCTCTCTGTTTTTCACTTCTTTCAGATCTGGTGGCGGATAAGACGTCTGTCTGTGTTTCTGTCTCTCTGTCCTGTCTACTTCCCGTCTTCCTCCTCGCACTGTGTCATTTCCACATCGGAGAAGAGGGGAACACACACACACAAAAAAAGTCTTCCACTCCTGTCCCAAGAATTTCTCCAAAACCTCTTCCGATTATCGTTTCCTCCACACTCCCGTTTCGCTCCTTTCGTCTATCCTCCTGCCGGGCTCCACAGAGCTCCTCTCACCTCTCACCAGCCAAATCATACTCGTGGCTGCTGTCAGCAGGCCACTGAAGATTGTGTCCGGGCCACACCTAGAGCGAGCAGGTGGCTCTCCCTGTGGGAGACACCGGGGTCTTCCTCCAGTCTGGTGGCTCTGTGCTTCGGTGTCTGTGTACCTCCTTCTCTGACATCTCGGACAGTCTGATAAAGAACATATCAATGGCGGACCAATTTAATATGAGACTTGTCTTTCCAATGCCTGCCTGCCTGCACACACTCTTAACCTGGCCATCACTTGAGTCCCAGTGAAATGCTGGACTAGAGCACAGACTGGCCATCTAACAGACTGAAATAATGTAACGAACTGAATCGTTTCCTATTTTTCTTAAAGGAGAGGGACCTGAGGCGCAGCTCCCCCAAGGCCAGGCCTTGACTAGGTGCATCTCAAAGTAGACGTTGATCTGTTTTTTGTTTGGCAACATGGATATTAACTGAAAAAAAAAATTCCACACTGGACTGTTGTTAGCATGTTTTCCAAAGAAAGTCTAAGGAAGGACTTGCGATCATAGAAGACAACAGCGTTTACATTCATTGTTATTTGTGCTTAACTTGAGGCATCCTGCCTGCCCTCCCTCCCCACAAGTTTTCAGGTACAAAAAGGGAAGCTAGGTGTTATGGTTTTGGGATCATTTTCAAACACTTAACTTTGAAGCAGCAGAGACCGTAACTTAGTGTTTCCTACCACAGACCAACCAACATACATTCCACAATATCCGTCTGTGTGCGTGCTCACCACTTTTAGGCCCAAAGTTTGTACGCTTTAGGAGGTTTAACCTGTATGTTTGTTGCACGAGTGAATGTACGGGTGCAAGAGATTTTTAAAGAAAGGGAGAATGTACGTGTGTTTACATTAGTGTTAGGGGCAGTTGTGTCCATGTACACCTTAACACTCCTCCTATCACAGGTAGATAGGCAGGTTTTTACCTCTAGAAGACCATTTCTTTCTACAAACTGTTGTGCGCTGCAGCCATGGCACCATAAAGGCAGCACATTAATAAAGAATTCAACAGTTTTTATGTCATGTATCTACAGAAGACGAGCACTAGCCAACTGTATGCACACCTATTTGTAAATATGTGCAAGATATACTGAATGTTAAATGCTCTGTATGAAGATTTATTTAAAGCTATGTTAAAACTGAGTGAGTTTTATCTGTTTCAGCAAACATATAGCTATCAGTCTCTTGACACGACCCGCATTTGCAAATCTCTCCTGTAGTCAGCGCCATCCAAGCATCTTTTAAATGTGGCGTTAGCAGCTGTCTCGCCATCTCTCTTATCATTCCAGCTATCATTGAAATGTCATGAATCTTTTGTACATTTGTTGATAGCCCCCAAGCCCTGGGTGAACGCCACAGCCCAGAGACTTTGTAATGACCCCCCCCGGCTGTAAATGAGATTAAAGAGATCTAGGATGGGGTCCAGGAGGCAGCTTGTCTGCACTGTATGCGTGTATGAGGTCAGTTTGGTGTTTGAGCTTTGCACTATGGCAGATGCACTATTGTTATTACAATATGTACAGAGTTGGTATCAAATACAATCTGTTTGATAAGCTTGAAGTCGATGGGAACAAAAAGAGAAAATGAGATGCATCTTACCCCATATTTTTAGACACTATCTTTTTGAATTGAGACAAAAAGAAATGAACTAAGGCTTGTAGATGGATTGACATGAAGGGAAAATAAAATACTAAAACATTAAAACACACCTCCTATGTTCACATCTCACTGCCTTTCTGTGTTGGTATTTATTTTTATGGTTTTAATAGATGGTTAGACTTGGGAGTTTTATACTTCAGTTTTCTGCTTCTGAAAAACATTTTAAAAATAATCATATTTCTGATAAATCACAGTGGGAATGGGACAAACTGTAATACATCAATACTGAATCCTTGAATTAATTATTACTGCAACTGTCTTTTTTTTTTGTATCACTCAATGCATCCTTTTTTTTTCCCGCCAGTCAAAATTCTAGCAAAAATCACTATCACAGTTTCTTAGAGCCAAAATTAACATTTTCAAATTGCTTGTTTTGTCTGGCTTTAAGTCTCAAACCTGAAGATATTCAATTTATGAGTAAAAACAAATAAAAGTAGCAAATCCTCACATTTGAGAAGCTGAAACCTGCAACTTTTTGGGCTTTTTTTCCTATAATAATCAATCTGTTTTTGGATGTTACTGACAATGACAAAAACAGTAAAATATATTAAAATATTATTTTAATTATGACCAAATTATTATAACAACAACAACAACCCAATTGGTCGTTGACAAATCGTTCAGCATAAGAAAAGCTACATGTCAGATTCCTTATACTGCTGCACTGAGGCATTCAGCTTTCATTAAATAAAAACTGTAGAAAAGCCATTGACAAGTACTGGCAAACAGGCCAATGACTCATTATAAAAATAACAGTTTTAAAAGGCTGATGACAGCCAAGACAGAATATGTCAATCTCTTGATCTTGATCAACATGATGGATAAATTTGTCCTTATATTCTTCAGCTGGGCGAAAGAGAGCAGCTGAGTTGTGCTTTTTCTGCTAAATACTGATGGGAGAGTCAGTCTGTCTGTAGGGAGGTCAGCATTCTTTGGTATGTTGTCATGACAGGTGGGACAGAGCTGGGCAAGGAGGCGTTCTGCTCGTGGACGACGTCAGATGTCAGTCTACGATGTCTCCAGTGTCCCACTTAGTTTTGGGTTCCTGCCACCATTCAGCCAGGAATGACTCCTCATAGTCTCCCATCCCCTCAAACTCAGCATCGGGGTTCTCTGAGTGAGAAGCGCCTGTTTCCTCTGGACTTACCACGTCCTGAAAGTTAAATAAAACACTTTTAGGCAAGCATTTTATTATCTTAATTCAATTCAATCTGGCAAAACAGATACTTTTCCTTCCTGTGCCTATAAATCTGCCACTTGTGCTCCCATTAATCCAGCCTAAACAGTCCTCCTCCCCCGTCTCAGGTCCAGGCAGTGTGCTGAGCTGGGAGGGGCTGACCTAGGTTAAATAGATGTGGCACAGCCTCAGTGGCCAACACCTCCCAGCCACATACCACACGCTGCTGGCAGAAAACACAGCCCCCCCTGGGTTCCCTTCCTTACACACTCTTTCTCTCCCTTTCATTCTCAAGAGTTCTCTTGTGCTCTCCTTCCCATAACCTGAGCAGCAGCTTGCATTTGGTCTGCTAGTCTGCTCCTCCAAAGTCAGTATACCCCCAAATACCTCTCAAGATATTGTGATAAACAAGAACACAAACTTCAGCTTGATCAGTCATGTCAGTTGTTGTTGAGTCAAGTTAAAGTTAAAGTCAGATCACAAAAACATGTTTTCATACTTGTGCACCCGTAGGATTGTCTGGTCATGCAGACAGCTTGGGTCTGAAACCTCTGCCGCCACCCCAGCACAATGGAGGGTTGATGGAATTTTGTTTGTGCAGTTAAAACAACTCAGGGATGGATATCTGAGGATCTCTTCAGATAAAATCAGCATAGCTAGATTCCACTTGGAACAAGGAATTTAGGTAATTTAGATCGTTTAATTTGCCTTTTTAAATCTTTTAAAGTACTATATAACTTTTGAAAAAATATAAATAACAAATTATTCCTCATGCAAATAAAAAGTTGAATTCACACACTGTAAATTTAATCCTTCCTCAGTTCTGGTGCACTCAGCAGTTTTGCTGCTATAGCCTGATTTGGTCTGGTATGACTAATGTTAGTAAGACTTTAGGTAGATATACTGTATAACAGACATTACTGAGTCACATCACTGATTTTAGGATTATTCTGATCATGCTACTGTTGCCATATATTTAGGTTTTAACATCATTTCATGACTGTCACTTTTGCCACAGTGACGCTTTAAAAAAAACATTTTTTTCTGCTACAGCGCACATATCTGCTCTGTAAATTACATGTCCTGTGTTCTCCTTTGAGAAAAGTTTAGACACCAAACAGCAGAAATTTATATTTCCTCTATATATGATGGCAACCTCTATTTTTATATCAGTTTTTCAGAACGCTGTCAGTCCTCCACCTACATACAGCCAATCAAATCCCAGCTGCTGTCAATCAAACACAGACACCAAGTCACTCCTCCAGGAGCATTTCAGGTAAGACCATTTTTTCTTCCTTTTAATAGTAAAAAACTAATTTACATTGTGTTTGATTGCAAAAAAGGACAACTAAATGTGATTTCAGTAGGACTTTAAGCGTGGTTGCTGTGCTCACAGTATCACCATGCTGCCCAAAAGCAATCATACCTCGTCCTCTGTTTGTAGGTAGTTCAGTGCAAACTCCAGCATCTCCTTCTGCTTGGTCGTCTGGTTAAAATACCTCAGGGCCTCCTGAAAAACAAACGTGACATCAGTGCGGGTGTCGACCTGAGCAGCAGCAGCAGCCGGGAGCAAACCAGCTTGTAGCAGTTTTATGACACTGCACTGAGCAGCAACAACAATTTGGCCTGTTTGCTTTTTGTTTACTGTCTTTTTGCCCCTCCATCTGGAAGGTTTGAAGTATCTGCTGCGCTACCAAATTTGCTTGAAACTGGGGCAGCTTCAGCGGGGGAAGAAGTTTATTAGCCAGTTCAGCTCCGCACAAAAACTGGTACACTGCAGCTGCTGCCAACTCTACACCAAGCAAACAAAATTGGAGAACAAGTCTGTGTTTACACCAGTATATGAGTTTCTAATTACCACCCTGACATTGTGAGAATGATCGCGCCAAAACCACTTTATGCTATAGCTGTTCTGCTTTGGTTTAGTACAGCTGGTGTGAACTTTGCTGACACTTTCCGCTGCCTCTAAACAATCCAAACTACGTCAGCTGGACCTGATTCAACCACCAAAGACCTAGAAGTGCAAATGGATGAAAAACTCACAGGCCGCGGCTGGAAGTCGATATCCTCGAGGCCCCACTGCTCCCGGTAGAAACGATAGTACGCTACATTTTGCTGCATCACCTGGTCTTTGGGGTCAAACAGCATGTAACTGGCTGCACACGGAGCAGCGTTCTTCACATCATTCACTGGAAAGGAACAGATCACGAAAATGTGTCACACAACATGCTCTCAAAAGCCCAAAAAAGCCAGAGTCGTTGTCATAGTCCTTACATTTATAATAGGAAAACTGGAGGTAGTGATACATCGTGGCGACAAACTTCTCCACAAAGAAGCCTCCAACGCTGGGTGTCAGGTGCTCCTCGCAGTTTACCTTACATTTCAGCACATCACTGTAGAGATCTGGGGGAGGCAGGGGGGAGAAAGCAACAACAAATAAACATATTACTTTTTTTAATCTAAATCGTGCTCAACTGCAGCTCTAGTTTAAACTGCTCTCTACTCACCTGCCAGTGTGGGGTAGAAGTCTTTGAACTCTAAGATCTCGTATGAGCCCTCGCAGCCCGCTAAGCAGAGGCTGTATATTTCAAAGTACTGCGTGATGGCCTGCTCCATGTTTCGGGCGCTGTTGCTGAAATCTCCGCTGTTGTAGAGCGTCACACTCTTCAGGAACACACTCTGGATAACAAAGGAAACGTGAGTATTTGACTAGCATGTCTTTAATAGGCAAACTGGAGAAGAACGACAGCGTTAGGCTTCAGACCTCATACGGCTGCTCCTCGTGGTCGATGAGATATTCTTCCACATCAAACAGCGTCTTGTAGTAGTTCATGTTCTTGGTCAAATGGGGATCATTTGGATTCTTCTTCAGGAAGGTGTGAGCTGCTGCCACGGCCTTCTCCACATTATTGAGCTGTGTAAAGATCAGATATTGTTATTTGTAAAATATGAAGCACTGTCTCTCACTGGCTTTTGAAAACAGCAGCTCCTGTAATTACCACTGCTTGCTGGAAAACATGACCTCCGACCCCATAACTCCAACAACAATTACTCTACCAGATGTCTATCACTGATGCAAGGGTTCCTGGTTACACACACAGACATACTGTGGTCTGTCATACTGTCACAGTCAAATATGTGGGATAAATCATAGGTAAAGAAAATACACACAGCAGTTTTGGTCAAAAGGATGAATGAACTCTGGCACTTCAGTGAAACCAAGTCAACTCTCTCCTTAAAGAACTGATCTGATCCACTTTTTGATGCCGAGTTGCTGCTTAAAATCATGTTTTATGATGTGGATGGCTGTTTGATCAACAGATGGAGAGCTTTTAATTTAGCAGACAGGTTAAACAAGACAAAATTATAAACTACTCTAAGTTAAGGTTTCAGAAAAGTGTTTTGAAGTGGTGAGTCTCATAACACACCTGGGATCTAAAGGATCACAACAGTCAGAGTTAAAGGGTTTCTGAGCTTGATTGTTTCCTTTACTTTCCTTACTATGCACTAGATATGACCAAAAACTGTTTGAGGCACACGTTTGAGACAAAGCAAAATCGGTCTTTTTTGCCTCGTGAGCACACCTAGTCCTCATCACTCTGTGTCTGGCACAGAAGAATAAGGGGATTGTTTTCAGCGGAACACTGGAAGAGACGTGGCACATGCTCAACTGCTGCTCGGTCAGCAGGGGGGCGCAACAAAGCAGCTGAGCGTTTATACTCCACAGGTCGCCTACTAGAAATTTCCTCTCCGTCACTCTAACGGAGTCGATCTGGCTCGAGGAGACGACTTCAGATACTTTTGTTGAGTGATCGCGCCCGTTGCGCACAGTTATGATGACGCTAAATCCACATTAACACCATGTTCCTGTGCTTATTATCACTCTCTAATGAGTTTATAACGGGCAAGTCGCACTTACTTGTCCCTACAATAATCTTATACTACACTGTGTCGGCAGTTTACAGTCATAGTGTCGCATTAAATTGTTCTTGTTGTATGTGGTGTAACCTCAGACTTCAGTGTTGGGCCTACTTTTGTTTTGAATCCAAGTCTTGGACACAAAACTCCACACGTCAAGCCTTTGGTCTCACCTGGTAGTATGCATACTGTATGTACCGATACGGTATCCTTTTCTCGAAAGTTTCCAGTAAATCCCTTCGTGGGTAAGAGAGAGTAAAGACTGGAAACCCCGCCTTGCACTTCTTAAGGCACGCAGCTCTCAGAAGGATGTGGCGCACGACGCGGAGGCTGCTGTCGGCGAACAGGGTGTCATTGTCCCGGCTCACGGAGCTGCAGTTGCGGCTGCAGAACGCCTCGCTGTCCCGCAGCAGCCGGTGGAGCCGCAGGCTCAGTTCCAGGAACTTGATGCTCTCTCTCCAGTTCTCCGCCGAGTACTGCTCCAGCGCGTAGCCGTACGCGGAGTCCAGCGGCATGATGTCCTTCTGAGGGAAACTTTTAAAGCTGTACTTCTCATACTGAGCCTCCACTAGGGCCGGGATGAGAAGGGCCACGAGGCACAAGCTTTTCAGGAGCATCATCACCTCCACCGGCTCCGGCAGGAGTCTGTTCTTGTTTTGAATGGATCAGGGAGCTTCCTCCTCTTTCTTTACCAGGGATTGCTCATGTCTGTCTGCACGTAGGCTGTTAAAGCCGTGTGGAGCCTGTTGCAGAAAATGAGAATTTCTTGCCATGACTTTCAAAATAAAAGCCCCACGTATAAACCTGTAATCTGAGCTGTACTGCTTTTAGATCGTTTTTCTGGACACTATTACAATAAAATCCAAAGAGTGGATTGAAAAAGATATTTCATCTCAGGGGAAATCGTGTCTGCATTTATTTTTTTTCTATTATCAATTCAATGCATCATCATGATTTGGATGTTTGACTAAAATAAATGCATGCATTGTCCTGAATAATTCAAGTGTGTTAAAATAATTTATCCCAGTAGTGAAAAAAGAAAGAGGTATGAGGTATACATTCAGTGGCCTACACTAAACTGTAAATAAAATAAAAAGTGTCTAGATCAGCTTGCTTCCCTTGTCTATTACAATTATGAAAATAATATTTTATCTGCAGATAGGTCTGACTACTGAAACTACAAACTCTAGTATAATAATATTAATCGACTTCAGCCCTACAGCTGACAAACTCTTGACAAGTACTTTGGAAGTCATAAGTCTGAACTTCCGGTATAGATGGTGATAACTCCGGGTCGCTTGACACAGACGTCACAGTCTTTGAGTTTGGGACCTCAATAAAGAGAGTCCAGTTTTCCTCAGTGTTTCCGTTGTCATAACACCCAACAGACCCACGAACCAAAAGTTAACTCATTGTCTTCATGTTATTGTTTTGATTTTTCACAATTTTAGAATTTTTGCTTCCAATTCTCAGACTGTATGTTTTCATCAGATATATTGTTTGCTTAAAGAGCTCTTGTATTTCCAGCCTGGTTATCATTCTACATTCCACGGAAACTGACAAGCTGAGACATGGGTTGGTGATCTCAAAAACCCATTTGCATAGCTGACACATCACTTCTGGGCAAAACTCATCCCTAATCTCTGCGATATCTGTAGAATTTTTAGAATTTCACGTTGGAGGCCCTGCAGGCTCTGAGTAGGATGGTTATTAGGACCCAGAGCACGATTTTCTGAAGCAGATAGATGTGTTCAAAAATGAACTTCTCCGTGTAATCACCGTCTCAAATGCAGAATATGAAGAAGTTGAGCCTTGCCATGCCATAACGGTGACACCCAAGGATAACGTTAGATTATGGTGAGGCACATTATAATTTTCGGCTCATCTCTTACGTGGTTGAAGTCATGAAGCCAGGCCTCTGGGCCAGGCTTTACACGTTTGCAGAATTCCATTAAAAAGTGGGTGGGGGCCCAGGGGCCACTCCTCCTCCTCTTCCTCCTGCTGTCTGGGGTTAATGACCTGAAAAAGATGCGTTAAGTGAGCCAGAGAGGGACGGGACAGGGCCGGAAGTATGAGCACAAAATAAAAGCATAGTCCTTTCAGTTATAGAAATATCCACTCATACATTACATCAGATGTCTGTATAACTAATGTCAGCTTGTGCATCACACCGAGTTTTCTCAGACCGCTACCTAGAGCTTAGGGTGACAAACAGAGGTGGGATCACCTACTGTTGGAGCTGTTTAACTGTAGCCTACTGTTTAATTTGACCGCTAGGGGAAGTATTGTTTTTGTCGTTTGCACCAGGTATATTGATTAGACCAAAGAAGAGTTAGCAGATGGTTGAGAAAACTCGTCTGTTATCGTAACCCACGACTACAAGCAAGGTCCTGTAATGTAAGTCAGATTTTATTTTATTTCTCTTTGCAAAAACGAGAACATCACGACAGAGGAAAAGTTGACTACCATGAGAAATTGACAGAAAAAACATAATAACTTGTTCTGAAATTGGATCACGGATCAGAATAGCCTTTTTGATCGCATTCAATATCTGCAACTTTTTTCATACTCCCAAGTTCTTTGAGAAAGCACTTATTTTGTAATCTATAACCGGAAGTAGTATATCTTATTCCAGCTAATTTGATTTTGCCTGAACGCCCCAAACTTCTTGCGGTACTCCTCTCTCAATTCAACCGCATCAGCCCGCTGGCAGACGGACTTTCTGCTGAGCGAGTTTCTGTCGTAACTTTCAAAATGGACCTGATAACCTCTTCTGTTTTATTTTTCCTTCATGTAGTCACCGTGAGGTGTAACCCCGGGCCGTTCGTGGATGTTGTTGTCGACCGGTACGAAATACCGAAAGTTTGTCCTCGAGAAGTGCAAACAGAGGATTTCATCCGCTATCATTTCAACGGCACCTTCTTTGAAGACGGGAAGAAGTTTGACTCCAGGTGAAGTCACAGCGAACTGCAATGTTTAATGTCAGTTAGTTTAGACTGCGTTCATTCAGACATTCAAACCAGGGGTCAGTTTTTTACGAGAAAGTCAGACTTTATGTAAGAACGAGCCAAAACAACGCACTTCACGTGTCCGCGAGAGGAGAACTTCGAATAGTGAGCGCTCTTATAATATTTGTTACCGTGTTGCCACTGCGTTTAAAAAAGCAAAGTGCAGAGGATGGTGCTTCTAAGCGTTATTTAGTATCATTGAGACAAAACAGTGAGCATAGAAATGATATGAATCCTACACCGGTTTTCCTGTGATGCACTGAGGCTCAGACAATTAACTGCGGCTGAGAGGATAACTGCAGACGTGTCAATAACGTGGACACTTACCTGTGCAACAGTCTAATTAGATCTATAACACTCATTACTTAAAAAAAAAAAGTATCACCACGAAGTTTATTTAAGAATGCATGAGCTTTGTTTTTGCAGTGATTTAGTGTCTACAAATGAACTGTAGGTACAAAAAAAGGTGAGTTTTTCTTTGTTAAGGTCGTGGATATTGGGTTAAGCAATCCTCTAGGTTTTAAAAATTTAATGGAAATACCTGACTAATTATAACACAGTCAAGAGAGAGCTAAAATAACTTCAAATATTATTGCTGAAGTAGACGGAACACTGGATGCTGACTTTATAGCACCATAAAATGTTCTTGGCATGATGCATTGAGTTTTTCTTTTTCCCAGGTTACATACTGTTATTACATTCCCGTATTCTCATTCACCCGCTCTCTTCCCGTCTGCAGTCATGACCGAGGCAAAGCCTTTGTCAGCCAGGTCGGCCTGGGCAGACTCATCACAGGGATGGACCGTGGTCTTCAGGGCATGTGTGTCAACGAACGCAGGAGGATCACTGTCCCCCCACACTTGGCCTATGGAAGCATAGGAACAGGTGCGATGAAAATAGACAGTACATGTCATCCCTTCGCTTAATTGGTGTTGCTATCTGTGCTAGTTTAACTGACAGTCCTCTGCTTGTCTTGACAGGTGGTGTAATTCCTGCTGATGCTGTGTTGGTGTATGATGTCCTCCTGTTGGACATATGGAATGCTGAGGACAAGGTCCAGATCCGCACCATCAGCAAACCTGAGAGCTGCAACCGCACTACCATGGCATCAGATTTTGTTCGTTACCACTATAATGGCACCCTGCTGTCCGGTGAAGCCTTTGACTCCAGGTGAGATCAAACACCACTGAGGCTGAAGTGTCGTCCAGCGTTGTCTAGTGTAGGAACTTAGAGTATCGCCTGTCTGTTTCTGTCATTAATGCAGTTACTCGAGGAACAACACCTACAACGCCTACTTGGGACAGGGTGACCTCATCAAAGGCATGGATGAAGGTCTTCTGGGCATGTGTGTCGGAGAGAGACGGATCATCATCGTCCCACCTTTCCTGGCGTATGGAGAGGATGGATATGGTACTAAATAATGATATTCAACATGGCTGTGGCTTGTGTCTGAACATTTTTAATTTATTTCCCAAGAAGGCAAATATAACCGTAGTATTTGTCCCCCCCCCAAACAGGAACACTGGTCCCTCCTCAGGCCACGCTGGTGTTTGAGGTGCTGCTGGTCGACATGTTCAACCCCAAGGACGATCTGATTGTGGTGGCGAAAGAAGTGCCTGAAGGCTGCACCCGCAGGACGGTGACTGGAGACTACATCCGCTACCACTACAATGGCACCTTCCAGGATGGCACGGCCTTCGACTCGAGGTAAACATGAGATTGCTCTATTTTCAGAGAGAGATAAAGTGTGGGCAAAATGAATTCTGATTGTCACACTTCCCCTGACAGCTACCAGCGAAACAGCACCTACAACACTTACATTGGGATGGGATATGTGATCCAAGGGGTGGACAAAGCTCTGCTGGGGTTGTGTATAGGAGAGAAAAGGAGGATTACAGTTCCTCCTCACATGGCGTATGGTGAAGATGGAGTTGGTGAGTTTGCTTAATGGAGAGTTTAGAAGACATTTGGAATGGAACAAAAAACCACCAAGTCTTGTTTAGGTTTGTCACGCTGCCCTGTTTATTTCTCTCTCTGGCCGTAGGAGACCTTATTCCTGGCTCTGCTGTGCTGGTCTTTGATATTCACGTCATAGATTTCCACAACCCCAAAGACCCGGTCGAGATTAAAGTTACCCACAAGCCTCAGGAATGCAACATGACCAGTGAAGCTGATGATCTGATTCAGTACCGTTACAACTGCTCCCTGATGGACGGCACCCTGCTGTACTCCTCGTGAGCGCCCTCTGCTGTTCATTCTGCTGCACTGCATCTGACACCTCCTGGTTCATGCATGTAATCATTGTTAGCTCCTCAACTGATAGTAGATTCATGTATCTATGACAACAGCACGCATGCTAGCATGGCTTAAGGTTCTGATACGAGGAAAAGTTTTTTTTCGTTTGGATTTGTTTAATTCCTGCTATTAAGAGTGGTAATGTGTCACTTTCCAGGGACCATTATGACTCACCCTCCACCACGACGCTCGGAGCAAACAAGGTGATCCTGGGTCTGGAGGAAGGCTTGAGTGGCATGTGTGAGGGTGAAAGGAGAGAGGTGGTCATTCCTCCGCACTGGGGGCATGGTGAAAATGGAGGTCAGTCATTGGAACTGTGCAGATCACACCCTGCATGTACTTTCTTTTCACCCTAAATCATGTTTTCTCTGCTCTGTGTTGGTGTTCCCAGCTGGAATAGTCCCCAGGAGTGCCGTGCTCTTCTTTGAGCTGGAGTTGGTGGATCTGCAGAAGGGAGTGCCTGACGGCTACATGTTTGTGTGGCTAGGAGACAGCCCGGACCCCCTCTTTCCTGCTATGGACCTTAATGGTGACAAAGAGGTACCTTTAGAGGAGGTAAGCAGACAAGCAAAGTTTAGTCCAACTAATTTAGCTGCTATATTTATATTTAAAAAACAAAATTCATTTTAACAGTTTGGTCTATCCCCTGTTTTCTCCTAGTTTTCATCCTTCATCACGATCCAAGTTAGAGATGGCAAAGGCCGTCTCCGGCCAGGGCTTGAAGCTGACATCATCATCAAGGACATGTTCAATAACCAGGATCGCAATACAGATGGGAAGATTGTAGAGGATGAACTGAAACTTAAGGTGGATGAGGAGCCTGTGAGACGAGATGAGTTGTAAAGGGGACATGCATTGTTTCAGTGGTGGTAAGAAACAGCTATGCACTGGCTGAGGCTATACTGTTGTCTTAGCAACTGTCGTGCCACTATTTTGCAAATGTTTCAGATACTGAAACATTGTTTAGCCTTTATTTAAGGTATACAGACAGTTTGCTTTACTAGGTTCTATCAAGATATTAATGACAGCTGTTGCAGGAGAACCACGTTGACAGCACAAGAAAACATCTGCATTTGAGGGGTTAGGAAACAGGTGTTGAAAATGTGAAAAAAAAAAATTATATCTGTACAGAAAATCTCTTCCCCTCAAAGATTTAACTCAAGCATTGATGTCAAACTACCTTACAAATATTTAATCTAAAATAGTCAAATGGCTAAGTATGGATGCAAAGAAAATGATTGTGCAATCATTATGTCTATACTGTATATTCCATGAACTGTGAGGTTTTACAGTGTGTATTGTGCTGCTCATTGTCTCAGCATATTATTTTATTTGTGACCGAAGACTGTATCTTCATCTTGTGTTTTAGTGTTCTCCGAAGTTTTATCAGCCAGAAATAGCCCTTCTGAAAACACATACAGCATTTACAAAAGACACCTGTCCTGATGTGCAGTGCTGGTCATGTTGTTCTGTTTGTGTCTTTGATGTTGTATTATGTTCAGACCTGTGGGACAGAACCTCACCATTTTATTACAACTGTAATGTGTGATGTGAAAATATTAACATGTCTGTAAATAAAGGAGTTTCACCTTCAGATTTTGTGCACTGATGATGAGTCTGGCGCATGGCTGTACAGATCTTACAATACGTCTAAGGCTTCTCTCCGTCTTTGCTGTGGGTGAATTTTAAGACCAATCAGAGGCGGTTGCTAGGCGGACCAGATTCAGCCGGCCAATCAGCGTTTTACTGCCAGTTAGCTGACGTATGTCATCATTGGCTGCAACGTGTCTCCTTATTGGCTATTACCTTCAGGAGGAGCGCAGAGAGGCGGAGTAACGAGGTCAGAAAACAGATTTAAACGAAGTTTGAAAGGCTGCTTCGGTTTGCCAGTACTGTGAGAAAACATCGTTACCGAAGAGGTCTGGATGCTAAAGCAAACGCTGGAGCTGCTTTTTTGTCAAACAGGAACGAGACTGGACGCTGAACGCACCTGCGGCGCGAAGGTAAGACAAACAGCATGTGGGGGTTAGTATTAGCGTTGGCATCGAGCGTTAGCATTAGCCTTATCGTTCAAAGATTCCTTTGTAGCTTTTCCTTTTTGGGGTTATTTGCGTGGGTTAAAGTGTGTTTGTGTTTCTGTGACTAAAGCCACCCTGACATGAGTTGTGGAGGGTGGTAACTGTTTAGTAGTTAGTTTGTCTGTTTACAATTCCACTAGCATCTCTTTAGCATTACTTTGCAGGTATTTTACTGCTTCTTTGTAATGTGCTCCAGCATGGTCAGTTTATAGCTGATTATCATGTCGATGTGATCATTTTGTATCTATTTGTCGTGGTATTGGATCGTTTTGCGTCTCTAGCTGGCTGTTTTACCTCTATTTATGGTCAGCTTCTTTGAAGTTGTTTTGCATCATATTGTGTCTTTGTAGTTTAGTGTTTATTCTTGGCCATTTAACGTTATTGGTGGCCATTTTGTGTTTCAGTGTGGCAGTTAAGCGTCTCATTGTGATCATTTTTCGACTCAGTTTCTTGCCTCTGTCGTTTGTGTGTCTTTATAGCTTTGTGGTAGTAATCTGTCCATAGACATCCATTGATCCCCTCTTGTGTATATTGTTGATTAGGAATTTCTTTGTGGTGACTTATGACCTTATTGGGCGCAGTTTTGAAAGCTTGAAAACTAGATTTGAACCCTGTGCTCCTCCACAAGTTTTAAGCCTCAAGAGTATGTCACAATGTATGAGCTGAGATTACTGTCATTATTAACAAAACTATTTTTAAAACTCTTCTCTCTCTGAGATCAATAGTCATATTCTGGTAACATCAGGTGAATTACTCTTTATTATTTGGTTATTTGTTTTTCAAGTGTTGTACTTGTGTTTTCCAGGTTTACTCATTCAGCTGCTGCAGCCTGGACAGGAACACCAGCTCTCACCATACAAACCAAACAGGTATGTGTCCTAAAGATTTACCCAGTCTGAAAAAAATGTGTTGATGAGCTGAATTATTAATGTTAGTAACAGTGCTATTGTTTAAATCCTTGGTATTTAATTAGTTTAGTGTTTAATATTATAATAATGGATTCATTGTGTCTATAAATTGTCAGAAAACAGTAATAGTTATAATAATTTTAAAAAACTCAACATAGTTGTCAGTTAATTTTCTGCCTGTGGGCTTCAGTCTAATTAAAAATACTACACAAAAATACTATACAAAAATTTAGTCAGGTGAAAGTTTTTATTATGCAGTTCACACTAATATGTGTTTCCTCCAGTGATTAGTTGACAGACGATTCATATAGAAATTTAAGATAATAATTTTCCCAGATATTTATTGTTATTGATTCTTAAAGATGTGATACTTTTTCTTGTCATGTGTGACAGTAAACAGCCCATTTTCTGAGACACTCCTCTAATGTTTGGAAAATGTTCTGGTTCAGCTGTAATATTTATCTGTGATTCATGGTTAAACTGTTGATGAGGAATAGGTAGTAGTGTATTGAATGTTTTCCTTCACATATTTCTCTTTTTATTTCCTCCAGGTGTCACCACCTTGTCCATGATTGCAGAGTCTTTGTACAGTGAAGAAGTTCTTTGAGACCAGGACTGAGGCCTCCAGGTAATTCACAAACACCTTTACATCAACTGTCCAACACAGAGCACTGACATTAAACTGTTTATGTTCAGTATTTGATCTTCAGTCTGAATAGTTTGATTTGTCACAAAAAGACCTCACTCATTATTAAAGTTTATTTGCATAGTTCATGAATGTACAGTTGAAAGAAAATTAAGAATTTAAACATCAGCTCTCTACCTCCCTCTCTCTCTGTCTACCTCTCCTTCACTCTTGCTCCTTCTCACTCTCTCTTCCTCGTTCTCTCTCCGTCTCTCTCCCTAGCTCTCTTAAGCCTGGCACACACTAACAGATTTTTTAAATCTTACCAGATGTAGAAAATGTGAGAGACCACACACATGACAACAAATAATGTCAGATTTCACAGTTTTGTTCTTATAGTGTGTGGTGTGACCAACACAGCACACCACCCCTAACAGATTCACCACCTACAACCAAAGTCTGGACTCTCAAAACTCCAAATCTCACACAGTCAAAGGAGACTCTATAGAGTAAACAAACATGGTGGACAAAAAAAAGTCTTGTTTGTTGTGCTTCTGTCTTCAGTCAGCTCGCTTCCTGATTGGCTATCGTTCCATTCCATGTGACAATCCACAGAGTGCATGCTCAGCTTTCCTCAGTGTTAATATTAAACAGAAATATTAAACATGTTTAATATTTATCGGGGCGGCTCTGATCGTCTTTAGAGCAGATCAGGGAGGGTAAAATCAGTTGAATTGAACACACCTCACACCACAGGACAATCTGACAAGATCATCTTTAGACCCATCAGATAATCAGACCTTTGCTGAGTTTGATTGTGAGGGGAGATTTGGGCCAATAATCAGCCCGATTATCTTTTGGTGGGTCCCCTGCTTCACTATTTCTTTCTAATTCATTCTTTCTGCCTCCTTCTCTCGCTCTTTCTCTCTTCCTTCCTCTCTCACTCACTTTCATGCTTTCTATCTCCGTCTCCCCTCTCTCACACTCTCTCCCTCTGTGTCTCATTCTCGCTCTCTCTGTCCTCCCCTCGTGTCTCTCATTCTCTCCCTCTGTCTCATTCTCTCTCCCTCTCTGTCTCTCATTCTCTTCCATTCTGTCTTTCCCTCTCTTTCTTTGTCTCTCTCTCTCTTTCAGTTTCAGTATAGTTCGGTTTCACACTAGAAACACTCATTTTGCTTTATTTTGGCTTCTATCAACCAAATTTAGTTTAACTGACTTTGGAGAAAAAACATTTCCATCCACTGCTGTTGTGTGAATATCAGGAGCTGGTGGAGTCAGTTCTCCAGTCAGAGCAGCTTCTTCTGTCTTTGTGTATAAAGCAAATTTAACTCTTGGACTAATTCTGATTAGTCCACACTCTGGTTTCTTTGTAGATTTACTGTCTTTTACTTCTCTATCTTTTGACAGTTTGAAGTTCAATACCTAGAAACGCTGTTTTTATTTTGATGTGTTAAAAGTCACATCTTTATATTAATGTTTGTTGTGTTTTTCTCCACAGGATTCAAACTTCAACCATTAAAGCACGGAGAGAAGAGACAGATGTGAAGACATTTCCAAAAGGTCAGTGTTAGTTTAATCTTTTCAGTCAGACACTGTCATTATCTCAGCTGCATTTTGACACTTCAAAACCTCTTGTCTGGAACAAATAGCAACAAATTAAAGCTGCTGTAACTTATCAGTTGCAATTAGTATTAATTGGTATTTTACAACAATGTATCTGCAAAAATAAGTTTAAAATATATATACACAAATCTTTAGAATAGCATAGAAACCCCTTTAATAAATAGGTTGAAAAAAATAGGTATAGAACTTTTAAATAAATTGATAAATTGAAAACTTTTAAAGTATAAAACCAACCTTCAAAAAAATTGTCTTAAAGAAATAGTTCTAAGAAAGTAAGTATGAAATCATTTAAAAAATACATTTCAAACCCTAAAGGAATAGGTCTGAAAAATAAAGATAAAACATTTAAAAATCCTCATAAAACAGATTTGAAAATAAAGTTAAAACCTTTCAATGTTTGACCTTTTAAAGTCTGTGTAAAGCAACTTTAGACACTTGTCTATAAAAACATTATTAATGTTAGAAAATACTGGTTAGAGTGAGGCAGTAACATACTTGTTGCCATAACAACACACTAGTTATCACAAAGTGAGTTTATTATTAGTGTAACATCATTATACTTTGTTTTCAGTAATATCACTGCATACACAATGCAACATATCCAGAACAGGATGCTAACTGTCACTGTGCCTGCACTGAGTGGGTGTGGTTTCAGCACCTTCAGTGGACACGCCTCCAGTGTGTCAGAGCAGGGAGAACTCCTTAATTTTTCAAGATTTTGAAACCTAATTTTATAAATTTGCCAATTTTTTTAACCATTCAAATTTAGCTGGGTGGTTATTGGTACATTTTTCTGTGGTGTGACTAACTCACAATGCCATTAGTATTACTGCTTTACACAGACTTTAAAAGTGTATATATAGCTATATATGTATATATATATATATATATATAGATAGATAGACATATTTTTAAAGGTTTTATATTTATAAGAATTAAATATGAACCTTAAGAAAATGTCTAAACAAGTATTAAATCCATAAAAAGTGAAGTACTAAACCTTAACCAATAGGTCTAAAAAAACAAGTATAAAGCCTAGCCTTTAAATATATAGTTAAAACCTGTATTACTATATGTCTGAACAATGAGTGTGAAACCTTTTAAAAGTAAAGTATAAAACCATAAAAAATGGTGGAAAAAGGACAGTTGGAAAAAACAGTTTGTTATGATGATTATTTTTGCGTTGCAACATGCATTTAAGGGTTCATGTTAGAACATGTTATGACATGTTAGTATGAGAACATGCAGGTGCATTGAGATCAAAATCCCTGCATATGATTTTTAGCTATGTACTTTTTCCACAAACTTTTTGAAGCCCCCCTCCTATAAAACCTTAAATATATTTTCAAAATGTTTAAAAATAGGTCTAAAATTTAAAATATGAAATGCAGTAAAATGATTTCTATAACATCAGTTACAATGAAATGCAATTCAAAAGTTTAAAACAACATTGAATGATTTTATTCCAGACAACATTTAACAAATCACAGCAAAGATAATGACAGACATTTGAGCACAAGGAAACACTTGTTAGAGTTAATGTAGTTATGAGCGCATTTTCCAAAGATTAACATATCTATGAAGTGTCTTTGTGATGATTTAACTGTTTGTGATACAATTATTAAATAGTTGTATCATAAGCCCATGACTACATTACAGAGAAAAACTGTGTGTTCACTTGAACAACAGGAAACCAGCACTGTTTACAGCTGTTAGATGGTGGAGGTCTTTTAACTAATTAACAGCTTCGTACCACTTTTGTTTTCTTTCATCCACTTCAGGTCTTCAGCTGCTGTCGTCTTCTCCTTCTGCAGAGACAAGAACACGTGTCAATCACAGGAAATGATCAGTAAATCTAAATATTTTTATGACATACTATTCTGACATTTGTTGATGTTTTTATGGCTTAACATACTATGACAAAGGAACTATCTTAAAGCATTTTTGATGCCTTCCTATACTATGACATTTTTTTCACATTTTCTGACTCCTTACTATACTGACATTTTTTTTCACATTTTTTGACACCTTCCTATACTATGACGTTTTTTTCATTTTTTGACGCCTTACTATACTATGTTTTTTTCACATTTCTGACTCCTTACTATACTGACATTTTTTTTCACATTTTTTGACTCCTTACTATACTATGATGATTTTTAACCGTTTTTGACGCCTTCCTATACTATGACATTTTTTCACATTTTTTGACGCCTTCCTATGACATTTTTTCTAATTTTTTGACACCTTACGATACTATGATGATTTTTAACCGTTTCTGACGCCATACTATGACGTTTTTTGACGCCTTACTATACTATGACGTTTTTTTCAAATTTTTTGACGCCTTACTATACTATGAAATTTTTTTCACATTTTTGATGCCTTCCTATACTGTGACATTTTTTCACATTTTTTGACGCCTTACTATACTATGATGATTTTTGACGCCTTCCTATACTATGACGTTTTTTGACGCCTTACTATACTATGATGTTTTTTTCAAATTTTTTGACATCTTACTATACTATGAAATTTTTTTCACATTTTTGATGCCTATATTGATGATTTTTAACCGTTTTTGAAGCCTTACTATGATGATTTTTGACGCCTTCCTATACTGACATTTTTTCACATTTTCTGACTCCTTATTATACTATGATATTTTTTTCACATTTTTTGACTCCTTACTCTACTATGATGATTTTTGACGCCTTACTATACTATGACATTTCTTGACCATTTATCATGCCATACTATACTATGACTTTTTTATGACTTGTTTTTGACACCTTACTGTATGTACTTCACATTTTCTGACTCCTTACCATACTATGATGATTTTTAACTGTTTTTGATGCCTTATTCTGATATTTTTTCACATTTTTTGACACCTTACTATACTATGATGATTTTTAACTGTTTTTGACGCCTTACTATACTATATTTTTTTCACATTTTTTGATGCCTTACTATACTATGACTTTTTTTGATTGTTTTTGATGCCTTACTATACTATGACTTTTTTCGACCAGTTCTGAAGCCATACTGTACTATGAGTTTTTTTGATGGTTTTTGACGCCTATGTCAGTGCTGTGTGTTGGACAGTTGATGTAAAGGTGTTTGTGAATTACCTGGAGGCCCCTGTCCTGGTCTCAAAGAACTTCTTCATTGTACAAAGACTCTCTGTGATCGTGGACTACGTCTCTGTGATCGCGGACAATGTCTCTGAGATTATGGACAAAGTCTCTGTGATCATGGCCAATGTCTTTGCGATCGTGGACGATGTCTCTGAGATCATAGACGCCGTCTCTGTGATCATCGACAATGTCTCCATGATCGCGGGCAGTGCCATCAAATCGGTGACCCCCGTCTCCGCC
The DNA here is from genome assembly GCA_033238685.1 of Lates japonicus. Lineage (NCBI taxonomy): Eukaryota > Metazoa > Chordata > Actinopteri > Centropomidae > Lates > Lates japonicus. Next base: position 4,312,941 of record BRZM01000007.1, read on the forward strand.
GATTCTATCGCAAGGTCTCTACGAAGCATGGGACAATATCTCTGATCATGGACAACGTCTCTCTCATCTTTGACAAGGTCTCTGCGATCGTGGACAATGTCTGTGATCGAGGACGATGTCTCCCTCATCCTCAACAATGTCTCTCCGATCGTGGACCATGTCTCTGCAATTGTGGACGATGTCTCTGCAATCGTGGACGATGTTGTGGACGAAGTGGTGACACCTGGAGGAAATCACAGAGAAACATTCAAAGGAAAATGATCAGTACACTACTACCTATTCCTCATCAACAGTTTCACCATGAAAACACAGAAGTATTCAACATTACAGCTGAACCACAACATTTAACAAACATTAGATGGCTGTTTCAGAAAACGAACAGCTGACTGTCATCATCTCCTGAAGAACCAACAACAACAAATATTTCAGAAAAAGTAAAATGATTATTAATTGTGTGTCTATCAACTAATCACTGAAGCAGTCGTATGTTACTGTGAACTGTACAACAATAATAAACACTACCAGATAAGTCAATTTCAGACTGCAGGAATGGAACTTGTGTTGTTTATTATACTTCAGTAAAAAGTCTGAGTATTTCTTCCACCACAGATGGTCACATACAGAATCATTATTTTAACCTTCTTCTTATGAACACATATTTAAAATGTCTTTGTTTTGTGTTGTTTTCATTTGATGAATAACAACCAAATTTACAAAGGTCTTAACAGCAGCTTATGTGAAAACTTTTAAGTAACTAAGTGTAGAACTGGTCATTATAAACTGTAACGATATTTTTTCAAATCACCCTCTGACCAGCAATTAAAATGAACACACTAATGAACAACTCACTCTAATATTTTATTTGTAGACTTGATATTGTTTTGTACAGTGTAGTCTAATGTGCCTAGCACATACACATAATTAAGAATTTCTGATCATGTACAATCAAACTGAAGTTAAGATATTTTTCAATCCCACTTTGACTGATCCTTAACAATAACAGTTGACATTTTTGACACCATAATATGATGTGACATTTTTACATACCAATTACTTTTACTGTTACCTCTAATATTAGAGTACTTTTACCATTAATACATTTCTTATTACATATTACTTCTAAATTTACAGATAACTTTTACTGCTACATGTAGTAACAGATTGCTTTAACTATTACATCTTACTTCTGATATTTCTAATTACTTTTACATTACTTCTATTAATACAAATAATTTCTACATTATCTTTATACTACAGATTACTTCTATTATTACACTTTTCTGATATACTGAATACTGAACATAAACAGTTTAATGTCAGTGCTGTGTGTTGGACAGTTGATGTAAAGGTGTTTGTGAATTACCTGGAGGCCTCTGTCCTGGTCTCAAAGAACTTCTTCATTGTACAAAGACTCTCTGTGATCGTGGACTACGTCTCTGTGATCGCGGACAATGTCTCTGAGATTATGGACAAAGTCTCTGTGATCATGGCCAATGCCTTTGCGATCGTGGACGATGTCTCTGAGATCATAGACGCCGTCTCTGTGATCATCGACAATGTCTCCATGATCGCGGGCAATGCCTTCAAATCGGTGACCCCCGTCTCCGCCGATTCTATCGCAAGGTTTCTACGAAGCATGGGACAATGTCTCTGATCATGGACAACGTCTCTCTCATCTTTGACAAGGTCTCTGCGATCGTGGACAATGTCTGTGATCGAGGACGATGTCTCCCTCATCCTCAACAATGTCTCTCCGATCATGGACCATGTCTCTGCAATCGTGGACGATGTTGTGGACGAAGTGGTGACACCTGGAGGAAATCACAGAGAAACATTCAAAGGAAAATGATCAGTACACTACTACCTATTCCTCATCAACAGTTTCACCATGAAAACACAGAAGTATTCAACATTACAGCTGAACCACAACATTTAACAAACATTAGAGGGCTGTTTCAGAAAATGAACAGCTGACTGTCATCACCTCCTGAAGAACCAACAACAACAAATATTTCTGAAAAAGTAAAATGATTATTAATTGTGTGTCTATCAACTATTCACTGAAGCAGTCGTATGTTACTGTGAACTGTACAACAATAATAAACACTACCAGTTAAGTCAATTTTAGAATGCAGGATTTGAACTTGTGTTGTTTATTATTCTTCAGTAAAAAGTCTGAGTATTTCTTCCACCACAGACGGTCACATTCAGAATCATTATTTAAAATTTCAACCTTCTTCTTATGAACACATATTCAAAATGTCTTTGTTTTGTGTTGTTTTAGTTTAATTAATAACAGCCAAATTTACAAAGGTCTTAACAGCAGTTTATGTGGAAAATTCAAAGTACACAAGTGTAGAAGTAGTTGTTACACACTGTAAAGATATTATTAAAATCACCCTCTGACCAACAGTTAAAATTAACACCCTTATGAACAATCACTCCGATATTTTATTTGTAGAACTGATATTTTGTGTGGTGTAGTCTAGTATGTCTAGCACATACACAAGATTAAGAATTTATGATTGTGTACAATCAATCTGAAGTTAAGATATTTTTCAATCCCACTTGATGATCCTTAACAGTAACAATAACAATTTTTATGCCTTACTATACTATGACATTTTTCATGTCTTACTATATTGTGACATTTTTACTTCTACTTTGGATTACTATTACTTCTGCATTGCTTTTATTTTACTCATTACTTTTACCTCTAATATTAGATTACTTCATTATATCATTAGATATTACTTTTCTTATTACAAATTCACTTACTGCATTTACAGATAACTTTTACTGTTGCACGCTACATCTAGTACCAGAATACTTTGACTTTACAGATTACTTTGACATTATTTTTATATTGCAGATTACTTTTATTATTACACTTTTCTGATATACTGAATACTGAACATAAACAATTTAATGTCAGCTCAGTTACAGTTTATGTAAAGTTGTCTGTGAATTACCTGGAGGCCTCAGTCCTGGTTTCAAAGAACTTCTTCATTATACGAAGACACTGTGATAATGGACGATGTCTCTGTGATCATCAACGATGTCTCTCTAATCGTAGACGATGCCTTCAAATCGTGGAACTCCGTCACTACCGACTTTTGCACATGTCCCTGTGAATCATGGACAGTGTCTCTGATCGTGGACAATGTCTCTGCAATCATGGACAACATCTCTTGGACGATGTCATGGATGAGGTGACACCTGGAGGAAATCAAAGAGAAACATACAAAGGAAAAAATCAATACACTACTACCTATTCCTCAACAGTTCAAACATGAAAACACAGATAAATATTCAACATTACAGCTGAACCAGAGCATTTAACAAAACATTTTACACCTGACTATACTATTACTTTTTTGGTGACATTTTTGATGCTTTACTATACTGTCGCGTTTCTCCTTCTATTTTGGATAACTAGTACTTCTGTATTGCATTTATATTACAGATTACTCTAAGTGTTATCTCTAATATTAGATTACTTTTTTTACATATTACTTTTCTTATTAGGGCCCGAGCACAAAGCATGTGAAAGCCCTTCTGGAATTGTGCAGATTTTTCTTATTGTTATTGTCCTAAAAAAATCACCTTTTTGAGGGTCTACAATTGCTCAAAAACTCACGAAATGTTGCACATGCGTCAGATCTGGTGAAAATTTACACATTTTAGGGGTCTCGGCCATGGCCGGTGCAAAATGTCTCTATAGCTCCCCACGTAAAGATTCAAAAGTGATCTCCCATTGGGCTTAGTTTGTCATAGGTGGACGAAATTCGGACAACATATATAAAATGCCCAGATGTACAAAAAAAGTCTTCTGATGTCATGACCTCAAACGAACAGGAAGTCAGCCATTTTGACTTAAATACACAAATTTTGCTCCTTCTTCGCCATCTGGGGACATTGTATTTGAATGAACTCCTCCTGGAGATTTTAATCATATCGACTTCAAACTTCAGTCAGTATATTGTTAACGCCTTTGTGATTAAAAGTGATTAAAAGTTGTCATAAACTTGAGTTTTCGTCACCTCAAATTTGCTGTTCTTATCGCTGGCATCCAGGTGTAAAGCAGCCAGGTACAGCCGCAATATAATACAAAATCACCACAAATGGACACAAAACGATGACAACGACATGATAGACCGCTGTCAACTGAGTTAAAATGAGCAGGACGGAACACAAAATTGCAAAGAGATGCAAAATATCGGTAAAGTGACTGTAAACAATTACAACAGAGATTTAAACAGACTATCAGGAGCTCTTTGTGTTTTCACCCGTCTACGTTGGGGGTCCACAACTCATGTCAGGGACGCCTCAGCCACGGAAACACAAACACAGTCTTCCCCACGCGATAAAAACGACCTGGCTAATGCTAACGCTCGCTGCTAACGCAAATGCTATCGCTAGCCGCTAGCTAGTTAACTCCTTAGCCTTACCTTCGCGCCGCAGGTGTGTTCAGCGTCCAGCCTCACTCGTGGTCGACAAATAAGCGGCTTCAAAGCTTGTTTTAGCATCCAGGCGTCTTTGATAATTAAGTTTTCTCACAGTACTGACAAACCGAGCTAATGGTTCAAACTTTGGTTTTAATCTACTACCTGGCTTCGTTTCTCCGCCTCTCTGCACTCCTCTCAGAAGCGCATGACCAATGACAACACACCAAGTCAACAACGGCAGAAAAAACGCCAATTTGGCCAGCTGACTCTGTTCCGCCCAGCAATGGCCTCTGATTGGGCTTGTAATACATCCACGGGGAAGGTAGGATACCGATAAGGTCTGGATCATGGTTGTATTATACACTCCTGATCAAAATTTTAAGACCAGTTGAAAAATTGCAAGAATTCACATTTTGCACTGTTGGATCTTAAGAAGGTTCTAAGTAGTGCTTCAAAATGCAAAAAGAAGAAATGGGAGTGAGACAAAAAAAAAATTTGAGTAAGCAATTTATTGCAAACAACCATTAAACTGAAATAGGCTGTTCATCAGCTGATCAAAAGTTTAAGACCACAGTCTTTAAAAGCCCAAATCTTCGCAAAAATGTGGATTCAGTGTCATTTTCTGTCAGGTATCCACACTGTCACGACCTCCTGATGGCAAAGGCAAAAAAGCTTTCTCTCTTTGAACGCAGTCGGATTGTTGAGCTGCATCAGCAAGGCCTCTCGCAGCGTGCCATTGCTGCTGAGGTTGGATACAGTAAGACAGTCATTTTAAACTTCTTAAAAGATCCTGAGGGTTATGGGGGAAAAAAAGTCAAGTGGTAGACCCAAAAAAATTTCACCAGCCCTGAGCCGGAGGATCCAATTGGCTGTCCGTCAAGACACGGGACGATCCTCGGCCCAAATTAAGCTTGTCACTGGTGCCAACTGCAGTCCCATAACCATTAGACGGCATCTGCGAGAGAAGGGTTTTAAGAACAAAAAACGTCTTCAAAGACCTCGTCTCCTTCAGCGGCACAAAATTGCCCGTTTGGAGTTTGCACGAGAGCACCAAACATGGGACATTGAAAAGTGGAAGAAAGTTTTATTCTCTGATGAGAAAAAATTTAACCTTGACGGTCCTGATGGCTTCCAACGTTACTGGCATGACAAGGAGATCCCACCTGAGATGTTTTCTACACGGCACAGTGGAGGGGGTGCCATCATGATCTGGGGGGCTTTTTCCTTCAATGGAACAATGGAGCTTCAGGTTGTGCAGAGGCGTCAAACGGCAGCTGGCTATGTGGAGATGTTGCAGGGGGCATCCCTCATGACTGAAGGCCATCTTCTGTGTGGTAATGACTGGGTTTTTCAACAGGACAACGCTGCAGTTCACAATGCCCGCCTGACAAAGGACTTCTTCCAGAGAAATAACATCAGTCTTTTGAACCATCCTGCGTGTTCCCCTGATCTAAATCCAATTGAGAACATTTGGGGTTGGATGGCAAGGGAAGTTTACAAAAATGGACACCAGTTCCAGACAGTGGATGCCCTCTGTGAAGCCATCTTCACCACTTGGAGCAACATTCCCACTAGCCTCCTGGAAACACTAGCATCAAGCATGCCGAAACGAATTTTTGAGGTGATTAACAAGAATGGCACAGCTACTCATTACTGAGACTTATTTCTATTTTAGGGGGTTTTTGGGTTTTTTTGAGATGTGGTCTTAAACTTTTGATCAGCTGATGAACAGCCTATTTCAGTTTAATGGTTGTTTGCAATAAATTGCTTACTCAAATTTTTTTTTTGTCTCACTCCCATTTCTTCTTTTTGCATTTTGAAGCACTACTTAGAACCTTCTTAAGATCCAACAGTGCAAAATGTGAATTCTTGCAATTTTTCAACTGGTCTTAAAATTTTGATCAGGAGTGTATTACATCCATACATTGGGCGGTGAAGCTACACAGATACACACACAAAGAGAGGGAGAGAGCGCGGAGGGATATGGAGATGAAATGTGGAACATGTATCTTTTTCGTCGGACTATTAAACTACTGCGATTAATTGCGTTAACTTTTAACACATTCTTTGTTTGGGTAATCTATTAAAATGTGTTTTATTAACTTCTAAAATTTAGATTTGAGGGGGCGCTTGCCCCTGCATAGAGCCAGCCCTTTAGCAGCCTGGACTACGTCCCATTCCTAACCGTCTCAAGGCCAAAAACATGTTCTGTTTATCAGATTGTAACGTAGTGGCCCGTTTTTAAGGACACACGAAGCTCAGAAACAGATGAAAATGACTTTTATTTCAGACAGGTTGTAACATTTGAACAGGAAATGAGTTCGGACAAAAAAAAAAAAAAAAATGCATCACTTGCTGTATGTGGCACACTGTCCACGAATGTCAGACAAAAAAATCTGTCATTCTTGAATATTCTGTTTTAAACTCAGTTGTTGCAATGGAAATAAACTTTTTCAGAACCTCACAGTAAAAACAAAGGTGAGACGATGTCTAAAAAAATCTAAACTATTTTATGTCTTGCTAAAACTGTAATACTTCTGAGGTAGCAGTTAGTTCATACAAATGGTTTGTGAATAGAGATCTTTAAAAAGATCTAGATTTTTTTTTTCTGCTCACCTATTTATTTTTATCAAGTGTAGCTGTCATGGTGCACCACTGACTAGCACTGTGGTGTAATATAAGAGAAACAAAACCTTAACGAAAAATATAACCTCTACTATAGGCCTATGCTTGACAATATGGCCAGAGACTGGAAGACTTCAGAGATAAAACGAGAAACATTGTTTAAAAGCATCAGGTTTCAGGTTAAAATTGGCAAGAAAACTGTTTTATTGTCAAGTGCTGCCATTTATGTTGTGCGTTTTTCTTTCCCTTTATCATTACAGTATATCCTATATGACCATGAGAACTGTCTAACAAAACCAAAAATCTCAAACAAATAATAATAATAAAATAAAACCATAACCACACACTTGACATACTGCACAGTCAGCAGACAGTGCTAATCTAGCTTCCACCATATACAGTATGGTCCAAAAGCAGATTAACCACATGAGGCAAAGGACAGTGGACAGATATAAAAGGGTGACGTGGTGTTTCTGAGCTGTGACTGTCAACTGGACATGTGATTAGTCTGGTAGAGCTATTTGTACCAATCCAGACTCATTTACAAAAGTGTGTAGCTTTTAGTAGAAAAACAAAAATCATTAAACATTCTTAGTTGGTTGTCAACAACTTTCTGAAGAGGGGCTTCTTCAGATGGTGGTGCCAGAGTGTCTAATGGCCAGTGGACAATAAACACTCAAGTTCTCAGTTCACTTATTGCCAGTGAGGTAGAGCAGTACAGCATTAGGGACTTCCAAAGTTTCATCTTTTACCAACACAATGTCATATGAGTCCAGATATGACTGCTTCCTCTCCTCCACCTGAGGGGAAAATACACATCAGAAGTGTGTATTAACATGTCAGAATTTCTGAATACAAGGGGTGTGTGTGTGCTGAATGTGATATTTCGTTTTCCCTTTATAATAAAATAGCATAAATTTCTAAAAATCTCATTTGGCTTCATCATAATGGGGTATTAAGTGTAGATTGATGAGGGGAAATTTTACTGGAGACAGTTTATTTACCATTTCATTTAGCAATTTTTATCTTGGCATAAGGCTGCAACATGACAATATGAAAAAAGTTGAGGGGGTCTGAATACTGCATTTGCCCTGACCTTCATCTCACTGTTGCAGGCATTAAATAATGTTATCCAGTCATTTTGATGAACATGAGAATGTGTGCTTTTAAGTTACCTTGTCATTGAGGAACCCAATCTTGAGGATGTTCTCCATGTCCTGCACCCCATCCGCCATGGTCAGATCTCCCAGAGAGTCTCCCATCAGTAATACGTTAGGCCGCGTCCGCAACTCCTGGAAATGGCCGGTGTTGAGCAGGGCGCCTTCTCTTTTATTGTAAATGTGGATCAGCTCTCCCTTGAAGGCCGTTAATACTCCCTGTGTAAGCAAATCAGGACGTGTCTCCATCATCCCTGCTGTGGGGATCAGACTGTATTACATTTGTGGTGTGGCTACTCACGCTATCATCAAAGTCCATGTAGTTGGAGAAGACTTTGACGTTAGGGTGAAAGACTCCAGCCTGGCGAATCACCTCCTCCAGGATGTCTCCTATTCCAGCAGAGAAGATGAGCAGAGGGATGCTGTGCTCATACAGGTGGTCAAAGAAGAGCTGGTAGCCCTCCCTGTTAACACATCAATTCATTTTTACAGTTCAAGTGCCCATATTTTTATTTTTTTTTAAACATTAACACTACAAAATGGATTTTCTGGCCCTTAGAGGAGGCAGGTTTTCTGACCTCAGCATGGCATCAGACTCCCGAACCACCATGGCCAGCATGTCTTTCCTGATCTTCTGCTGTACCAGTAGTTCATGAGCTTTAGTCCACCTGTCAGAAGCAAAGCAGAACGGTTTTATGAACATATGAAAGCACAGAATACTTTCATACTTTCAATAAAAGGTGTATTAAGATACTCACCACTCCACCATAAGTGGCAACTTCTCCTCTATTGACCGTGAAGAATCAATCTCTATGGGGTAGTATGTGTTGAGCAACTCCTTCAGCTAAGAGAGACAAGACAATATTGGGAAAACTATGACTGGCCTGTAGCAATTCAGAGAAAATGGCCACATTTTACCCAAAAAGTGAATTAACCTTCAGTTTACAGTTTCTTGCCATATCACTGGGATTCAGAGAGAAACCATTAAGGTGCATCTCAGGTATAATATGTTTCTCTTAGGTCAATTTAATTTTGACAGTGTTACAGAAAGAAATCTTAAAACTCTTAGTATTTTTAGCTTACATTGCTTACCACTTAAATCTTATTTAACAGCAAGAGTGCTATCCCTCTTATCGTCCACTAGAGGGCAGAGAAGCTACATATATATAAAAGACTGAATGAATGAATAAATTATCAACCAAAAGTAAAATAGAAAAAAGTGGAGACTGTTTAGTTACATGCTATTTTTCACGGAAGCCTGACCTACTTCAACTTTAAACTGGAAAATAACAATTTCCTCAAATTCAGTGGTTTGTGTATTAAACAGTTAGTTATGGTACATTTATCTTCTGTAACACTTTGTTCAGCATGACAACACAAGTAAAGCTAAATTATATGTTAAAACAACATAGAATTCCTACGTACATGCAAACTATTTTAACTCTGTGTAACATCATTCAAAATACTGATGCCACTATGTTTTGTGCAAGTTTAATTAATAGCACTACTTGCACAAAAGCATCTTTCTTACCTTTTCTTTGCATTCCTCAGAGATGAGTTTGCTGTTGTCAAGAATATCTGCAAATAAAATGCACACACAAAATGAAGACATGGGCATGAAATAATGTTTAGCCAACACCAACCTTTATATGCATAAAAAACCCCAGACCACAGCTGCACTTACTGTGACACGTAGGGCACCTTTTGCCATTGTATGCAAATCTGGTTAGGGTCATGTCAAAATCTGAGATCACCTGGATGAGAAAAAAAGAATATAAACATTGATCTTAACTATTTTTTGTATGGGCTGATACGGTTTATAAGAGCTGTGTAAGAGATCAGGGTGTAGTGTACCTGGACGGTGTTAGAGCCAGCCTTCACCATGGACTGCAGGATCTCCTGTACCCTCTGAGGGTCCCTCATACACACAGAGGGGTTGGACAGCTCTGGGATCTTGGTAGGAGAGTCGACGAGAATGAGACAGACAGTGATTACACACTGTAACACGTTGGAGGTGTTTGTTTAGGCATCAAGCAGGAAGGAGAGTTAGCTAACCAGTCAGGTGCTAGCACCGATTACCTAACACACTATTTAGCTCACTTACTCGCTGCCTACACAATATTTCCAAGTGACAAAACGTTAACTCTATAGTCATGTGATAATAAGTTTCTTGTACTGTAATTTACTGAATGGTTATAGCTAGCTAACAAAGAGAAATCCGTTTGCTAACCACACTGTAGTTAATCAACCCAGCATAGCTAGCTAGTAAGCAAGTTCGCTGGCATTCCCCCCCAAAACTTGCTCAATAAAATTACCATTTTCTTGAAATATGTTGCCGAACCGTAAATGTTAATTTGACAACAGGAGTGTCATCGGTTGTTGGTCTTCGCTGAAATGTAGTGTTGCTATGTGCACGACAGAATCATCTGTGTTAGCCGGAGCGGTGCTGCTGCCTTCCGGTGCAGCCGTGAAGTGTCGGGATTTTTTGGCAGTCGCAATTCAATGGCAAAATAAATTGATAAACAAATGAATGAGATGTGACGTTTACTGTCAATCGTTAATGGAAGTTGTCTTAATAAAATATGACAAAAGCTAAAGATATCTATGCATCACGTATTCTCTGGCCTCAAGTGCCTACGGGACTGTCTTAGTTTTGCCCGGTATTTTAACAATTACGAGTCTATAAGGAACACTTGAAGGCAGCACTACTACTTGCATAACTTGAAGGTGGGACAGTGTGTACTCTTCCCCCCCGAGGCAAAGGCACTGATATAAGGTTCCCATCCCGTCCTTTCCCCACGGTTTCCCCGTTGGTGGTGCGGGACCGTGAAATAATATCGGAGGAAACAAAAACAGGCCCAGTTTACAAAAGTGAACCAAAAGTCTAGGTCACATATATATTCGAAATTAAAAAAAGATAAAAAAGTAATATTTTTAAATCATGAAAGTCAATACCACGGAGTACTGAGTAGCTAACTAAGCACATAAGTTATACTGCTTATGAGTACTGACTAGTAACTAGTGGTAACTTTTAACTTTTTTTCAGTAAAGTCCAACAAAGCAATAATTTGCAACCATCTGTCTTACAAAACATCTTTAATTGCAAGTGATGACATTAGCATTTCTTACATCCAATATTAAGGACACAATGTCAGACTATCACATGCAAAGCAAATTACATAGCTTATACCACTTAATATTTGCAGTGCTATTTATGTTGGTCATAAAGTGGAAATGAATATCATTTCTGCGCTCTGTAACCATAATGCTGTAATAGCCCCTGCATGGACAGTGGGAATTTCTGAATGTCAGTCATAACACATTCATATAACAATCCCTTTCGTCTTGCCTTTAAGTCTGTTTCTCATTTTCTCAGTCTCTTTGGAGGATGAGGGGAGACCACAGAACAACACAGCAGATCGCTAATATACACCCAGCTGGAACTGAAGTACAACAACACAAGGTTTTACAAGACATTTAATATGGGGGAAACAAATCTGCAAATGATGATAACGTTTTGTTTTTTTTCTTCAAAGAAGATCAAAACTCACTGGCTGTAAGCTGGCTAAAACATAACATTTGGAGCAATACAATCACCTTGTCTGATATGAAACGAATGAAACAAGCAAAGTCAAAGTGCAATGGCAACTTAAATCCCCATTTTTCTGTAAAACTTTTAAACAATTAAAGGTCAAAAAGTGCAGTACTAGAGAAGCTTTTGCCATTCTTTGCAGAGCAACAACTGAACCCTCTGCAAACACAACTCATACACACACCCTCACATATTTTCTATGTATTTTTCTTGAATGAATGGGAATACACCGAGCAAGACTGCCAAAGTGCAAAAGAAAGGAATGATTGAGCCACTGCTAATGATTTGGTGCTAAATGCAGTGGCCATATAGAACGTTTCAGTGTTAAGGTAACTCAAAGGAATGATTTCATTACATCTTTTCACATCTTTTGGATATAACAGTTCATCATTTCACCTCCCCAGCAACCTGGAAACATTTCTAGTTTTCAAGTGTTGACATCAGCGACAAAAATAACAAATCTACTCTGTACAGCTGTTAAAGAGAAACTGCAATCTAAGAGCAAACTACTCTACATGAGTTTAAGACTAATAGCCTTTCTGAATTCAATTCATATTTAGTTGTTGAGGCTGCACAGCAAAAAAGCAGAGCCATTCTAATAGAGCAGCTATGATATAAGTTAGTTAAGACTGTTAGACTGATGCTATACTTGCATGAAGAGATTGTCACAGTGTTACAGTGGAATGAGAATTCATTAAGCAAGTTGGACTGAATGTAGGAATGCAGTTATTAGTAATGTCACATAGCTTTCCAAGTACAGGCATACAATAAAGGAATGTAAAATATCCATATAAATGTATACATATACAGCTTTATACTATTTATGTACAAACAGATAAACAGCATCTACACCAACATACTTGACAAAAGGATATTCAGTTGTTGGCTGCTATATAACACTCTTATTCACATGTTTACATCCACCCAATGCCTCCTCACAGGCCACCAACTGGTCAGCACACACTTGCCCACATATTTCATGGCTTTCCACAAATCAGCCATTAACACAACACAGCATGAGAGCCGATGGCACAGAGTTCAGTTTAATGAAATGTAGTAAGAGAGCAACACAAGACCCGCTGCAGCATGTCATGTACGAATGGCGTGTTGATGATGATGGCTGCAATGGAATGGTGGTTAGCAGTATATCCTCAGATGGAACCGCGTAGTTCTTGGACATCGACCTGCTCAACACTCTATCTGCGATTGGAGCTGCCGGCGCAGGGTGAGGGTGCGCCGGTGAAGTTGCTGCATCTGCTGCATGCGATCTCGCTGGCGGGCCAAGTTCTGGGGCATGGGGTAGCGCTGGCAGCCGTACAGGAAACGGTAGGGGATGCGGACGTGGCAGGCGGTGGCTCGGCAGCGAGGCTGGGGCATGGGCGGCAGCAGCATCCAGCGCTTCCTCTCAGCACAGTAGCGGTAGGCCTCCTTACGGTACTGCTTGTCCACATCGTCGCTGTTCTTCCACCCTCCGATGATGAAGACGTCCTCATCGAAGTGGCAGATGGCGGCGCCCTCAATGCTGGTAACCTCCGGAGGCAGGCTCTCCAAGATCTCATCAGAGATGCGCACACTGATCTTCTGCCTGGCAACCTCATCCCGCACTGTGTAGCTCTTGGGGCAGCAGGAGGCCGTGTGGTAGAAGTTAGTAGAGGCCACAGCCATCTGGAAGATGCAGTAGTTGTCAATAAGGGGCAGGGAGTCAACATCTTGCCACTGGCGGCTCTCTGTGTCATAACGAGTGGTCACCGTCTTCAGTCCATCCTCATTATCCGTATCAACAGGTGTGCGTGCCGTGACATACACATAGCGGTCCTCCACACTCACTGCCTTCACATCCCGCAGGATTTTGGGAGCAGATTCCAGATTGTGCCACTTGTCTTGCTCTGGTTCGTACACACTGACATCTTTGAAACCTGGACTGAAGTTTCCGTGGCCACCAATGCTGTACAGGATATCCTTAATGCAGGTGAGGCCAAAGGAATGCTTACGTGTGGTCAAGTTGCTCACCTGCTCCCAGGTGTTGCGATTGGGATTGTAACGCTCCACCGTCTTAGCAAAGCCTGGCTCCATAGAGCCAGCTACGTAGACATGGGACTCTGTGGCAGCAATGGCATGGCCGTCCAGGTGGTTGTGGATGTGTGGCAGGTTGACCCAGCGGTCCTCGTAAATGAAGTAGCCAACACACTCGCTCAGGTAGTCCCCTCCCTCCGACACCCCACCCACTACCATGATAACATCCATGTTCTGGCCAAAGCGAGGCTGAAAGGAGGCCATGTGGGAGGACCAGAGCTCCATATCAGCTGATTTGAGGTTTTCAAAACGAATAGCATGGCCCTCCACTGCCTCTGACACCAGCCGCAGACATGCCTCGTTGGCAGCCACCAACCGCTCATTTTTCACCACCCTGGTCAGGTAGGTGGGCTTGATCTGGGGCAACCTCAGGAGACGGAACAGCTCCTCAAAGTAGCGGCTTCGCTCCTCTGGGTTCTTCTGCACCCACTTCACCACGGCCTCGAACAGCACCTCCTCGGAGTCCACCGTGATCTCCGCATCTGACAGCCAGTCACGCACCAGGTGAAAGGGCAGCGTGTAGAACTCCTCATCCTGGATAACCTTGTGGAAGTTGCGACGGATCATGTCTGCAGCCCGTAGAGCCAGCTGGTCCAGGGTGTACATGTGGGCTAGACTGTGCACAGCCACACAGTTGGTCAAGCTCAGCTTCTTCTTCAGGAACTCACCACAGAAATCCTTCAGCTGCAGCAGGAGGAACCTAATATGCAGACAACAGTGAGAAATAACAGTATAGGATGTCAGAGAGAATGAGCAGCATTGTTAACTATTTAATCCTGTTCTTTTTGGACTGGATAGGCCAGCCCAGCCTAGGTTTTTGCAAGCAGAGCACAAAAACAACACTAAAAGGCATCAGAGCAGCCACAGAAGGCCTCATGCTTTGACTATCAAAATCAGCGTGTCTCTCCGTCACACAATCAGATCATACCTATCAGCTAGCTCCAGCACTTCATGCACATTGCAGGTGCTAACGCGGATTTCACCAGTGTACATATACTGGATGACACTCTCCACCGTCTCCGGGTCCGGCCCGAGCTCTGAGCTCCATTCCTTCATCTCTACCCGCCCGGACAAGGACTCGGAGAACTGTCCTCCCAGCAAGGGGGTGAAATAGTCGGTGGCGGCGGCCAGGACAGACCTGTGGGCTGAGAACTCACAGCTCTGGACGCTCCCGGTGGCCGCCCCGCTGCTGAAGGCCAGCGTCACGTCGCAGAACAAGCCCTGCTTCCTCTGCTCGTTCTGCCGCCGAGACAGCTCCGAGCAGTGGGAGGAAGAGGTGAAGTCCTCGGCCTCTTCCGCGTCCCCGTCTCCGGCGAGGGCGCTGGGTGTGCCGGTGCCGCCGCTACCGCTGCTCCTGGCTGAGTCCTCCGGGTTGGGGGCCGCGGCTGCCATTCTGCTGCCAGCGCTGGAGGACGAGAGCAGTAATGGGAAATGAAGTAAACTAGTGAAGGAAAGGAGGCGACATACGCAGCCACACATACATGGAGTCAAAACAGAGAGCGACTCTGAAGCGCGTTTCGCATTGGGAGTTTCACATCCGCGACTAAAAGGGAAACAGAAGTGGTCTCAAATTTCACGTCATTCTGCTGTAAATGCAATATTTTATTTATTTCAGAAGTTAATTAAGAAAAAAAGGTTGATTTTCACGTCAAACTAGTGCTGTAGTTGTTTCTTTTGATTTATCACACGATAACAATTATCATTCAGCATATGAAGCGCCACGTGTACACAATAATAATTTAATAATTATGCTCGATGACTAAGGTATAACTTTACATAAGCTATCATTCATATACAGGCTAAAAAGCACCGATTTGAGTCTGTAATAGTAGTGTAAGGAAACAACGAATATGAAACGCACTTCAGATTGGTAAACAGACAGAATCACCGACGATGCGCAGTTGGTGAAAGGCGTAACCGCGTCGGTGACGTCGGCAGTGGCCGTTCCCACTCTCCTGATCCGTGTGCACATGGAGAAAAACTTGTGCTGACATGTAGTGTGCTCTGCAGGCTCAGAGAAGGTCGAGACTCATAAGTCTGCTATTAATGCAGCCCCACTCCCTACTACATGCACAGGGCATTTATATTTACTGTGGATATGATTTTAATGCCTCATGGCCTTAAATAAAAAGCCAGACCATTTCAAGATAAGAGGAAAAGCACAGGCATTATTAATAACAATGATGATGGCTATTATCAGGTGTGCCAGTATGTCATTTAGACACATGCATAATAGCATGATCCTACCATAGATACACCTACATGGAATTCAAACATTATTATCATATTATTAGTTACACCTGTGATTCACAAGTTAAAATTTCAAGAGGACTATGTATATTCCTGTGTAGTTGCAGATTCTACAGCTTTAACTTTTCAAAAAGTTCAGATAATGAGAGCAACATTAGCAGACGTCAAAGTCTTAACTGTAGGAAGTAGCCAACATGGCATCTTAATCCTGAACATGCATCCAGTTACCAAATTAACTATTCAACATTGTATCTGGAAGGAGGTTAGCAATAAATATTTCAAAACATAACAGTAAACACACACAGGCAAGACCAGAATGAAATTATGCTATGTTATTACATCAATTACATTTTATTTTACTCAATTACACAATTGTCAACATACAACAAATCAGCACAGAGGCACATTCAGTTCACACTGAAACAGTTAAAAACAAAAACATTGCGACAACACTGGTGAGGTTTCTGGTTGTCCACAGATTTTTTTTGTTCCTCCAGTTTTGTAACATTCACATAAAAGATGACACCAGCGATGGCTGCCACATACTTTCTTTTGGACTTCATAAATTATGGGGAAATGTATACCATTCTTTAATTTCAAAAGAGAAGTCAAATGATTATGAGCAGATTGTCAAAAAAGGTCTGCAGGATGTGTCAAATTCTCTTCAGGTGATACTTGTATGTCGTCTGTGTCATATTAATTGGTTTTGTTAATGACTAATAGATGGGGAAACATGTCCAGCATTGGGCATGGAATGACCTTTAAAATCCTCCTCTAACACAGAAATGAAATGTTGGAATAGAACAATCTCCACTGAGTCAAACAACAAGACAACCTAACATTTTAATCATGTGAAAGAAGAAAATGACATATAACTGCTGTGTTATAGTGCTGGGCCAAAAATATTCTAATAACAAGTCAGCTTATTGTAATGGGATTAGTGCATTTATTTTAACAATATTGAGACAGAGCAGACCTAAAAAAACAAAAACTGAATATTAATTTTTTCGTGGCTCATTTCCCATCAATGGCAAAATGCCCTAATCCACTTAAATAGCAGGGGGGAGCCCCCCCCCCCCCCCCCCCCCCCACTGAAATCAAATATTTACTTTCTGCTCTTATGATAAACAACTCCCAACTTCCATTTAAAACCTTGTAGAAAATACTCCCACATTTTGCACCAGCTGAGAGAGAACATTTCCTGGGGACAGCAAATGGCAGCACCTGCAAGGAATGACTCATAAAATGGTCCCGTTTGCCACAGTAAGCAGACTGCTGTTTCATCGGTGCCACTGTGTCGAAAACATTACAGAAAATCTAAACTATAATATTCCTGTACCACTTCCTTTTCACTAAGAATGCATCTATACACAAATAAAGCTCTGATCTACAGTATGTTCTCATATTATTAGGCATTATTGCACTACATGTTCATCCCTTGTGGCAAGCTCACGATTTTTAAATGGCACAATGAAGAGAGCTGCACAGAGACACAACAGTCTGTGATACAGACACACATGCTAGATTAATACAACAATGTAATATCTGGGGGTAAATAACAGTACTTCACTGTTGTAGCCATGAGAGTGATAGTGGCGGTGTTCGACAGTTGACTAATCCACTATAGCTCTCTCACTTGATTCATCATCAACTCTTTCTAACAAAGTCAGACCTTGAATCTGTTTGACTGGAGCTTCACAGTTTAGCAGGCTTTACAATTATTCACAAAACTGCAGCACTGACAGGTTTCCAAAACTAAAAACATGAAATTCTTCTTTTTAATATTTGCCATTTACAGCTATATTAGTAGTAACATCTTCCCTATATATTATGCCACTGCCTCAAGGTGACAGATCACAGTATGGGCGGGAGGACTAACAGCTGGGGTGAGGGGACATGGGGGACAGGAGGCTGGCACTCCCTGGTTTAGTCCCTCTGATTACATGGACATGTGTTCAGGGAGCACATAGGAGATGTCATCCCATGGGTGGCGATATAGACCCTGCTTCAGCCTCTTCTGGTCCAGGTAGTGTCCTGAGGAGACAGGAAAGGGATGAATTGACTGACATGTAAGGTAGAAGTGTTTGCCATCTTGCATACATTAACACAGCAGCGTGTCTGCATGGAGAAATGACTCACCAATGAATCCCATGCTGCGTCCCAGGACAAAAATGCCATTCAGAGCTCCAATTTCCACAAACTCATCAGCTTCATCCCTGTGGTGACATGATGGACAACAAGGTGGAGAGTTGTTGTATTTAAAAACCAGCTGCATTCAGCGCACATAAAGTCATAGGTAAGTGACTGACACTTTTAATTTGAGGCCATTTCAACATTAAGTAGTAATTTGTATTACTGACCAACTGTTTCTGTACAATGACTCCTAGCAGTCTGAGAATTATCTCCCACTCATTAATTCTACCAATGCACAAATAAGCTTTAAACTTATAGGTGTCACTCCTATAGAAAAGTTAACTGTACAAAGACATTTTGAAGATGGGCTGTGTATATTTTGGCTTACCTTGTAAAACCACCACAAGTCCTGAGCAAGTCCACAAAGGCCACTCCAATGAAGCCATCCACATTCAAGATCAAGTTGGGTTTCTAACACCACAAAGCAGATACAGAGGGGGGTAGGGAGGAGGATGTAGTTAAAAAATGTTGTGTCATTATTTAATAATGAGGTAATGAAGTAATAAATCTTACTTTGGATGTGGTGATCTTCTCTACATCTAGAGCGTAGTCCAGCAGCTGGGTGGAGGGGAAGTGCTGCTTCACAAAGTCCTTCAAGATCTGGACTCTCATGTCTGGATTGTTAATCTGAGGAAACACAGAGAATTCATGTTCTTTCAAAATCTTCCTTCTCTAATGTAAAGTCTTGTTTTGTCAAGAAATAATCCAGCATTTTTCTATGGGTAGCAATGTTATTTCTTTCTCGAGTGCTCCTGTTTTACTTGTCCCTTACAATATAATACAGCTCTTTCCCTTGTATTCTTTAATAGAAGAATCTAAGTTAAAATGTCATTCTACTGCTGTCCACGCTGGATGTGCACATACCAAGGACCTGTACTACTCACCGACTTGACTCTGTGTCCAATGCCCATGATCAGCTTCCCGTCCTTCTTCATCTTGTTGACAAACTCCATAGGCAGCATACCGCTGTCAAATGCCTTGCTGAACTGCTTTGCTGCAGCATCCAGAGCACCTCCAAAGCGGTCACCCTAATGAGAGAACGAGGGAAAAAAACAAAAGAAAAAACATGAACATTCACTGTTGATTTTTGCAAGTCAGTAAATAGAGGACATGCATGCACAGGGAGAAGTATCTTACAATAGTGAGGAGGCCAGAGGTGAGGCTGGAGATGAGATCTTTGCCTGCTCGGGCACACACAATGGTGTTGTGGGCACCAGAAACAGCAGGGCCGTGATCAGCGGTCACCATCAGGCACATCTCAATGAACTGGCAGGCATACCTCGGCAACCTGCAAAACAAAGAGGGGAAATGATGTGTAATGATTTTGCGGTTCAAGGATTTCTTAACAGTTTCTTTATCACATGAGCTGCATTAAGATGCTGACCTCCTCTGGAACCACAGCAGTCCCAGAGTTCCACCCAGGCCTATTTCTGACTTGAAGACCTCAGTGATGGGCATGCCCGCGTAGATGAGCTCCTGACCTCTCTCGTCACAGATGCTGGTCATGAAAGAGGCTGGCTTACGGATCAGACCGAGCTCCTGCAGGACAAAGAGACATAAGGAGAAAAAGAAAAACTTCACTTCATGTACTCAGTGTTTTCCATCTGCTGCAATTAAAAACTATATGATTGCATTTTAAAGGATGTCAACAACAAAAACTCATCTGGTAAGCTAAAAACATGACTCAAACTGATCTTATAAAAAAAAAAAAAAAAAAAAGGTGTGTTCCTTGAAATACTCACTCGCGCCCAGGAGTAATCCATTGGCACAGTGGGGGGAGGGACCTCTTCAGCTGGCTGGATAACTCCTTTGGCAACAAGGTCGTCATAAACAGATCTGCATGGATGAAAAATACATTAGAAAAAGAATACAAACAAACTAATCAGAAAATGGCGTCCTGGGGAATATTTATCTTAGCTGAAGTAATGACTGTGCACTGACTTGATTATCTCGCCCAGCTCATCAAAGCTCTTGGGGACAAAGGCACCGGCATCTTTCAAAGCCTGGTTCTTAGCCACTGCTGTCTCAGAGGCCTGGTTGGCACAAGCTCCTGCGTGGCCGAACTGAACCTGAGGGGGACAATAAGTGCAAAGTGGGTCAGAAATATCATTAAAACAGTAATTCATTCCCTAAAATCTCTTGTTATGCAGGTACCTAATTGTGCCTGACATGCATGAGACCCTACATCTGCCCTCTCACCTCTGAGGAGAACATGGTGGCACAGGTGCCAATACACCAGCAGACCACTGGCTTTGTGATCCTTCCCTGTTTAATAGCCTGGCAGATCTTGTACTCCTCTGTGCCTCCAATCTATAGGAGGCAGAGACAGATACAGGATGTAGGAAATCGATAACTGTTCAAACCTGCAGGCAGCAGTGTGTGTATTTCTATTCCTCACCTCTCCCAGCACAACAATCATTTTTACTCCAGGAGTGTCCTGGTAGCGCAGCACATGGTCGGTAAACACAGAGCCTGGGTATCTGCATGAGAGTCCAGAGTTACACACCAATTCAAATCCACAGGTTCACATACTGGAGATAAAAGGCAGTTAACATACCTGTCCCCACCAATGGCAACACCTTCGAAAACACCGTCAGTGGTACGGGAGATGATGTTGTTGAGTTCATTGGACATGCCGCCTGAGCGGGACACATAGGCCACACTGCCTGGGCGATAGAGCTTGGAGGCGAGGATGTTATCCAGCATGCCTCCTGTGTTCCCGATTTTAAAACAACCTGGCTTAATTCCTCCAACCTGGAAGAAAAAGACAGATTTGTTTAGGGGATAGAACACAGAGGGAAATCCTGGTCAATCTCATGAAAAGTGAAGCAAGACTAACAGTTGCTGGTCCAATGATTGTGACACCCTTCTCATCTGCTGCCTTGATGATCTTCCTAGTATGGGCTTCAGGGATGCCCTCAGCGATGATGGCAATGGTGTGAATCTGAAAGCAATTGAGAAGAAAGGGTTAACTTTAGAACCTTATTGAAGTTTTATAGCTTCCAGATGGTAGATGGGGGCATTCACCTGTGGGTACTGCATGGTTTCCATGGTGCTATCAAAGGCCGAACGCAAAGAGGCAAAGTTGATGAGCACGTCCACATCTGGGTGCTTCTTCATGGCATCACTCATGTTCTTATATACAGGGAGGAGGATCTCTTTATGGCCCCAATAGAACTTCTGTTTATGGTCTCCACTGGAAGGCAGCCGTGTCAAAAGTAATTTCTCACACAATGAAGCAACACTGTCTGAAGATTTTTATTAATAGAGAGCCATTATACTGACAGCACACAAAATTTAACAAACGGACAGAGCACACTTACGTGAAGGGGTAGACCATAGCTGCAACAGACGGCTCATCTCTGGAGCAGACATAGTCAAAATCCAGCATGCCCTGCACTGCCCGAGTCTGCATACCCCACACTATGGACTTGGTGTGTTTGCTGAAGAGGGTAGTTGCCTTGGCTACATGGAAAGGAAAGCTGTTACAGACAGAAACTGAAGACAAGCTGACTGAAATAAATGTTTCTAGAGACTGAAAAGACCAGTGTACCATCAACTCTATAAATAACTCTACAACAATGATATGACAAATGACAATATGTTGATTTTTAAGATATGAGATCAGAGGTGTATGTGTGGGATTGTATATAAAAACAGTCAATTTCAGTTTTATTAAGTTTGTATTGCAGGGTCCTCCTGCTGTCCAGAGAGGGAGCTATAATACCTGAATTCAACCAAGCATGATCATGCAGCTTCTACCTACTATGCTGTCCAGCAGAAGAACCATATATGAAAACACATCAAAGACTCAAAGATTTCCCAGTGCACTGGTGGGCGTATATGTGTGTGTGTGTGTGTGTGTGTGTGTGTGTGTGTGTTTTCTAACCAATAGGAGCTCCGCTTTTGGCTTTCTTGGCTGGTGAGGCTTCTACCCTGGCTCTGTTTTCAGAGAAAGAAGCAGTTCTGCTGGATGCTGGAGTCTGGAAATGTCAAGGAAAAAAAAAAGATCATCTATATTTTATTCAGCAACACACATTTGAAAAAAGTGTGACTGCTAATGAGGACAGTGTTGACAATAGATTTACTTTAACTGTAAAAACTGGCAAAACAATGTTTTTTTTTATTTCATAAACTTGAACAGGCAAGATTCAAACCTCCAGGTTGTTTTATAAGACACCACCTGCACACAAGTTCCACAGTGAGTCTCAGTGTCATAAAAATGTATGCTTTTATTCTATGACTTATTTAGTAAAACTTGGCAATTATCTGTACTGTACTACACTGTATAGACACTGTATATTCACCTCTACTTTTGAGGTAAACAGGCAAATATAGGCATGTGTCTGCACAAGTGAAGACACACACACACACTCCTCACTGAAAGCCTACACACTGCACATTCTTAATGGATGCCTCCGGGCAGTCACAGTGGGTAACTGTGGTCTCACGACTATTTGAGTGAGAGCAGTCAACAATAACCCGCAATGCTCTTATACAAAAGTGCCACTGGGCTTATGATAATCTGGTTCACTAAAAAGGACAAGACAGTAACGACACAGAAACAGAGACCGTGGCATCTAAGTCTTCTGTTCACTCTGCACATTATTGGTGGATTCGATGATGTAAATTCACTGCACAGTGAGCCGACAGGACGCCGTGGCAGTCTATTTGTCTCTGTGGAGCCAGTATATGTCATACCGATGTGCTGCCGCTGGAGTTGAGCAGGAAGTTGGCAGTGTGGGCAGCAACAGGAGGCTGGTTGGGGATTGGCCGGTGGCCCAGTGCCATGCCAACAATGGCCGTCATGTGAGTTTCTGTGCCAAAGACGTGGATGGGGATCCCAGTGGTCTTGCCTGAGGAAAGCAGGCAGAACAAAATAAGGTGTGTTGTATGAAAACCAGCAGGTGCTCACAGATTTTTCAAAAAAAAAAAAAAAAAATATATATATATATATATATATATATATATATATAAAAAATAGTGTAAAGTAAGAGTGTATAACATACCAACTTCTCCCATCACTCTGAGACCTTCTTGGTAATTGGGGCCTCCACGGCGGACAAAAATGGTGACCTCATGCTCCTTTAGTGGCACCTGATAGTCTCTGATAGCTCTAACAATCCCCTAGCAAAGACAAGGATATACTCAGTATATTACCTGAGATGGAGTAAATAATGTAAGGCTGTAGAAATATACAAAAAACATGTTATACTGTACCTTAAATGTTGCTGCAACGTTTGTGAAGTTTGCAATGCTTCCCCCAATGATCAAAACCTTTCCTGGAAAATATAAATATTATTGAAACATTAAGGGGGGACGTCTATTTTCAGAACACACAGAAGGTTTTGATGCAGCAGTTTTCCTACCATCAGGGTGCTTCTCTCTGGTCATCAGTGACAGGATGGTCTTAGCGTAATCATAGGTCTGCTGTTCACTCGGTGCTCCTGAATACTCCCCATAATTGGCCAGCTCGTTAACGCCACCCAGGTCGCAGATTGTGTCGCTAAGAGAGGTTTACATTGGTCACCCATACAGAGGAAAAAGCAATAGCAACAACAGCTGTGTCTCCTCAGCTGGGACAGTCTTTCCATCTCTAACAATAAACTTCAAGAAAAATGACATAGAACTCGAGCACTAAACTCCAGAGTGCGCTCAAAACTACATGCACTCATTTGGTATATTCTGAATTAATACTGCACTGTAAACAGGCAGACCAACTTAACAGTGCACAGAGGGAATAATTAGACATGGCTGACGTGTCTGCATGTCACACTCTGCATCCCCGACAGACGGTGGAGCTCATTCCTCCAGACTCTCACTAAAAACAGCAATATCTAAGAATCCAATTTAGCAGGCAGCTGAACGGGCAGAGTCTGAGCTGCTGCACCATCAGTCTCACTGCTGCATCGCTGGCATACTCCCCTAATGCTAAACCCAATTATACGTACTGTAATCAATATAATGAGGATAAAATCATGGGGCAATTTAAGCAACACAAAAAAAAACATCTAATTGAATTATTTCAGATACATGGCTGCTGGTGTCTTATTTATTCAGGATTTGATTTATGTGGTTTGGTCTTTGCTCTGGCACTGGGACCGGGTACCTGTACACCACTGAGGCACCTCCTCCTGCCACCATGGTCCAGATCCTGCCTCGGGGGTTGAGCAGGGTGAGTTTAAGGCTGGCACCGCTCTTGGCATCCAGGTCGGCAATGTAGGCCTCCTGTGAAAAGTCAAAGAAAAGGTCAATGAAGAGGCGAGAGGATGGTTACGTGAATGCTGCAGAGGTAGTGGGTGGGAGGAGGTGAATGATTGCAGCCTTAATCAGAGGAGGAACTTCACGAGCACCACTTCATTTGGCTACAACCCACTGCATGTGCTTGCACTGACGTTTAAGAGCCAGTCATTGGAAATACTGAATAAATATTAGGAGTGATAGTGGATGTGATGCACATCAGTGGTTGTTTGTGACAGTCGGGGCCACAGCTGGTGGCTGAGAGTAAAAAAGCTCCCAATCAAAGACACCCGCTGTCCCTGTCTCCACTCTAGACTCACAGCAGCCCAATT
Source organism: Lates japonicus (assembly GCA_033238685.1). NCBI lineage: Eukaryota > Metazoa > Chordata > Actinopteri > Centropomidae > Lates > Lates japonicus. The sequence goes on from BRZM01000007.1 coordinate 4,337,851, forward strand.
AGACCAGCCCGTCTGGCACACAGACAGCCTGTCTCAAACCAGCTCCTACACACATCAGCCAAAAATAGAAACAAATATCCTGTATACATAACATTTAACAGTTGACAGTACATTTAATTTATTGTAAGTGTGTAAATAAATAACCACACAACTGCATCAAGAAATGAGGTGAAATTGTGCACAGGTCTCTGTGGAGATGACCTCTCCACAATGAGTCATTAAGGCTGATTACCAGCTGTGTGTTGATTCTACTCTTTCTAATTATGTCCACAGAGGAGCTAGGACAGGTAAACCCACTGAAACTCTGGCCGACACAAATCTTTATGAAATCAAGCTTACAGAATGCAACATAGTTCACAGCATCAGCATCAGGTAAATTATACAAATTTAGGACTCTGGGAATGGCACTAAATTTAGAGTTTGGATAACACTGATATTTTCTTTGACATTTTCTACCGTACATTTACTGCAAATCTAATTTAATTCCCCCTCGACGCCTCCTCTCTGGATGACAACACCAGCTCTTTGATGCTGACCATGCTAGCCATTTCTCTCCAGTCCTCCCTCACCTCAGGATAGGCCTCCCTGCCGAACGGGGGAGGGAACTCCACGTCACCCCACTTGGCTTTGCAGATGTAGTCAGCCGTGGCATCAATCTTAGCTGCCATGTCCAGCACATAAACTCCATCTTTTGTGACCACTGAGGAGGGGGGAAAAAAACATGTTAGGAACTAAACCTGAACAAGGTTTACAACACACCCACCTGCTGAGATTCATTATGTCAGCACAGGGCCTGAGGTTTAAATAGGTCAAAGGAAAATTAGAGAGGACTGTGATTGGACACAGGTGACCCACAACCTTCCTGCTATCCCTGCAGGTGGTGGAAAGGAAGTAAAGATGGGGAGGAGGTGGTGTGACATCAAAGCAGGGAGAGCCAGTCTCAGCAACTCCCAACCACATCCACAGCAACAGCTGCCAGAGGGCATGTACTGGTGCCCAATTACTCCATTATAAACACAGGCTTCCTTCATCAAACAGCAAGTGCATGAATTATTCACCCAGTTCCTCCAACAGCATTAAAAATGTGGCAGAATCAACTTCTTCCTCTTGGTTTCAAGATAATGTTTTATTATGCATTGATGTTTTCCTCTCTAATTTCCTTTTGATGATCCCTTTCCAATTTCATAATCTGATAACATATTTATGAATGTGTGTTGGAACAAAGTGTAAACACCATCATGATTGCTTGTTAAAACATAGCTTAACAACAACAAAAAGACATAGCTTCACTGAAACCCCCAATAACACGTCAAGCTGTGTTACTGGGGATTTTAGTGTGAGAAAAAGAAAGGAAAAAACAACCTACCCAATGGGTTGATCTCCAGGTATGTGAAGAACAGGTCTTCATACAGGTTAAAGAGCCCGACAATGAAGTTGGCCAGGACCCTACAGAGATGACATTCAATACGTGAAACTCAAATTTTATAATCTGCTGCTGCTGCACCAGTATCAACTAAAGATATCTGGTTACTTGTGTTGCATTATCAAAAGTTATAATCACAATAGACCTGAAACAATTACTCACCAGAAAATTAATCTCCAAATATTTTGATTATTGATTACAGATTTGGAGCTATGTCTGGCACAAGAATTTCCTTTGGGATTAATAAAGTTCTATCTTATGTTATCTTATCTTTACTAGTACAAGCTTCTTCAATTTGAGTATATTCTGCTTTTCTCTGGTTTATATGATTGTTAATTGCATATCTTTGGGTTTTGGACTGAAAATCAGACAAGTGAGCCATCACCATGGGCTCTGACAAAATGTCAAGGGGATTTTCATCACTTTCTCACATTTTGTAGACAAAACAATTAATTTATTGCCAAAATAACAGGTTGATTAATTGATTCATTTAGTATTTAAATGAAAATCATCTTTAGTTGCAGCCCTACGTCACACATCAGAAACCCCATTTAATTATCTCCTAACTCACTAAACATTCACAGCATTTCAATACAAATCTCTTAAATGCACACACTGTTTTTACAGTTCGCTTTGGAGTAAATTATTTTTGATATACGTTTCTGACATTTCGTGACTGACACGATGTCTATCAACATGCATGACAGAAAATGTTAAATATGCAGTTGTGTAAATGGGAAATGCAATAGATTTTCCCTGTGTAGCTGAACAGCATGGCTATTATTTATTTCCACATAACAAACAACAGGCAATACCACTGAAGGATTGTTAAGGCAGAGCTGGACAGGAAATCGTGTACCTGTAAATTAGCTGAGAAAAGGAGGAAAAACCTAATTTGTTTCCTCCTTCACATGTCAAAACAGAGCAGTGAGGAGTGGGGGGTTACTGGAAAAGGAGGAGGAGGAGGAGGTGGTGATGGTGGGGAGGAGGGAGGGGCGGAGGCAGAATTTTGCTCTCCTCTCCTGCTTGTCAATTGTTCAGGCAGCTCGGAGCCTTTTGTAACCATGTCAGCCTGTTGTCAGGACTCCGACTGGCCCCTGGGAGAAAACCGTGACCCAGACCCAGAGTGACTCAGCTCCCCGTGTCTGATTCTGATGGGATGGTGGAAAAATGGCTGCTCTTGTTTTCAATCCAGAGAGTGAGGGGAGGGTGAGGAGAAGAGTGTACAGTGGGTGAGGAGGTGAGCCAGGGTTGGCAGAGTGATTCCTGGGGCGGCTTCTTCAATGTCAGCCAAGACAGTGAGTCCGGCCAGAATCTGCTGTCACAGGCTGGAGAGATGGATAGGAGGGGGTGGAGGGGGTGAGCCAGTGTATCATACCCATCAAAATAACCCGACGTGCTCTGAATGTGGCTGTGGTGTAAAAACGGCTGGGGGTGGAGGCTGATCGAAGACAGGCGAAGCAGAGGAGGGAGTTTGTCATTTGTCTAATGGAAACCCTCCGCCCATCTCCTCCTGCTCCCCCCACATTTACTGCCAATATCAAAGTGCTCTCTCTTGCTTTCGTTGAGTGATGCTTTTGTTTTCCATCACAGTTAAACTATGTAACGGTAAATGTGCACTTTCTCACATTTGTTTAGTAGTTTAGTGTTGAGCTATCTCAATATGGAATTTTTTAAGAGTGCTTTTCTTTTTTTAAAGCACACACTGTACAGCTGGTACCGAGTTCCTCCTTCAAAATAAAATACCTTCCATTTATCATTTGAAAATTTGTTGCCTCTGCAAATCATGTATTCTGATGTTGGGAGTATAAGACTGAATATAAGCTGACATGCTGGAAGTTCTACATGAGCATCAACAACAGCCAAATATACAGCATGTGGACACAATAACAGAAACACTTGTGTAGGTTAATAAAATCCAATGTAACGTACAAAAAAGCTAATTCTACTAAATATTTAGCTAATAAAATTAAATCTTGTTTGAGAACATTATCACAGAGCTCTTGGTTTAACTCTAGGCTTCGAGCAATTTCATTGGACTACATACTCTAATACCTCAGTATTATGTTGTGAATTTCACTAGTGTCCATCATTGACAGGAAGCTGAAGTTCTGCACATACTCCCCAATTACTTTTTCCATCCAACTTACGCTTTCTTGTCATTTGGTACGTGCGTCAGCAGCTCCTTCTTCACAGAGTCTTCGCTGATCTTTTCATCCACACCAATTAGCAGCTTCTTCGCCTTGGCGTCCACATCTCCAACGTCCACCCCTCCCTCATGGTGAAACAGCACGTAGTCTCCCTCCCGGGTGGCGTAGATGCACACGTAGAACTCCTCCTCCTGAATTATGGACCGTTGAGTTGACGTCAGATGAAAAAGATGTCAATTAATAAATGTCACTGTACCAGGCATCTAATTTATTACTACTAGTAAGGAGTAGTAGGAGCGATAATTTATCTAAAAACTGATAATGAATCAGACATCGAATAGTACATGTGTAATGAGTGGTTTACCTGCTTGTGGGGGACAAATGGCTCGATGAGGAAGTTCTTGAGAATGCCCTTGGCTTTTCCCACCTGAGGATGATTAACAAAATAATTTTCTTAAGGAAAACAGATAAAAGATGCTGTTATGAGAAAAACATCATATTAGAATAAACTCCCATTTGGAAAATCAGACACTATAGCTGCTCTCTGGTTTAGATAATAACACATTATTCCCATATTTTCAGACATAATTCCTGGACTATTACTACATACAGGACTGCCATGTGGCTCGAGTGAGTAGCCATTTCAAGGAAAAAGAAAATGCTGTCATGTATTACTCGAGGCAAAGCCCCACGAACGCAGCCACATCTCATTTGGTGAAGCTGTCACTGTTCCTCTGTTAAAGGCCAACAGGCAAAGAAAGTGCCCAGGGAGTGGCTGAGAGCAGCCAGCCGGAGAGAACGGAAAAAAATAATAAAAAGGGAGCGAGGGAGTTGCCATTTTGAAGAGCGTAAATAAAAAAGGAGGCTGATGATGGGTGGAAAAAACAGAGAGCCTATCTGATTGAAAAGGGCACAAGGGGCTCAGGCCAATTCAGATAAATGAACTGAGGCCTCTACTACTGGAGAAAGGCATTCATATTATGAATACAATTTGTATGTGAATGATTCAGTTTAACCATTTACTGTAACAAGAATACACAAAATATGAAATGCTTAAAGTGATGCAATGTGGCCAAATGTAGCATAGAGCGGCTATATGAATAACACATGAAAGAAAATAAGTGACAGGATATGTTTAAATGTGTAAAAGTGCTGCTATTTCATAAAGTTATTCACAGTCATTGGTATGTGATGTGTTCCACTAGCTAGCCTCTAAAACAAAATAAAAAGTAATAAGCATTCAAACGAGACACGCTAGAAATGACTACGATGAAATACAGTTTTCTTGCCTATAACAAGACCAAAATTGTTACAGATTACACTTTTAGAGGGTTAAGTCTATCTTTGTGTGTGAGCTTGCTAACATTTGCTGATTATCATTAAACACAAAGTACAGCAGAGACTGGTGGAAATGTTGTTGATAATATGTCAGAGTATTGGACAAAGTTAAATGATAAGGTAATTAGAACTTGTCCAGGACGGTGCATCAATGTGTGAACAAATTAAGTAACAAACTGTGTGTTCCAAATTTCATGACAATTCATCTGTAGTTTCTTTAACCCTACTAAATCACTTTTACTCTCAAGAGGACAATGAAGATAACATCACCCAACAAGCTGAAACACTACACTGTCTGTCTATAATACAGCTGTAGCTTCATTTATTCTTATTTACTGCCACCAGCAGCTACTGACAGTTTCATCTCATCTGTGAAGAGATACATCCAACGCAATCTCAGTGCTGCAACACACACACGCACACACACACACAGACGCTCTTCTTCAGTACTTTATGAACCATCCTCGTCTCTCCATAACTTGCTTCTTGGTTTATGAGGCAAAGCGGCGTCTCTGTGGCACAGTGATGGATCTTTTGTGCTGTGGTTATGCTGACGGGATAGATGGACTGACTGTTTATTCACTAGCAGCGCTCGCTTCAGCTGACTGGACTGATTTACAACCAGCAGACTAACACTGAAGTCCTCAGCAGTCTGAGGCATCGGGCAAAAGACACATAGAAACCAAATGCACCGGTGCAAAACATGAGGGTGAAGGAAAGGGCAACAGGAGGGGGGTCTGGATAAAGCACTGGGATAATATTGATCGGAGGAGTGCTCAGCAAAATGCACGGCCCTCGGATAGAGGAGTGGGTGGAGGTAATTGGATGAGAAACTGCAGAGAGGCAGAGGGCAGATGACGTACCATTGTCTCCTTCATTAGGCGGGGCTTCAGCCACTCTCTGACGCCATTCAGGTCCAGGTTGACGCCGACAAGGCCCAGCTTCCCTCGCCTCTTGATCAGCTGGTCCGGCTTCACCACCAGCCTCTGGAGGAAAAAAATAGAAACAGAACACACTGAATCTTAACAGGCCAGCAGGCATCACCACTCAGCCTTAACTGAAAGACATCAGACTGATACCTTATCTTATTCACATTATTTATGTATACCTACAATCTTATTGACATACATATTTCAAGGGAATAAATCTGGAAAAAGCTCAGTGTGTTTTTAGAGATGATTTCTCAAACTGCTGTTATATTATGACAGAATATAAATTGAATATTTTTAGGTTTTGGTCTATTGTCTTGACAAAACAAGATATTTGAAGCTTTAGGAAACTGTGATGGCCATTTTTTGACAATTTATAATATATATAATATATAATTATGCAGGTAATTCAGCAACTAATCAAGAAAATAATAGGCAGATTAATTGATAATGAAAAGTATCATTAGTTGCAGCCTTCGATTCAATAGACATGAATTCTGTTTCAGTCACTAATCATGAATCCAGCAGGTAAATGTGTTCAATAAACTGTATTTGAACACAAGGCTTTCATTAATTGCATGTGACTGCAGATATTTTCTTATATAGCCATGTTATCACTCATGTATCTGGGTTCATCAACAAATCCAAGTTGCCAACTAATATTTATCCCCTGAAAGCTGAGCTGCACATTATTTAAGTAGGAATCTCTCATACGTATCATTCCCTTCTGACACGAATGCAAAATTACATCCAGCCCCCACCAACGAAGTCCGCTTTCTATCACTTGCAAGTCAGATAAAGTGAATGACTTATGACAGAGGAGCCATTAGTATCTGGGTGCTCGCCAGCGAGCGAAGGAAGAGAGGGCCGAGGGTGAAAGTTAATGCAATTTCTTAATCAATTCTATGGCAGCGCATATCTCTGTGTATCTGCCCTCTGCATCCTCCTCGTACCTTCCAGATAAAAACCTTCAGAGGGAAAATGACATTTTATCTTGCAAGATGAGTCACAGAGTGATTCAATTAAGTTCTGTTACACCCTGCCTATCTAATACCACTGCACTATGAAGACCAGTGAGAGCAGGGCAAGTGCTTTGCAACTGTTTGCATAAAAATTCCTACCTCTGCTGACCTCCCTGCAGATAGGGTGAGTGAGAATTTCTCTACACTCTCTGTTTTTTTGTTCTCTTGCAAGTCAGAGCTGCTGGATCACTCTGCTGTCTGTGACGTCAGCTAACAAGCACCAAGAGACCGCTCTGCTGCCAGCCTAAGTAATTGTCCACATAAGAGGAGATCATTTTCCACAAGCTTAAGGGCAACTGTGCTTTAGACATTTATGGCTATAAACTTGTCATATAACAAGCTGTTCGTGCAGGTAAAGAAAATGTTACTTAGTCATAAATGTACATTTTTGACAACTTTTTCACAGCACTAGCCATTGGTCTTACCTCTGTGAGCAGCCATGGGTGTTCCTGCGCCAGTCGGTCAAAGTCGGTCTCGGGAGCTATAATACACAGAGGCCTTTCCTGATGCACCTGTCAAAGATTAACAACTCCTGTGCCTTGCGTACCTGCCGGTCTCTTTCTTCATGCGTTTCATTAAGCTGAAAAGCCCTGATGTCGCTCGACTGGACTCCCCCTCCACACTGCGTACCAGGCAGCCATTTCTTGTGGATTAATGGGACCATCATGGACCTTTCTCACTGTGGTCATGGTTGTCTCTGAGTTGCCTGGCGCTGGTTCCAGACCAGGCAAACGTGGTTCATCCAGAGATCCTCCTTCCTCCATATATCATCCACTTTCACTGTGCAACTGACCTATCAAGAGGTATTAAATATCATTGCCAACAACAACACCGGTCCAGAATAGATGAGGCACAGGAACATTTAGAAACAAGGGATGATGGATGGATGGAGGAGTATCAGATACAGCTCTACATCAGCACAAGTGTACACTAAATCAAATCAGACAATAAAGTAAAGAAAGTTCCAGCTTCATGTTCACTTTTAACTCTTATCCTGAGCTGCTACCTCACACAACCAAACACAAAAGGATTGAGTCATACATCCTTGAGAGGGAGGAACTGTTTCATTCATTTACAAACCAGTCAGACAGCCATGCACTTCTTGTGTTTGTCAAATATCTACATCACCATTCAATGAACACCTTCAGAGATTATACAAACTTCCTGATAACCATGATACAACAGGAGTGCAGGTGTAACATGGGCTGCCCTGGACTGAGCAGTTCAACTTGTTTTCTATCTCCTGATCTTTTGTGAGAGGGAGAGAGAAAGAGTTAGAGGTGGTAAAACAAAAAGTAAACACTTGAATTAAAAGCAGTAATTACTTTACCTCGGCTTTGAATGTTTTTTCTTCCTCTGACGGCTGTAGAAGTGTGTTGTGGCTGGATGAGTGAGTTTTTCTCGGCGGTGCTGCTCCACTCTCGCAGCCTGTGGAGACCAGTGGTGACGGAGAAAGGAGCTTCCTGTGAGTTTTGTCTCCATCGCCCATCTGCCGATAGGCTTGGCTGATGTTTCCTGGGCTCCGATTGGTTCATTCCACACCATGCTCTATTGCTGCCTTCAGGAGTTTTGGGAAATAAAACTTCGTATGAGCAGCACGAGAACAGAAGGGTAAAAGAAAAAATCAAACAAGGCAATTTTGCTTGTGTAGCTGACTCACTGTCACTGCAGCTTCAAAACTAAAACACTAATTACATGTCTCATGCCTCATGTACTAAAATATGGAGCAGCTCTGCGATGCTTGATTTATTAAACAAATGAATAAAAATACAAACAAATATCAGTGCGATGGAGTGTAATTAAGTACATTTACTCTTAAACACATACTTAGATTCCACTAAAGTTCAGGGGGAAATACTTTATACGAAAGCTATACCATACAATGACCTTATGAAATATGATGTTTTGTTCAGTATGTAATAGTATATGAAATAATTAACATGGTCCTTGATCAACTCCAACAGTAAAAAGTTTGATTATTACATTAGCCTAGAGTATTAATACTAACTTTTGCCTCTTAAGCGCTTTCATATGTTGTATTTTGAATGTAGGACTCGTAATGGATTATTTCTGCATTGTCGTTTTGCTATTTTTTCCTAATTACAGGATGAGAATACTTAGTAAGAAATGTTTCAAGATTTTCCGATCAAAAGTGCTTGAATTTTCCAGCAATTCTATGTAAAGATGGACCGACTCAAAACAAGTAAATCCGGGGAGTACTTGAAGGCATCATTAGTTTCTTCACCGTGCTCCCACACACACACACACACACACACCACTCGTGGAGAAAACAGGGCAATTAACCGCCGCTGATTCTGATTGGTTGACATTGTTCTTTATCTACTCAGCAGCCAATGAGGACATCACTTGATCTTGTACACAACCAGCACACAGACTGTGAGGTGAATAGCGCGACATGCACAGTGTGTGTATGGTGACATGTAGGGTCCATGATCTGTTACCTGTCCTTGGCCTAAACCTGGAAGAGTTATTTTTAGAAGAATGCAGTGGAGAGTAAACGCAGGTTTTATTATTTTTGTTAGAAATGGAGACAATATGAAGAGTCTAACTTTTACCTCTTTATAGACAAGTGGAGCAATATTTGTTGCAGATTGTGTGGCAGTTGTGGTTGTGTCAACCTGATAAGATGCAACAGTAACTTAACAAGAATTAGAGAATAAGCACAGTAGAAATATTAAAATATGATGCATCTGCACATAACAGATGGGTCAGCTGTAGTGTGGATATTACAGCTCAGCACTTGCACCATCACAGACAATGCTCAGGATAGTTGTCAGTTTTACTGTCTATGATAAATTTTGCAGTGTTGGTACTGTGCCAGATTCTTATGCAAAGTCAAGCTGAAGGGAGACCAGACATATTGTGCAATCCAGTCGGCGGTAAAATGTTTGAAATACAGTATCTGGAGGGTCATGAAGGGTGCGTGTAATAAGGTAAACTCTGGATCACTGTATGTGAAGCTACTTGAGGTTAGAAGAAGAAAACACCTTCACACAAAGCCAAGCAATCCTTTTTTTTAACCACAGAGTGATGAGTGCCCTCTGCTGGTTTATACAGTCAACTACAAGTGCATGCTGTGAGAAAACTACCATGTGCTGATAAACTGCCCCAGGTATCATCCTGCACGTGAGTCACCAAAGTGCATTAACAGTACTGAGCAGACAGCAAATTGCAGTACTGGAGCAAAGCATGTTCTTTTTTATTAAGTGTACAAAACAAGTGCAAAAATAGTGATTCATAAGAGCTACACAAAGTAGGAGTTGCCCTTCAAAAATGACAGTCACAGAGGATACAGGTCGAAATGCAATACATGAAGTGCTGTTCAGAGAGGATAAAAGGGATCAACGGTGCAGTCTTGCGCAGTAGAAAAGATTGCAAAACATGGACTTGGTTTCACAGCATTTGATAAGTAATAAGTGCAAGCTGCTTAAACAAATGCCAAATTCATCAGCATACTCCCTTTCAAACTATGCACAGTGCAAAGATTTTACAAGGAAGAACCTCTATAAATGACATTCACTCTAATACACTTAATCAAATAGATAACACTTAATCAAATAGATAACTTTGGCCCATATTACTTCCTAGGCTGCGCACACATACACACTTGCACGGAAGTGACAGCTAATCTTTTTAACTTACGACTATGCCAAAGGAAACACCAGACAATTCTGTCAAAGAGGCAGAGCTACTTTTAGCAGGTCAGAAATGTGTTAATATGTTGCTACTGTTAACCTGGGGTGCATGCAATGAAAGTACCTAGTTTATCATTCACATCTGAATATTGAGAAACACTGACATGTATAGAAGAGGAAATCTAAGTTGTAGATAACTGTGGAGCTGTGGGAGGAGGCTATCCTACCTAAAACTGCAGCTAACAACACCTCAGCAAATAGCCAGGTACTGCAACTCTGGCAGTGATATGTGAAACAAGATACTGAACGTTGACAACAGCAAGCCTAACTGGACTGAAGGCATCTTGGGTTGTGGTGCAAATCAACAGTAAAGGCACACAGCTTGTGGATTTAGGGTGGCTATTACTGAATCCCTAAACACTGCACAAACACACAAACCTTGCACAGAGTAAGCCTAAGTTTTAATTCACCAGTCATCCTAGCCACACATCCCCATATTTGCCATTTACAGTATGGTGCACTTTGGCTTCTTCTTCTTCTCTGCTTCCTTTTTGATCGGCTCCTGCTCCTTGCGCTTGTAGAAGCTGGAGAAGCAGGCTGGGGCACAGATGGGCTCTCTGAGGCTGAGCAGCCACCTTCCTTCGCCGTAATAGGTCAGCGGGCCGAGCTCCATCTCCTCGACCAGCTCCCCCTGCTGGCCCTCCTGCTGCAGGGCCAGGATTTGGAGCAGATCCAGGCCTGTTTGAACTGGCTCGACACCCTCTGCGCACCCCAGAGTAACGTGGGCGCGGCTTCCCAGAGGCAGGGAGGCAGCTGCGGGGACAGCAGACTCTGCCTCCTTTTCGGCATCGGCTGGCCACAGCTTAAGCTGCTCCTCAGTGAGGGACACTCTGGCACCGACAGTGCGAGGAGTCACAAAGAGAGCACTCAGTGAAAGCTCAAATGTAGAGCCGTAGAAATCTTGAACAGCCTGGAAAGCAGAAAAAAATTACAAGAAATATAACAAGATTAACTTCAATATAATCAAATATGACGCAGCTAAGTTTTAAACAAACATGTAGCCATCAGATTCTATAAGCAAACAATGGAATGACAGGTTTCTTACCGGATTCTGGACATACTCTTTGGCACCCTCTGCTTTTCCATAGTTACAGAATTTTGTAGTGCAGTGGAGGGTTCCTTTGGCTTCAAAGTACTGCTCCAGATCTACCTCCTTCTCAGCTTTACCAGTGACTGGAAAATACAACACGAGATCAGCTTCATCTGAGTCATGCCAAAGATTTTAGGTTAATCTGTTTCAAGATTTGATATATCTCATTGATGTGTTCACCTTTGTAATACATGAAACAACTTTAAAAAAGAAAAAAAAGAAGGAAAAAAAACACACACTCACAGTCTGTCATGTGTTTCTTGAAGGCCTCCAAGGTGTCCAGCGTTTTAAGGAAGTCCATTGATGTGCACCTAACTTTGTCCTGGACAGATGAGAGAAGAAACCAGCCAAAGTAAAGAGGGATGGACATCTCCTCAAGTGGACCTTTCATTGCTTCCAGTTGGGCCTCTTCTAGTCCACGCTTGGTCTTCTTGCCCAGCTGAGCTGGATCTCTGTTCCATTCTGTTTGTGGTTCCAAGAACACAATGACAAGACGGTGCTCCTTAGCAATCTCCCCCAGGCGGGCCAGCCGGTCCTGGGTGTGGTTGGTGTCATCCACCACTATTAGCACAGAGGAGGCTGTTCCTGCACTGCAGCAGGCCACCACAGCCTCATCCAGAGCCTTGTATCCATCCGCGGATGATTCTGGATTCTCTGGCTTTACACCATAGTTGTCTGCACTGATGATGGAACAATGATCTTTGTAGGCATCAGCTATGGCACGCGCCAAGAAACTCTTACCGCTTCCTGGAAGGCCTCTTAGGACAACAAGGGTACGAGAGGTGCGAAGAGCATCTTTGGTTTGCTCTCGTTCCAGGAGGGCAAAGGACAGAGAGCCGGATGCAGGGACTGTATCTTCTTCCTTTTCAGGCTCGGCAGTATTCTGCTCCGATTTCATACCTTCACCATCTGGTGCTGCCTCAGCTCCCTTCAGAGTATCAGACTCACCTGGTTTTTCAGGTTCAACTTCCTTCTTGTCCTCTGCAGATTTCACATTTTCAGTTTCAGCTGGATTCTCCTCCTTTGATGTCACAGTGTCTGCTGGCTTTTCTGGGGAAACTTCTGTCACCAGAACAGTCTCTGCTGCTTTCTCCGTCTCTGCTGGTTTTTCCTCTTCCACCTCCTTTGTGGGCTCAGCTGCGACATCTTTACCTGCCTCCTCATCTTTGGCAACTTCTTTTGTCTCAGTATCCATTGTAGTCTGCAGTTCTGCTTTAGTCTCCACTTGTTCTGACACCTTCTCTTCTTGGCTGGGTGGTTGTGTATCTACTGACTGCTGCAGCGCGGCTGGTTCAGGTACTGTTTGCTCTCGCGGTTCAGCTTCTGATTCTGCCAGTTTCTCTGGCTCTGGTACAGGGGCAGTCTCTGCCAGAGGCGTTTGCACAGGCAAAGGTTCTGGGTCATTCTCTGGCACGGGCTGCTGTTCAGGCTGAATGTTTTCTGGTTCTGTCTCTAAAGCAGCAACTGGGTCAGAGATCTTTTCAGATGACTCATCTGGTTCTGGTGGTGCCACCACAACGGGCACTGACTCCGTTTCAGATTTTTCTGTGGGAAAGCCGTCCTCAATCACCATTTCGGTTTTCTCCTCAGACACGGTCACAGTTTCTGTCACAATCAACTCCTCTGTTTCTTTCAAGTTTATGACTTCTGTATCGTGACCATTTACTGCCAGCTGCTCAGTCTCTTCACCAGCAGCTGGTGGCTTCTCAGGCTCTGTGGATTCCTCTGGTGTCTCCAGTTTTGACACAACCTCTTTTTCCATTACAGCCTCCTCTTGCTGTGGAGCCTCTGACGCATCTAAAACCTCACCGCTCTTTTCAGTATCCATGTCTGGCTTACAGTCTGCCTTTATACACCACCATGTACCTTAAAAGCATAATTAAAACAAAGAGAGTAACGGTTTAATCAGCCAAGTGATGACTGAATTCATAAAACCTCCTTAACACATAGAGGCTTCAACATTTTCCTAAGGAGCTCCAACACTCATCAAATAAAGGCATGAAAAGTTTGAACACTAGGCCAAGGCTTATTCATATATATCATAGTTTATTCATGTCATATATATCTCTAAATGAAATCTGACTGAAATGGATTTAGATGGAATCTGTTCCATTTTGGGCTTGGTTGACTGTCCTAATATTAATGACAAATAATCAGAAATTGGATAAAATTGTTTTTTCAACCGGCACAATTGAAAGATTTTTACAAGTGGCAGCAAACAGTGCAAAAGAAGTGAATAAATATATTAGAATATACTGTCACTTCTGCATTTTGTTTTTTGGACACATGCCCTTATAGAGGCCAGTTTTATCAAGATTATGGTCATAATGTCTCATACAGGAAGTTACTCAATATCTATAATTTAACAAAGAGAGTGGTGTTGTACGGGATGAATCTCTTTTTTGAATGCGCAGGGGTGGATACACTGTCACATATGATGTAATCTAATAGCCCTGCAACCACCTTAAGCGTTAATGGTCATTTTTGTTCAGTAGGGATGTCTTGTCCTTGCGCGCACAGGATGGGTGGGGGCAAAAATGCTGGTACAACTTAATCAAATTTTAATTTCCATTTGTGTGTTAAGAAATAAGGACAACAGTTAAATGGTAAAGACACAGAAGAATGGCTGAAAATTATGTTTTGAAACCTTGCATGGGAAAATTAACAGCGCTAATCCTTGCCAGCAAACACAGACAAAGGGTAGTTAAGAAAATGGGGCATCGCAGAAAAGTGTGATTACATCATACTAAAGCGACCTCCACCGTGTGGCAGGATATTTGGCCAAATGTCAGTGTTCAGATTTGTTACCAAACCCTGAATTTAACAGATGCGTGAAACCTCATCGTGTCATGAGACAGAAAGGGAAGCTCTCACAACTCTACCCAGTGGAGCAACAAAAGACAATCTGCCCCCTCTCACTAAACTCACTTATATTACTAGCTGGGAATACACAACCGAAACCAAATATACAAAATTAGGAAATATGAACACTTTCGCATGTATTAAACTTCCTCTCTCTCGCTTTATTAGTAAGACAGTAAATACGCAGTGAGTGAGAGGATGGTTGTCTTTTTGTTTAAATCAAGTTTAGACTAGATACATAAAACACTGACTAAACTAAGAATGAGAATTTTTAAAATAAGTGTCGAAGGCCGCGTCTGTGAAAGCTCAAATGTTGTTTTAGACGGAGAAAATCGAGAGTTTGAACATTACATTTGACTTGAGCTGCACAATGTGGCCAGGCAGGCGGGGAGTGGCGTGCACCTAACGCTAGCACGCCAGACAAAAACAATTTAGCCTGGCAGCCTGTGAATTTAGGATATAACATCACCAGCTACGGCGCCACGTCTTAACAAGTTGGTTGTTTACGAGGCGCAAACAAGTCACTGCATCTTACTGGATCAAGTTATTCACGCAATTAGAGTAAACAACAATAACGGGCGAGTTGTAGCATGCAGTATGAGGGGCTTTTGTTTGCTAAAATGCCAGCTTACCAGTTGCTGCAGTGAAGCTGTCGGTGGTGCCGCTGACCACGCGTTTCTCTCTGGATACAATGACAAGGCAATCCTTGGCACAGACACGCACCCGCTTCTCTCTTCAAGGAGGAAAAAAAAAGAAGAGAGGAAATTCCCGGGAACGCGCAACTGGGCGGGGCCACGGACACGCCCCTGAGGACCGGAAGGACGCCACTGGAGGAAAATTTTAAAAGATTTTTTAAGAACTGACATGACAAGAAAATTCTGTTTTTAAGCGTTATATACCGCAGAAAAAATAATCTTAAGTTTTAAAGACCATAGGCAATATATGTACATATATATTAAGGTTGGGTTCAGTCAATATTTAGGTTTCCTCATTTTTGGCAATACACAAAATGTACAAGGTAAAATTAAAGCCACACAACCTTACGACATACCTTACAGCCACAGTGTGTATCATTTTTTTTGCCGTGTATGTGCTGAACATGTATTTATGTACATGTACATCTGTGCTGACCTTTATACTTTGTAGGCTACTATATTTTTTCCCCCATTTTACATGATTTTCCATTCTTCAGTTCATCAGTTCACACACACACACACACGCACACACACAGAGCTGGTGTACAAACACACTGCAGGTGTGAACCTCAGTCACTTCGTGTGATGCCACTTATACCCCATAAAGTAGGCATCACAGACACAAAGTTACAAGACTACTTTGTATACACACAAAGCAATGTTATAGTGACATTTTCTCAATATTTATGAAGAGTTCAGTTGAAGAACATAACCAAATTCTTTTAATTGAAAGATACAGTTATGCTTTCATCATCAGGACTTCAGAAAAACCAGTGAACCTTGCAGGAAGCAGTCATCTGTATGTAAATGACACCTTGTATGCCTGGTGATAGGTGTAATACAAGTGTGACATGAAGGGGAAGTTCCCTGCAGCAAGTAAAGTAATAAAAACTCTGTGTGAGGAACTTTTCACTTTCAGTCTCCACTAAAATTCCCCTGTATTTTGTCTTATCAAGTGACACATTCTCTAGATCATAGCTATTACCATTTGTCAATGATCTTTGGCAAAAGTACAGCCTCACAAATAGATCTGGACTGTAACTAAAAATGTTTACAGCAAATTGAAAATGATATATTTTGTTCTCTAGAAGCAATTCTGCAAAATCTAATAGTTTTGGTAAATGTGACTGTTTATAGAAAGATGAGGTAGAATTTACCAGAGGCTCTAGTTTCCCAGGTGAATTCCAAAGCAAGATGAAGACCACATATGGAGCTTTGAAGTACTTCCCCATATAAATGTTTTTTTTACTTCTCAGAGAACAATATACCTTTGTACAATTCACTACTGTTGATAAAAGTAGTGTTGTGTTTGTATTTTAACCTTGGGAAGTTACCTTTAGAAACATGCCTGTGTGCGTCAAGACCTGTAAGCAGACACTGGGTTTTATTCATCAGCCTGGTTTTTTTTGTTTCTTTTTACAATTTTTTACTGGAAACACTCGAACATCTCAAATTCAAATACACCAAGTGAAAGTGCCCATAAAACTTTTTCAGCATGTCAAAATACTGATACTCCACGCATTTTAAACAACTGTTCCTGAGGCTTTCATCAAAATGCATTCATGGATTTTGCTCGTAAGACCTCAGATATCTCAGATGTCAATCCAAAGAAGAATAATAGCACGTTCTAAGTCTTCTTTTCAGGGTGTACTCAGTCTTTACTGGATACATCTTCATTGCGATAAATGTTGCTTTGCTTCATCAAGAGCCTGAAATGTGGAATGACAAATATAAGTCATCAAAAAATATCTTTCAATGATACTCAGAAGATGGGAAAGGGAAACAGATGACAACAGAGTGGGAACCTTCTGAATGGCATTCATGGCAGAGTCGTCTTCTTGCAGTTTGGCGTAGGTCAAGGCTCTCTCAAAGCTGGCGACACAGGACTCAAAGTTTCCAAGTTTCACTGATATTAAACGGGGGAAATTACTATTAAAGATCAGGTTGGTAGTTTGTATAATGAGAACAGCATTACAATACTAGATAGTTCAAAAAGTTCAACATCAAGCAAATAAGATGACGTGTTACTATTAATTTCTACTATAAAGTAATAAAATCAGATTAAGAATTACTTTCTGATTGTGCCACCAACACATTGGCATTTATCTGCCATTTGTCATCAGCAATTTCATCAGCTGCAGCAACTGAACGGACGCCATAGTCTCTGGCCTCTTTGTAGCGATTAAGCTCCAGGTGACACCGACCAATCTCGTGAAACAGCCAGGTCTTCTCCAGACCACCACGGATCAGGGGAATCTTCTTTTCCCAGCTGAATTGTCAACACACAGAGAAGGAGAAGAAATAAATATAATGTCACCAATAAACAAATCTTCCACAGTCATGCCTCAATATCAAACAATAAGAAAGGTGTGAGTAGAAAAGACAATCATCAAAATAGCATGTTCTGCTAATAACAGTCATATCACATATTTCACAAGTGCGTGAGATATTTCTTTATTTACTCACAACTCAATGGCCTGTGTGAACTGTCCAATTCGGGCATAGACTCGACCAATGTTGTCCAGTGCCCTGGACATTGCTTCTGGGAGTTTGCTGTTGATAAGAAAGATTACTTAACATATCATCTATTTTTGTTATACTCTCACTCCTCCTTTTCTATTTCTTCAGATTCTCACCACTGTTTAGCCAACTCCAAGTCTTTTCGATGGTGGTCTAATGCTTTGTCCATATCTCCCAGGTCGATCAAAGCATTCCCAATGCAACTGTGCAGGCTTCCCAGAACTTCTTTTTTATTAGGTACCTCCTTCTCTGACCATCCCTGTACGGTCCTCATGACTTCTTTTGCCTTCTTGAGACTACCCTCTGCATTTCCAGATGTCAACTCTTAAGACAACAAACAAACACAGAGCATTTTTAAGTTAAATAGAAAAGCACCAAGCTACAAGTCCAGCCAGAAACCTAACTTACCTGCATCAATGTCATCCAGGCTCTTGAGCAGAAACTGGGCAGGTTCAGAGGGTGCACTGGGACGGAGCTTGCTACATTTTTGTTGCATGAGCTTACGTTCCCTTTCCCGTGCGCAGATGGGTTTCTCCTGGTTCCAGAACTCGGTGCAAGTGTCAAGGTATGTCAGGCAGCTCTGAATGACGTCCTGCAGTTGTTCCCCGCCCTTCGTCTTGCCTTTGACCAAGTCTGCAGATCATTGCAGAGCATTTTTAAATATCAGTCCATTAAGAGTGAAAAAGATCATTGTAAGTGGGTTTAAATAAAGATACTGAACAGTAAGGAATGGTGGACAAATCTAATAGTTAACACTTGAAGCCACAGTGAAAGCAAATTTCATTTAAACTTTATTTAATCAGGTAGTCTCATATGACAGATATTTAGAGACAAAGGCATAGTCAGATACGGTTATATAATGGCACAGTACCTTCATCTTTTAGCAGGTTTTCTAGATATTTCTTGTCACTGTAAAACTCTCCCAGCAGTTGTTTGGTTGTCTTCTCACTTTTAGGGGTCTTCTGTGTCTGCTGTTTTTTCTCCTTCGTCAGATGCTGAATAGCAGTAATTGGCTGTGCCCTCTTTACAAGTCAGTCATTCAGAAACATAATATTGTGCTTCATGAGGGGGGTAAGGTTGAACATTACATACAAAAAACTGTTAAGTCTATGGTGACCCACTGGTCAGAGAAGTGATCCTGGATAAGACACAAATACTGTGAGGGAGATATTTTATTTTCCCTGCGACAAAGACTCACCTCCTCATCTTTCTGGAGAAATGATAGGTCTCCCTTAATCTCCAGTTTTACAGAGGGGCCTGTAAGATTGCAGAGAAGAACAAATGATTTAGATTCTAAATATGAGGCATGAGGAGGATATTCATTTGCTGCAATTACAAATAAAAGTCACAAAACAGTGTTTAATTACTCACTGCCAACAGAGTTTTCTATGGCTTCCTGTGCTTTCTGGATACCCAGTCTGAACTCCTGTATTTGTGGACGTAGCTTTTGTCCTCTGTGGTAAAACACCAGTGCAAATTCAAATTCTCCCATATAGTATAAAGCCTCTGCTTTCTGGTACAATCCCTTAAAAATCACAATAAAAAATACATCTTTATAAGCCTCACTTTCCAAATGACAAAATATTTACAACAGGGTGTTGACTTGAGGGCTGTATTCAGTCTAGATAGTGCAAAGCAAGAACATGAACATTTCTGTAACCTCCTGTTTACCTCGAAAAATGTCTTGTCTCCTTTGAGTGAAGACTCTGCATCTTTTAAAGCGTTTTCAGCTTGACCCATCTTCAGGTAACATTTGGATCGGCCGACATAGCAGTTCTTCTCACCAGGTTTTAAAGTCAGTGCCTAAACAAAGACCAAAACAATTCATTCGCGCATACATTTAAAAGTTGCACTGACAACCTTGGATAATGTGTCCTCGTAGTTATCACCACAACTTAAGGACAAGGACAACGTGCTTGGGTGACGTTAGCTAGGTCACTAGTTTACTTACCGTTGTGAAGCTTTCTATAGCCTTTTTATACTCTCCTTTCACGTACAGCCATTCCCCGTCGGCCATTAAGGTAGAAAATACACCCTTTGGCTTTTCACCGTCGTGGTCTCCCTCTGTGTCAAACATTTTTAGGCACTTTTAACTTAGTTTTCAGAGCGACACTTAGAGCCAATTTATCTCTGGGAGGTATCTAAACGCATTTAACATCCGGTATCCTAGCAACCACACCAACAAACTTGAGGCAGGGAAACAGCGCCCTCTGGTGCCCGTGTGATGCAGTACAAAAGTCATTTTTTGGTATGACCATACATACGTGTTGATAATAACCTTATTATTAATGTTGAGAGAATTATTGATACAGATACTATTTCACTAAAACAAAATGAAACAAACAGTCAAGGGGAAACCCAGAGGAGGCCAACTTTATTGACATGGCTGGTACTTTTCAAGGGTAAAGAGAGGATGGTTTCACCATAAGGGCAAAAAACTATGAGAGCAAAGATGAGGATGCTTTTCTTTTCTTCACGAAGGGCACCAAGAGAACAACACACTCATCAGGAAGCAACTGAACATTACCAGGTTTCATCATCACACAGTGCCTGACCTTCTTATACAATGGCAAACACATATCACAGTTCTATTCTTATGCCTTCCTGTTATATTGAGTAAAATTAGACAGCTTGCATCACAGTCAAGGAACACAAAGAGCATGATCTATTTCTGTGCAATGTTTCATGCAGACCAAGCAAAACAATTATCTTCCTGAATTTGTGTAAAAGGGATGCCCCTGATCGGTGCTGCTTTCAAACTTTGACATAACAGAAAAGTGTCCTCATCTTACACCAATGGTTCTATCAGACAGCAAATTTACAATAAATATACATATGAAAATAAAAAAATGGAAAAAAATAATCAACTATCATCACAAATCAACACTTTACATTCCAGTAAAATGTACAATGCAGCAATCTGTGAATGGCAACATCAAACATAAAACCTGTGACAACAAGAGGGAGGTGGACTTTGCTGGCAACAAAGCCAGCGCAGCTGTCTCCACTGCCATCTTTCTAGTGTGCTTCGGCTGTACTGTATGTGTAGGTCTAGGCTCCAGCTGTTGTGAATTTTAAAAAATGCTCAAGTGCTCCTATTGGCTTATGACAAGGAGGCAGTTTTCAGTGCGAATTCGTAGCAGCCAACTGTCTGTCTGTCTGACAGATTCTTCAAAAGGGGGGTAGGTGGCGCTTGCTCATTGATTTTCTTCAGAAATCATTAAGCAAGTTACTAATTTTCATGCAGAGAATACCCCCTCAGCAGTAAGTTGAGACGAGCCGGATAATAGCTTGCTCAATGCTCAGTTGCATCTCAAGAGTTTTCCCAGGATGTCACTTCCTACATGGTTCCCTAAAAGCTCTGATACAATAGCTGCACAATCTCTCCTCTCTCAAAAATCCAGAAAATATTTGGACCAGTGTTGCTAGCCATTACTGACTTTCAAGTTTGTTTCATTCTGGAGGGAAGAAAACCAAATCCAAAACCAGTAACGCTATCAACTCGGACTGAGCCGCCTTGGTGTCCTTGCTATACGGGCTTTAAATCGTTTGCTGCATGTGGTCATTAGGTTGCATTCATTCAGTCAATGGCATAGACAAGAATCTGACTTGCAGTCAGTCATTAAATACGGATGGTGGGTCTGGGGGTTGACATTGTTGAAAAGTCCTGATGTAGTAACTGTTTAGGTAGACGAATCTTCCAATTAACCAAACTGGAAGAAGAAATTTCCTGGTCCAGATGCTGAAACAAAAGGACAAACAAGTCAATAAATGAAATACATTTACTGCAATCTCAAAATTAGAATATCATTTGAAGTGGCTGACAGATGTTTGTATACAAATAGAACATAAATTACCCTCAAAACTAAAACCTCCTGGGCCTCCAAAGAACGCCTTGAAAATGTTGTTGGCATCAAAATCTGGCAGAAATAAAATACAAATAAGAATGAGCATCAGCAAAGAGAACTTCCTTACAAACTTTCTCACTATAAAAGCAACTGCTGCTTCATAATAAAAATTTGGATTATTGGCTCAGACATGACTTTGAACTTCAGTCTGTTCACCCTCGAGACCTCCCACCCCAAGGCTTGCCCAGGTGCTGACCTCCCATGTTCATGCCGTCATCCTCCAGGTCCTGACCGCTGTCATAGCGAGACTTCTTCTTTGGGTCTGAGAGCACGCTGAAAGCCTCGCCCACCTCCTTGAACTTCTTCTCCTCTTCTTTTTGCACCTCAGGACTAGCACTGCTGTGACGATCTAAGGAAGAGGGGGAGAATAAGACACCACAATGAACAAATGTCAACTAGCCTGAGGGTTATGTATAAAATCACAGTGGGTGGAGAAATAAAGCACCTGGGTGATGTAAAAGTGCCCGTTTGCGATACGCTTTCTTGATCTCATCTTCTGTGGCATTCTTATCCACCCCGAGCACTTTGTAGTAATCTTTCCGCTTGCTTTTCTTCAACTCCAGCTGGGCATTTTTCAGGAGATGCTTGTGTTCTATGGAATAAAGAAAAGAAAGAAGAGCCAAGTAAATAACAACACAAGGGGCAATGTTATTAAAATGGTAGAAGGTAGCAAAACACTTTATTCAAAAACAACAGTGAGTAATGAGAGGAAATATCTGTGCTGAATGCAGAAATCTGAGTCTCACCTTTTGTCTTCTCTGTCTGGTAAACCTTCTCATAGTCTCGCACTGCCTCCTCATACTGCTCTGTGTCCATATAGCTGCCACACAGAATGAACAAGTCTGTCACTGTTTCTTTACCAAGTCTGAACCATAAAATACGAGTGTAGATAACAATAATAATACTGACTTCTGTTTGTCCGGGTCTGTAAAACAAATACAATATAACTTGCTAACTCTATTAACAGCAGAGTTAGACATCTTAGACATACCACTGCGCTCTCCGTAAATAGGCCTTGATGTAGGTCTCATCCAGTTTAATGGCCTTCGTGCAGTCTTCAATGGCCTGTTCTAGTTTCTTCAGCTTTCAAAGAAAAAGAAAAAAAAGTGTGAGCATGCAAAGCAGAGATAGAGACTGAAAAGTAGTGGCCTAGTTCTCTTGATTTGGCAGAAGAAAGTTCTGAATACTGTCATGGGGACAGAATGAGAACTCTGTGCTTGTGCTATGAATTTGACTAAATGAATGAGGGCTTGTGTATTTGTTAGGTATGGTTAATGTCTTGCATACAATTACATCACCGCAAGTCTATAAGGCTTTGTTCAGAAAGACTGCCTGCACTATTGCAGATAGTCTGTCTGCATTTGCAAGTGATCAGATTGCGTTTGTGTGTCCAGACATCACCAACCTATCTGCCTGGGTTGCTGTAGTAACGATGTAGGTGTCAGTAACTACATTGCTACCGTCACTTATATTTGAAGTCTTCTTTGTGTGTCATGTTGTGTGGCTCAAAAGACACTTTGAAATCTGGTTTGAGCAGCCAGAGTGTCTGGACTGAGACATCTGCAGAGAGTATTTCAAACCAACTCCAAATGGGGTTTGGATCTGATTAGCAAAAATTGCATTTCTTCTGGATTTTGTCTCTCATCCAGGTCAATCTGAATACCTATGGATATGCCAAAAGCATACAAAAAGCCTAGCATCTATCTAGAATTAGAGTCTAGTTCTAGCAGTCACACTTTGGTTTTGTTTATGGTTCTGTCCTTATCTTCATCTAACAGACACAAGTCTCACTCTCTCCTAATCTGCTACTTTTGGTGTTTTTTTAAGAGCTCTTCATTTCCATGTCACCATGTCTTATGATGTGAACCCTATCCACCTTTATGGGACAATTAGACACACATTACAACTCTACTTGACTTTTGCTCAGTAATTAAATTGGATTTTATGTAAATGTGTTGTCAAGGACTGTAACCTTTTTTTCTCACATGACTGGAATATAAATACTTAATCTCAAATGAGAAGTGTGAATTATCTGCTCAAGTGTTCTGGATTCAGTATGCTCTGAAATGGCCATTACTGTAGATGTGAACATCCACTCACAATGAAAAACAATGTCAGATGTTGGTGCCAGCATCTCTCTGTGCACGTTCCTTACCTTAGATCCAACAGTGGCCCTATTACAGTACAGCTTGGCATTAGTCTTGATGTTGTTGGGGTCTATTGTTAGTGCCTCAGAGTACAGCTCATAGGCAGCCTCAAAGTTTCCCTCCTTGAACGCTTTGTTCCCCTCCTCCTTCTTGGCTTTAAGTGCTTTCGCATTCTGGGAAAACAACACGTAGGAAAATCTTAAAAAGCTACTCTGAGCTATCTTAGCAGTGGTAAAAGCCAATCTGACTTAAATGGATGAAAGAAAACCACAATAGTATGTTTACTTAGGCCACTTTACTCCATTAACAGCCTTTTAAAGCTATATTCTTAGGAAGTCACACAAAATGGTTTAATTGGTTCATAGAACTGTTTCCCTTATCCCCTGTTTCCCTTATCTACTGAATTACTTACTCTGCACGCGAGCCGAGCCTTGTCATGGTCAGGAGCCATACGCAGGGCCTGAACAAAGAACTGGACGGCCTTATCAATGCAGTCCTCATAGTAAAGACAAAGACCACGCACGTACAGTGCATCTGCATTAGTGGAGTCCATTCGCAGAATATCACTGAGTGGAAAAAAAATCAATATTAATGTTAAAAGGAAACACACATATTTAAAAAAAGACTGCAGTAAATTGTGGAATCTATGCCTCTCTGCAGTGATGAGACAGTGTCCAAATATGCAGTGGTGTAGCAACTGAAATGTAAATGTGGTAACAGACTTGTAAATAATGGAATGAGGGCACCAGCAAAAGTTGTTCATTGCTGGCTTTAAACAGTTAGAATGTCTTCCCCTACCTCTCTGAAAACAGAGAAAGCATCACACAGTCCCTGAAGGCACTCCCCAGGGAATCTTCATTTTCAAGGCAACTTAACACAGTAGGGTGATTGTAAGGATGTGCCATTTGTAGTGTTGTGACTGTGAATTTGTGATCAGCTTTATACTTCTTAGACCCATGTGCCAAACTTATAATAACTCTTTAGAAACATAAAAGCACAAGGCTGTGCATATAGTTTTTAGAACCATGGATTTCTGGCATAATTAATCAAAGATCAGTCAATAAATCATAGGAGACCCGGCGCAGTCAGTCCCCAAAATTTAATAAGATTATAATGGCTGTACGGAATTGTCTGACTTTCCAGATCTGTCCATTTTACTTATTTCAAATCACACATCACTGTTTCCCATTTCTACAGAGCTCTGTGATATGAGACTGCTAATCTGTTGTATCTGACTGATAAGTATTTTACTAATATGTCATAATGAAAAATGTATGGATTTGGTAAGAAATGATATGGTACATGCACACACTTGTGCTTTATTCTACTTTCACTCTGTGATCATTGTGACAAATTCCAATGATATCCAATAAATAAGGGAATCGCCAAGTATTTTTCAAACATGCATTCTTACCTGGCTACAGACTGAGCCTCAGGGTACCGTCCCAGCAGGGCTAAGCACTCTGCCTTCAGTATCTTAAACCTGTGACAGGCTGAGGCAGACTCCAAGGCACGGTCCATGCAAAAGACAACCTAGAAACAACCAAGGCATATTTGCGGTCTGTGTTGCTTGACATGGCAGTTACTGGTGACATACTGCACCACATAAATGACAAAATGAAGTAACACTGTGGCCACTGAGTAGCTTACCATCCTGAAGTCTCGCTTCTCAAATCCAATCTCTGCCATTCTCTCATATTCAAGGATAGACTCTGCATTCCTCAGCTGCCAAAGGAATTTTTGGTATTTAGTGACAATGGAAAAAAAAACCTCTAGTAGTCAGTTGACTTCATTGCCTTATAACTACTACTGGTCTCTCTTGTGTGCTATGCTTAGTGATTGTAAAATCTGGTCAATATAAGCAGCAGCAATGATTCTCCGAACAACCTCAAACTTGCATCCTGGCTTGCTCATTAGGAACTGGCAGTAACTCTAGCTGATATCCTCTTAAACTGCTCAGTATCACAGATTTTTGTGCTTTATTTGCACTAGCTTGGCCAAAGCTCATCTAATAGTGGATAATCATGTCCAAATTGTCAGATCAGGCTCTCTGACACTGAGGCCAACTCACCTCCTGCTGGGCCTGGCTGTTTTCTGGCTCCAGCTCCAGAACCCTCTGGAAACAGCGGCTGGCAGCCATAGCATTGCCAAGAGACAGGTGGCACTTGCCCTCTCGCAGATGTCCCTGTGGGGAAAATTCTTAAAGTTCACAAACTGAATAACATCCCCACTATTTAAGAGTGAGAATCTAAGTGGCAACGTTTAAGGGTGGGAATCTAAGTTTCTTATTCTTTCTTCTGTGTTATGTGAAACACTGTTTATACATTTTAAAAATTTTTACGCAGATAAAAATAAAGTTTGATTTATTTATTAATTGACTGACATTAAAGAGCCACTCACCGCTATAGGGAAAAAGATATGCATGCATAAAACTGGTCATTCCTATTTGAACTAAAAGTTGTATAAAGCTTGTTCAAAGCTCAAGTTAAAGTTCCCAAGTAGAGTAGCTGTTGCAAAGGAATGTCTAGCTGAACTTTTTAGCACTGTAAGACAATACATGAGAATATTTCAAATTGTATAGAATGTAACACCTTGTTTCCCACAACCTACCTTCATGAAGGTGTTATCTAGTCGTACTGCTTGTTGGGAATCCTCTAAAGCCTCTCTATACCGGCACAACATCATTAATGTGGCTGCCCTGTTTCCATAATAACTTGCATTCTTTGGACACATGTCTATATATAATAAAAAAAAAAACAAGTTAGTTGACACCACACTAAAGTTAGACAGAATTCAAACTATTGTTGTGTATCCAATACAGGAGGTCAACATTATCTCCAAACAAAAGGAAGACTAACCAGAACTATTTAGGAATATTTACCTATGGCCTTGGTGTAATAATTGAATGCTTCTGCATAATCCTTCTTGATATAAAAGGCATTGCCTTGCTCTTTGAAGCCCTCCGCTTCCCTGTGTAAAAGTGGGAAGAAAGACATAAGATAATCTTTATTAGTCCCACAATGGGGAAATTTACATGAGGTTAAATGCAAATTTAGCACAGAAGTCTGAGAGGAGTTACGATGAGAACAGAGCATGAGTGTATGTGGCTGGGTTTACACTTTATTCTTTACACTTAAATCTGAGCATCACATTCATAATCACCTGTAAAGAGTACATGTCCAGGATGGTGAATAACAATGCGCATCAGAGACTTCGCTGGCCTGAGTTAGCTAAACATAGAAAGAGCCAAACCAGCAGGGCAGAAGTGTCTACTCCAATCAAACACGTAGCTATTTTGTGAAGCAGACAGGGAGAGCAGAGCCAGGAACATATGACACCATGCTGTGGGCCACTGCCATTACTTTTTTTGGAAGCCTTTCATGTTTTACATCACGACCACACAGTGAGTGAATGGTGTCATTAACTAGTTAGGCAGCTAGTCACCATTCTAGAAATACTGCAATAATGTGAAAGCAGTACTTTCGGCCCGATCAACTTTTAAAATCGACAAATAGCGGCAGATTTGCAGATATTACAGTGTGTCCGACTGTAACCCAGAAATCCAGCACAGGAGCTAGAAATCTAAACGTTATCCGGGGCCAAATTTAGCTAAACAGTTAGCGGCAGCGCGGTACTTAGCGACAAGGAAATTAACATGGCACGGACTTTTGATGGCACATATCAGCATAAGACTTCGTTGTAGATGTGCTTCTGCCGCTGACAACACAGCATTAATATGTCATACCTTTCTAATTCTTCGTCGCTGAGCAGGTCCATGTCAGGGTCCATGTTCACAGCATCACAGTTCTCCGTCGCCATTTTGCCGTCAATGGGGAGGGGCGGGGCCACATTTCTGCAGTCGTTACGTACACTGTAAACAGGAAGTTGTCCGCTAGGTAAGGAAAACAGCTAGCTTGTAATTAAAATTTCGTTTTAGAACAAATATATATATCCCCACTGCTCTATAATAACGACATATGGATATTTGGATACTAGAATCTAAGGCAGTTTAGTCAGTTTCACATATCATTAGCGACTTGGTCTGTAATGTCGTGTAACTGTCCGAAAGCTAATGCTAAACTATTTGGTAATGTCATATACCGTAGACTGTAACGACATTAGCATAACGCAGCTAGCCAGCGTTTCACGTTGTAATATATATGACTAATGATTTTCTATATTTGCTATTAAGCTATTTATTATTTCTATGATAGTGAATGCGTCTAACAGAATTAACAGTAGCAACGTAGCTATCCATATAACGTGTACTACAAAGCTGTGCTATGCAGTTACACTGTAATAAAATACTTGACGCAACAATTTTCTGTCTCTTCAGATTTTCGGACCTGAGAGAAAAAGTCATGGGCAAAAGCTGTAAGGTGGTTGTGTGTGGCCAAAGTTCAGTTGGTAAAACGGCTGTTTTGGAGCAACTATTGTATGCCAACCATGTTGCAGGTATGTTTGTATATAACAGTATTATATTACATGACGTCCATTCATTAGTTCAAATAACACTGTTGACTTTTTTTGCTGCGAGGTCAGTATTTCCCACGAGGCATGCCAGCTGCAGAGCAATTGGAAAGCTTTACAGTGGGCAAACAGCACTATTATGCTTTGGTCACAATTGCTTGGATGTCACGAGTTTTCTGTGTAATTAGTGGCATTATGTACTTAAAATATTCAGTTTGACTGCCATGAATTTGTCTGTCTTTGCCTATCCACTGTCAGGTTCGGAGCCCATGGAGACCCTGGAGGATATCTACATCGGCTCAATAGAGACTGACCGTGGTACACGAGAGCAGGTGCGCTTCTACGACACCCGTGGGCTCCGAGATGGGATGGAGT
The DNA here is from genome assembly GCA_033238685.1 of Lates japonicus. Classification (NCBI taxonomy): domain Eukaryota; kingdom Metazoa; phylum Chordata; class Actinopteri; family Centropomidae; genus Lates; species Lates japonicus. Next base: position 4,366,496 of record BRZM01000007.1, read on the forward strand.
TTCCCCGACATTACTACACTTTTGCAGATGGCTTTGTACTTGTTTACAGCATTGATAGTAAAGAATCCTTTAAGCGGATGGAGGCACTCAAAAAGGACATAGATCGTCACAGAGACAAGAAAGAGGTGAGGACTGACCACATGTATATGCTTGGTACGCTTGGTTTGGGGATGCTTTCAAAAGCTGTATGAATTTAGAGGGGAGCAATTTAGAGACTCCAAAGGAATTCAGTCAGTTGTTTGTTCTGTACTCACAATTTTAGAATACTCTGTAATTTCCATTAAATTACATTTTTTTGGTTGCTATTGTTCTTGGGGATGGGAATAGAGTTGGGAAGCTGGAACTTATCAGCTATGTTGCCTATAGCAAGGGCCCTGTGAAGCAAGCTCTACAGCAAGAAAAATAGACCTGATGAATAGGAAATTAGAAAGAGGATAGCTTTAACGGAAGAAAATTCCTTCACATTATTGATTTTAATTTAGTTTCCTACCACAGCTCAAACTACAGCGGAAATACAGCAGATGTAGTGAGGTGTATTGATGCAGACAGTGTGAGAGACTACACTGCTGTGGAACTAACCTTATGATCTTGACTCACAGGTGACCATCGTTGTGCTGGGTAACAAGCTGGACAAGCAGGATGAAAGGAGAGTCGACTCTAACGTGGCCCAGAACTGGGCGAAGAACGAGAAGGTTCGTCTGTGGGAGGTGTCGGTGGTGGACCGACGCACTCTCATCGAACCCTTTGTCTACCTGGCGAGCAAAATGACCCAGCCACAGAGCAAGTCCACCTTCCCTCTCAGTCGCAACAAGAATAAGGGCAGTGGTTCAACAGACAGTTAAATGACCAAACACTGTTTTCATGTTGAAGAGGGAGGAAAAAGGGAGAAGAGGTGTGTTAAAGGGAACCTTGTTTTACTAAAGGATCAATTTTGATATCATGAAGGACTGAGAAAGTAAAAGTTGGCTTTTTAAGAATGTAGAGGAGCAATGAGAGGAAAGGCAGCATGATTGTATGGATATTTCTATGCAGTGAGCATCCATTTTATTGCTATAGCATCCATATTTCATGTTTTGGTGAAACACTTACTACTTTAATTATTACTGAGAGAAAATGGTGATCTCTTGATTTTATTTTGTTATATCAGCTAAGAAATTGAAGAATGTAAGGTGCTTTTGTTTGCCACCCCCATTTTATTGGGTTGAATTATGGTCAAACTGTTCATCCACATTCTTTATAATTACTGCTGTTGTTGTTGGGCCTACCACTACTGACAATCAGCATTTGATCTCAGTTTATACTCAAACAGTCCAGAGTTTTCAGATATCATAGATTCATGGTGCTCACTGTATAGATAAATTAGGACCCAGCACACATGCACACTGGCTACTGTTTTATATATGTACACACAGACTGAATCATAAATGGCACCAGTTTCAAATGTTACCTACATTTGTTGCATCACACAAATGCTGAATCTCACATTTTGTAAAAGTTATGATGAGTGACAGGATTTATTGAAATATTATTGATGATGTTCACTGTGCTGTTGGTCTGGAGATTTGTTACACTATATACAGTTTATATGTATGCAGAAATTCACTGTTGGATATTGTTGAGTGAATGATTGACATTCCTTACCACGCATGGCCTTCTTTACAGGCTTTAAAAGTTTAAATATGAGATAAAAGGTGTTCAGATGAAAGGCAGTTTCTGCGGGCTCAGGTGCTACTTTTTTCTGCTTGCTACACATTAAAAAAACATGGGGTACAATATACAGTAAAATGTCATATCTTTAACAACGTGACTCATCATATTATCAGTTACAGTCACTGCTGAAATTAAAGCTGGTCTGTTTATACTGAGCTGTAAAATAAAACCCATAAGAACACATAGACATTCACTGACCTGTTCATTCAGGGTGCAACATGAAGTCAAATATGTGCAGGGGAAATCTGTTGATATTGTCTTGAATATCATTGTGTTTGTGCCAGACTCAACAACATGTATCATTCAACTTTTTTGGTGAATATTTAGCATTAATATCTGTAAAATGTGTTCGCTTGATATTTGTTTGCGTGTTTTGTAAACAAATTAAAAGTATTTTTCCTGTGCCTAACCAGAATCATTTAATGTATGTTGTAGTTTGTTTCATGGCCAGTAGATGTCTCTGATATTCCAATAAAAGACTGTGGACGTTCTCATGAAATCAGTTAGTGGAAGCTGTTCAGTTTCATTTCAAAGGGAATATCAGTGTGTATCAGAACTTTAGGTTCTCTGCATTAGTCTGCATTAGTCTGTAATTAATCTCTGATTGCAACAATCCTTTACTGCATCTAATGTCAGTAATACATTGTAGTAATGTTTTAAGTATAACTTGGTGGTGTATGAGGGCCCATAAGAGACAAAGGAAAAAAGCACAAATAATGTTATTATCTTAAAAACATGTTAAAAATCATGGAAATTAATTAAAAGATGAGTACATTGCAAGTAAAGTATTGACCGGCAGTTTATGTTATCATGTCTGCCTTGACTCTGGCATGGACATTTATGGTAAAAGAACCGTTGTTATATGAGCTGTATGTGAATCAGACTATTTCACTGCTATTCTTTGTAACAATCACATCAATATGAGCTGTACATATCTATTATACAACGAGGATGATATCAGCAATGTGTGATGCACAGAGAAGACAGTTGAGTTGAGGATATTTTGGAATCATGAGTGTTCACTGCCCCCCAGTGGTTGCAGTGGGAAACTGCAACAACATATAACACCTCCAGTAAATCTGTGCAAACATTAAACAAAAGAGTTAGTGGGGTTTCTAATGGTACTTGGCTTATGAATACATATTTACATTTTGTGCTAATTAATTATCTGTATTATTCTCACTGAAGAATGCGTACATGCTGACAACCCTGGTACCATTTCCTGAAAACAAAAATAGATATAGCTAATAACTAAGCATTTGTACAGCAACCTTACTCTGCACACACATTTCTTTGCTTAGGAGGATGCACCTACAATTTTTGAACACATTTAGCACTTCCATTCAAGGTTGAATGCACTTCCTGTAAACTGCTTTGGAAAAAAGCTTCTCCTTAATGAGTCTAATCTATTAAATGTCATTTAGACATGCATTTGAATTCTGAGTATGTGTGTCACATGTGGCAGTTGTTCCACAGAAAAGCAACACCAATTACTTTATTTAAAAATGGAGATCAGGAAGCCAAATAATTTGTCACGTGTCATGCAATAAACCTCCCTCAGTGATGGTTTTTGATGCAAACAAATTGCAAATCAAATCAAAAGTGAAATATTCATGGCAGATATATTCTGAAGAAACGATCCCCTACTGTGCCAGTGATTCACTGATTAATGGAAACTCTGGGATGTGATTTGTGACTACTAGTGATTCATACTGACAGAATTCTTTCATCCCTAAATTGACACTAAAAACGTCAGTGCATCCATGACAATCTGTGTACTGCTGCTCTACATATTTTGCTGTGCAGGATTTCTGCAAATCCAGAAAATTGGTTGGAAATTGTTCTATGCTACAGGAACATTAATTCATTTGCTGTTCTATATCTGGCAAAAAGTCACATTTATTAATTGTTGCACAAGCGTAAACCAGTTTGGGAGTAGTGAAAACAACCAGTCAGACAAGGTCAGAGATGTTTCAGTGGAGGAAATGATCTGCTAGTTCCACACAGGCGTGCCATTAATGCAAGATAATGAGAAAACCTCAAGTGGAACATTTATGAAATGATATTACGCTCACCTTAGTTTCCCCAGAGGGTGCTATCATGTACAATCTCATTTCAATCATGTTCTTTTTAATGACTACAATTGAGCCAGTGCACTGATGTTACTTCACTCAAAATGGTTCGGTTATTGCATCATACATTTGGACTATGACAGTACACTGTGGTGTTAATTTTATGTCCTTAAGCTCAAACAGTGAGGAAGAGACTCCTGTAAGTTGTCAATACATTCTCCTGTCAAAGCCTTTTCTGTGTAATGGCTCCGTGTCTGTATTGACCCACATAAAAAACAGAAAAAGAAGATTCACAATATAAAATGTGAAATACTAAGAGTGTGCCATAGAAAGGGATCGATTTGTCACTTGCCTTTGTGATTTATAAACCTTCCTCTTCCTTTAGACTGCACTGACCACAAAAGAGAAATTTCTACTTGCTTGTTACAGTCACAGGGCAGCAAGGCAATGCCCTTGTGTTGCCACCAGTAATACTCTTTTTCTGTTGCATGACATCGCATCTCATGACTGCAGCTGAGCATCCAGCTCTCCCAGGGGGCCTATAAAACAGATAACACTGTATCTTCCCCTTGTTTTTTTCTTTCCTTTTTTTTGTGAGGAGAAAATAGACTTCATCCCTGAAAGCTGCTGCACTGACCCTCTTTTCACAGCCCCCATCGTGAAGCGTCAGATTAACAAAACAATCCCACACAGCAGTGAACACAAACAGTTTAAATGGCAGTGCCACCTTTATTCTCTGTGCAATGCGGCCTTTTTTCTGTGGGATGGAAATATCATCTGCCCTTAAGCCATCAGTTATGTCAAATGTTAGTTGTCATGCTGGCTGCCCACGAGCGTCTGAGACAGATCATTTATACTGAGAGCACAGGACGATTTAATCTGGGATAAGTCAAGCTTAAAGCATTCTGAACCGTGCAAAAAAATGGAATGGAGTTATTGCTTATAGTATGTACTGAACTGCTCTGTGCGTCTGTGCATTGAGCGAGTACGTTGAAAGAGTTTGACAACTTTGACATTATCCAGGGGGGACATGCTGACACATTGTCTTCCCCCAGTCAATAGAAAGACAATTTAAGCTCAGTAAAGGGCTAAATAAAGAAACAGTGGAAGAACAAATTGATTTACTCCACTGTTCGACTAACTCAACCCTCTGTCTCCTTCTGTCTCTTTTTTGTGTCTTTTTTTTTACCTTCAGGTGCATCAATACAGCAGTATTGATGTCTCTTTGAATAACAGTAATTACCCAGTGTTGTTTTTGTAATGAATACAATGTAAATGTTTCACTGTAAATAACAAGTATTTCCATGATAATTCTGCAATACAGGAGGTAGCTACCATTTTAATATCCACATACAGCATATTTACATGGACAATACTGTATAATTACCTGTAAGTACATTATTGACTGTTGTGCATTTGACATTAATTTCTTTTGTGCACAAAATGTTGACATAATTACACCAATATTTTGATCATATTTACTTTATAGGCAAATTACTGTACATTATACTTTCCTACATTAATGTAACTATACCTGTACCACCAAATATATATTTAAACAAATATGTTCAAGTTCATGATACTAATTACAACAATTGCCTTGACCTTTCTGCTATTTACCCCATACTTGAAATATTAAGTAATGTAGTGCCACTACAGTACTTTTTACTGCTATTTACCCCATACTTGAAATATTAAGTAATGTAGTGCCACTACAGTACTTTATCAAATATATTATAATCTACCTCCCACTGTATTACATTATTAGTCATGATGATTAACGTGAAATCAATATTAAGCTATATATGGCTCAATATGGATTGGCCATGTCAAGTCCTGTGGTGTTTTTTGATTCTACATCATATTAATCATGGGGGGTGGTGGTGGCCTGGTGTTCAGGATGCATACACTACACTGTGACAGCAAAGTCTCGGTTCAATTCATCATCTTTGCCTTTCTTTCTTGTCCCCTCTTTGTAATCACCCACTTACTTTCAGTTAACCCGAGGTCTAGGTTTGTGTATACACACACACACACACACACACACACACACACACACACACACACTGAAGCTATGTTTATAAGACGTGACCCTTGAGTGAAGAAGCGGTGGCTGACCACAGCAGCAGGAGATAAGAGTGTCACTCCCTCCACTGAGAGCAATCAGATAAGATAATGGAGCAATACAGCGGATACACAAGTGTCACAGCTTAGCAAGGTCATCATGTCCTTCTGCCATATCACTGGCTTTAGTAAGTGCTGGGGATCCAATGGCTTTCCCTTTGATTGGCACCACAGGAGGTGCTGGACTTGATGTTCCTTATGTACTGTTTCCACAAAAGATGGGCTGGTGCAATGCCCTGAGGCGTAGAGGACAACATCAGTATATAATCGAAGGGCTCTCCTTCAAAAAAAAAGTAGAAAACTGGAAAATTAATACAGAGCTAAGTACATGATTATCTGGTGTGATAGATGAAAGCACTGAGTCACAGTTTATCACACATGATGAGTCCAGGGATGGTCCAGCTCCTCTGCTCTGTTTCACAGTGTTAAATTCGGCTTTGGGGATGATGGGGAGCACAGCACAACACAGACAGGCAGCAACACTGTATCATGTTGGCAAGCACACAGTACGTGATGAGTCTCAGTGAGCTTGTGTTCCACAGTCCAGGAGGATTTGTTGTTTAGTGTTAAATCTTTGTGCAGTGACTTGAACCAATCCAGAGTACAGCGTATTGTAGTGGCCATGTGGAGAATCATCTGTAGATAAAGGAGATTAACCTGTCTCCAAACCACATCAGCCACTCAGGTGTACTATGCCATCACTTCCTCTGTGTGCCACTGACGCAGCAGAGCTCAGATGTGGTAGCTTCAACTCGTTTCCATTTGCTTTTCGCCACTGTGTCTTGGCTAAACACCAGTCCTGCTGTCGCAAGTTGTTTCCTGAAATGGCTGGAAAATGAGAGGCTGTGGGTTGCCACATGAACAGATGCTGTGAGGGTGTCACTGAGAAGCCAGCAGACCTGCTCCTGCAAACTAAGGTTCATGGATAAAATCATTTCTATTTAAGCCGGACATTTCCAGACTCAGAACTGAATATGCTCATAACTAGTTTTATGAAACAGTGTTTTTGTTATTTAAAAAAAAATTCTGGTTATGATTGAAATGCACCAAACATGATTCAAGAACAAAAGAAAGGGCAACTTTTAGCGTCTTCGTGAATCTGAGCATTCATGTAGTCACTGTTTATTCAATAGCAATCATCTGCCTGAGTTTACTGTCTTTTTTTTTTCCTTTGCACACCCACGCACATATTGTAGTTTGCTCAAATATCTTAATCAAAGCACTGCCTTCTGGGATGCTGCTGTTTTCCAGTTTTACCCATGACGCACACACACATACACATTAAAACCATCTTTTACAAGTTCTAAAAGCTTTATTTTCCAAAATCCATCCCTTGTCCTCTCTAATATACAGCACAAAGTTGTTTTTTTTTTTTTTTTTTTTCAATCCATCCATGCGTACAGTGTTTCCTGCTCTCTAGAGCCATGGAGGGATACCCTGAATGGATGGTCATGTTAGCATTTGCTCAACCTGTCACCCCTGAGAAGGCCTGGCTAATGTGACTTTAGGATATCGTCTTAAAAAGGCCTTGAATAACGTTATTAACTCAGACACCGTCAACAAGGAGAAAAAAAAAGCTCACTCAAAAAAATTTTGTTTTAAATATTTTCTCTTGTCCTTTAAAAAAACATATTGGTAAAATCACGTAAATAAACAAACAAACAAAAAAAGAAAGCAAAGCATTTTTTCCTTTCCCTGTATGCCGTACAGAGCCTACAATAACATAATCTACTCTCTTCTATGATAGCAGTTCATCATGATACAGATAACAATAGCAACTCTGATAAAATCTCTATAGTTACTCTATGATTTCTACATATAATTTGCCTTCTCTAGATTCTTTATTTTAAGAAAAAGTTTCAGTTCTTTAGGTCAGAGTTCCCACTGAGCGATAGAAACAAACAAACAGAACAGTGAAGATTAAAGGCTGGCTGGTTCACTGAGTAGTGCGACTGGGGAGAATCACATCGGTATGGCGGGGAGACCCGGTGGCTTCGCTTACCCAGAAAGACTTGGGGTTTCCTTAAACAGAAATGTACATAGGATCAAAAGGTCTTGTAGAAGCACTAGTACTGGATGGCAATTACAGGGTTTTCACGACAGATGGCACTGCTGCATCACAGACAACTATACATATTGCACAATGAGAAATGCATAGGATTTGCTCCATTACTGTAATTCAAGAGAACATGATTTGGTATGAGTGTTGAAGGGAGGATGATGTGCGCACTCCGAGTCCTTATGAGACCTTGCCAACAGTCAATTTTTTTGGCAGAGGGAGGGTTGAGTGTTAGTATATCCTGGGTGGGAGGGGGGTGGAGATGGCACACAAGCATGAACAGCAATATGACAGCTGATGTTGCACTTGTGACACTTATCCCGAACACTTGTCTCTGACGTAACGTTGTTTTGCTCAGTGGAAGTCGTACAAAAGTTCTCCCGCTCCACTAAAAAGTGAAACAGCAATGTCATATGGTGCTGAAGCACCCTCTCTTCGCAGCAGCGAGAGCAGCTATAAATGGAACGGCTCAGCCCCAGAGTCACAACATGTGAAGACTGACCATGAGCATCAAGCATCAAGGGCAGCACCGTCAGGACAACCCATCATTTCAAATGACTCCTCACTGACAAATCAGAGTTGGCCCTTGGCTGTGTTGGAGTACATAATACATTGTTACAGGTGTGTACAGTATAGAATAGATAAAGCCATTGACACACTGAAAACACATCATAAACATAAACATACCGAATGTATTGCTTTAAATGTGAGACTTGTCTAAGTCATGGATAAACCATAAAGTGATCATTCTCACCTGATTGTTTTTTTTTTTTCCCCAAAGCAAAAATCTCACTGAAATTGACATGGGATTGTAAAAACATACACCTAGAGCAAAAAAAGGTGAATATCAACACAATTTTCATTGCTTTTGTAAGTAAATCAGTTTTAAGGTGCTTTTAATGTGGTTGCCATGGCACTGTTCTTTGTTCCCTCCCACGCTGTGCGCAGACACTGCAAGAGGATGTCAATCAAGTACTGGCTGAGCAGCCTCCCCACCCACTGTCATCCGAACTTTTCACTGAGCTCTGAAATCCCATCAAGTCTTCAAGTTATCCATTGTGTTTTCACTGTGTGTGTGATTGCGTGTGCGTGCGTGCGTTGGGGGGGGGGGCTTTCCCTGCTCCTCATCATCTCATGCTGAGATAACACCAGAGAAAATCAAGGGCAACAGTGAGGTGACGACAGCGGGGTGAAGGAGGAAGAAAAAGAAAAAAAGAGCAAGTTACAAGAGGGAGAGAAATTATGGCATTTTGCAACGTAAGACATCCGTGGCTGCAAAAAAATGGTTTCATGCCGCTAGCTTGAAGAGAACATGAAGTTCAAGCTGCATTGCACAAATGATGCACTGGAGCAAATAAAAAAATCATTCTGAAGACAGATTTGCAAATTGAAACAAAGTCAAGTTGACAAGCTGACCTTTTCTGGACCTTAATGAGTGCTTAATCCTGGGGATACAGGAAAGGGAAAAAAAATCTGGAGGGCTATGACTATGGCTGTGACTCAGAAAGAAAGAGAGGAAGAAATGTTTTTTATGGCTCACGAAAACAGTGTGTGGGAGAGGGCTGGAGGTGCAACATGGTGCTAATGGGGCTTTAGCATATGGACATACAGAATGTAGTTATAGAACCACATACCGCCCACAAAGAGGACTCATATTTAAAGTTGAGAAGGGGTCCTTGCTCAGAGAGTTGTTTGATAATGGCCATATCCAAGATGCAACGTGACAGCATCTGACTGCAGACAATCCTGTAGGTTTGTCCAGTCATACAGGAGTGTACCTCAGTTTCAGCTTTTTTAATGACCTACTGTTTGATCATCCCGCCTTTCATAAAACCCCACAACCAATAAGTTAAAAACATTTTAAAAGAGCATCAAGTAAAGGGACCTTATTTTGTGGCAACCACACTAAACATACATCTAGACTTGTCTATATTTGTTCTCTAATAAATTACACAATAATATCCATAATCCAAACCATGTTGACCCATGAAATGGCTATAAAAGCGGCCTCTGTGCACCAGTCACTGTCTGGAGGCCTGTCCTGCTCCTTAGGTCATGATAAGAGGAGCAGAAAAGAAGGCATGATAGGGGATCTTGGCCTTTATGATAGGAACAGCTCTCAGGCCTCACGGGCCTACTGAGCGTTAGGATTTGTGCACTGTTTCCATCTGAAGTCAGGTGGGCTGCATAGTTTGCGTGTGGCCTTTGTCATGTGGGTCACACTAGAGTCGGGCCTGGGGTTTGGTAAGGGGACGGGGAGGAGCTCAAATGGGAGGCGGGTTAAGTCTTTTAGTAGGGGGAGAAGATGATGGGTGTGTGTGTGGCCCGCAGCGGCCCCGGGGCAGGCCGAAACAGTGCAGGGCCCAGGAATGGGGTCTGGATGAAGGTGGTGGTGCCCACTGGGTGGCGCAGAGCCAGTGGGTTAGTTGCCACTGTGCACAGAGTTGGCGGGGTGAGGGGGCTGGGCAGGAAGCCAGTTGTCAAGCTCTTGGTCAGCTGCTTCTGCAAGGCCAGTTTGGTCTGGAGAAGACAGGAGGGGGAACGGTAAAGAGTGAGAGAAGAAGACAGTGAGGGTTCAGCATGTTTAGCAGGCAAACATGTTTCCCAAACTCATGGCACTTGTTTGCACGCATAGCTTAAGTAGAGGAATACATGTTCACACTAAATAACAGACAGAACTGCATTCCTGATAGCTTGTTGTATGATCACTCATCAGACATATTGTATATATATATATAATAGGCTAATGCTAGGACTACAGTATGGACACACTTTAGCCTATTTCAGTCAGGACAAGGGTTAAATGGCAGACATTTCCTCTAAAGTTCTGTGACTAAAAGGATAGTTCAGATTTTTTTAAAGGTGAAATGCTTCACTCACTGGTCATTATATTGATGCATGGACAGATGCATAGCTGAGATGAGATTTGCTAAGATCCTGTAGATGCACGTACCCCTGAGCTTTCATTTCAAACCATAATGCAACTATCATCTTTTTTAAATCAAATACTCACCCCTTGTAAGCTATAAAGTTGGGTATGAAAAGTATTTAGTTTGCTCTTTCACAAACAACAGAGGCTGTGTTAAGCTTCAAAGCAATGGTGGAAACAGTTTCTGCACTTTTGTATCACACACACTACTGTTTACTTGTAGTATATTTAGCAATTTATTGGCAAAGCCATACTGTAATTGTGTGGAACATACTGAATACAGATGAGTACAAATGAAAGGTGGCTTTGCTGCAAAGGTAATGCAGACCTCTCCTTATCATGGAACTATTAACAAACAGTAGGTCCATAGAGGTCTGAAAGGAAACTCAAGCCTCAGAAATTCACTTAAGATGCTGCATTTTCTTGTGGATGATTAAAATGTTTTTTTGATAGCTGTGTTGAGAATATTTTTGCAGTTTTTCCACAGACCTCCTACGGACTAAGCTAATGTCCATCCTTAGAGTTGCAAAGTGGGAGTGAAATGTTTTTTCCCCCCGTCCTGTATTCCCTTTTCAGAGATTTCTTTAAACCATTTCCTCAATGTTAGTGAACAGAGAAACCCAAGATGCTCCGGAATAATTTAACAATCCTGTGAACTTATGTCATCACCACCAGCTTGAATTATTTCAACTTAAAATCATGTTTTAACTGTTAGTTTGGTGTGGATGGCTCGAAATATTAACACCTATGAGGCTTAGCTGAAATGAACCATGAGAGTCATAGTTAACTTCTCCCTGGAAATTCTTATGTACACAGGTTTGTACCTTTGACCTGTCAAAGAAGCAGGTTTTTTCTGACATAGCTGCCAATCCTTTGTACTGATGATTAAACCAAGAGAGTTTCATTCATTCATTCATTTATTAACATTGTCTATGGGGAAAAAAGAACTGGATTTTTCCTCCACAACAAGTGGGGACCTGAAATTACATCTCCCACTTCCCAACTGTATTCACATCATCAGCAAGTAAAATGAATAGCACCTTATGTATAAACAAACAAACAAAATCAGAACTATCCCTTTAATATAAACATGATTTTGTCATTATCTCTGCTCAGTCCCCTGCCCGTGGCCAGGCCTAAAGTTCAACCAGCTGAAGCTCTCGCCCTCCAATCCAACCCCAGTCTCAGCCTCTCCTGCCACTGACCTGCGAGGAGAGAGAGGTGAGGTTGTACTGGCTGAACGCTTTCTTCATGGCAGACACAGCCACGCCTGCATAGCCACTCCATCTCACGTTCTGTAGGATGGAGGAGGAGGAGGAGGAGAAGGAGTATGGGGAGGAGGAGAGATGGGGAGGTGTATATATGACAGGAGCAGAGAAGTGATTAATCTGGAGTGCTGATTCAGGCTGCTGTTGTCAGAGCTGGTCAGTGGGGGAGAGCAGGACTATTTTAGACCTGTCTCAGGGGTAGGGGACTCACTGAGTACAACAGTGTGCTTAACCTCTCTGACAGTACAGGCACACAAGCATGCTGCCTTACTGAGACACAGAAGCCCCTAAGCGCACTGTAATGAGATCTGAGTGTGTATGTTTTTCTTAACTGTATGTCTGTTGGGGCTGGGGTCAAATCAGTTAACTGTAACGAAGATAAATTAAAACCACTGTTTAAAAATGCATTAGTTTACAAGCCAGACTGAATTTATTCCAATTTTGGCCCATGTGTGCAGCATGTTCAAGCATATCTGCTGTAAGAGAAAGACAATTATGTTTTGTTTGTGTGTGTGTGCGCATGGGTGCATATTTGCGTGACAGTGATTTGTTTGTCTGTGTCTTTATGCTAAGACTTACCGCTAAGCTGGAGCTTGGCTGGCTCTTGCTGTGGGGGGTAAATTTGGGCTTGGGTGGTTTTCCGGCCAGCCTATCCTTGTGCCTTCTGCTATTCATGTGCTGCCGAGACCAGTAGAGATACCATTAGTGAGCTAACAAGCATCTGTTGTAGCACAGTGGAGCAACTTCAAATGTTATCTGCTGAATTAATAATGGATACACATTGATCATGACTGAAGTGAACAGAAATTACATCACATTACTTTCTACCAGTGCCACAGTATCTCCCTCTCTGGATGCATTACTAACAGGCTTATATCCTCCTGGGATAAGGGATGTTTATGTAAGACCCGGTGGAATGCATTTAAGGCTAAAGCAGCCTGGGTGCTCACACACATGCCAACATATATCCTGTATCTTTTCCACGTTCCACTCCAGCCTCGGCAAAGTTTCCAAGACAATCTCTTCATACAGATGTAGTATTTAATGAACATCAAAAGAAGAGAAATTACCTCCCCAACCTGGTTTGATGCCAATGTATCCAGAAAATTAAATACGGGAGGCATTAGTAGCTTGCAGTAATGAGTGGCAAATAAATCCCTGCTCAGTGAAGAGCTTTGCAGTTAGTTATAGCATCAGATGATATCTGTCTAATGCAGAAAAATAGCTGCTGCTTGAAGGTACTCAGCACTCACAACCTGCTTTCAATGGCTTCATTCATGTGGCTGTAAATGAAACTACTGCTTTGATTTAAGTGCGCACACACACACACACATACACACACACACACACACACGTCCCCCATCGAGGTGATGTTAAAATGATCTCTTGGATTAACTGAAGTCTTTAAAATCCCATCATTCATATTTATCGTTTTAATACACGTCATCTCTGCTAGTTTTCATAACTGAGACATTACAGGTCAGTCTGGTCTAAGTTCAACATGTAAAATCAGTCTCTTGATGTGTGAGGTAATTACTAACTATGCACAGCCAGTTCTGTTTTCTGATTAATTCTGTGGCCACATCATCTGTCAGTGGAGGTGAGGTAATTATATGCACCATTTTCCCCACTGCCTGACATGACTGGGCCAGAGAGCTTTTCCCTGCAGAGACAACAGTACTTCTATGCCCTAATCCTATCAGGTTAGCAACACTCTCACTTAGTATGCCTCAACAAATCTGCAGGACTTCTCCAAGCTGCTGCTTCCATCTTCATCTTTCATTTCATACAGCACATGAAGGATACAGAATAGACCTTGAGTGATAGCTCTTGCTGTTTTGTCCTCCTACTCTGCCACTTTACAGCCAAGATTGTCCAATAAGTTTGATATATTGCCACATACACATCTCTGTTCTTTGTACATCACCATCATGTGTGTAGATCTACTCCACATCTATTCATTTGTACCAACTCCAAATTGGCCAGTTTCTGTTTTACAATGAAATATGACATAATCCACAATGTACACGACACAGTCTGCTATACATATATGTGGAATATATTCTAAATATTAATTTTACCTGGCTCAGCTGAGTCTCAGAGTTCACAAAGATCTCACACACTTCACACTGGAAGTTCTTGCTGGGCACCCCGACGCTGCCTTTGCTGCCCAGCCGCTTGCTCTTGCACCCTGCGCGAGCTGCCACCACTTTCCCCCTGCGTCGTGGCAGAACACTGTGACCTTCCAGCATTAGTTTGTGCTTTGTACCTGGTGGAGAGATCAAAGAGTTGACAGGTCTGTTGTGGTTCAAATTGAATAATATCACTAGCATTTATTTGATGCTCATATTCTAACATTTTTCAACCAACAGAAAGGGAGAAAAAAGTCATTTTAAAAAGCCCTTTACCGCTGTTATGTGCTTCCAGTTGAGAGATGGAGTTGACGGTCACTTTACAAACAGGACAATGAAGGTGAGCCTTGCTCTTCTTGGGGTCCTTGTCCTCATCCGTATGTGGCTCCCCATTTGTGCTGGATGTTTCTGCGTGGCTGCCTGACTCAGTGGTCAGGCCTGCGGCCTCGGCAGCCTCAGCAGCCTCTGGGGCTTCGGGGGCGCTGGTGTCTGAGGCAGTTTCAGAGAGCTGTGAGGAAGGCGAAATCTGAGGAGGGGAGAGGGTGACCAACTCAACACAGGAAACCTCGGACACTGGCGTCAGCATAACTGAGCTCCTGGGACTCTCCTCCAGCTTGGCCTCCAGGTTGGGTGGTTCTAGATCAGTTTGAAGACCTGCGTGAAACGGTAACCATACAGGAGAACATCAGCAAACTGTGGTTCATTTAACACAAGCTTATGGTAGACAGAACCTCCACTTTATTACAGGTTTGATTTCTGTGGTCTGGTACGTTTTAGCTTGGTGCAGGTGCTGGAGATGTGGGGAGTCAGTTAGCCTCTATCAGAACAAGAGAAATTACTCCAAAATTGTCCTATTAACATTAACACGTTATGTGCTTAAGTCGTAATCGTCATTATTGAGACAGGACATCTGGAGTGCTTCTGTCACCAGTGCGAACTGTTGATAGTCAGCTAATAATTCCAAACTGTAGGCTTGTTAAACTAAAATGCCTTGTTTTCTATTTCTACACGTGTTCAGTGCAGAGTATGTGATGAGTGGGTCTGGAGGCTTAAGACTTGATAGACGGTTACAGTAATTTAAAGTTATAAAACTAATGACTTTTTCTGTTGAGTAATTAGTAAAGTATGGAATTACTTTTTCAATATGTCATGACTATTTGATTACATAGTCCAGCACAGATCGTAAGCTTTTTCTATCACAATTAAAATAACCCCAACAAAGCATGATGTTGTCTGAGGAAAACAATGAGCCTGAATAAATAGCAAGAAAAATCCCCTTGCATGCTTAAGCAGCAAAGACTGACTTTTTGAGTGCAAATATAAAGTCTGCCAAATTAATCTCCAAATAACCATTCCTCTGTCAGTACAATATTGGAGGAAACATTAAGAGTGCTTTTCAAGTGCTAACTTTGTGGCATTTTCTGATACAGTATCAGCCTTTGTTTTAAACCATGTGGAACAGACTAGATTAGCAGTGGTTTAGGCGAGTAAATGCCATCAGCCTCCCTCCCTCCCTCCTTTCTGCCTTCCCTCTCCTTCGCTCTCCCTCACTATTCAAATATCAAGTGGACCTGGAATCTCAGTCAATATAAACAAACCCATCGACTGCCGGGTCACGCCAATAAGTCACTGGAGTTCTATTACACATCTCCCCTTCACCCCATTGCCCTCCTGAGGGAGACACACACTTCATCCCAGAGCACCGGGCGCTACGCTCACTGAATATCTCCATTTCATTTAGTGCACTTTCTCCCTGCACACACACTCGCAACCCTCCTCAATGCAACTGTGCTCCATTGATTTTCCCTTTTACGTCTCAGAGTAGATTCATCATCGGAGATAAGGGTCTTCCTCTCTCATTCCCGCTAAAGAAAAAGAACCTATATAAAACCCAGATTAGACAGTCCCTCGCTGTAGCCAGAGTGACCCTGAGGGATTTGAGCTCCTCTGTCGGGGGCGGGGGGGCAGTCGATCCGGTCGGGCAGGTATGATCCTGAGCTTATGTGAGAGACAGGGCCACCTGAGAAGTCTCCAGAGGGGACTGATACTGATCAATGGACTTAACAGGAGCCCCCACAGAGGTATAGGGTCTGGTGGGAATCAAGCCTCTAAAAATCCAAAGCTGGGATGATGAAGGCTCATTCAATAAGAATCATTCAGATATCCTGCTAATTTTAAATTATCTTCATGTTTAAAAAGCCAAACTTTAACAAAAAAAAAAAAATCTTAGGTGAATCTACTACTCATATAGGAAAATGGTTAATCACGGTAAATGTTTTCTTTCTTTTTTTTTTTTTTTAAACTTTTAATCACATAATTTTAACACTTGTTGCTTGGACTGGGACATCAATTTCCAAGTAACCTCAAATGACACTATTTCCATTTTACACACTGAAAAGATTCACTGGCTAATTATGAAAATATCACAGATTAATAGTAATCGTAATAGTAATCGTTAGTTCAACTCTGAAGGAAAATGAGAGTTTTTTGCTACAGACCGGGTCAAAAATCCTGTAAGAAAGTGATCATTTTATAAATACCAGAACTCTCACACCCTCTTCTCTAAGCAAATGCGGTCTGCCCATTTGTCAGTCGTTCTTGCCCACGCTAATATGTGAGACTTCCACCAACATTGTAAACTGTCAGAACAAAAGGCCAACATATTGGTAGTACCATGGGGCCTCTGAGAACAGAGTTATTGCAGCAAATTGGATATTTGGATCAATATTATGCAGGCAATCATCAGTTTTCTTTAACCCAAAAGAATTTAATCCATGTTTAACAGGTCCAATTAAATCGACAGGCTTTTAGAGTGTAAACATCTGAGAGATCTTTATTCAACCCGACTGATCCACAGAACTCACCACAGCCAAACAGCAAATGAATGAATATTGGACTCATTATACTGCTCATACACATACAGACACTGAGCATTAGGTTTAGCAAGTGACGCTGATCCAAAGGTGACCTCAGAACATAAACAACTTCCTGGGAAAAATCCTTGCTTCAAATCATCATTACTGCAGTGACAGACAGAGTTCCCTCTGCGAGGAAAGACGGTTTCAACAAGCGGAATTAAATCAAAAGTCGGGGGTGATTGATGCTTGTCATGACTGATGCCAGGCCTCTGTCTCTGGGTGCTGGCCTGCACTGCTCTCTAACTAACAAAGCTCGCTGTCTGCCCTCCCTCCATGGTTTATAAGCATCAGTTAGTCCCCTTTATGCGACTGGCGATCTCTGCTCTTCCCTGTCTGCCTCACCATAATAACATAGTTGTTGTGGTGCCTAAATTACAGAGTGTCTCCAGGAAGTGAGATGTGAAAGTCTTAGTGTGAGGCGTGATAGGATTTAGAATTTTTTAAGTCACGAAAAGTTTGTGTGCTATGGCAACATGGGATACTTGCTGGTGAGTTGAGTACTGAAACTGAAACAAGTAGACATCCCCACTGGTGAGAGGTTTTCTAGCAGTAGCAGGCAGTTTAAGTCCTGAATTTGTTTCTGGCCCCCATGTAACTCCTCAAATTACTGTACAAATGTTGTTTGTCATTGCCCTGCAGACCACTGATCTGATGCTACTATTATTAGGACAACATTTGCAATTCCTTCTAAAAACCATTCTATTGAAAATCAAGTTTGAAAAGCTTCAAACATCTTCTGATTATATCTTACCACCAGGCTCATGTTCAGGTACAAAACAACTTTGTTAAGGAGTTCAATTACTACTTCATTAAGGTTAAGGAACTACCAACCGTCATAGTTATTAATAACCACTTGGTTTGGTAATGGTAGGTAGTTAAAACAACCAACTTCCGATATGATTTGGGAAATGAACAGCGCATATCTAATTGTTTGTTCATGAAGCCTCCTCCATCTACTGCAGACTTTGAGAGGTTCTATAACAACATCACTTTATTTCTTCTCTTGCCTTCCAAGTGAGGACTTGGGGAGCTATAATTTCCTTCGAGCTGTCGCAGGCATAAACAAATGTTGTTTATGAGCATTTACTAAAGCGACCCCCAGTGATGTTTTCTTTCAATTTATTATGATATACATTGGTGCAGTGGCTGGTACTTAAAGGTCCTGTGTTTGTATCTGGCTGTCATACCTATTTAATTTATGAGTGTTTTGCTATTACTCTTAATTATGGTATGTGACTGGAGCCTAAATTTTTAATTACCTAATTGATCCACAGTGGCACCCGGACCAAATATATCTGGAAGCAATTTGTGACTCATCATTTGTTTTGTGTACTTGGAATTACCTCCAGCACCTCAGTCAAAAGGTGGTATTGTAGATAAGCGTGACCTCTGTGTCTAAGTGCATGATAGTAGGTATTATAATGGAGCTGAAGAGACCTTGTATAGATCTAGAGGAAGTCTGTTTATTCGACAGCGCAGACTGTAGAGGAACAGCCGACAGGTGTGTTATTGGTTCCTGATAGCGGACAATGTGGGCATTACACTCAGACAGCTCACCAGCTTTTAGTTTCATGGCAGACATAACTCATTTCATGATGTTAATTTGGGCGCTATTCCATTATAGGATGGCATTGTGGTGCATACCACTGGCTCGCACTTACTACTGCATTTCAATTTCACATTAGGCCAATCACACAATTGGGCTTATTAAAATGTTCCTCCTCCACAAATTGTACTTGGAACTGTAAGGTATTCACAGCATAAAAACTAGGAAGTTACGTATTACAAGCAGTCGATCCGTCGGGCATGATCCCAGCTTATGTGAGAGACAGGGCCACCTATAGTCTCCAGAGGGGACTGATACTGATCAATGGACTTAACAGGAGCCTTACAGATATGGGGTCTGGTGGGAATCAAAGCCCTCTAAAAATCCAAAAGTAATAGCTGAAGGAGCCTTATTCAGCCACAATCATTTCAGATATTCTGGCATTCTATGTTTTAAAAAGCCAACTTGACTGAAAAAAAAAACTATGAATCTTTCTACCATATAGGAAAAGTAGTTAATCACCAGTAAATGTTTTTTCTTTCTTTTTTTTTTTTTTTTAACTTTTTAATCACATAATTTAAACTACTGCTGAATGAATAATTAAATTAAACACCTCAAATGATAATTACTGTATTTTGTTAATTGAAAAGATTCACTGGCTATACTGTGAAAATATCCAGATTAAATAGTGTAATCAAGAATCGCGTTTCAACTCTGAAAGGAAAAATGAGAGTTTTTGCTACAGACCAGGGTCAAAAACCGCAGCATCATTTTATAAATACCAAGACTCTCACACCTCTTTCTAAGCAAATGCTGGTCTGCCCATTTGTCAGTCGTCGATTTGCCCTCACATAATATAGCAGAGATCAATATTAAAAACTGTCAGAACAAAGGCTAAAGATATTGGTAGCATGGTAATTTATATGAGTTACTGCAATTGCATATTGATCGTTATGCAGGTAACAGTTTTAACCAAAAAGAATTGGATCATGTTTAATATCCAACCAAACGGCCAGAGTGGCACTTGAAGAGACCTTTATTCAGCCGACTGAATTTGAGAACTTTCACCACAGCCAAAACAGCAAATGAATATGAATATTGACTCATTATGCACACGCCACATACATGCAGATACCAGCATTAGGTTTAGCAGGCGAAACACCCAAGGCAGCCTCGCAGAAGTACAAACAACTTCCTGGGGAAAACTTTGCTTTTAAATCAATATTACTGCAGTGACAGACAGAGTTCTGAAGACGTTTCAATAGCCGGAGTCAATTCAAAGTCGGATGGATGATGACCACAGCCCCTCTGTCTGGGAAGCACTGTCCTTGCTCGCCGCTGTCTGCCCACCCCTCCATGGTTTATGGTACACTATCATCCTTGTACCACTGGGAAAAATCGCCTGCTTTCCTGTCTGCCTCCTGTTGTCTGTTAAACAGATATGATAGATTAATTTTGCGTTTGAAAATATATAACATGGATGATTATTATGAAGATTAAATGAAAAGATCCTGGTGAGGAGTGTTTTGGTACTTGGGTGGGTCCAATTGGTTTTACCTCATTAACAACTCCTCCAAATTACTATTATGTCTGTTGTTTCACGCCTGCAGAGCCACTCGATCTGATGCTACTATTATTAGGACAACATTTACAATTCCTTTAAAACCAATATTGAACCAAGCTGAAAAACACAAACATCTTCTGATTATATCTACTACCAGGTCAGTACAAAACAACTTTGTTAAGGAGTTCAAATTTACTACTTCATTACATGTTAAGGGAACTTGTCACATAGTGTTATGCTAATAACCATTTGGTTTTGGTAATGGTCGTGGGTTAAACTAACCAACACCGATATGATTTGGGAAATGAACAGCGACATCTGGTGTTTTGTCTATGTAGGCCTCCTCCCATCTGCAGACTTTGAGGTTCTATAACAATATCACTTTATTTCTTCACCCAAGTGGACAGAGCTATAATCTTCCAGGTTGTGTCACTTGAGCATAAACAAATGTTGTTTTGAGGAGCATTTGCTAAAACGATTGATGATGTTTTCTTTTTTCCCAGATACAATATGATATACATTGGTGCAGGTGCTTGGTACTTTAAAGGTCCTGTGTTTGTGTCTGCCTCATTACATCATATTAATTTATATGAGTGTTTTACATTACTCTTAATTATGTTGTGACAAGGCCCAATTTGACTAATTTCCGTCCAGTCCACAGGAAACCCGACCAAATATATCTGGAAAGCAATTTAGACTATCATTTGTTTTGTGTGTACTTGGAATGCCATCCAGCACCTCCCAGTCAAAAGGTGGTATTGTGAATGGCGGCGGCCTCCCTGTGTCTAAGTGCGCAGGTAGGTAATATAATGGAGCTGGAAGAGACTGACCTTGTAGATCTAGAGGAAAGCCTGTTTATTCTTTGTCGCTGCAGATCAAGTTTAGAGGAACAGCCGACAGGTGTAAGTATTGGTTCCTGATGGCAGACAATGTGGGCATTACACCTGACAGCTCCCACCAGCTTTTAGTTCTTCATGGCAGACATAACTCATTTCATAGAGTGTTAATTTCACGCGACTCCATTGCAGCAGGATGGCAGGCTGTGGCATGCCACCACTGGCTCGGCACTGCTGCATTTCAATTTCACATTAGGCCAATCACACAATTACGATGAAGAGTGTCTTCCTCACAAATTGCTTTGGAACTGTAAAATTATTCACAGCATAAAACTAGCTATGACTTATCTACTTTCTCTCTCTCCACTGACCCCCTCCTCCACGCCTTTCTCTCGAATTCCTCCTTCCTCTCTCTCTCTGTCTCCTTCATTCATTTTCCATCTTATCTTCATTTTCCACCATCATCTCATTTCGTCTCTCTGCTGCTGCTTCCTTTCAGAGCTTCCCTTTGCAACGTGGAATATTAAAATGAGGCTGATGAGAGCGTTATCAGGCTCCAAGTCTTTGTCCACTTTCTCCTTTCTGAAGGAGACTCTAGTGCTCAAGGCAAAAAAAATGTGTGTGTGTGTGTGTTTGTGCCTTCGTGCACGTGAGGAAAGTGTCTCCCCCCTCTCCCAAAACCTTCATATCTCTTCTCTGATATTTCATCTAGCATCCAAGAACATTTTGAAATTCTGCTCAGATAGTGATCTTCTCCGGGGCGGAGGGGGAGAAGCGGAGGGGAGGATGAAGAAGGAAAGTGGAAGAGAGAGGAGGAAAACTGTTCTACCGCTCCTCCACTCCCATCACCTTGGATGGATAAATGAAAAGTGTGGACCCAGACAAGTGCAACGTGAGAAGGTAATGGGCTCACTCTGTAGTCAAAATGCCATCAGAGCAATTCTTGCTCTCTGAGCTGAAGTTGCAGCCATGTCTGGTGGAAACAATATCATAAGTTGAAGGAATAATGCACCTCTTTCTTTATCGAAGTTAAAATGTCTATATTTATACCACCAATGTGAAACATTTGAACTTTCTGTCAAAGATGAGTGCCTTTGATTCCTTTCCACTTTATTTTCTATTTGACAGCCCCTTAAATGAAAACTCTTACTATCTTGCTCCCTCTCAACTCAACCATCACTGTGTGTTGTTCATTTCATGCTGCACGAATACACCAATTCTGCTCCTACCAACCACACTCTCCATCTAACTGAGACAGAGAGGGGAGAGCAGGAGGGAGAGAAGGAGGAGTCAAGCAGTGGAAGTTAAGAGGCAAAGGGGGTAAAAAAAAAACGACCCCAGAGAGGCTCCGATCGATCTCAGCTGGCGCCTTTATTTACAAAGCATCTTTTGCTCCCAGACATCCCACAATCCCACAGTTCTGGAGCCCTCCATCCATCATGGGGCAAGTGGTGGGATGGTAGGTTTTAGCCAAGGGTTTTGGGGGGTTGGAATATTGAGGCTTGAACCACAGAAAGACAGAAAGAATAGGAGGGAGAAAGGATGAGGATAAGGTGTAATAGAAGATAATCAAAGTGGCAATATACAGTGGGAAAGAGATAAGTGAGGCCAAGGCATGGAGGAGGAGGGATGGAAGAAATGTTAGCTGAGCGTAAGACTGGTGAGGGGGGTTAAGATGAAATGGTCGGAAGGGGAATTAGAGGAACCAGCGTGATTGGAGTGATCATCAAGAAGGTGGGAGTGAGGCGGAGAAGATCAAGCAACAGGGCGTTTTGCTGGTGCTGCTGTCTTCTCCCATCTCACTGCCTAATACTTGTTCCCTCCACTAGCTCGCATCCATGAGGCAGGAAGTGTCGACGTTGATGTCTTGTTCCTGTCCCGTCTCTATCTCGCTCCCGGCCCTGCCTCGGCCTCCCTCCCGTGACGAGGCCTCCCGCCTGTCGCCGCCTGTTCTTCGGGCCCATGGCTTTGAGCTCCCATGGCCAGGGCCCTTGCAGGGCTTCTGCTTGGTTCCAGGGACAATGATGTCCAGGTTGGGAGGACGCGAGTGACTGATGCATTATCTGGAGACTGCTCCACGCAATAAAATGTTAACACCTTGAATATTCGCTCTCTTGTGCATACAGGCTGCAAGGAGGAGAATGTTTCCACCTGATAACAGCCAGCACACTGAGTGCCAGAGATAATTGCATGCATTATGTACAAGAGTAGAATCCCATCTCCACCCACTACCCTATTAATGCACCAGAGAGTCAGACCCAGAACCACACATGTGGTACATACTAATGTCGCATACATTTGAGTGCTCATAAGCACGCAACAACCAGACATAAAACACATTCTGACTGACTGTGATGCAGCAATAAACGTGCAAATTTCCCTCTGTGGATCACGATCTGTACCGTATTAATCACCACAGCCCTGCTCAACCCAGAACAAAGCTCCTGTTGCTTGAGCAAGCGTGATACATAGGAACAGTAGAGAAATCAATACAGAGATTAGTCATTAAAACTAAAACAACCTCCGGATCAGTTCATCAGTTCCTGGGCCTGATAGGACATAGTTATAGAGGAGGAAGAACAAGACATTATATAGAAAGAGCAAAACTTGTACCAAGAATCAAAGTTTTTTTTTTTTTTCAATGACCAAATTAAAATCAATTCTCAACCTAAAATCAAATGTCCTAGAAAGTATAATTTTAAGGAATTCTAGTTATGTGGACAATATTTAAGAGATGGATAGATTCTGAATAAAAAAGTTTTTCAGCAAAGTGTGCTCACAAGTGGAGCAGCGTGAGATGTTTTCCAGATCGCAATGCTTCATCGAAGCCTCACACAGTTTTACTCTTGAGAAATAAATACAAAACCCCAAACGCCAAACAACTTCAGAAGACCGGACTTTGCTTTTGAAGGACCTTGAGTGAGGAATAAATACATAGAAATGACTAAGAGGCTCAAGAACCACTAAAGGACTCTTACATTAGGATGAAATGTGATTTCTCTTATTACCCGAGTAACAAAAACATTATGTCCTTAGAGCACAAAAAAGATTAATGCTTGGGCTGCATTAGGTGGAGATATACAAGGTTACGGCAAACATGAATTAATAACACCACCAGTCTTATGTTATGTCTCGTAAACACCAGCATTCTGGGTATGGAGTTCAACATGTACACTCCATAATAGCTTAAGCCTAATGGTGTGGATATAGTGGAGGCCTATAAACAATGGGGCTGTCAAAGATCTGTAATAACAACTTGACATTTCTAGACTGATCTGCCGTGAAGAGGTCAGAGATTAGTGATGTGGACGTATCCAGCCAGCTTTCTCCACCGTCCTCTAATCTGAGTCTCAGTGAGCCAGAGGGACAAGGTGTGAAATGAGCTTTGGTTTTCACATCACCACCCTGGCCAGCAGGACTACAGGGAGATACAGAGCCTCTTGGGATTCTTGATGGTATGGTGATTAAGCGTGTCCCCGGCTAAAGTAACACTGACTATATCTGCATGAGACATATGTTTAGTGGGTGGAACATGTCTCTTCCATAGCCTGAAATGGCACTGAAGCCTCTCAAAAATAATGACTTGCTTGTGGCAATACCATAAGACAGATGCAAATAAAGTGGATATTGGAAGGCCGTTTAATTTAACAATCAGAGAGATGCCTGTTTCATTGTGGAGGTTTGACATCAGAAACTGCATACAGTTTCCCTTTAGTCACCAAAAGCACACGGATGATGTGAAAATACAGCTTTTTTTTTTTTTTACTACAGCTGCAAGTGACAGTTGTTTCTGTAATATATATATATATATATATATATATAGAGATATGCTGCACTGTGATATAAATACATGCAGCCCAATTATGTTCTATTATAATATGACAATGTAAAACTTATATGGTGGAAAAGAGCAGACATAAACAACACACTACTTCTAAGCCACATACCGGTAGTCTTAACTATTAACAATATTTCATCAACATTACGTATTCATTTTGAAGTGATACTACCTTGATACAACAAGTGCATGGGTATTAAAGGGGTATGAAGTAAGATAAGAGCTCTGACAACTTCTATGGGAAACCAGTAGAATGGAAGCAGCGCCTTCAAACATCCCTCTAGCCCCTCTACAAAAGCCACTGACAAAACCCTTCCTTCTCCTTAATGGTGTTCAGTAAACAACAAAATAAAGAAAATGCAATAGAAATATCTACAGATACGCAGCGCCAGCCAGCATAAAGGCCCAGTATGTAGGCTGACTAGAGAAGCTTGAACCACTCAGAGGACACCAGAGGGAAATGGGCTTATTCAGCACCTTCTTGTGAAAATTAAGGGAAGAGTTTGATGAAGGAAAACAGCTAGTTTGGCACACCCTACTGACACCCAGGGGGGGACTTCTGCATCGCTGCAAGAGCTAGGTGAGAGTTTGAATCACTTGAGGTTACTGGGAAGAGAAAGATTTTTAGCCAGTGTTGTTGCTCTTAAGGTCAATTGTGCTATACTGAGTGGCAGAGAAATTTTACATGGTAAGTTGGTATAATATCTGATAAACCAGAGGAGGGCATGGAAGTGTTAGAAAGTATCCATGCTCTAAGAGAGACAGATAAAGCAGTCAGACCTGACACCTCTTTAAGTAAGTGTGAGGCAGGAATGGGATTTGGCTCTAGTGTGTGCAGAGCTCGCTCAGTCCCCTCTCCCTCAGCCCCTTGTCCTCAGCACTTTTGGAAGATGGAGTCCAAAAAGAAAAAGAGAGGAGAGGTGTGTGTGTGTAATGACAGCCCAGACCTGAGATGTCTTTCTGACTATTATCTATTTGCTTATGTGAATATGCATGAAATGTCATGGGATGTTTGCCTGTGTGCCTTTGTGCATCTTTGTGTGTGTGTGTGTGTGTGTGTGTGTGTGTGCTCTAGTGTATATTTGACGTGTACAGTATGTGCATTTGTGTGTATTTGCAAGTGTGTGTGTGTGTAGATGGAGAAATGAACATAGCTGAGGATGTGCTAAGCTTCCGTTGGGGTTGATTGTCGCGCTTTTGCTGATAAACGGCAGCCTCCCTGCTGTCTAACTGCTACCAAAACAACACACATATACACATGTTGACACATACAGCTTACTGAAGGAAAACTGAACAAACCTTTATGTTATTATAACTAGAAAACACTAAATGACTAACTTTTGATTGAAGGTACATAAATTTGCATAAAGGATATACTTTGAGTTTTGTTTTATATACACACACATTTGCTTATACACACATACAGGTCTATACACACATACAGAACACAAACACAATGAGTCAGTGAGGCTGATAAGAGCCGAGGTAATTGTGGACCATATTTTCTAAAACCAACATTCAAGGAGATAGCAGGAGCACAAAACAAAGAGATGTTGTTCTCTGAGGCTAGACTCACTTTTTGGTATAGATCGTTTTTATGTTGTAAATTACACAGTCTGGCACGCTGTCTCTTTCTCTCTCTTGTACCACAACTGCTCTATGTTTCTCATGAACACCACAGCGTAAAACCACTGAAACATTTCTTACCGTTGAGTTAAAGCGCAGGTGGCAAATGTTGCAGGAGATAATCTGTTTCTTCTTGAGGGGCTGAGGGACACCAAATGTGTGGTTGATCACTGCCTTCTGGACAGGGTCCATCTGAAAGACAGAAAGAACAGACCAGTACAAACAACATTAGGTCTGGGTGATTTTATTTTCCCAGATGAGAAATTTCTGTGCAGCAGAACAGCTTATTCCCCTGCAAGCCAAAATGTAATCTTCCGCGTGGCCATACTTGTTACAAAATATCCTCTAATATGAAGACTTTCAAACTGTGTGGTCGCCTCCCTAAAGGGAGTGCAGGACAGTTAAAAGTGGGCAGAGATACTGCATTATCTCATTTCAACATACTGATATGATACATCTGAGGATATCATCATCTCCAGCATCCACTGGGCATAACCGTCCATAAATCTGCTTTTAAAAAATATAAAACTTAAAACTCCAGAACTTTCTTAAGAATGATCATGTTCTTATTTTTCTTCTGCATCAGAGTATTCACATACACATACAGTGATAGCTGTCTGCACATCTGTGGATACCATGCAAACAGGACCTGCTAATAGCCAATTCTAACTCTTGTCAAAATGTAGGAAAAAAAAAAAAAAAAGAACACTTCCTGGATTGTCTTGATTTTGTCTGAGGGACGCCCACAGAGTCAGACTTTAAAAACCACTGTTCTAATACATCAGTAGAGAGCACTACATCACACCTAGGTATTTCCAGCAGCAACAGTGGAGTGTAATAGGTGTAATCATTTCACATTTTGGTGTCAGTCTTTCTAGATTCAACATTTAGCACCAGTCAGAAAAAAAGAGAGCTAATACCTTGTTAGCAGGTTGGAATTTGGAAACCATAAACTAGATAATGAAAACAGTGTTAATATACAGATAGTTTAATTAATGAGTTGGCTCTTTAATTTCTAATTTGATTTGACATAAACAAGCCTGATCTTCTATTTTGTTCATTTTCCTTTATTAAACAGGGTAAAAAGCCTTGTTGAGACTTAAATCCCTCTCTAAAGAGACCCTCTTGCTGGCCTCAAGGGCAGCATAAAAAACACTGTTACAAACAATACAGAAAAGAGTACAGACGATTTCCAGTTAAAATGCTATAGATAACACTTTCTGAAATACAGTAAGGACAATGAGTTAAAAAATCTTTCTGTGCGGTTTTTCTGCACTGACCAATATGTCAGTGACCTCCAGCAATCCTTTTGACTTTCTTCTTTTGACGATAGGAAGGCCAAATTGTGGTGGCTCTCTCCTGAACACCCTCTACCAGTCAGACCACTGGGTGCATTAATTCATGAAAGTAAATCTATGTGACAGTGAGGCAAAATGTTCATGTCCTTCCTACGAGGGTTGTTGAATGTCACGATTTAAAAATAAGAAGTAGAGAAGATGGGGAAGTTAAGAAATCACAAAGTAACCCCTGGAACACACTGAACATCACAGATAATATGATAATGTTATTATCAAAATGTAATCCATTTCTGCTCCACCAGTTCAACAATCTGAGTACCCCTGCATGCAACCAGAGGGCATGAAGAGAATATGCTCCTCACATGTTAATCATAGTTTATCAAGATAAAAGAAAAAAAATAAAAGTAAAAACAAAGAGCCAGAGACGAGCAGGGAGTGCCTGTCTGTAATAGCTGAGCAGGTTTTCAACATAAATCTGGAACAAATGAAAACATCACTCTCTGAATTAGCATGAGGTTGCATGACCTTGTGATGTGAGGAGAATACTTCGATCCCTCCCTGCCAGGACGGTGTATCATACTCTGAGCTCTGTGCATGACTTCTCTGACATCAATGGCTGTTTCTTCCACATGTACAGAGAACTGTAACCAGTGGTCATATCTCAGTTACTTTTATTACACAGGGAAAAGCAGAAGTGCACTAACAAATAGGATGAGGATGGACGGAAGAGATAAGGTGACAAAGCACTTTATCACAGCAGAGAGACCTATTTTATCCAGTTTATTCACACCAGATAATTAATGTCCTTGTGTTGCTATTGAACTGTCACAATGTCACAATTTTTTATCATAATAATAAATACAAAAGTAAATAAATGAAGCCTTTTTGCAATGCTTTTCAGCAATACATCCACAGAGCACTTTATTAGGAACACAATACTAGTACTGGGTAGTTCCTCCCTTTGCTTTCAAAACAGCCTCAGTTCTTTGTGGCACGGATTCTACAAGATATTGGACACATGCCTTGGAGATTCTGGTCCATGTATAATTTCTGCAGATTTGTCAGCTGCACATTTATGCTGCCAATCTCCTGCTTCAGCATGTCCCAAATGCGCTCAGTTGGATTCAGATCTGGTGACTGAGGAAGCC
The DNA here is from genome assembly GCA_033238685.1 of Lates japonicus. Lineage (NCBI taxonomy): Eukaryota > Metazoa > Chordata > Actinopteri > Centropomidae > Lates > Lates japonicus. Next base: position 4,395,564 of record BRZM01000007.1, read on the forward strand.
ACTGAAGTACACTGAACTCACTGAAATCATGTTCATGAAACCAGTTTGAGACAACTTCTGCTTTGTGACTTGGTGCATTATCATGCTAAAAGCAGCCATTAGAAGACAGATAAAATTGTTGCCATAAAGGGCAGATTCTGACCCTACCATCTGCATGCGTTAGCAGACATCCAGTTTCATCACATGAGGCTACAATTTTCCAGTCCTCAAGTCCAGTTTTGGTGAGCCTGTTCTTACTGCAGCCTCAGATTTCGGTTGTAGGCTGACAGGAGTGGAACCTGATGTGGTCGTCTGGTGTTGCAGCCTCGCTGCCTCAAAGTTTGATCGTAAAGAGTTACCGTAGCCTTTCTGTAAGCTCCAACCAGTTTGGCCATTCTCCCCTGAACTCTGTCACCAACAAAGCGTTTTTGTTCACAAAACTGCTGCTCGCTGGATGTTTTTTGTACCATTCTGAGTAAACTCTAGAGACTGTTGTAAATAAAAATCCCAGGAGATCAGCAGCTTCAGAAATACTCAAACCAGCATGTCTGGCACCAACAATCACGCCATGGTCACTGAGATCACGTTAAGTCCCCTGTATCTGGTGTTTGATATGAACATTAACTGAATCTCCTGACCTGTAGCTGCATGATTTTATGCATTGCACTGCTGCCGCACGATTGGCTGATTGGATAACTGCATGAATAAGCAGGTGTTCGGGTGTTCCTTATGAAGTGTGCAATGTACATAACTGCTTTCCAACTACTCGGGGGAAATACAGGAGTGCTTGTAAAGGCCTCCAGGCAATAATACATGATGCGTCATAAAATTCTGCCATTGTTTGGCTGTAACTGAAAAGGTTACTTGCACACAAAATAGGATTTCCATGCTGCTTTATTGCAGTACAACAGTGATCAGGTTCACAAAAAGAGAGATTAAAATCAAAGGCAAAAAATCAGTCCATCCAACTTTCATCAGTCCTTACAGAGGTACTTAAATATACTAGGCATGGGTGCAGTCAGTGAGTCATCAGTCCAATTAAGCAGTAGGAGGAACTACTACAACAGTACCAATAAGACACCAATAAGAACATTTAAACAAGAAAGACAGTCAGTCGGTTTCAGATGACACAAATCATTTTTGGCAACTTGAAATATCACCAGTTTGCACATTGACGCTCTGCATAGAGATGGTCCTGAAACTCTAAAGTTCTTTCTGGACAAAACAGAAAAACTACTGCATCTCCTCCCACTTGATATTTCCACGATTTGTCGTGACCTTATTCTATTCAAGACTTATTTTCCTTTCTACAATGTACAACTGTGACCCTGATATACATTCTCATGGTTCATGTGAAATCAGAAAACAGCTGTGTGGGTGTGCACAGCCTTCAACGTTTTAGACTAAATCTATTAAATACATTTTTCAATGTGAAATCCAAAGACAAGAGCAGGTTTTTACATGCAAATAGATTTAATACTACAGCATAATTGCTTGAACGTAACAATATGCATTTTGTCTCTCACATGACAGCAAGCAACTCAGTATTGTGTAGTTTATACTGTATCTGCTTTGTTGTAGCCTCTTTCAAATGGTTTGCTGATTGCACCTCATACTTAAGTGATCTGAAACCATGACTGTGAGCACTGATCAAAGTCTGAGGGACTAAAATGTTTGCCATTGGTTTTAATCTCACCCATTTGTGCACCGGAGCACTTCTGTTCTTGGTGATAAAGCTGCAAGGAAAAATATTTTGATCTTAGAAGGGGACGGAGGGCTTGGACAAAAGACACTTTTGTAGCTGAGTCTGTTTCATTTCGCATTTATAGCTGTGGCTGTTCTCCCTTAATTTGTATGCTGGTAACTTTCAGTGTTTAAATCTTTTATCTACACAATTAAGATGGGAGACATCCTGCTGGTCTGGAATACACTTTGCTATAGTGACTGGTCACCGTGTTTAGATAATAATTAAGATGTGTGTCAGACTCATGCATCCATTGCAGGCTAAAGTAATCATGGTGGCGACAGAGATACCACTGTGATTGGTCAGCTTGGGCTGTTTCTGTTTTCTCATTTAAGTTTCTGATGCTGGTAGAGATTGTTGAGAGTGAAGACGACATTAAGGAAGTTGAAGAAAGACTCTCGATAGCCTTCTCTTTTTTAGTTACACATATCTTGCAAAATCATTATACTGTTGAGCTTCTCTTCACCGTAATCATGGCTTTGTTTGGAATGAATGAACAAATACACAGTGACTGCATTGCGGCAGGCTTCCATTCACTAATAAGACGAGGTGAAATCATGTTGTAAGTTACCTACATGTAACTGCAGCTCTATACTTATAGGTGTACATGACTGTTGTAGAGTAAGTGACAGCAAAGCTACTGTAGGGCGTATAATTGAAGCACGATACAGCCTGAACATGTACAACAAATGCGGTGGTAATATTAGTAGGGTAAATCTATGATCAACTATAAATCAAAGCCTACTTTATCTGTATCCAAGTGTTGGACTCCCACTAACCCCTTGTGCTGGCAAATCCAGCTTTAGTCTTCATGTTAAGGATAAGTAAGTTTTCTCTTAACGCGACTGTACTGGCCTGTTGTTACAGGCCTCACTCCAGTTTGTATTTTAATGCAGTTAGAGCTCACTGTGATCTAAAAAATGTGACTGTCTAATGCATTATGAGTCACTGCAGCCCACAGACAAGTGTTCCTGGAGAGGGAACTGTGTTAGGGACTAATACAGTTTTAACTGTCTATGAAAAGACTGCAGAGTCCCAGAACGACATGCTATAAACAGCAGAGTGAAATCTGAGGCTTCATTAGAAAGTCTGCATTCCATGATGACAGCTGATTTCACTGCGGCACCCTTCACCATGGTATCACATATAACAATCAACTTGGATCTCTCCCCAGGCTGGCACAGGGCCTGGCCCAGTCCATTCCCCTGCTCACATGGGAGAGGGGTCTCAGGATGGCTGGGGAGAGTTAGATCGGCGCAGTCGGTGGAACCACACCGGTGGCACTGCTGACTGCCCCAGCTGCCAACAGATTAAGGAGTGCTGGTGTATTGATGGAGGACAGGATGGCACACAGGACGGCACACTTCCTTGATGTCTTTCTAAAACACAAGCCTGAACAACATCAGATCCCTCAGCACCACACAAAGAGTTGTGCCATGTCCAAGGCAGCTGCCTCTGCAAGAGTGGAGTCTGTTTACTATAGATTCTTCAAGGCCAGGTGTGAGAGGGAGTATAAACACACCTGACACTGAAACCTTCATGCAGGAGGTATAGCTCTCCCTCAGGGCTATCTTTGCCTTTGTTGACTATTTTGGCTTCTTCTACATGACTCAAAGCTACCTTTGGGACCAACCGACTTTTCCCTTCACCAGCCAAAGCCTGACCATGGAAACCTAGCTCTTCCACTTTTGCTGCCCTCTGTCCACCTTAGCAGGGCAGGCTGCACACAGCTATTTGTTTTAGGAGCTGAAGAATGTGCCCATTGTCTGTCCGCAGCCATCCTGAACCGACTGCTATAAATGCGTCTTTTGTCCAAGCCCTCCTTCCTCCCCCGCCATCCTAGTGCAGACAGAAGTTATCTTGCGCTGGGCGGCTGAGTCCGTGATGGGGTTTCAGGGTAGGTAGAGAGAGAGGAGGAAAGAGACACACAGAGAGCACACAAAGAGATGAAGGAGAGGGTGTGTGTGTGTAAGAAGGGACACCAAGGGAACCGGAGGATATTTAGTTTTTGGAGACAGGTGCATTCATCTTCTCCCCTGCGCACATCCGGGACAACGTGTGCCTTATCAGGTCTAAGAGAACCTGGGGCTCCCTTTTGAAAGGACTTTGTGATTAATGCCACAGCTGCGCTGTCAGACTGTGTGTTATGGAGGCTAATCATCTCCACCCGGGACTGAAGCGACACTGATTTGATGTTATTTCCGTGGTTATCATAATTTGTGCATTCTGGTTGTGGTAGATTCCACTTCCTACTGCGAGCTGTATTTTGTTTAACAAAGACAGACTGAATTTCATTGCAACACTGTAAATATTATTTCCTGTGTGCTAGCCTGCTGCATTTGTTATTAATCTACTGCCACTGTCTTCTTCGACAACTGTTACAGACTCTTTATTTTTTAAACAGGGAAGCATAATCTCTACAAATAAAACAGTGCTTTAAATCCTGAAATATATTTGTTGTGGGTTGCCACAAATAATTTTTTATCAGACAACACAAAGGCTTGGACAGAGCTGTGAGGCCCAGACACTGATTTGAGAAAATAAAGCAATTTTTCCATTGAAACATAAGCAAAGCACAGACAAAACACTGACCAGAGACCTGCCCTACTGCCTCCACCACTAATATAAATACATGAGGGTGTTAGAGGAGCGAGTGTTTTCCATGCTGCCTTTGCTGCTGGGCATGTTCAATCCTCTGTGGGGCTGCATGACCCCATGACCCAAAGCAGTGGGCGGCAGAACAAATGAATAAACTGCACTTTTCACGTAGCGGGCTGGAGACCCCCCTACATACACATCATACAGCACACGTTTATGTCTCATCCACCCCCTCACACATGTTCTCCACTGTAAGACCCAGCCAGCCAGATGTCTCTCTCCCTCTCTCTCATTCTACTTTTTTCGCTTGGTTTGAAAATGTGCAAAGTGTATGCTGGAGCCAAAGCTCTGGCTTATGTTTCATTTACAGACCGCAGAACTGGAGATGATTTCCCAGTGTGTGATAAGAGAAGTGAACACACACACACACACACACACACACACACACACACACACACACACACACACACACACACATATCCCTGTGGGGACCCATCAGTGACATAATGTATTCCCTAGCCCCTTACCCTAACCTTAACCATTACAACTGAATGCCTAACACTTAGCCTTACCCCTCCCTAACCTAAACATGCTAAGGCAAAAACCGAGTCTTAACCCCCTCAAACAGCTATTTAAACTTGTGGGGTCCAGTATATTTGGTGGATGGATCCCACAAGTATAGTGGGTTTCCGGTTTTCAGACCCAACAAATATAGTAAAACAAGCCCACACACACACACGAAGTGGAAAACTGGGATCAAAGAAACTGCCTGCACACATACACACACAAAATGACAATGGGTATAGTGCCGGTAAGTAAAGGATCAAAGATACAAGCTTTTAATTCCAGGCGCAGAGACGAGGTAAGCATCAGAGCCAAAACCGAACAGTTTGTTGCTGACGGTCAAAACAAAGTAATAATGGTCTCATCTACAGAAATGCTGATACTGAGGTGACGACAGCAATGTTGAGAGGTGAAACGATGCTTGAATAGAGATTAGCACCCCAAGCATAAGGTGAGGCCACTGAACAGGACTGAGGAGGATGAAGTCTGGCAGAGGAGAGAGTGATATGTGAATAACAGGGTGGCTAGCATTAAGGATACTATTTTATAGACCTGTCTGTCTTTATACTACTCACTGATATAAAAACTAGTCAACCAGCATGAGGTGGAACATTGACACTAAATTTATTAAGTATGTGGATCATAACCCTGACCCTTACACCATAAAGATAAGACTCTTGCTGCTCCAGAAAATAATGCTAATACTTCTGCTGGGGCTTTTCTGATCAATAGACACTTATAGATTCTTCGCTTTCATTCCCCCTGCCTCTTATTTTTCGAACACATTGCATTTTCAGGGAGTGTACAAGATGAGACGAGACAAAGCGTTGAAAGACATTTTTTTCTTAAGCTGCAAAAAGCATGTTACCAAACAATATTTTTTCCACCATGAGATGAGTCACCTCTTCACATGATATTTCTGCTGGATCTAATTAGGCACCTTATTATTTACATGCCATTCTAGGCTCTGCTAGAGACTTTTATTGTTGAAATTCCTTGTTGATAAAAGTCATAGATGAATTGGCCCCACTTCCTTCCTTCCACTTCCATTTCCCTGTTTTAATTACTAATTTCCACAATATCAGAGCTATTACTCACCGTATTAAAGTTAGGGAAGAGGCTGAGCGGGGAGGATCCATTGAGTCTGAAGGGCAGGAGGTGTTTGAGGTCGAGCTGAGGCTGCAGAGGCCGTCCTGGGACAGGGAGGGAAGCCAGGAGGGGGCTGCCCTGGGCCGATGTACCTGGACAACACAAAGAAGTCAATGTTAGAAGTTAAAAAACAACAGTAAATGTTAACATGTGTGATTGGAGGAGAGGAGCTGCACTGATGGCTTCCAAGAGGTTAGGTGCAGCACTCAGAGGAGGCCTGACTTTGATTTATTTGATACCAGAGGCACAATTACACCTGCAGCTGACACCCAACACACTGAACAGCTCAAGTGTATGTGTATGCTTGAGCTTCTGAGAGGGTATGTGCTTCTATCTGGGACAATACATTGTGTATAAGTAAGTGTGTGTGACTGCTTTTATGCAGACAGTAGGACGTGTACATGTGAATCTTGAGGGGTAGCGGGGTGGGCAGTTTTACTGGAGAGTTAATATGCCCATCACCCCAATTGCCCAGACTGATTCCCCAAGGACATGCACCTGCCCCTCATGTGTACACACACACACACACAGAAACACATCATTTAATTACTGATGTAGTGGCTGAGGAAAAGGTGGCTGTTCAAAGGGAAGATGGGAGATATCGGATTTCAAATGGACCAGGGATGAAGAGATTTCTAATTTTCCACCTGGCTGCGTTTCAGTGGACCGGTGCGCTCAGCAGTGCGCAGGCACTTATCCCAGCACCAGGATCAATCATCGGTGTCAGCTGCGGGTCACTGTGGCCACCCCAAAGTATGCCTATCATGTGAGCCCTCTTGCAGCACACACACACACACTGCGAGACGGTTAACGTTTGTGTGTGATGATAATATACACCACAGAAAAAAGAAAGCAATCACTAACCTTACAATAATACCAGCATCTTAGAAAAAGAAATGATTGGCCAAAAAAAGAGCACCTTCTTGGTGGGGGAGGATTTCAGAGACAGATGGTGGGAGTACAAAAAGCTAGAGGTCAAGACAAAAACACTGCCACAGTGGAGAATCAGTAATATATTCATACCTGGGAGTTTTATTGTTGCAATGAAATTAGTTTATCACCATAACAAAAGACAGTATTCAATACTCTTGGTCTTTAATATCAAATGATCAAATGAGTTGTGCATGAAAGTCTGAAATTCAAATGGAGACAAAGGACTGGAAATGAAAGACGTGCTCTGGCAACAGTCTCAGTTTTATTAAGTCCTGGATTGTGTCCAACAAAAAGGTTATTATGGTCAATTCCGTTGTTTATTCATTTATTATTCACTTAATTAACTAATAGACTTTGGCGAGGTTAACAAAAGATCATGGTCGTGTTTAAGAAACGCCAGAACTCCAGTCTCCAGCATGAAAGTCAAGCAGAATATGCAGCCATCCATTTATATATATTTTTTTTGCCTCATTACAAGAAGCACACACTCCTTTCTCCACTGGTTCTGAACTCGTAGAAAGACTGCACAGGCTGGATGAAATACAGAGCTATTCCACTTACAATTCACCTAAAGACTGCTCAAACATGGCTACAAAGCCACCGCAGTCAACAAAATAGCAGAAACTGCCCAAAATAAAGCACAGCAGTTTCTCTGTGAAATTTTGTGGTGTTTTTTTTCTTCTTTTTTTCTTTGTTGTGGCATCTCAGTAGTATGTGTTTTTCTTAGCACTGGTTTCAAGGTTGTGGTGTGATGGTGATACTACTTTATGGCCTGTGTGAAGAGCAGAGCCGAGTGATAGATGGGGAATCTGTCAGTAGTCTGGCCCATGGCTTTTCTGTGGTTTGGCAGGATTGGCAGCCATGACATGGGGTGTGTGGTTGTGTGTGTGTGTGTGCGTGCGTGTGGGGGCTGAAAGACTGAATCTCTGAGCATATGCTCCTCAGCACTGGTCTCAGGCCTGCCTTTGCCATGTGTGGGCTCTCCTCTGCTGTCTGTCTGACACCCAGAGAGAGGCAGCACAGGACAAACGCAGCCTACAGACACGTGGGCAGCAGCCGGTGGGGGATCGCTCATACACACACTCACACACAACACACACACACACATTCACACAGAAAACGAGGAGAGGCCGAGTCTTCTCTTGGCAGGGCTATCAGAGGAAAGAGCTGGGCTTGCAGGGAGGACAGTTATCAGCTGATAGTGCTTTCCCACCTCTCTGTGACTCCCTAGGCAGCTTATTAAATCAGGGGCTGGCTGTTTGCCTCTCTGGATGATAACGTGGTCGCCGAGGCACAGCCCGAATCCAGGCATGTATGACAGCGAGTGTGTGCGTGCTAGGATCGCATGTACCAGACGAGAATCTCACACACACACACAAATGCATACAAACAGAGCTGCCTACGCACCTTTGAAAACAAATAGCTCCCAGGGCGAGGGGGAAGTCAATATAAACACAGTCTCACACACACAGACACAAAATCAAACAAGGTATAATTTTGCACTTGCCACATATTGAATTTGATTCCAGCAGGAGTACACTTTAAAGCAAAAAAAAACATACATTTTTTTGAGCATTGAACATGATTCTTGTGTTTTTAGATATGAGGATGGTCGGTTTATTTCAGCCTGCAGCCTCTGATAACCTCTTTCTATCACACTGCTTTATTTTCCACTCATTTACTGTCATGTGTGCGTCTCCATGTTTGCATGTGGTTGTGAGCACATATGTTCTTTCTGTCCAGAGCGTCAAGGCTAAAACTTATTTACGCCCTATTTGTGGTCCGCAGCCCAGACCACTGGCAGTTGAGGCAAGGCCTGAAACCAAACGTCCAGCCTCTGCCTCTCTCTCCCAGATGACTTTGCTAACGGATCTGACTGTCTCCGCTAGTCCTTCCCCAGGCAGGCCTCCTCCTCCTCCAGCCATCACAACAACGCATTCCTCCCTCTCATGACTCACTGGGCTGGGTTACACAACAGCCACGGTCACATCGCATCTACTCGGATGTGTGTATGTTTGTGCGGGGTGGTGAATCCAAGCCGTAGAATTCAAACATCGATTTTTCAATTATTTTCTACTTGCTCATCTGAAAAAATAATGGATTCCAACATACACAAGCAAACACACTGAACCTTCCCTCCTCATTCCTTCTTCCGCTATCACAGAATTAGCTGTTCAACCCCTTAGTCCTTCTACTGTAATTCTCTTGTCATCACTCCAGTGCTCCCTTAGGTTTCTGACAAATTGCCTTTTCTCACATCTAAATACCCCCACCCCACCACCCCCCGTGCTCTGCAAAGGGAGAGGGTCGGGGAGGAGAGGAGAGAAAACTGCCTTCCTATTTGTGGCCCAGTGTAATTATGTGGGATAGATGCTGGCACAGCAGGGTCTTGGAGTTTGGTGAGTGGATCTCCACCTTTTTTCTTCTACCTGCTGTCATCTGGCCTCCCAAAGTCAGCCCACGATTTCACTTCAGACGAACAAAACAGGTGCCAGGTCAGATGGACTGTACAAAGGACGACTGACAGACCTCTCCTCACCTGGATGAATGTACTGTTCATTTGGCAAACAGGAAAACATGTCTGTCAACACCTAGTTTAAGTAGTTGTTGCAATTTTTAAGTGAACAAAAAGTGTAAAATTCATTATATGTACACTCCCATAGTTCATTGATTCCTCCCTAATGTACTAGTTAACTCCCAAAAATTTTAAAGTGGATGTTTCAAGAATTAAATCTTACAAAACTGAACTAGCTAGAGCTGGTGTTCTGACTTCGTAAGGTTTGTTGTTCTAAATCCAGGGTCTAAACTCTAAACATCCTGGCAATACTCTTTGTCCTCATTTATGGACCATAGAGACTGAAAATACAAGGACATACTACTGCTGCTAGCAATTCATTCTTATGGACCCCTGAGGATCCTCATGACTTTGGCTACAGAAGGTACAAAAGGCTGCTTGGTGAGGTAAAATAATGTACAAGACTACATCTACTCTTAAGTCCTTCAACAGCCACAACAGAGAGGGAAGACTCAGGGAAGGAATGACTTTTATTATGCAGTTTCCTATAGAGCCCGACAGAAAAGAAAACATGATGAAATCCTTTGTGTAAGAATGTTTTAAAAGAATACACCAGAGACAGAGTTGGCTTTGTCTCTGGTTTTGTGTTTTTTCCTTGTAGAGACATGTGACTGTAGGATCACTGGGGGTAAGAGCTATTGTCTTTGTTGATTTCTGCTGAATTTAAGGGCATTATGCACCACATCTCTGCTGCTCAGCTGCGACTGCCTGCTGAGTAACAGTTGGACTGTCGGTTAGACCTTCGCCATCAGGCTTCTGATCTGATTATCCAGCTGTGATAATGAATTTCTACACATCCAAACTTGAATGTTTTGTACAGGGAATCTGCAAGGGAAATTGCTGACCGATGAAATGATGAGCACTAAGTGCAGGCACAATATGAGCATAATTACTCTGCACCATGTGGATGATTCTTTCGTCAGATGCCAAGTACACATAATAACCTCTCTTTTTGATGATGTTTAGCGCAGTCCTCATATGCCAGTCAGTGATTGTGGCCGTCACAAATGTGCACACAGTCGAGTCCTGACACATACATTCAGAGTCATAACACGATGTTGCTCACTGTGCATCTGCCACACGGTTGCCGCACTGTTTCACCATCCCCCAGCTGCCCTGCAAACTTCCCAGCAGCCGCTGCCCTGCCTCAGACCACGGGCTGATGGGACCACATCTGACAGCGCAGGAAGAGCTGGCAACTATAACTCTCCACATAAATAAAGAACTGGAGCTTTTTAGTTACAATAACCCAACCAACAGAGCCTCTTTTTCCAGCTGAGGGATGAAATAACCAAGGACACGCTACGCATACAAATGGCTATCTCACACGAGCTGCGCCTGGAAATTGTAAATTGGCCTCATGGTGTATTAGAGGCTCATAGCCATTCGAGGGCATGAAATGACATTACACTGCCTCTGGATGTCCGAATGTACTCCACTGAGACACAGAGAGAGAGAGAGACAAAGAGACAGAGAGAGAGAGAAGAGTGACTCTTAACAGCCAATTAGCTTCTGCTTGATCAGGAGGTGGTGTGAGGGCCACCGTGGGAACTATTACGGCATGGACGGAGAACATTAACCACAATCAGTTTTAATTAAAGACTGAAGCTTTTTATTCCTCTCAATCCCCAGCCATTCCTCCCTCACGTCTATTCTCCACTCCTCCTTTGAGTATGATGATAATCTGCAAACCTGAGTCTAAGATGGGATGTGACTGGACCGATTAGATGAAACAGTGCAGTGCTGATGAAGGAACTTCAATTAGCCCTCAATTAAGCCAATTTGATTAGTTCAGCGGCATGAAACAGGCAGAATTATTATGTTTCTTCACAGGTGGAGATATGATCTCATCATGATGCACACAGCATTATTCTCAATATGAGATACAAAATAGGAAAGTGGCCAAATGAATGTATGATTCTAGCTGCTGTTGCACTCAAATTGACCTTTTTGGAGACTTTTATGTCTGTGGGGCCATTTTCCTGTTCCAGGAAAGAAATATAAACTATTTTCAATGGCATGCAATTTAAAATTTCTACAAAGAACCCTTTCATTTTATGCCCCATCCTTCCTGTCTCTCATTCCCTCACCTTACCTTAAAGCCTTTTAAAGATGTTTATTTGAATCACATTTTTGCTCTTTTTTCTGGGTCACTCAGCATGCCGTGCTGGGTGCACTGCGACTGTATATTGTGTACTGAAGTGTGTAAGTTGATGACTGTGTGCACACTGCACGTGACAATTGTGTGTGTGCGGCAGGCCAATACAGTTTACGCAGTAAATATGCACGAGGAATATTTGAGCAGAACAGAGTTTCAACTTTACCCCGTTTGACGTCTGAACAGTCAGCGTCTGCTTGTCCACTGGGCACACACATAGTGTTTCTCTTCCTCTCCAGTTTGTGTGTCCACATGAAGAGGGAAGAGATATTTCCAGAAGAGATACTGGAGTTGAGCTCTAATAAGGTTGTGAAGATTTTTCTTATGAGGATTATATTTAATCTCAACACAGTTACTTCCTTTCCGCGACCTTATTTTAAGCTAATCTGCCGTTTAAAAAAATCTCTCATACGTAGTTCTGCCCTCCTTTCTCCTTCTTTTCCCTGGATTGCAGAAGGTGGCAGACTGCTCCATGTGGCCTGATTATATGCAAGGCTAAGCACAGTTTGACCCACGACTGAAAATAGAGTGCTCTCAGGAAGGAGGATGATTTCATAACTTTACTTTCACATGCAATTTTAGAGGAACTGTACAAAGTCAGACACTGAATCGGTTGAATTTATATCTCTGTCAACCCTAAAACCTCACCTGTTCTCAGTCAAGCTTCTGCACTCTTGCTAGCTGGGGTAAAGTTAAATCACTGGAATTTTCATCAATCACAGAATGCAAAATGAAAAGAAGTATGAAGTGATATAAGCGTGCAGCAGATTTTTCTATTTAGTCCTCAGGCAGCTTTATCAGTGTGGGTAAAGGTATACAGAGGTTAATTTAAATAAAACATGACCTGACATTGAAGTTTAAATAAGATCAATACACAGCCTCTGGCTTCAGCAGCAACATTGTCTCATCAAAGAAAGATATCAAACCTTTGGCTGAGTTACTGGCATTGACAAACAAGGTTAGGACTCAAATTTAATTATGAGACATTCAATGAGGGACGTGAGGTCAGTATGACTCTGAAATGATCTTAGTTTAATCATCGTTAATCTGTCTCTTTTCTTACTATTACTATGTTATATCAACATTAGTAGCTGTCTTTTTTTGACGTGAAAATAATTCCTAAACTTAACATTTTACCTCAAGCTACCTGAAAGATTTCAGCAGTGCGTTTGTGTTTGTGGTGTTTGGCTCAGAAGTGAGTCGTGGCAGTCCGGTGGTGGTAACAGGACCTCGTGGAGATGCTTCTTCTCCCGGGGAGTGTCTATAATGAGTTCTGTCAGGCAAGCAGCGAGCAGCGCATTGCTACCAAACCCAACCTGAGCAGAGGAAAGGCCCATCTGTCAAGCAGAGACGATAAGCCTGGAGCTATCCAGAAACAAATTGCTCAGCTTCCCCACTGTGAAACCCTGCGAGGCAGCCTGGCTATGGGCGGGAAACGGAGATGCTACAGATTCCTGATGCTACACAGGAAAAAGGAGGCGAGAAAAGGGAAATATCAAACGCATTAATCTATGCAGATGATGCCGATTGCCAGTCATCAGTCTGCAGCAGCTGCATGCAGAACTTCAACGTGACGATAAACAGCAAAAAAAAAAAAAAGAAAAAAAAAATCTGAAAAGTAACATTATTTTTGTTTTTTTTTTACTTCCAAGCCTAAGGGTGAGCAGCTTTAATAAGTCACGCACACTTTTGCTAATCTCCTTCCTTTTGCTTTACAAAGATAATGACAGCTGTCGCAACTTTCCCTCTAGGTAGAAACAAAATGAACTTTTATAACACAGACAGTGTGGAAAATGGAAGTGATCAAAGGCAAAATATTACAACAGTTTAAACATCTGTCGGAGAGAGGTGATGTTGGCCTTCGTTATCAGGCTCTCGTTCAAAGTTGTGCCAAGCCCACACATGTGCAAACACCCAGGTCTAGGAATTCGACGTGATTGACAGGAACTCAGATGAGGTTCATTTCCTCTGCAAATAGAGTCATTTGCGGAAGTGGCATTAAGTGCTACATCGTTTTTTACATGAATAAATATCAGGGTGGCCAACCAAGCGTTGCACAGCCATCATGCCAACTGTGACAACTCATTATAAACTGATTAGATATGGTGGCCGAGCCGGGCTGCGCACTGGATCTTGGAAGGAGGAGGATGCGACGTACATGAGAAAACAAGCACACGACAGAGGTTGCTTTCTAATTTTAACTCCACAGCTGATGAGATGAGAGGAGCAAGAGATGAAAAACACTCACTCAGACGCTGAGAGAGGCAGACACAAAGGTGGTTATGAGGCTGTGACGAATGGGAAATGAAAATGAAGTTGTAGCTGCGTTGAGTGCAGTGGAACTATCCTCTCCTGAATTTCTCATCAGAGACGAACTCTGTCACAACACACACAGAGGAGAAAAGCTCTTTGCAATTAATGATTCATTTACACAGTTGCAAATAGTCTGACATTCTTAGGTATTGCAGGCGAGAACATTCCCTTTATTTATATCAACGACACTAGCAAACTGCTTGCAGAGAGAATTGTACTGTACATTACTTGTGTATTATTGCATTCATTGTTATGCAAAAGAGCTCTTGCTAAGCAAGTTGTATTTGCAGCGAGCCAGTAAATTGCCTTCCAGAGCTGATTTTTTTCTTGCCTTCAAATGGCCTGCTGATCATCTGCTCCCAATTCCACCTGAATTTGTTTTTCACAAAATGTCTCTTTCCTCACTTATTCCCTCTCTCTAGGTTCTTTGTTTTAGACTTTTCTTATAACATACCTAATTTCAATTCCGCTTTCAGGCACATGTCTATGGCCAATTAAAACTCTTAATGGAAAATGTGTGCTGGCTATAAAAAGGCAAAGCTTTCCTGTTCTTTTTAAGTCCTAGCTGTGGGGCCAAATATTTTTTTTTCTTTTCTTTCTTTCTTTTTAACACATAGCAGGGAAGTGGGAGACAGCTCTTATATCATTTGAGGAACAGAATTGCAGTTACATGAGAGTTATGGGACAGAAACGACTGCAGTAATAAAAGTCCTCCAGCTGTGAAGGTTAGCACAGTTGTAATGCATAAATTAGCTCCCATTCTATAATGTAGATAACATTTCAAGAAAAAACAAACACAGTAGCAATTCAAAGATCATTTTAATTAGCCACGTAGGCTTACAAAATCCTGACTAATAGCTCTGTCGACTGAAAGCAAACCAAAGAGACAATTTATTAAAAGAATTTAACCCTAAACCGCCTGTGCTCTGGTTATGAGGTTGGCTCAAGGACGTGCCGATGTTAAAAACCAATTACCCCTTGGTTGCTTTTGAAAATGCCCTCACGCTCAATCAGTGGTGGCTTCGGGAAACGAACGAGCTAATTTTGCCCAACCTGGGCTGTAATTGTTTCAAATCAGCCTCATGCCTCAGTGTCACTGCCAGAATAATTGCTCATGAGCGGGAAGATTAATCTACAGAAGCACATCTGTGGGACTTAATTTACGGGTCACGGTGCCATGCCTTGTGGATCCATTAGACTCATTTGGTTTTCAATCCTGTACAGCATATGCAGCTAAACAAAGGTGAAATAATGGTGGGCAAATGCCAGGAAACAAGCAAACACAATGCACAAACTGCACAGTATTTATACACAGTCACATGCTCACAGTTTCCAACACTTGTATAAATACATGAACAGACAGCATGCAGTAAAGAGAGAGCAGAGACCAGTGCGCATGAACTGTCAGTGAAGTGAAGTGTGTGTGTGTGTGTGTGTGTGTGTGGTTTGTATTTGGATGTATCCCCTGCAGTGCAGACATAATACACATCACCTAGTGCAGCTGTGAAAAACTGTCATCCCACTAACCAACCTTTCCCTGAATGATCTGTCTCTTATCACATCCACGTCTAAACACCTGTTAACGGAGGAGAGTCGAGCTCAGACACAGTCAACAAATCGTTACAAAGGAGGAAAAGTGTCATCCTGTGCCAAACGTCGGGCTCCAATCAACGGCGGCTGAGCAATCAGCAGTTGAATTGTGAACCACATTCAGGCTGGGAGAGGACGGGCCGTTCGACAAGCTCTCTGAAGAGAAACAGCTGCAAGCTGCAAATTGGGACGGCTTTGTGAGAAGCCGCTCTGCCCTTTGTTGTCTCCTTCCTCCTCTCCTCAAAGTGCTGGCATGCAGATGTCTCCTCTCATTCCTCATGTGTAATTACAAAAGACGGGAGAACGGCATAAAGGGATGATTCTTCATATGAGACACTGTACTGCAGTCGGCACACCCGAGCCGGGCAGCCGGCGTGTTTTTAAATAGAAGAACTTCACCTCGATTTAGCACCTCGCTCCTCTGCCAGAGCTGCCTACTTCCTCTGTCCCTTCCAAACCCTCTCCTACATGATACACCAGACAGGATAATGTGGTTGGAAAACAATCAATGTTACCACCCGTGGTGGTGTTATATACCTTCCACTCCAGCTGTAGGGCCCTTCTGCTCTGCCTGGGTGCAGAGAGGAGACATGGGGCTGAGCAGATAAGGATTCTTATCAGAGTCTGTGCAGGTGTTTGGTGGAGTGAGGCTGTAACAGGATTCCTAAGTTACTATTGGCCAGCAGGATTTCGCTTGATGAGAAGAGAGTAAGAAAAGAAGCGCAGAGGGATGGATGGGTGGAGGTGGGGGTGGGAGTTGCGTGTGCAGTGGTGGTGGGTGAGCTGGTGGCCAGGGTGTTATAATTGTGAATCCCCTCAGAGTGCTACAGCACAGCGCCTCTCAGACACCTGCTGGTGTGGCGATAAGGAGTGAAAAGCAATCACTTCAGCTACCCGGCAGAACCAACTGGCATCTTGCTGCCTCTCAACCTGCTACTTGGGTATTTCTCTCAAATATAACTTGCTTTCTGTTATAGGTCAGCTCCCTTTGCAGGCTAACACCTTGGGGAGGAGAGGATGGGAAACAGGAGAGGAGAGGAGAGGAGAGGAGGAAATACCAAATGCCAAGAGAGATGCTCTTTCGTTCACAGTTAGCTCTGTTAAGAGTGAACTTGGTCTTGTTTGTCGGCACAATCCTGCAAATCTAAAAATGCAAAGCAGTGTATGTAGCAGAAGTTTGTTGTGCCACCATAGGCTGCCATTTCAAACTAACTTCATCACCCACAGAGGTCAAGGACACGCGGTCTGGCTCCGAGTGGCTCCTCAGGCTCTCCGGAGAGCGTTTCTCATTAGTGTGATTCCAGCTGAGGATTATAACACGAATCCTTGGGATAAATCTTTGCTCGTCACAGAGAGACCATCAGCTGTTGCAGTCTACCAGCGCCGACTCTTGAATTATTCATTTCCTGTTTACAGCAGGCGACAGGTGCGTGACCTCTGTGATGAGTGCCCAGGGTGTCTGGGAGAAGTGGTGACAAGGGAAGGGGAGGAGGGAGGTGGGGGTGGGATGGTGGGTAGCCTCAGAAGGACAGCGCTGGAGACAGGGAGGAGAGGGGAGGATTCAGAGAAAACTGCCGATTTGTCAGACTCAGGTGCTCGGCGAGGTTTGTGTCTTCTGCTTTTCATGCTTTTAATTTTAATTCCGAGGCAGGGATCACAGCATTCAGCAGACTTTTAGGTAAGGCTGCATGGAGGGGTTTTTGAGGGAGAGTGGGGCTGCAGCTGCCAATTAGGGGGTTGTAAAGGGATTAAAAAAAGCAAGTAAGGTGAAATTACTCTTCCCCAAAATGTTAGAGAGTGAAACTCAGGGTGGTGTGGGGTTTGGGAAGGTCTGCCAAGCTTGAGCTGCACATCAGCTGAGTGGCATTTACTGTAACCTTTCCCCTGGCTTTTAATAACTGGTGCAGAAACTGCAGAAACACGGATCACTGCGACTCACTGGGAAGCACTGGGATTCGCAAATGCACCTCCTGCTGCTCGTGGCCACACAGAGCCCATAAACTGCCAGAGTGGACCAAGAAGTCGAATGCAAACTTGGTTTCAGCTCCAGCGAGCGTCAGCTGTATGAAAACTTTAATATCAGTATGAGAGCACAAATGAGATGAAATAGCAGAGAAACATGGCAGCACAGGAAAGAAGGGGAACACTGCTGCAAGTAAAATGAACAAGGAGAGGTAGATAAACAGAGAGACTAGAGGCTGGAAATAAGCAGATGTTGTCAAAAAACACAGGCAACCCGTCGGGTTTGTTTAGTTTAACACCAATGAAATCCCAAACTGAATAACAGGAATTCAATCTGGTTCACTCAGCCTGAATAATGGTCTCTGACACCTGATAGCTTAAGAATAAGCCTCCCATTTATACACACATATTGATGTGGACATCTGCATGAAACACACACACACACAAGAATGCATGCAAAACCAAACAGCGCGGACACTCTCTGGAGAATGATGCATGGCTTTCACCTTCAGGCAACTGGGGAAAGAGACAGACATTTCTCCCCTTCGGCCAACTCCTGCTTCAGACAAAATAACAAACGGCTGAATGATATAGTGAGCTGTCCCCTCTGGTTGCGGAGTGGGAATGGAACCACATCTCTGAGACAGCAGCTACAAAAGGCCCATCTCTTCCTCTCACTCGTTCTCTCAGCTGTGCATCCACAGAGACCTTGGCAGATCTCAAAGACAGATTAATCTTGATTGAAAGTTGCTCAAGTGTCCTTAAGCGTCAAAGCGTTACTACTTATCGAGAGAGCGAGAGAGGGAGAGGGAGCGGTGGAGACAATCCAAAGAAAAGACAGAAAATAAGCTCTGGGGTCAGTTGGGATGGACGAACACCCACAAAGCGGCCACTACTGTAAAGTGCACACACACTAGATTAAGCCCTCATCATGTGAAATCTTGATTTAACAGACTTCTTCCCTGTCTGCCTGTGGTAAGCCTTGGACTGCTGCTGCTGGAACGGCATGAATCTGATGTTTCCAGTCCTCATACCAGCACGAGTATCACAGTTTTGGCTGCTGAAAGAAATGCTTCCTCTCACATGGACTTAAATTACATGGAACACAATTTTAATGTGGTACTGTAACATTACCAGTTGTATAAACTGTACAATATCTAGTCTTGTGCTGTATCATATTACATATTTGTTGATATTGTTTTTTTTATTGTCGCTTAGTTAGAATGTTAGTTTTCATTTGCCAGTTTAGGCATAACATAATGCTGGGATTTATTTTGAACTCTACATTAAAAGTAACTTGAGTGCTGTGCGGAAGTGCCATATTTTCTGCCAAAGGGTTTGAATTGTGTTTTCAATTTTGAAAAAACTACCTTTGCTGACTCAGCAAAGTAAGACTCAGCCATGATTCAGTTTATTCTGTCCTTTGTCATGACAGGAGTAATTACATTATAACAGAATGATCATGGTTATGTTTACAATGCAAATAAAAGCTTTCTTTGTTCATTTATATTACGGTGTGGCATAAGTTACAATATACTGCGCCTTTGATCAAGCCTGTTTATTTGGCTATGATGCATTTCTCTGTTAAATTAAATAACAGAGAAATGTATCATAAAATAACACTCAGCTGGAGTTGGTACAGTGTATGCTGGGACAAAATCTTACCAAACGGTTACATCAGTCTTAACATCATTGGGATCAATCCCATATTTATATGGCAACATCCATGGGTGTCCTCGCTCTATAGCTGATGCAGATGACATAACTCTGGTGTAACTGGAGCTTTGTTGACCTTTGGCTAACATACTGTAACCCCATCTGACTACGCCGGCCTCAGCTAACCCACTTCAGTCTGTCTGCTGCTGTCTGCTGAGACAAAGAGGATTTACCGTTAATCTGGCTTTAACAACAGCAGGAGAGCATACTCTCCACGACAACACTCCAGAGAATAGGACTAATCAAGACATCATGAACATCAAACAGGGAACAATTACCTCTAATAAAATCAATTTTGTTGATTGGCTGAGAGAAATAAAGAGAGCGAACAAGAGCTGACACAGTTATTTGATTGGACTTGATTACAATTGAGTGTTTTGTATAGCATCACACAAAAGCACAAAAAAAATCAATCACCTCAACAAACCATTTCAACTGATTTAGAGTTGATAATAAGAAAACCTTACATTTTCTAATTGCAAGTGTTACTGCTTAGAAGTGTGATATGAAAATTCTGCTTTGTTTCAAGGTAATTGGATTTGTTTCTAGAAAAGTCGTCAAACAGCATAAATGGGTAAAACATTTCATTCAAAAGCTTAAGGTCATAAAGACACAGTGGCACACGACACAAATCCTGCTACTAAATTAGCAGCAAAAAGGCAGCTCCAATCCTTACTGCCAGAAGCCAACGAAAACCAGCACATATGAAATGGGTTGAAGTACCACGACGGCACAAAGGCAGCTGATGAGGTGACAAAAAGCGGTTTGATTGTAACAGCGAGCGAACACTGGATTTGATTGCAGTAATAAGCAAATGGTTTTAACAGGTGCGAGTGTAGCAGGGGAAGTGTACAATTCACAGTCCCTCCTCATTAGTAAGCAAATGAATTCAATCACCTCTCTTTGGTAAGCGGATTGATAAATCCCTGCAAAGTGGTGCCTGGCTTCAACCACAGCAAGCAGCTTTAATAGATGCAGAGCCGCTAATGCATCCTTCTCATTGACTCTGCGCTTGCCATTCTGCTAAGATCAGCCTGAACACAATCGTTGGCCTCCAGCAAACAAACCCAAGTCAATGAGGTTGGGGATCCGCGGGGACCAGTGAGGAGTATTTTTCTTGTGCCGGCTCCAATAGCTTTACAAATTTTATTCATATGTCCCTTGAGAGAATGACCGCGGTTTGCTTGTGCTTGAGGGGGAAGGGCAGGAGCTCCAAATGGGCCGGGCAATATCTGAAAATGTAGATCTAAGGAGACAAGCTGTGTCTTCCGCTGAGGCTAAAAGAGAGCAGGGGCTGCTCCTCTGGGCCCCAAACTACTACAGGAAGAGAGATTTTTCACCCAGATCAGAGAGAAGCAGTGCTACACCACTCCATGCTCCTGCAACACAGCGTCCAAGACACAGCAGGACACGACCAGTGGGACTGTAACCAGAGAGAAACAGAAGCAAGAAGACAGCAAGCAAATGGACAGATACAGATCGACAATTTCTAGGAAAAATTGAACAGATTTAAAGTACAAAAACTGAGATGGTTTGGAGCATGTTCAGTGCAGACTTCTGCCTTGATTCTCATTCTTAACACTTTAAAAATGTCTTTGTCGAAGCTGTGACATTTGCAGCATCAAAGGCCAATCGATATATTTGTTGTGTTAGAGTGGAGACAGAAGTGCAGCATTTGGCCACAGCTTAGACTGAGTCAAACACAGACAAAACTAATCTCTCCACGCCTGGCAACAAATCCACTCTGCAGCCCTAATCAATTCGTTAGACAGCTTCTCCTCTTGAACACATACATTGCACACATACACATACGTGAATAAGGCACTGCGATGATTAGCTTGTCCCACTTAATCACCTCCTATTAGAGACACCTGCGAGGTTGCAGCAGCCTTGTGTGATTATGTGTAATCATAGAAATGCCACATTTGAATGATAAGCAGCGCGAGAAGATGGCTGGAAACATGATGCGCTGCATATTTACACCATGAGCTATTCTCCTACATGAAAAAATACTGTTCATATAAGTCTCACAAATATATATAAAAAACACTGACACAAGACTCACAAATATAATCTCTCACACATAATTTTGAATATGCCACGCAGGCGTATAAATACACACAAGCACCCACACTGGGCTGGGGGGAAAAAGCCTATCTGCTGTGGATAAAAGACATCCCTTATCAGCTTCCTCATAGAGGAGCTGGGAATGAAGGCATTTACTCAAATGAAAGAGGCAGCTTTTGGAGATAAGCCGAGAGAGACGGAGCTCAACTAAGCTTTCAGATTGGACTGGGCCTACAGAGGGAACAGAGGAGGACAGAAAAAACAGAGGGAGAGGATGGATGGATGGATGGCTGGATGGGTGGATGATAGATGGGTGGATTGTTGATGAAGTGATGGGAGGATGGCGCAGGCTCTTATTTGGTGCTGTGTTGTGCTTTGAGGCAGATGCGTGCATACAGAGGAGGAGTGCTTGGCTTTTGTCTGCGATGGAAGTACTTATATAAAGCGTATTTAGAGGACGTGGGTGTGAAAGCTATTGTGTTGACCCCAGTATTTTGTCTGTGCGGGCGTGCACGTGCGCGTCTGTGCCTTCTGTCTATCCCCGTGCCCGTAGCTGGCCCTGTCTGCACAGCGAGCTGGCACATCTTCTCCGCTGCGCTGGGCTGTGAGCCGCGCTAGAATAACCCACTTCAAAGAGACCCATTGTCACACACTAATGTGGCGAACGGCAGCTAGCACCACAGAAATCAGCACACACTGAGACTGGATATTCCCTCCGAGTCCCTTCCGAGATGAGGGAGAAAGGGTGGAGTAGGAGGGGGGAGAGAGAGAGAGGTTTGTTCACAAACACACTACTGTGCCAACATTAATCATGTAGACTCTCATAAAATCATTAGAGCTGATCATTCCCAGTCAGGCTCTCTCCACAGTGGCTCAGTACTGACGAAAAGAGGCGAGAATAATGCCAATTTCTTTTAGAGATGCAAGCCAGCACACACACACACACGCACACACGCACACACACACACACAGAAACAACACACAGACACCTTTGTAGTGCAAAATATAATCACAAAGAAGTGAAACAGCTGAACTAAACAGAAGGCTTTAGATGACTAGAGATGTACAGAGCTTGTACATTCTCTACATGTTTTATATATAATTATGTCTGTGCTCCCAAAAACACCCACTGTATTTATGTACTTGCAACTGCATTTTTATCAGCTCATTTACCCATGTATATTCATACGCTGTGTGTGTGTGTACTCACTGCAGCCCGATTACACAACAAATTTATACCACTGATTGCATTTAAGTGTGTGTCTGTGTGGGTGTGTGAACAAAAAAAGCCTGCTAGAATTTATGTATTTGTGTTTCTGTTTTTTCATTTATGTGCATCATAAATTGCCAAAGTGTGTTCCTGTGCATGCAAGCCCTGCCAACTTGTATGTGTCCCCGTGTGTGTGTGTGTGTAGGTGTGTGTTTGTATACAGAAAATGCTTACTATATATATTGGTGATTGCATCTTTGTGTGTGTGTGTGTGTGCACAGAAAATGCAAACTATATGTTTTGGTGATTGCATTTTGTCAATTGATTTATGTTTATTCATTTGTAGTTTAGGCACAGCAATTCAGCTGGCACAGCTGAGCTCTACCTTTTGTGTGTGTGTGTTTGTGTGTCTGCAAAAAATGTATACTATTATTTATGTGTTGGGACTGCATTTTTACAATTAATTACACATTTCCTAAGACTCCAATCCTTAATTTTCTGATAGCATAAATGTAAAATCTATTCACATACATAATTTAAGTGTTAAGAGACTCTGAGTTCCTTTTTTTTACTGCTGTTTACAGATGTAAACAAACCTTTAACTGTGCCAGAAAACATTAATAATTTAGATTTAATTGTTTGTTTAGTGATCTTCTGTCTACTAAAAGAGCTGTTAATCAAATTGAGAGTGATAGCTTTTTTGATTTCTGTGGCAGAGCAACCCATTTGTTTATGTTCAGATTAGAGCTTCTTAGTGCACCCGTCATTTTTCTTATAATCCATGCTTGCATGTATTTGCATCTAGGGCGATGATTGGACATTAATTCCCAGCCACTTTAATTAATCTGGTGAGCGGCGGGCTGTTAAACGCTTGTGAGATGGCGTGCAGTACAGGTGGAGGTCAGCATCCCGATGGCTAACAAAGAGCTGGAGCAGAGACAGCCATTAGAGCTGGATCACTGCGTCTTCTGTTTACACTTACCACCGTTTACACACTAGCTGCTCTCTATTATGCGCATTGGACCCTAGAGTATTGCAGATCGGTGCTCAGGGCACTAGGTTCTGATGGCTGGAGCTGACTGTAAAATCGATGGCCTTTGTTACTTTCTCAGCCGCTGATCCTTGAGCTTGGAGAGCCAGGGTGGTTATATAGACAGTCTGGTTTGATGACTTAGAAATACACTTGAGACAGAGAGAGAAGTGAGAAGCACAGAAGAGATATCTCCTTTTTAGGCTATATTCCCTTTGTGTTTCAATCCTCTCTCTTAACACCTGTCTCAGTTTCTAACTCTTTTTCCCCTTTGTCTGCTCCGTCTTTTCTTTAGCTGTGTTTTTTCTCATCCTCCAGTCTGTCGTTCTTAAAGGCCTTTAACTCTTCTCTCGCTCATTTAAGTCAAGGTCAGACCATGAAGTGGAGGACTACAGTCACCCACTTCAGTTGAAAGCTGCATTAGCTGCTGAAGACTGATGAATTCACAAGTGCAGAAAAACACAGACAATCACTCACACACACACACACACACACACACACACACACACACACACACACACACAGACACATACACACCCACGAAATGCTGGAAGGTAATGTGTCGCTGTTTCTATCCAAGGCCTCCATCTTTAGCCTTAGCATCCAGGGAATGAGAGGCTAAGTGGTGAGGTTTTGGTGCTGAGTGTAGTGTGGGACCATTTCTCATGTTGTCAGAGCTCCCGCTGGGCCTCACATATGCCTGCAGCTCTCAGCATCCTGAAGCCATCACTTCAGCAGGCTGGCCAATCAAACCCACGCTGTCACTTCAGTGAAATGACTTGAACTGTCACTCACACATAGGCATTTTCCCCACAGGGGGGCCCGAGGCCAGAAAGGGGCATGTATGAACTGTGCATACAAACGCTGTACGTGCAAAAGAAGACACATATAGCTTCAGTCACAACACAAATTACACTCTGACATTCCACTGCAAAGAGCATACAATATGTGTATATAAAGATCTCATGAATATCCATGAGGTTCAGGGAAAACTAACATGGAATAGGTAACCTTTTGGCAAGTTCACTGACTTGTGACCTCTGCTCTTTGCTGACCTTTGACATGTCAGATAGGCCTCTGCAGGTCTGTACAGACAGGTCTAATTATTGCTGCTGCCACAGTCCACCCACTCACCCCTGCTCCCCAACCCTTTCTAAATACAATCCACTCTACACACTGAAACACATTTACATACAAATGTAAGCATTTCACTTTGATTTATGAAGTGTTATATTCCTGTACATTTTGTGTAAATAACAGTGGAGTTTGGTAAAAAGAAAGAAGAAAGAAGAAAGAAAGAAATTTACTATTTTCCAAAAATGCAGGAATAAAACCCTGAAACAAAATAAGTACACAAACTGAAAATGTCCATTTTAGTGTCAGTCCTTCAGAATGGCCTCTGTTACATACTTCATTGAAAGAGACAATGCAAGTCAATCACCAACAATTTGGATGTCAGAGGTGAGGAGCAGGCTATGCTAATTTTCCACCTTTAACATAATGCAATCATACAGAGTACATACATATGTGCTGCTATATGACACACTGTATTATGTGTACAAGGTGTTACTCATTCTCAGATACCAACATTTCATCACAAATGGACTCCTAAAAAGCACAGGACATCAGAGGTTGATGATATGCAAGACTGTGAGCGCTTCCATGAATAGAATCAGTCTTTAAACTCACACCACCTCCTGGACTGATCGCTACTGGGAAAGATAAAACAAGATCAAGAATAGCGACTACAGCGAGACTACAAAAAAAAAAAAGCACGGAAAGAAAGAATTTTGGACAGATAACACGTCCCATTGTTCCTGTTACCTGGAAGCAATGGCTGACTGGCACATTAAAGTGAAAAAGAGCCACACAAATGCATCGACTGCTGCATAAAATTGGGATAGAACTTCACTCCAGAGGGACAACATATAAAATGCAGTAAGATGAGAAACCATAAATATGAAATAATATATATTACTATTCATGGTAGTAATAGACATTCCTTTCAATCTCACAGGGGTCTTTACAAAGATGACACAGACTAATAGGGGCTGAGGTAATGAAAAATAAAAAAGTCAGTTTGACTACAGATTTGTCATTTGAGGTAGGGTGTTTGTTGAGCTAATAGAGCAGTGGGTTATTTGTCTCTGTGTGCTGTGTGTGTGTGTGTGTGTGTGAGAGAGAGAGAGAGAGAGAGAGAGAGAGAGAGAGAGAGAAAGGTAGAAGTGGGCTGAGCAGGAGCTGGAGAGCTGCCATCTTCATCCCTCTGGCCCACAAGGGATGAACGAAGAGACAGGAGGCTCGGGAGATCCATCCATCATAATGTCTCATCGCCTCTCAGGCTTTGCTTTTGCATGCATGTGCACAGACGTGCACACACACACACACACACACACACACACACACACTCATTCAGACCAGACAGAAGCCCACAGCTGCTTTTAACCAAAAACGCACAGACGTTTAGCAAAGCACACACTCGAGGAAGAGCTTGTTGGTTTAAGAGGCTGACGGTTTGATGATGTTGCACATGTGGAGTTGGTGGGAAACGGACCAAAGCCCTCAATCCAACAGCGCAGCCTTTTCATTAACCTCCTCATTTACACCCCCTCCACCTGCGCAGCCACTTCAAACAGACGTACTATTGCTCCCTGTTGCTTGGGAACCCCTCCAGCCATTATACATTAAAGCTGGAACCAAGGGCAAGTGGACACAGACATCTCAAGGTCAAGGACTGCCAGTTAGGATATATATTGAACGTAAGTTTGGGTTCTGAATTTGGGAATGTGTTAACAGTTAATTTCTCATACCTCAAAAAAAATAAATAAATAAAATTAAAACATACTTTTCAAAGCAATTCTTCTTCTTTTCTGTCAGTCTGTCGTAGCCTTGCTTTCAGGGTGTGGCAAGCCCCCATTGAGTGGTCACAGACTGTAACCCTAACCCCACTTAATTAGCCCTTATCAAGCTTCAACCCTGTTTAGCGCAGATTAACCCTGCTTCCCATGCATTCCCACCCCCCCCACCCCAGATCCTGCAGATAAAAAAAGGAGTGGAAGAGGAAGAATGGCACCCACTCCCACAGGGACAGGCCTATAATCAGCCCTCCCACAGCCTCACAACCTGTCCACTGCTTGAGGGGTGATGGGGGGTTGTGGATGGATGGGTGAAGTGAGACGAGGTTGAACCCCCCCCCCTTCGTCTCTTTTCCTCCTCAACTCTTCCAAGCAATACTGAAAGGAAGCAGTGCCTCCTCTCAGAAGGCAACAACGTGGTAAAGAATCTCATCGTTGTTAACAAACGGTTGTTATCTGGCACTGAGAAGAAGCCGCAGCAGCCACAGAGCTCCCCTGTGATCCATCGAGCAGCTTTTTAACACGACATAATGGCTGAGGTGAAATCAGCACAAGACAAAGGTCTGGGTAGTTAGAGCTCCACTTGACAGTAGAGCTGCTCTTTTATGAGCTGAATAAAAGGCCAAGGGGGAGAGAACCCTGACAAGAGAGAGAAGACGACAACATTTCAGTCAAACACCTCCATGCTGAAGGCTTTGGTGTCTCGCATGCATCCAATGTTGGAGGGATTAAGAGGTGGCGTTTGAAAGTAAATATCTGGAGAAATGCTAATGTGGCATCCATTTGCATGACTCATTGGCCCATGTACCGAAGCCATTTTAAGAGCACAGAGATCTCAAAGCACCCCACAATCTCCCTCATAGCGAGAGCCATCACATCCAGAGGCCTGGTGAGCCTGCGTGGGTATAACCATTACACCCAAGTCAGTAAATAGACTACAAGTGTATTTTCTTTGGTGATGTTAATTTTCACATTCTCTTACATTTTCTGTCTCATCGTCTCTGAAATGAAAGGACGGACTCAAAGATTTATCCACCCAGAGAAACGCTGATACGTTAGAATTTTTGTCAGGGGAAAGGAGGAGAAGATTGAGCCGTGGCCATAAATCAGTATTTCAGGTGAAGCACGGAAACAGAGCAGCACAGGTCCATTAGTTATCCCTCAGCTCAGCCCACACAAAAGAAAACTACACCTTTATTGTCTGACATAATCAGAGACAAGATTTCATTATGCAAATGCAGCAAAGAAACTCTCTATTCTGGATTTAGTGGGTCAGTTTTTTCATTGGCAGCCATACCAGTGTCACATTCAATCAGAAATATCAAATATAGTCAAGGTTTTATAATTTTCCCTACATTAAAAAAGTTTGAGAAATCCACAAATTGATTTTAAACCCCCCTCCTTTCATAGGTCAGGTAAGGTGATCATTTTTATCAATAAAAACATATTGACGTGTAATTGTCTGAGGGCTCAGTGGGACTTCTGAAAATAAATGTTTATTGATTATTTTAGATGAATATTTGACGCTCTTGGGAAAACGGGCAAAATAAATGTCAAGGGAAAAAAACCACTGCTCTTCACATTCAATTTCTAATACGCACATAACCTCACATTACCCTGCTCACGCAGTCAAATCAATACTGGTTTACAAATAGCCAATAATTCCAGCACAGTCAATTCAAACGAAATTTATTTTGTTCATTATTTGCTGGTAGAGGTGATCGGTGATTTTTATTCAGTGTCAGATTGATGTTTGAGGAGACAGGTCAGATTTCCGTGGGCCTATTTTCAAAGAAACCGCAGATGCTTTCGGACTTTCTCTCTTTGAAAAGAGCTAATTAGAACATGATCGTGAATCTCCTAATCATTAAGTTCCGATAGAAGTCCAAACTTCTGCACATAATAAGCAGGCTGAAGTGTCCATTACTCCCGTCCTCACCAGCCAGGACGCACACATTTGGATTTCGGGGATTTATTTTGAGCTTCATATAACTTAATCGATACATTTTCATTTCTGTTCTAATTACAGAACCCTCTGTATTTCTAATATTCCTGTCGGCCACTGTCAGCGCGCACGTTCCCATCACTGATGTGTTTTGATTCATATCAACGCACTTTAAGATAACTGTCTCTCTGACAGAACCGCTGCAACATTTCTATAACGTCCACGCGGACCTAAGCTGTGATATTTCTCGCATCCTTCATAGATGTGTCAGAGAGTACTATACTCAGCGCAGCCACATCATCACCGGCAAAGAATGAAGTACTAAAGGTGTCTTAACACTCACCGATCAGCATCGTGCGTCCAGGACCGTATCCGCGTGTCTCCAGCTCGGCGTGTCACTGTGCGTAAAGACGGTTAAAAAAAATTTACGCACTTTTATCCCCGGAGAGCGAGAGAGAGGGGGGACATGCACGACGCACAGGTGCGAATCTGGAGGCGTCCTATACTTGTAAAGAGCCTCGAAATCTGCTGGAGCCGATTCCGACTGACTTGTTTCCCTCCCCACACTCTTGTCTCTGTAATGACAACTCTTTCTTTGCAGTACTGTATCCTTTTCTCCCACGTCTTTGGTGACCAATCCCCGGGAAATCTCAGATCCTATTGATGCGCGTTATCCTCAGTTAAAATCCTATTGCTCGTGCTGCTGCTCCGCTTGGCCTGAAGGAGGCGAGGAATGGGGCTGCTGGAGAGAAGCTGGGTGTAATTGCCTGTTCCTTCTCTCCCTCTCTCTCTCTCTCTCTCTCTATCTCTCCCTCTGTCGCTTTCCCTCACTCTCCTCTCTCCTTGTCATCCCTTCCTCTCTGTAGTCCTACCTCTTTCTCTCTCCTCCTCTCTGTGAACACCTTTTAACTTGACAGGAATGCACAGATGGGGAAATTAGCTGTTATTTTTCATAGCCTTCATACCTGTACAACTTGGCAGCACATTAGCCTGACTTGTCAAACTCGCTGTCTTACAGGTCAGCACTATAACTGATATGTTTCCCTTATACTTCCATCCTGCCACCAAGCCGAAGAGGAGAGTGGAAAAAGAAAAAGAAAAGCAGGAGGTGCAGCAGAAAGCATTGAAAAGCTTCGGGTGGCAGAGGCATGATAGGAGCACTGTAAACATTAAGGGAGAGAAAAGAATATTTTCTCCGACAGGTTTCCATTCGTGCTCTCATAAGGATGATTTGTGTGCACTTGTCAAGGCAGCTGCCTCGTGTGCACGACAGTGTGTTAGTGAGAGCGACATGAGAGTGACTGCAAGTGATGGTTTCTCGCAGCCATCTCTCTTGCCAGTCTGCTCCTCCTTTGTGTCTCTTCTTGTCGATGCATCATTTGGGGAAGTTGACACATATTCTGAGATTCGGAATTGGCTCGAGAGCACAGAGAGCCTGCTCGTATTAAATTTCTGTTTGTTCAAATTGTGTGTGTGTGTGTGTGTGTGTGTGTGTAAGCATAGACTGTGGGTTGAAGAGCCTTGGTGCAATGCTAAGCTGTCCTGGAGCTACGCCAAAGCACATCTCCCAGGGTGCTATCAGGAACTTAATTACAGCATTAAATTGCTCCCTCTCCGCCTCTCTCCCGCTCTCAGTTCACTTCCCCTTCTTTCCCCCCTTCTCCCCCCTTCCTGATCTTTCTCTCTCTCTCCCTCTTTCTCTCTGCCTTTATCTCTTGTTGCTCTTTTTCCATTTTCTTGCACTTGCTGGTTTGGCAGAAATGCCTGCTGGTGCTGCTGTGTTCATGTCATCATTGTGAGAAAAAGCCTTCAAAATGCGTCTCGACTGTTCCTGACATCCACTGTGCAACCAGAAATACTAAAGGTTCATCCGCTGTCGCTATTGTGCATGTAAATGTTCTAATTTCATACTTGTACATCAGTAATGTATTCATGATGCATGCTGTTTATCAGTCAGTTTGTTATGGTGCAGTTTGAGTGCCGTTCCACAGGCTAATTTTGGAGTTGTGGATGTGGAGGGTAGCAGCAGTGTAGAGATCAGATTGCTGATGGAGAGTTCCCCCTTAAACATGAAATATTGCCTCTGACAGAGTGTTGTGCGGGGTGTGAGCTACCTTTCCCCTCCAATTCAGGTTTCTTCTCCCTCGCCATTCACTGAGGCAGCAGTGGACCCAGAAACTCTCCCCTGGGGCAGAGCAGAGGACACAGGGGCAGCTGGGCTGTCCTGCTGCCTCATGCCAACCATCGGCCTACTGGCTGGCATGCCAGAGCCGGGGCTAATTAGAAACACGGGAATGGCTCCAAGCTTTGCATCAGTCAGCCTCAGCCAAGATGATTTGTTCTAGCCTATTTGTTCTATATGTTAAAAGGTGGTAACTGCACTGGAGGAGGAATACATAGTTACATTTCTCAGTTGGGGTAGTTGAACTGTTCATTTTAGCAAACAATATACTGTAGTATTTAACCTTAAAATTGAATTTTCCTTTAAGCAACAAAAGAAAGCTACTGGAAAACATGTGTCATGCAAATTATGTTGTTGCCCTCCATGTGAATACATAATCTTTTGTTTATAGCCTTGCTAGCTGCTTGCCTTTAGGGATGGCAATGTCGGTCTGTTGGTTGGCCTGCCACTTTGGTCCAGATTGAAATATCTAAACAACTACTGGATGGATTGCCAAGGCATTCATAGTCCCCAGAAAATGAATCCTAATGACTCTGGTGAACCTCCACCTTTTCCTTAAGCACCAGTAGCAGGTAAAGATTTTTTTTACTTATTCTGCTTGATGAACTAGAACCAAATTTGCCTAGATGATGTATTCGAATGAGTTTGGTATTCCCCTGACTTTTCTTCTAACTCCACTATGATGTTAATATTTTTGGTTTTTATTGAAATAAGTCAACAACCTTTGGACAAATTGCCACCAAATTTGGTACAAAGATTTACTGTATCTCCTCCACAGGATGAGTTGTAATCACTTTAATGATCATCTGACTTTGAGGATTTGTCTAATACTTATGACTAAATATTTGCTAACCTAGCGACATTAATGAAAAAGTAATTTCACATTTCATAAAGACGTTTTGATCCAAGCTGGATCATCACCAACACACACAAGGATTGATATGATGTGCGTACAATACAACCTCTTCAGTTGTAAACTACTGACATTCGCATCAGCTGGACATGGCAAACATTATGCATACTAAACATCAACATGACACAAGCTACTTGAAAACATGTATTTCATTAAACATCTAGTCCTGCCACATCTGAATAAGAACCCTTTAGTTTTTTCAGTGTTAAGGATTTGAAACACTGAATATCTCTAATTCAATGTGTGCTAGTTAAAGCTGTCAAAACTAGTTGAGGGCAAACCTTGGCAAGAAAATTTATAATTTATTTGTCAATGTGGACCATGACCTTGCTAAAGAGATACCTGAGATAAGTGCTGAGTGTGATCTTGATAATTCTATTATGAATAGCCCACACACTATGTATTTATGTAAGGTGGAGAAATAGAAAATGATGTCAATGAAAATAAATAAATGTAAAGGGAAAAGATCAAAGGATTGCAATTATCTTCTTTTTGTTTGTTTGTTTTGAGGATTTTCCAGTTATTTATTGATTTATCTAGTTTAAATACGAAGTGGGGAATATAATGAGGTACTTGGTGTCTTGGTGAATGTACAGAAGGAGGGTGGGCATGATAAGCTTTGGCTTCATCCTTATCCTTTTTGGTCTTATTTAAGAGGATATCACATATCACATTAAATTGGGGACTGCTAATTATCCAAACATGAACTAATAAATGTAAGATGAATATAGTAGAATAAGTAAATGTCCATTTCAAAAAATATTATTATTAATTAGCTACTAGTTTATTCTTGAAAAAACTATTCTCAAAATTGCACAATTAGCCTCATCGGCCAACTTCACTGGCAGAGAATCTTGTAAGCTTTCATAGCTGCTAGATTGACTGACTCGTCAAGATGAGAGAAAATTGCAGTGCACATCCTGAGTTGGAAAGAACATTTGCTCTCTGGGATTATACTGTTCAGCCAGGTGTAAGACTGATAATTTGACACACTTATAGCAAAATATATGATTTTAGCACACTTGCTCATTTCAAGTTGCCATGGTGTAACTGCTGTAATGCTGGGCAGGTCAAATAATGGCATGATTGTTTCTCTTCATTAGTGTGCGGACGTTGAATCTGGAGTTAACACTGGTGGATTGGTTGCCCAGAGCTGAGTATCTATGGTGATGAGTGACAGACCCTGGAGAGAGGAAAAGGTCAAGCTGTCACACTTGAGTCTAACAAAATTGTGTTGTCTTTCCTCAACTCTGGTACTAGTGGCATGGGTTGGTGATTTGAATGTGCTAAGCAGGAAGAAGCACACATCTGTGTATAGCTGTTTGTGATTCCAGGTGAGACAATATTAACATTAAATGATCATATGGTGAATATTGGTCATTGTGTCTTGATTTAAAGCCTAAAATATAAGTTAAGGTGGGATGTTTGAGATGAATGTGGCAGATGCACAGAAATGTTGAATGTGCACTGTTGTCTGTTTACACTGTTTATGTGATTTTGAGGATGGGAAGGTAAGGTGGAGGCTACAAAAGAGGTGAGCGCCTTGTAATTATCATGCAGTGCGTGTGAGCACTGTAGCATGCCGGCACTGTCACCGCAGTGGTTCGGGGTGGATGGGCTGTGGGGTGGGATGGGGATGGGTGGGCGTTGTGGGTGCTTCGGGACAGCGTGACAGCGAGGGCGTGAGACCTGAGGGGAGGAAGGAAGAGGAAGCGTGAAATATGGAGATAGCTGCTGTCACCTGAGAGGATGACAGTGGCGACAGTACGGCGGCATGCAAGCCTAATACTATGTGACATCTTTTTAGCAGTGGCATCTGGGCATCTCTACAACATCCTACCACTTGCGTCTCCTCCCTCTATTCCTCCACATATCCCAACTTGTGTTAGTCATTAACAGATTGCAACAAAACCCCAGAAAGCCTCTCTTTGGTGCTGACTTGAAGTTCATTTAGCTGTCTCTCAGGAGCAGCCTGATCAATACCTGTCAACGTGTGACAGCCTCGTAATCTCCACCTGTTTGTTTTCTAATAAGCAGCAGGCATGCAAGAGCGTGATGAGAGTGTCACAGCTGTTTTTGATGAGTGGGCATGTACAAAAGCGTGAGAATGATGATCTGGGAGTTGTGTGGTTTATTGAATAAGACTGCCACTGCTGCCACTCCTCTGGGAGTTGACTGATGCATGGCTATACATTATCTTCTTTATTCTGTTGCCAACATCACTGCACAGAAATCATCTTTTGTAAAATTTATCAAACAGTTCATAGAGTATGTATGTGGTATTCACTGTAAATGCTACAAAACATGCACACAGGCCGGCTTTATGAGCTTCTGCTTAATAGTATGGGAACTTGTGACGAATGCAAATATGTTTGGAAATCGTGTTTTCTGATCCCAACCA
The DNA here is from genome assembly GCA_033238685.1 of Lates japonicus. Taxonomy (NCBI): domain Eukaryota; kingdom Metazoa; phylum Chordata; class Actinopteri; family Centropomidae; genus Lates; species Lates japonicus. The sequence goes on from BRZM01000007.1 coordinate 4,429,448, forward strand.
CATGCCTAGACGTGCGTAATGACTGACAGGCTAATTTATGAACAAGCAAAAGAGGAAAGCTAGCACTGCCTCTCTCTCTGCTGTTCTGAGCCACCGGCCTCCTCAATTAGAGCTCGCTCTGCCAACCTGCTGCTGAGGCTTGACTAGGTAATGACTGGCAGCAGAGGAGGCAAACAGCCATCTATCTTTCTCTCTAAACTAACAATTTTCCTTTCTTGCCCTCTCAGTCCTCTCTCTCTCTAAAACTAACAGCCCCCCCCCCCCTTTTTCTCTCTAAACCATCAACTCTCGCTCTCGGTAAAATAACATCTCTCTCTAAAGTAAACTCCGGACATTCTCTCCTTTTACTTCTCTGCCTCACACTCTCTTCTCTTTCTGACACTAAGCTCTCACCCTCTAAACTGACATCGCTCTATCTCCCTCTTTCTCAATCTCCCTTTCACTTTGCTTACTTTATTGGCATATTTTCCCTCTTCACTATCTCTCACTAGACCAAATCTCTGTCTCCCCACCCCCCTTCTCTGACAAATAAATAAATGAATTGAAGAGTATTGGGTAGGGAACACCTTTGGAGCGTGACGGCCTGGACCGGCTACCTGACTGGCTGACTGACAGAGAGACTAACTAACACAGTGACAGAAAGACTGACAGGAGGTTGGAGGAGCACTGAGAGGGTTCACTGTGAGGCGCTAAAGTAATCTGAAGATTGGCAGACAAGAAAGACAGATGCTGATGGGTGACAGTGTAAGATGCCCAGTTCCATAAAAGCACCTGGAGCCAGCTCTTGCCATGTGTATTAAGGGCAAAAAAATTCAAGTTTTACGTGATTAGTTATCCTGATAGATTGCCCACTCTTTAAAATATTCACAATATTTCAAAAATGAGAACATAATAGTTTCCTTACTATTAAATCCACGACTTTCAAATCAAGCACGTTACTACATATGAACATTCAGTTCTGTCCAGGACCTAAAAAACCTCATTCAAAATTTCATTGTCATTTGTAACTATGCTAATAACCAAAAATCCAGTCTTTGAACAGAGGCTGTGTCAACAATAACTTTATATGTTTTGGCTTTAAGAATGGTATTTTTAAAAAATCAGTCTGGTGTCTAATTAATTCATTATTTCTGTTTTTAGCAGCATTTTAAACACCATTTCCCATAAACCTTTGATGATCGTGGATTAAATGTCATGGGTAGGCAGAAAATGTAAGTCCATGAGCAAGTTGAGGGGCTACGAGCAATGTAAAGGTTTAAGAAACATCAGAGATTACAACTAGAAAGTTGAAAAACTTACTTAAGAAAAGAGTGAATATTGGTGCATATGAATGAAACCAAGCAATGATGAAATAAGTACCTGCGCTGCTGCACTGGTAAATTTTCAAGGCAGATGCAGTTTTCTTGTGTACTAAAATAGTAATCATTTTAACTTTGTCCTGGAATATGAAAAAAACAACAACCCAGGAACCTATTTCATTTTTTCAGAAAGACCGATGAAAGAAAGGCTGAATGAATGAGATAATTGTATTGAGTTATAAAAGCTAATGGAACAGAAGCTAACCTGGATGTGACATCATGACTTGGCTACCAATACCTAATGGCTTTTTTGATGATTATAATAATTCATTAATGCTTCTGGATCAGAAATAAGCCATTAGTAGCAACAATGTAATGGCAAATTTGTTTAATGAATATTCTATTAATATTTTATAGATGTGAAACAAGCCATTTGTAAGAACTATGTTTGGGTAGTCATTTTGCAAAAAATCAATTTGGCTGGTGTCCTCTTTCAACATAACATACTTTGTCTTTTAATCCTGCTCTTTAATTTGTCATTTAATTCACCTCCACTTACCTTCTGTAAAAGAGCTGCAGAGCATTGGACCAAAGCGCATTTATTAACAACTAATTACTTGAACGTTTACAAACTCCGGTGTAGCCTACATCCTCCTCCTTTATCGTTATAGATAACTCACTCTAATAATCCATCACATCTGGAGACACAAATGTGCAGTAATACATTGTTAATAAATGTATCTCTGGCCGATGTTCTGCAGCTCTTTCACTCATGGTAAATGGTCATAGTGATGAAATAAAGAGCTGGATAAAAAGATAAAACAAATTATGCTGGAGAATCACTGAGGAGAAAGGATTTCTCACAACGCCAACCAAAAGGTTATTCTTACAAATGGCTTATGAATTAGTTCTAGGCCTTCAATAAATGATTCATGAAGCATTAATAAATCCATTAGTTACAACTTATTAAACTAGTGAAGTGTGCTGCCTTGAAAACTGTATCATATTAAAGTAAGCAACTTTAAATGACTCAAGGCCAGGCCTGTCAGTTTCATTTATGAGTAATATTTTACATGTGCAAATAACATAAGGTTTAGTTTCACCTGTGGCTTCCCTGGTATAAGACATGAATGTAGGTAGGCGATAGCTGGCGAGACTGTATGCAAAGCAACCTGTCGCTGTGCAGGAGCGAATACATAAACTGTTCCAAAAAATAACCCTGAGTGCAGCAGATATATGGAGCTGATAAGATTTTTATCTTTAAAATTCTTCAAGTAATAGAATGTATTACAATCGCAACATCTGTCTTACGTCAGATAAGTCGTCACCTAATGTCATGACATGTGCTGCTAAAAGTGCATTTCTTAAAAAAAAAAAAAAAAAAACAAGGAGCAGTGTCAAATACCTAGATCATGTAAACAACCCCAGAGCTGGGAGATGCTGTCATCTCAGCATGACACCACAGAGGCAGAGAGATTGTGTGTGTGTGTGTCGTGTTGTGCTTGTGTGTTGTGCTTAGCTCTGCCACCTGCACATTCCATCTCATCACAACAGGAGAGGACCCCATTTAGCATCACTGTCACATCGGTTTCACAGACAGACAAACACAAGAAGAGACAGAGTGAGGGGAGGTAATGTGTGTGTGTGTGTGTGTGAGAAGAGAGAGTTGTAAGGAAAGAAGGGAAGATGGGTTCCCTAACATAAATAAATCATCAATGTGTTTTTGCCGCCTTGGCTGGGTTCACAAAGTGGAAGATGAAGGAGAGGAGCACGAGGAGGAGGAGGTGAGGGAGAGTGAAACAGATCAGGTGGAGAGGAAACCGCTGGCTGAGGGGAAATGAAGGCAGGTCGAGGTCCTAATGTCTGCTTCAATGCTTCAAGTGGAATAGAAAAGAAAGAAAAAATTGTCGCATGATCAAACTGGCGTAATTGCTGCCAAGAATAACGAATGCTTTGGCTGAATGGAGAATCCGATGTGAAAACTCACTCAATTATATAATGTGAAAATATCTGGATACATTTGCTTCTCATGTTGAACTTGACCCCGTCCTGTGCAGTGCTATCTCTGAAATGCTTTCAAGAAAAAACAATTCACTTATTCTTTGGTAGAAAATAAATAGAGTCTTGACATTTTGACTGACTCATCTGCTGTTATCTTCGCTTGGAAATCATGGAGATGGATAGGTGTAATACACTATGAGTACTACTATAGGAAGGTTCCAAGTGTTTAAAGCAGTGTTGAGTCTTTCCACATCTTGTTCAACATGAGCTGACTCTTTGTTTAGCGTGGTCATGGTGTCAGTCACCCAACATTTCCGACCCATGACCTAAGTGCCTTGAAAAAGCATCCCTAGTTTTATTAAATTTGCTGTGGATACTCAGGTTCCCAGGGGATGAATCATAATGTTTTAGGTGACCCTGATGTTTTGGTTTTGTATGTGATCAAAGTTTGTATGTGTTTTAATTTCATTCCTCACAGTAACTGAAACTACTATGTGTAATGACCATGATGGAAAGGTCCATCTTGTTTCATTACTGACTATGAGACTATTCTCCATTCATTTAATTCGGAAGTCATGGTGATATAAGATTGAGCATGAAATAGCAGAGCCTTTGTCTTCTCGAAATCTCTGGAACATGCAGGAGAACACAAGCAGCAGAATTTCTGACTAATGCAGTTTAATGCAGTCATAGCTGTAGTCATAACCCTATTGTTTAGTTACATTTCTGAGAAGCACATGTCATCTCAGCACAGCTACAGCCATGTGCTTCCTGTAATCCCGTATGCACAATAAAAATCAATCTTAAGCATGGTCCATTGTTCCTTCCTTTTATTTCTAATTTTCATTTTTATGTCTGACTCAGTGGTGAATAACTCTTCTATCTTTCACTCCCCACTCCGAGGTCTGAGGTGACTAATGCTGTACAATGAATAGATAATGCGGTTTTGTACTTTTATTCCTTAATTGCCGCCAGCAGTCAAACTATAATTAAAGGGTTTATACATTTAAAATTCTTTTCAGGGCAGCTTGCTGCGTTGCCACATATGAAAAGAATTTGAAATGGAGCAGTGCTGGAGCTTTTTGTCTTATAATGCATTATTATTTATGTTTTGCATGGACAGACATGTCTTAGGATACAGCCATGATATTTCAAAAAGCAGAAATGTTGGGTGGTTATTCTGCTGGCAGGTTTATGTACAGCTCTGATGTGGTAATTTGAAAAATATGAAATAGATTACTGTGACAGCCAGGTTGACAGACTTAATAAAAACATCCTCTGCTTTAATGCTATACTATAATAGACATAAGGCCACAAAATCAATCTCATTCATTATATCAGTTGAGTGGCTCCAGGCTGTATATTACAGATTAGACTCTTGCTCTCTCTTGTTTTGGTGTTGCTCATATTCACACGAGTGCCCTGACCTATAATGTGAGCTAAAACAAACAAACAAACAAACAAAAAAAAAGCCTACATAATGTCTTGCTTTCAAATTTTCACAAGCTTTTGTTGTAGGGCTACAGGCAGAAAAACTAATTAAACCATCTTTTTTCACTTTAATTTGAATATGGTAATCGGTAAAATTAAAATTAAAAAAAAGCAGATCATTCTGTTAAAACACACTGGTTGTCACAACTGTACATGTATATAAAAAAGAACAATTGAAGAATGACTATGTTTAGGCACAGCACTCAGAAAAATATTTGTACATTTTGGTGGTATTCACATGAAAGAGGCGTGTGTCTGGGTTTCAATAAATAATACAATAAGGCAGTCAGTGGATGTGGGTGTGCTCGTTGACTCCAGATAAAGGGAAGGAGTCATTGCAGTGGCAGAATGCTGCTTTGTACACTAAAGATAAGGTTATTCAGAGTTGAAAGCAAGGCCCCTCACATAATAAATGTGGCTAGTGACCATCCTCACACACTGGTAGGTCAACAGCATTTATCTAGGTGAAGTAGAGGAAGGAAGAGCCATATGATGTCTTGGAGCACTAAACCATAACAGCCAAACACTTGTGGCTGTATAATCTCACCATTTCGCTTGTTTTATTGATGGGATGAGCATTACATCACCATGGTTTCCGCGTGCAGTATGCTGAGCAAGGCTTTGTGTTTAGAGGGCATCAGTGCAAATAAACCACACTTGAAACCCTCACGAAGAACCATTACAGCTGTAGTGTGGTTACTGCATGCCACACATCAAAGCTGCAGCAGAGATGACAGTAAGACAGAGAAACACAAACAAGCAAAAGGAGCTCTTTGGCATTTTCCGTAGATTTACACAATGTGACAGTATGGAAGTAGACCATCCTTACAGAGGATGGAAAAGAGAGGCAGAGGTGGAGAAACAGCTATGATTTGAGATGTGGTTCAAATCTTAAAGGGATGAGAGAGGATATTGAAGGTGAGAGGAAAAGAAATCCATTGAAAACTATCGCGAGAGCCACGGATGGCCAGTGGAAACACTGGGGTTCGATCTGCTCTGGAAATATGACAGCGTCTGGCATGCAGAAAGGTAGGCCCTGGAAATCAGTAAAGGGCCGTAAATGTGAAAGGCTATAGGTTTGGGCCTCGGAAAAAACCTGTATGCATCACTGTATCTCTCTGCCTCCCCTTCACAAAAGCCAAATTACAGCCCCAGCCCGCAACCTCACTGCCCTGTGTGTGAGCCCACTGGGGAAGGTACTCTACTGCATACTCTCTTATAAAATTATAATACAAAGGTCTGGTCTAATATTGTAGCATTGCTTAGCATTTCTTCTTATTTCATTAAAAAAATATAATACTGTTGCATTCACAAAATAAAACACATATGATTTATTGACCAAATTATTATGAAAGAACATGTGGTTAGTTTGGTTTCTAGATCAGTAAGTGCTCTGCATCTGAGACCAGTTAATCATAGGGTAATAGGTTTTTCAATGACTATTCAATAACCTGCATGAACCTTTTTTTAAATATGTGTGTGTGTGTGTATTTGTCTCATGTTTGTGTCTGTGTGTTTGGTTGAAGCAGCTGAGGCATGTGGTGAAAGACAATGGCGATCCTAAAGGTAGAGCCAGGCATGCTGAGATTCATTTCACTGCCATTCATCGGATAAAATATCACAGCAGTTGTGGCCTGCACCCAGTGTCTGTGTGTGTGTGTGTGTGTGTGAGTCTGTCTGCGTGCCTATGTTGTGTACATGTGTGTGGGATTTGTCTGCTGCGCATGTGTATGCGTGCCAAGGTGTTGTGTGTCTTGTCTGTGCTCTGCCAGGCGGGGCTATGGTCTCCGACTCTGCTATTATGAGGACACACTGCCTCGCTGCCTTCCTGTTTTTCCATCCTATCCAACACTCCCCCCGCCCCCCTCAGAACCCGCTGTCCTGCACGCCGGGTCACATGGGTGCTGTGGGCGGTTTCACGTCCCATCATTTCCCCTGGCTGACTGTCGGGGCGGATCACGGTGCCACGCGAGTCTAATGTTGACGAGCTCCGACAGCTCCGCTCTGACTGGGAGGGGTCTACTGGACCGAACACAATCTGTAACTGCCACCCCCTCCTGCGCATACAAACACGCACACAGAAGTAAACAAACATACTGTAGAGAACAAACCACACAGCAACAGTGTCCAAGCACCATTGTGCAAATCCAGTGTGTATACATGCAGGATTGTGTCACTACAGTACAAGTATGAGTCATACTAGAAGGCATAATGGTGCATTATAAAGCTGGCTGTGTTTGCGGTATGATTATGAATTATTACTGTTAAAAACACGTAATATAATAATTAGGGCTTACAAACAACCAGCGAAGGCATTTTACAGTTCAGCCCCAGTGTTTGAATGGTGCCTTGCTATGGGTCAAAAATATGCCAGACAGTCACCATGGACAACACAAGGCCCACTGGCAGAAAGACATAAATCAAGCATATCCAAGGAAGGACAAGGGGAAAAAAAGTATGGAGCCACAAAGGCAGGACAATGAGAGGCAAACAGGGAAAATGATCTGTGTCACTGGAATCTAGCCTCTGCTTTTTCATACTGCGATGTGGACTGGAGGAGGCGACGGCATGTTATCTGGACTATGTCACATCTTACACCTGCACACCATCTGTGTATGTATGTATGACTGCACCCGTGTGTGTGTGTGTGTGTGCTGACGTGGACCTGCACTTGCATGCGTGAACTCATCATCGAGATGACCCCGTACAGACACACGCCGGGGTGTGTGCACGCACAGAGACAGATGTGGTTACATATGATTAAATGGCTGTTAAAAAGAGACAGAGCAAGTGTCGGGATAGGCGGGGGGCAGACGAGAAGAAACGGAATGAAAAACTGTTTGACAGAAACAGGCTAACAGTGTGGAGAGGGAAGAAGAGAGGCGCGGGAGACTTGACAGACAGAAGAGTTCGAATAATAGATAGAGGCAGTGACAGGGGAGTCCAATCACGATGGTGAGACAATAGACAGAAAGACAGGTTCTGTCAGGGAGAGAGATGGAAGAGGAGGCGAGGCGGGCAGAGGGAAGCGGCAGCTTTTTGTTCAAAGTTGCAAAATGGGCGACTGAAGCAATTGGCCTGACATACAATACTCTCCTCTCACTACACTGGAGAGAGAGAGAGAAAGCAAGGAGAGAAGTAAGTCACCATTCACACACTCTCCAGGCTCAGTAATTCATTATTATTGATTGTTGATTAATTGGCTTGAAGAGGCAATGAGAGAATGATGTCAGAGTGTCTGTATTGATTGTTTTCACTCCTTCTGTCCTCAGAACCTTTCATGCCCTGAGTTCAGCCTTGCAGACTGTGGAAAAAAAACACCTCTCCTGGATACACTGTCCTAATCCACCCATCCACTCCCTGCATTTCTCCATCCGCTTTATACACTGTTAATCCTGTTAAATTATTTCTTGTCCTTTAATTTTGAGAGACAAGTATACAACAATGATCAGTGCTCATATCCTAACCTTTATAGCCTAAGCTAGTTTGCAACCATGGTAACAGCCTCCCCATTTCTGGGTGTGCAGGGATGCACTGTTGCTACATCACTCACATCTTCTCTCCCTTGTCTCTCCTAATGACCCTTACTGATAACCCATCACTTCTTCTGGTCATGAACCGTTATGAGTTCTCTGGGTAAAGAGATCCACATATTGATCCCTGAGCAGAGAAAGCCATCTGGCCAAAAGCAGTCCTCCAAAAGGAGCACCTTAACTTCCATCACTCCAGCTTACTGGGACAGAAACCCTGGGAGGTGTCACTGAGCAGCTGAGAAGCCTGGTTAATTCGCATTTATGGATGGTGAATATCAGCATTTAATTAAGTGATCGTGACGTAGGGTTGGGGGACTGGATCTAGCCACAAATTGGAAAAGAGTGAGGTACCTCTGGACGCCTCCTGGGCAAAATATAATTAAGTGGTGGGTTAGGGTTAGTCACTCTGGCATCCCAGTGCCCACCTCAATGTTCATGCAGTGTGGGGACTGTCTGTTACTCATCTCTCTCTGCCCTCATTTATCATCTCTGTCCAGCTACAATAAAATAAAAATACTAAATACTTAAAGACTGAAAATAAAACACTTGGCTAAGGTTAGGAAAGACTGTCATTCACAGTAAAAAAAAAAAAAAAAAAGTCTTACCTCTAAAACTCCAGCTTTATGAGGACAATATTTCATTAGCACTGAACATAGTCTTAAATGAAACTATTTCCTAGGATACTGGGCTGCTTAACAGGTTACAAGACACCTATCTAGACCAAAACATAAAAATTTGTTTGAGTGACCTCATCAAGGGCAGCACACATTCTCACAATATCCTGAACTGGGTCAGTGAAGGTGAAATGTCTCTTCAACCTTCAACCTTCCTATCCTGCCCTATTAGGAAGCCACCACAACAATTTTTCTCAGATGGGATCCATCAGACAGGAATCTCATGATCCACAGCCTAATGCGTATTTATTTGGAGGCTCTGACATAAAAATGTTTGTGAACTCAGAGTAGACACACCATCTTTATAAAACTAAAGATTGATGTTTCATGCTGTATATTATTACCAAGCAAGTACACTGAGAATATGTATTCAATGTGAAGAGTGACTAGGTTGGCCTGAGGGTGACTGGGAAGCCAGGAGAGATTAAAACTGCATCCCATTCTACTAGCCTCTGTCCATCCCTCAGCTCTGCTTCCGTTTAGGCGTGAAGAGATGAAAACACGGTGACCAGTGGCCTCTTCTGAAAGAGTGTCTGATTAATCTGACTGGTTGGAAATAGATAGGCGCAGCCTGACACGAAAGTCACGGTGACTGCATAACAATCCTGCCACTGCAGTGCTTGTCTGCCAACCATTTTAAAATACAGCTCTTGACAAGCTGTGATGGCAGGAAATGGGAAAGCCGGCTTTCTGTGAAGTGTATAAAATCATCTTCATAACCTTGGCGCATGTCCAGTTGAGTAAAGGAAAGATGGTGGTTGGAGGGGTGGGTCATGACACGAAAGCCATACAATAGCTGCATCTCTTAAGCAGCTGATCCTTTCCTGATTGGGCTCTGGAAAGAGAGTGGGATGGAATTAGAGACAGAAGCGGGGAAGAGAGGATGGGGGAGTGATACATGACTGACAACTAGTTTGTTACTCTTCTCCTCAGCTTCTCTTTCTGATCATTACTTTGTTGTGACCACTGCGGGTAGCTCGATTTTTTCTCCACCAAGTCTCACCTGTTTGCTTGCCATGAAAACCTTACTGAGCATGGAAAAACACACATAGTAAGCCAGGTCTACATGAGGGCAGAGAGCCTCTATAATCCAAAATGCATAGATTCCTGGGTCAAGTGGAACCAAACAGATCAGCCGGTGCAGAGCTTGGCAGAATGTCACCGGATGAGCACTTTGGCAGGTATATTCTCGGTGGCAGGAAAAACATGGGGAGGGAAATTAAGTGTATCCCTGGGGAAGAGAGAGGCTGGGGCGTTGTTGCCATGCTCCTGTGAGATTTCTACAAATGTATTCTGAGGTTGGAGCCCTTCCTGTACACCTCTCCATCCCTATCAGGTGCCAAAATGATGCTCCGACCTGCGTGTATGTTTGTCTCTCAAACGGTGAAGCTATTGTAGCCTGTCTTTTTGTACCGATTTCTGATAAATGACTCTGGAGGGTCCCACAACAAACAAGACAGTGGTTTTATTATCCTAGATTATACCATGGTGCTTGCTTTTCTTGAATTCCTAGTCAGGATTCATCTATCGCATACAGTTCACGGCAGAGCTCTTTAATATAAGTGGTGAGGTGGGTTCAGGATAATCAAGCTCGGTTCACTTTGCACTTCAGAGCCCGTTCTTAATACAAATGTCCGTCCTTGCTGAACTATAAGGTGCGTGTGTATGAGATCAGAAAGAGCGTTGATGAAGAAAAGGAAAGATGAAGTGGGATTTATCTGCTGGATGAGCTGGAATCAGACCTCTTTTGCTGTGGTGTAGGTTCTGACGGGATGAAGGATTGACTCAGAGTTAGATACACACACACACGAACACTCCACATGTGAAAAGATAGGTCTTGCTAGTAATCCGGGCTGGCTCAGCAGGCCCCTGTAGAGGCTGGTCTAATCCTGTTATCAGGCCCCAGCAGATGCTGATGACAGGAAGACAATAAGCGGAGGCCAATATTGCAGTCACCCGGCCTGAGGAGGTCATAGGCCAAACTCATCACAGCAGCAGGATCACACAAAAAGCTGGCTGGGCGAGCTGGACTCCACGTCGGTCCACACACACACTGGCTCTCACGGACTGAGCATCTCCCACTGCGACAGCCGTTCCTGATGATTGTTTCCTGGTATGCACACCCGTTTTGTTTTGTCTGCAGTGTCAGAGGTGTACAGTGTGGCACTTCTAAAGCTGGAACTGACCTGAAGAATACTCTGCAAGTAACACAACACAATGACAAAATTTTGACTACAATTAGAAATCAGCATCTAAATTAATACCCCAAATCTGCAACACTAAAACTGCGACACCAAAACAGAAATCTATCAGTACAATTAGCCTTGTTCATTTATGCTGAAGATTGTATGAAAGATGAAAGAAAGAAAAAGCCATTACGATAAAATTGGATATACAGCGATGTGTGTGACAAGGTTGTAACTATAATATAAAAAGCTGAAGGTTAGTGAACTGTGAAGAGCAAGCTAACCTTCCCTCAACAATTATTCTGCACTGAAACCTGGATAAAAATGGATTACAGAATAATTCAGAACTGAAAGTATATTCAGAATCAGTCGGAGGTCCTCAATTGCATCCCATCCAGTCATGATGTCTAAATCTAGTCAGCCAAAATCTTTAAGTACCTCTCTCTTAAGTTCTATTGTTTCTATTTTGAACATAAACAATTCTCGCCGAGTTTGTGGCCAAGTTACACCTTGTTACTCTAGTTTGGCTGTCTCTTGTTTAATAAAGCTGTGATGTGGTATACGTGTGTGTGTGTCTGTCTGGTTCGCAGAAAAGACATGCCTGGGGCACTAGCTTGTGTCTAACTTCTAGCAAAGAGATCCTCTCTTCTGCACACAAAGCATCTACTGCATAACATAATACCATAGTGTAGATAGATACAGTATAGTATGGAGAACAACACACACACACACACAATAACATGTCTGCCAGATCTCTACAGCACACAGATAATGCAGATCTGAATCACAACATATTTGTCTTTTAAACAACACATAAATAAATATACATACACTCATTCAATGTCAACTCAACACAACACACCATCCACTCCTTGTTCATAAACCACCAGGGATGAGCATGTGAGTGAAGCGCCAAGGAAGAAGGAAATTACTCGTCGAACAGGAGGAGAGAAAAAACCACAGAACATATGAAGACACAATTCTGGAGGTCTGTGACTGGCATTGCTGATGGCCAATGGACAAGAGGTGACACACATATTCATTAAATAATCACATCATGCAGGCCAGTCATGCATGAAACCAGAAATAACAATGGCGTTGGCTGTGATGATGAGGAAATTTTCCTCCTCCCTGACTTTCTGGTTTGTGTCCCGGTTAACTAAATCCAGTCGCGCTTTCATCTCACTGCATACCATTACTGTCATAGCTGCAGCTCACTAGAGAGAGGCAGGATTAGGCAGACGAGCTCAATCTAAATCTATTATCTAGACACAGCAACTTCTTTTAATAAACTCACTTTAAATTCTCCATATTGGATTATCCAAATAGACCCTCAGCGTAGAAAGGTGTCATGAAGGTCGGAAGCATTTGTGGTATGTATAGGCTTGCGTGTATGTGTGTGTCCTTGTGCCCTTGTGCTGGCAAACAATGCATAGATCTAAACAGCAGAGGCTGCTGTTCTTTAAAATCATCAGGAGGAAAGGAAGAGAGGACAGCAGGAGCTTGGTATTTGTGTGTCACAGTTGGATCACGATGGTCAGAGGCTTTCACACGCATTTATGAATGCTTATTTAAGCAGAGCCTAACTGGGCTTCTAATCTTCTTTTCGCCTGAATGAGGTGCTGATTAAAAGCTAATTATACGCTACAGATTTGGCCTCTGGTGAAGACTCTGCTGATTTGACACAGCTTGGACTCCCAGGCGCAGGTGCGCCTGTGACTTCAGCTCCAGATAATACCATGCGTGTGTGTCCTACAAATCTGAGGGAACAAGGCGTCAGCATGCATGATGGATGCTGTGAGGTTTATGTTTGTAACCAGTGGTGGAATATTGTACTGACGCTATTTGAGGCACTTGTGCCAGCTTGATTTCTGCTAAGCGTATACTTCTATTCATTACATTTCAAAGAGAGAAATATGTGTATGATTAAGTGATAATTATCAATAATATATGTGATAATGTAAAGTAAACAGGGGCAATGCTATATTAGCAAGTACATTACTTTTGTACCTGTTATAATCTTTGTCCTAAAGTTTCTGCATTAACAGCTGTTTACTTATCAAGGCTTCAGTCACCATTGTGTTTACAATGCTTACAAGACAAGAGGTTAGAATATGACCTGTAGGCGGCGCTACTTCTTCATCCTCGCTGTGGGACTGAGGGCAGACTGGGCTAAGTGATTCACTATCGCAATATGATGTTATGAGATGTGACAGGCAGACTGGCTGGTTAATTACTAACTTCAGTAGAAGAAAACTGATAGAAATAAAAAGCAAAGCAAGAGTGAACATGGCGTCATTTCCACCGCTGGAGACAGCTCTTGGGAGTAAAGGAACAAAGTTTGATGCTGAACTCTAAATGTGTTGGGTATGTGGCAGTAGCAAAACATAGACCACAGCACCTTTAAAGGTAACTACTGAAGGTTTAATAACTAGTAGTGGTATTGAGCAATGTTTTTAGTGAGGCCCCATTGTTATCACAGGATGCATATGCTGGAGTGCCAGTAATGAAGGATCACAGTGCTGCCACCAGTTTAATACTACTCTGCTGATCAGTTGACATGATTGCTGGTGGTAAGTGAAGAGGTACTAGCTACTAATATGGATGAATGGATGAAAGATTTAAAATATTTTATATTTTATAGGAAGACTTCACTTGCACTGTGCATTGCAATTCTTACTCAGTAAAGGCTGAATATTTATTTGTTGTTGATTTTAATTTATTTTGTGTTCATAATTCCTGAAATTGTTCCCTTGACATATTCAGTCATGTTTGAATCTCTGGTTTTGCCCTTTTTAGCCTCCTCAATGGTTTGTTTGTGATGAAAACTCCGTGTTAGTCTGTTGATTGCCAGACCTCTCGTACCGACAATGTTGCTAATTAGCTTTCGATCTGTAATGACTCATGTTAGTTTGCAGTGTTACTACCCTACAGTATAATTGAAGTTGAATTACTTTTTAATGAAGTTGGTATTTTAATGTCTGTCCCTGTAAATTACGCATATACATACATGTTAGGAAACACTTTATACTTTATAAGGATAGTATTATCCTTTTATGTTCATATTATTCTGCATCTGTGTGGTTTTAATGATAGCAGCAGCATATGTGTCCCCCAGTTTCTTCTACTACCTGCCTCTCCTTCTTTTTGAAGTTACAAGTTTTTCCTTCTCTCCAGAATCTGAGTTGTATTTGCCGTATGATTGGCTTTGGCTGTCCATCTCCATATGAACTCTCACAGGGCCTCTCCTCCTCCTCTCCTCAAGCTGTCATCCACCACTCAATCCACACAGCAGTCAAGAGAGGTTAATATCTCTCATAAATGCAGCTGGGAAGAGGAAATAGAGTGGATCCTTGCTGCCTGTTATTAGCATCTTGTCCTTGACATCATTACTCCTCCGGCACAGCAATGTCACGCCTCTGACCTCCGCGGGAACTACTTCAGTACATCACAACAACACACGAAAGCAACATGTCTCACAGCCAATTACTTACACAGGGTGTCTTGCAGTCCCTAGCTATTTATGTCTCAGGCGGTGACACAATCATTTTGTTCAAGTGCTTATTTTCTTACCAAGACACACTACTTCTGTAAGCGGCACATAAAAGTGCATTGCTTTTTAACAGCTGCATAACAAAGATATTTGTTTTCTTTATGATCTGAAATAAAGGCTAGAGTTGATGAGGTTGAAAAGGAGTACTTGGCTTGTAGTTTTAAACCTCGCTGCTAGTAAATATCAGTGGTGCTGACATCTTGAGACTTTTAATTGTCGATGGGTGGGTGGTTAAAGAAAAAGTGTTTGCCTTGTATCTTCTTGTGTTGTTACATTAACCATGGTTTTAAAATCAGCTTCTGCTGCTGATCTGAAGACAGAGGAGCAACAGCCTGAAAGGTGCTCCAAGCGTCTTGTCAGCAATAGAGACAGCTCACATGCTCACCTTCATGTCAGGCAAGGTCATTCACAGCTAGATCACACCCTGGTCACTGCCTGCATGTGTGTCTGTAAGCGTGTGTGTATAGAGACAAGAGGTGGGGGGATTTGTTTGAGAGCTGGTGTATGACTGGAGCATCTTGACCAACTCAACTTCCCTCTAACTCCCACTTCTCTCTCTCTCTCTCTCTCTCTCTGTCTCTGTCCCCCTCCCTTTCCTCCTCCACCTCTCTTTGCCTGTCTTTGTATTAGTAGCTAGAGGCGTGGACCCAGAAAATTCCATCAGAAACAACCCACATCTGCATATTACAGCCCTGTTTCACGTCTGCCATGAGCGAATAAATTAATACATGAATAACAATGAAAATCATCCATGAGTTGCCATCGCTCTCTAAATGGCATTGTGTGGCGTGTGCTTGCATGTTGTGTGTGTGTAGTCAGGAGAAGCTGTAGTTGTCTCTTTCGGCCGTGCTCGCAGGGAAACTGGGTGTATTTGCATAAAACCTCTAAGAACTGGCATACCTACACCAGCTTGAGTAAAATCACAAGTCAGGCAGCAATGAATATGGAACACAAACAAGTTAAAGGCCAGTCCTGTAGTATCAAATCCTGCGCGGTAATGTAAAACATCACTAATATCACACTGAACCAAAAAATAAAATTTTACTAAAGTTTTTTGTTTAACCCTTCTAAAACTCTTGTTTCCCTGTGCATATTTTTATCCTATTTTAAATTTGGGACAACTTATTGCTGCTTTTCCTGCACACTAAAAATTTATTTTCCCATTTATGATTTTTATTTTCAGGTTAAATTTTTTTTTTTTGAGTAGTTTATCTTGTCCAAATTGAGGTCTAAGCAAATTAGTGGTCACATATTGTATAGACTTTGTTATCTGAGATAAAATAGTGATTTTTGTTGTTTTATTTGTTTTGATTTCATCAGACTAAAAACATTTGATAAAAAAGGTGGTTTAGTTTACACTGAATCTCAGTGTATCTACTGTGTAGCATGTGCTAACATCTAGTTAAGTATGTGTTGTCATCTGATTTAGTCTGAGTTGGGTATAATGAAAAATATGTTTGTTTCTCAGGGTGGAATAAAAGCAAAAGAATGTGATGCCGTGTGTTTTGCCCTTCTGAGTACATTAGGCGAAACGCTGCTGTCATCTAAGGCAGTTGAGATGTCTATTTCTGTGTTTGTTAGTACATCATACGTGCCCTCCTCCCACTTCCACCCTCGCCCCATTCCACCGAGTTTACATCTGTTTACTAAAGCTTGTCTACTTCAGTTTCGTGTACAACATAGCGAGGGTCTCTGGAGGTCCGACGCACCGTGCGCTTAGCAAACACTCCAACACTGTCATACTACTTTGCTGCTGATTTCACTCATTACCGATCGATCTGAGGCTCTCATGAGATTAGGTCAAATTCCAAAAATATGCTCCTAACATCCAATGCTGGCAGGAAAAACATACACCAAAGAAACAAAAACAAAAAAAAACAAAACGTTGGTGACCCTCCACAAATATGTTTCTGGCATCCTAGTGCATTGCCTCCGTTGGCAAGGCGGTGGATGTGAAGGATAAGAGGAGTACGTGTGAACTTTGGGAACTGTGAGGCAGAGCAAACTTTCAGGGGCCGTATATCATGTGTCCTTCTGTGAACAGTCCAGCCTCACTCTGTAAGCCAATGATGTTTGTCGTCTACTCCTCTCTGTCTCTCTCTCTCTCCCCCCACCATTCTCTCTATTCAAGCTAGCCTCTCCTTTCCTAATCTTTACCCTCTTCCCTCTATCTCAGTCTTGCTGATGTGATCCTTCCCCTCTCAGAACCTCCATCTTCTTGTTGCTTTCCCTCATCTGCTTTATCACTCTCTATCTCCCTTTGTTTCCTGCCTGCCTTTTCCCTCTCTAACCTCCATCCTAGTCCCTGGATACAGCTGGTAATAAGTCACTCTGCTGTAATTTTGCCCTTCTAAGGCCTGTAATGATGGGGCTCAGAGGATGGCTGGAGTGGAGGTGAGATTGGGAATGGGCGTGCAAAGGTGGGGTTGGGGCTTGGACTGATAAAGGAACTCTTTTCTGCCCAGAAAGAAAGCCTTTTATGGGAGTTTTGCAATGTGCCACTGGGGAAAGTGTAATTGGACAAAAGAGAAAAGAGACGGAGTTCATGAGGTCACCTGTGCCTTTATTGTTTCTATGAAATGTTGCAACATATCACAGTTGACCTATCTGTCAGTGTGTGTTGGAGGAGCTGAAATATATACATTTCACCATGACATGCACATGCACACACACACATACACACACACTGATTTAGCCGCTTGCAATAGAAAAGCCCAATGGTTCAACTCTATTTGAAGACTGAGAATAAAAGGACACAGTGATGGGAATGAGGCAACGATGAGTGAAGGAAAGGTCGACTGTGCTAGGTGACCGAATTGACAAAATACTGTGAAACTGATATTTTCGACATTTAACAAACTGGCAAACAGTTCAATTCATTTTATGAATATGTCTGAAGGCAGCCTATGGCAATATGGGCTGTGTATCAGACAGGCCAGATAAAGAGCTGATAGCGAGAGCTGTAGCCTTCTCCACTTAGACAAGTGATCGACCTGTCAGAGCCTGCATAAACACAGGCATGGATGATTTCAAGAGATGCACCCCTCTCCCCTGTGGCCTTATAAATGCTCCTCCCATGTTTCGCTCCACTGGGCTATGTATTGTCAGCCAGTATACCTATGACCTTTTCCCAGAGTTTGAACTGCCCGCGCAGAGGTGCACCTAGGGCAAAGTGGAGAGAGGAGAGGAGGACAGCAGTGGTGGTGGTGGGGAGATCTAAGGTGGAGAAGTGGGCACAAGTGCAGGACTCCACAGCCACATCACGTCTCAGGAGGCTTCACTCTTGACCACCACAGGAAAAAGACAGCATGGGGAAAAAAGTGTTTGGTTTTTTGTTACTAAAAATACAATTATTATGCTCATACAGATATAAAATAGGTCACTTCAATCTCTATATACCCTCACTAACTGAGTAATTTGTGTTTACATTTCTAGTTTGATAAAGGATTTTTTATTTATTAAACTGTCCTTTGTGAAAATTTTAATGTTTACCTGGACTATAAAATGACATCAGAGTGGAAGAAAAGTGCTCCCTGGAATTGTACAGCCGGTAACCAGCTACGGTATGGCAACTGATGAACAAATGAAAACAGAAAAATAGACCAACCAGAACAAGCAAGACTCAACAATTTGCGAGAACATAAGAACACTAAGATCACTACATAAACACACAAACCAACAACGTATGCACATGTATGTCCGGCGAGGGGAGGGAGAAGTCATTTCACTCTGCGAAGGGAAAAAAATAGGAAAAATAGCAAGGCAACACCAAAAATAAAACGCAGATGCACAAATGCATTCATACAGAAAAATCTTGCCTTTAATCCATTCCTCACGCTTTATTAAACAGAGCCAGAGAAATAAGTCGAACAGGGACCTTGATGAAAGACTAATCATGAAGAGAGACTCATTACAAACATGCGCTAACACACCACCAAAAATATGCAAAATCAAAGGAAAATGAGATATGGAGGACCATGTAAAAAAATAATAAATGCAAATTCTCTCTCTCTCTCTCCTCCTCTCACTTTCTGTCTCACAGAAAACACATCAAACATGACACATTGTACCTCCTCACAAAGCCAAGGAAGATTAACACAACGGAAAGCCACAACCACACAGGTAAACAGGTGTGTGTAGTCAGACTATTAGATTTATAGATACACAGAGGCTGGCTCTGCTGGGTCATATCAGGCCAGGCTACTGTCCACTCTCAGTCCCTTTTCTCTTCCCTCTCTCCACACCTTCCATCATCATTTGATCATCTGCTCTGAAAAGGAGGATGATTTATGGTACCACACATTTCAGCCATGTGTGTGTGAAGGAGATTATGTGCATGAGGCATTTCCGTCAGGGGTGTGGGTATGTTTTAGTTGTTTGTCTCTATATTTTGGTGTGTCTGACTGTGTGTCCTTGGCCAAAAATTAGTAACAGTGCTAATTATAAAGGATTAAGTCCTGTCTCCCCCAGAGGACTGGACTCTCTGCTGCTCAGTGGTGGGTCAGAGGGCTCCCAGCCTCACTGCTGAGAGTGGCAAAACAGGAGGACAAAGGAAGTAGATGGGGTTTCATGCTCACATGCACCAACAGACATGTGCTTACTATCTAACAAACACACACACACACACACACACACACACACACACACACACACACACACACACACACACACACAAGCGCACAGTGAATCTCAAGACATGTTAATGTGGCTGGATGAGTTGCCTGCTGTTTATAAAAGTCACACCTGCAAAGTTACACCTGCAATAACACATTCAAACAATCACACTCCACAGATACACGTTTGTGACAGAGATGTAAAATGGGAAGCCAGAAAACAACCTCATCACAAGTCTTTTGAAGGTGTATTATAAACATACCATCTCTCTGTGGTGTCCTGTGTTTGGGTGTACTATAACTTGTGTGATGTGCTAACACGGGTCGCACTGTGAGAGCGAAATCTCATGCAAGACGTTCCCCAGGAGAGCGATATAATGAGATAATGAGAAATAGCATCTGGACTCAATTTCTGTCTTCAGCTTGAAGTTACATTCTAACTATGAGTCACCCATATCACCTGGACTTCCTTGTATTTTTATGCCAATAACAGAATTACAAACGCAGAAGGGAAAAACTGGCTGAATTTTCCTCAGTACTGCAAATTGGAAAGATGTTTTTTTTTAATTGGTGTGGAAATTATGTGAGCGACGTAAAGACATTTTTCAAATAAACAATGACATATCAACATCTGTAAAATATCTATCCACCAGCAGTTCTTGCTCCGGATAAAAAAGTTTACTGTGGCAATGAAATATTGCAAGCATTGCCAATGTTTTTCTTTTTGGACAGGATGAAATATAGCTAACATTAGCTGGCATAAGAGAACCATGACAACCTAAAAATACTTTAAGTTCTCCCTTTGAGTTGTTTGTTTTTTCCCCCTCTAAAATATCTGTATTTCCTCTTCAGGAAACCTTTTAGCTTCAGACTAGTTTATGAAGAAACGCCTAATTTAGTTTGGATGTTTGATTTGATCAGTAGGTCATTACCACTTTAATTCTAAAATGAATGTATAACAAACAAATTAGCTGGCATTCACAGTGAATTTTAATATCAGTCACTGTCAAACATGAAAAAATATGAAAGACCATTAACTGCATAAATTAACACCTGAACTCACATTGTCACCCAAACATCTGGATGCCTTTTCTTCACCCAGATCTGGCAGCGAGTTTCTCTACATGTCATTCTCCATGACAACAGATTGAAATAACTTAATCACAGACACATTAATCTTTTAGGAGGACTGGCTGCTCCACATGTCCAACATCTATGCCAGTAGGGAAGGAGAGAAGCGGAAGAAGAGAGGGGAAGGAAGGGAGACAGGAGAGAGAGAGAGAGAGAGAAAGAGCCTGGACCCACTGTCAGCTCAGTGAAGCAGAGAGGGAGGGAAACACACGCCGACATGGAGACGATTCGCTGGGAGAAACACACACACACATTGATTTAAAAGAAAGGAAATGTTCTATTCTTTATTCATGGAATCTATAAACCTATAAACATCCATACCAGGCACACACGCCTTACTGTACATATGTGGGACGACATAAACACAGATGCACCTAAGCATGTATTTATGTTTTCCAGAGTTACAGACTCTGCAGCATTTAGGAATTCTAAAAATATCCGAACCAGACATGCAGGATGCACACATACATACACACACAAACACACATACACACCAACACAGCAGAGGAGCTGAGGACACAGCAGGGCTGGCTGCCTGGGGGAGTCAGCAGAAGGTGAGCAGAGATAAGGCTGTGTGATTGTGACTGCATGTCAGAGAGAATCTGCACACCACAACAGTTCAGCGCACCCTGCGCCTCGCACACACACTACACAGCACAACACATAAACACACAACCACAAACTTTTATATATGCGGTCTACATCACCTGCAGCAGTGTACCAAAACAGTGAATTTAGACAACACGCGCACTGTGTGTATGACTTGAGTTTCTGGTGTATTACAGAATTTATTAAGTTTGTTCCATGCTTGCCACACCAAACCAACCTCAAAGAGCTGGTGATGACAAAGGCTGAATGATCAAACAGTTTGCATTGCCTCATGTCTTGCACTTGTGTTGCACTTGGACAGACAGCAAAGAGCACAGCTGGCAACAAGCTGGCCACTGACATGTATGTGTGTTCTACAGTTCAATAAGAAGATTCTGACCAATCTGTAGTCAGTCTGTCTGTAATCCAAATACCCAAACAAAAACAAAGTAGCCTGCCATTTTTCCACCACTGTAGATCTGTTTCAACAGTCAAGAATATGTCTGATAAAGAGTTTTGCTTTGCTTTGAACTGATCTAGTCTGTCTTTTGTCTGAGGAATAAAAAAGGTGAAATAAGAGGTGAAAATTAAGTGTCTGAGTTACTGCAAGAAAAACTTTCTGATTTGCAAGACTAGAACAGCCTGTCAGTCAGCTCTACCTCACTGGCTGTCTCTGCTGCAGAATGAAGCTGCTGAATCAGGCTAATTAGAACAAACATCACTAAGGCTTTAAATGCTGTGTGTGAAAAAAGGACAATACCCCAGTAATTTGACCATGCAGGCAAACATGCACACACAGTATAAGACACAGGTACAAATAAAAATATTTCTCTGGGCCCATCAGCAAACAGACCCTGAGAAATACCAGACTCATGGGTGTTTTACGGGTGGAGAAGTTCTCAGCAAAAAGTAGCTCCTCAGCATTTTGTGTAGAAATGCTAAAACCCAATTTCCAGCTGAGAGTATGTGGCATTCTGATGTGCTGATCTCAGGCCTTGACCAACCTGATGGAGATAAATCTGAAAGCACTGTTTACTGTTCAAAGTTTTCTGTCAGTGCTGGCATTTTCAGAATACTTTCTAGAAGTTTTGCTGCTCACATTGATAAAAAGTATTTATATGTCTTCTTTTTTCTCCTCTTTTTGCAACAACAAAATGCTACATTTACACTTTTGACAACACACTGCCGATGACATCCTCCTCTCCCCTGTGATTGTTACATTTCTGCTTCAATAGAGCCATGTGTTGTCTTTGTTATATTTCTTGTTTGTCTGTTGTCAGATGAAGCACAACTAAAATAATGATTTGATCAACTGTCATAACTGTTGCAGAACAAATTGCTTAGATACTGCAGGGTACTCCGGAATTAAATCAATATGCTAACTTCTGACAAAATAAAACAGAAAAGAAAATGTCATGCAAAAAAATGACAACCCCTGCATTAAGTAATCACATGAAGAATCATAAGACAGTGTCTTAACATTGCTGGCAAGCTGACATACTATTTTTGTTAGCCATGTTTGTGAAAAGTCAGACACAAAAATTCTGTTTTTTATGTCTGCACTTTGGAGCATGATTTGAAAGCTCAATGTCAAGGTCAAACGCAAAGGCTTAGTGTAGATAGAGGCCAAAACAGAAAGAAAAAGATATGCCTTTCAAAGTACCTGCATAAGCATATGGTTTTCAGGGTCTGTATTTAAATTTTCACTCACTTTGCACACAATTCCATTAAATTCATTCTTTCTTGAGTTTAACAAAGTTTAAAACAAACAAACAAACAAACAAACAAACATAGCTTTGTATATATAAAATGATTTTAGTTCATCTGAATCAAAATGTCAGTGAGTTTTCAGAGGGGCACTGGAGGGCTTTTAGGCATTCAGAAACTTACAATTTAGTTGCAGCTGAGTCTCAACCAAAAAAATCTTCATTCGATTTACACAGGATTTGATTTATTCGCATATGTTCTGACAGAATCCTTTATGAGGAGTGGATGAACAAGGCCTAAACTTCATTGATCCCAAGATGACAATGTATGATCGTAAGTATACTATATTAATGGTGTACTCGCTTACTGTTATATTTCCTACAACTACAAGAGTACAAAGAGTACAGTGACAGTCTGACACCAGCAATATTTCATCCATCTCTTGCTAGGAGAGACGAAAGGCTTAGCTTTACACTACTCAGTGTCATAAAAAAGCACCAAACACAACCACGCACAACATAACCAAATCTAAAGTCAACACAAAAATAATCTATTATTTTAAGAAACTGCTTCACCCTACAACCTACACTGAGCTCACTGAATGAGACTGGCCATTAAAATCAGTTGACCATTAAAGTCATCATCTCATTTAATCTCATCAAGACAAATAATGTACTGTATCTAACCTGAAGCAACTATTTCAGTAGCTCTACAATGGGTTTTAAAATGGAATCTCAGTATTCAAAAAGGGTACTTGGTGTCTTTTTATTCATTTTTGTTTAAAAGAACATTTTTGTGCTTACTTATCAAAAACCTGCTTCAGATGCTACAAAAGGACATTCTTAGAAATAAATACTGTGAGTGCCCCAGAAAAAACCTCTTGCTGTTGTCCACTGAGCAGGTATGCTGGAGCATTTGGTTGTCAAGAGCCTTGGCCAAGGATAGCTAGATTTCACATGTTCTCCCCCCAGCTCTCTTGGAAATTAAACTGCCTACTTCCCCTGAGCGTCAGTCCACTGGTACCTTAGAAGTATCTTTTCAGGGTTTGACATTTAACCGTACAGATCTATCACTGGGATGAGATTATTCCACTTCCTTTGAAAAATGTAATATCCTGATGTGAGAAAATGCCTGTTTCAAATAGTGCTGGTTGAAGCACTGCCAAGCTCTTGTAGAAAAACAAGACGCTCACATTCAAATGCACACATACATATGAACAGATTATCTATGACTTCCTGCTGGCTGTTGGCAGTGTGCATTTCTGGAGGGCAGATGTGTTTGGTTAATTCAGAAAGTCATCTTCCAGCTCAGGAACCTGCTGTGAGACACGACCGCCATGTTTCTCAGTGTCAAGAACAAACGAAGCAACTATGTACAACTGTGACCCCTCGCTACTAAAGATCAGCTCGCATGACAAGTAACATGGTTTCCAAATTTTTAGTTTCCATACATTTATTTGTTTTACAGGGGTATGTGAGCAATCTTTTCTTGTTTTAAGTGTTTTATTTTGTGTGCATCCCTTTAGGAAGGCTGGCAAAAGAGCAAAAGGAGAGACCAGGACTGTGACTCAGTCAAACTTAACTGAGAGACTGATTTCCCTGTAGCAGAGTCCTAATCGAGGCTGTGACTAGAATGACAAAATATTCAACTTTACTCCAGCCGCATCACTCCCAGGAGCACAACCATCAAACACAACCAGCACTTAATTAGCTTCTCACTTTCTGACTTCACTCAGCTCTGCTCCACTTGTCTGCATGTGTGTGTGTGTGTGTGTTTGTGTGTGTGTGTCCTCAGCCCAAGGCTCTGTCTGAACACATTTCAACAAATAGAATCCAATTTGTTTAACTTCTATTGAATACAAGTAGGGGGGATTGGCACATGGAGGCTGGTGACAGTGTGCTGTGAGCAGTGTGTGGGATTCTGTTAATCTGCATGGCCCTATTGTGCTAGACAGTGTTACAAAATCCAGCAGCAGAGCACTTCATCCAATGTTCTGCATTTATATCAAATTTTGCAACAATAAACAAACAAACAAAGGGTCAGTCGAGCAGCACTCCAGGCTTACCTGTGTTGCTTGGCATCTTGCCATTGCTGATCTGCTTGAGTCTCTTCTGGTGGGATTTGCCGTTGTAGTGAATTTGGGCCTGTGCGGCTGAGTTGAGTTGGATGTTGCAGACCTCACACAATGTGTAGCTCCGTTGCTTTCTCTCCCTTTTGGGTCTGTAGAGTGCAGAAGGCAGGGCGCCCCCTGGTGACTGCTCATCTGGTACTGCACCCTCATCCTGGATGTCGCAACAAGGCTCAACGTCCATCTGAACTCCCAGCGTGGCACCAAACCCCCTCCTGTCCAGCTCGGTGTTTGGCAGAGCTGATGGGCTGAACGGACGTTTCATACCTATGACAGAAGACGAGGACAGGATAAATACAAAAAACAGAACAGAGAGTGTGACAACACTGAACAGAGGGACGGATCAATATCGCTTGGAGGTACAGCTAAGGTGTCAGAGCACACCACGCTCAAAAGTTATTTCAGAGTACACATCAGGTGCTCCTTCCCTTTCAAAAGCATCCCAGCATTAGTATGTGTGACACAGTGCAGTGCGAAACAGAGTGAGGCCATGTGTCCCCTCTCCTGTGGATGGAGGTATCATTTTCCCCAGCCTGGCCTGGCCAGACTCACCCAGCATACAAAGCCACCCAGTTAAAATCTGATAGCCACAGGGGACACACAGGCAAAAATACCCCTGATTCCCGAAGCTTTGTAGAGGAGTGTGTGGAATCTGACCCCACTCCTGTCTGATCTAAGTCATGCTTGTCAGCACCCACCAAACACAGTGACACCTGCACTGTACACACACACGCACATGAGGACATCAGTAAGCACTAAAACGACAGACTGGGCACAACACTGCATACATGATCACACTGTACAGAGGTAAGTCCATGTGGTGGTGGTCCTGGGGTGCGGTGACGCACCACTTGGGGGAGACAGAGTGCTGCAGTGTGGCTCTCTGAGGACCAGCGAGGCCCCTCTGTCAAGCTGTTTCACTTGTGATGACTCCATGTCTGCTTTGCTGTCTGTGCAGCCCTGCGAGCCAAAATGCTGCAGCAGTGGCTATGTTGCCTCTGTGGAGGATCTCAGCCAAGCAGTGCCTGGATCAGATTGGCAAACAGGAAAACAACTGGGAGTCTATGGCTTATGAAACAGTTCTGATGATGTTTGCTGACATTAAAGTTCAAATTAGAACAGCTGAATTACAGATACAACTAAGTAATGGCAAAAGCATGTTTGTGAGAGCTTAAGCTAGAACACTTCCCCCTTTCATTATGTTAGTAGAACAAGCTGTAAACACCTGTGAAACACGGACTGATGGATATGTACAAGGTTAACAGGAAAGCAGGACAGTGATATTGAGAGAGACAAACAAGCAAACACATTTCTGTCAAAGAAGGCTGCTGCTTGAACACCTCAGTTTTTCCAGGCAGAGCTCTGTGGTCAGAGAAGAAGCCTTCTCAGGATAGAGTGTCACAGATCAGGAGCTCTTTGTTTCATACGCAGCTACTGTCTCTATAAATAAATGAAAAGGTAGGTCTACAGTAGCTCTGTGAAGGATTGAGACATCACCATTAGAAAAAGTCCCCAAAATACACCCAGCTGTGCATTTCTGCTGCTGGCTTATTGCCTCCGCCTCAAGTTATTTACGTAAACACTGAAACTGCTCAGATGCACACACAAACACACGCTCAGACACAGAGACGAAAGTGTGAGAGTGTATGCTGCATACATACCTACATCCAAGAAAAAACTCACACACACAAATGTGGGCAAAACACACACAAACACACACACAGTGCTCAAAAACACATTAGGGCAAGCAGCCTCTATGAAAGCTGCTATTCATGTTGCCAATCTGGGAGCACTCAAGAGGCTCCATCAGATGTTTTCTCAAAAGCTTTGAGCAATGCTGCTCTCTGGCACTGAATGAAAAAACATCTCTGTGGCCCTTAACCATGCAACCTCCTCACACTCCTGCCAAACTACTCAGCTACCCACCCCGAATTAGCATGGTTGTAAAAACAAAATCATCAATGAAGAACATAACATACAGAGCGTATAACATCCCTCCACCCTCCATCACAACCTTGGATCAAGACTCATCTTCTGTTTGCAAAAAAGCAGGTTCAATGTCTAACCTGGAAGAGTGAGTCTTGACCTCACACCTGCCATTTTGTGATACAGTTTTGCCTACTTCAGAAATGTCATAAGCATTAATGTTACCATAGCAACCAGTCTGGCACAGATCTGACACATTTAGCTCTGAATGCTAACAGTGATTTTTT
The DNA here is from genome assembly GCA_033238685.1 of Lates japonicus. Taxonomy (NCBI): domain Eukaryota; kingdom Metazoa; phylum Chordata; class Actinopteri; family Centropomidae; genus Lates; species Lates japonicus. The sequence goes on from BRZM01000007.1 coordinate 4,456,564, forward strand.
GTTTTTATGCAATCTGCTGTAAATATAGCTAACCTTGTAACCTCACCGGATATGTTTGCAGCATGACACTAAAACTGGTGCAGAGAGGAGAGTATTTTTACCTGCTACACCATCTGTATTTTGAATGTGAGTCACAGGAAAACTCTTTCATATTTCCAAACTATTCGTCAGTGAAAATATGTTCTGTAACTTAATTATTTAAAAAGTGGGGTTGTTTTAAATACTATAATAAATAATGTGTAAATATTGTGTATCATTTTAAACAGATTTTAAAAGATCACTTTTTTTGAAAATCCTCAAAACGTAGTTTCTCAAATGACTTTTTACTATGAGTGGCGGGGTCTGCCACATTTTCTGCCACAGAACAGTTTAGGTTGTCTCAGATTTGACATTTCTGTTTTTCTTTTTTTCCACTGTTGCCTTCCAACTGGTTTGAAGATTCTGCCAACAGTCAATGAAACCACATCCAGACAATGTATATGAAGCAGATTAGGTTAGATTTAATAAATAATACCTGAAGATGTTTTTGTAAAATCTTCAGGTATACTTACATTAGCTTTTATGCTCTTTTTGCATCACATCTATTGGTGATGCAGGAGGCTGGATGCCCTGCACTTCACTGTTACCTGAAGTTAGGCAACAATCTACTGTTATACAGAGGCTGAGAACCCACCTGCTGGATGGAGGCTCACCAGGACCAAAAGGTTTCTACAGCTTTCACCTACATGTATGTGAGCGTGTTTGTACTGGCCCACATAGACTTTGAAGACTCTTTCAGCCCTTGGTAGAAGCTGTGTGAGACAAGAGCCCATGCCGTGTCTGCACACAGAGATGTGTAGGCTGACACAGGACAGGAGATTGTCAGGGGGTAACCCTGTGGGAGGAGAGGGAGGGCAGGAGGCTCTGCCAGCTTTGCCATGTCCGCTGGTTCCGCTGTCTGATGTGTCCCCCCCAACGCCTACACTGCAGACTCTCCTCCCGCTTGGCACATGGGAACCATCAATCACTGCTGTGATCTTGCTGAAAGACCCAGGCTCACCCAGCATAGCAGCTCAGCAATAAAAACTCTATTTATGATCTTGTGTCTGCTGCTCACTGATCCTGAAATATTATAGCACTTTCTCCAGCTCAAACCAGCTCTAACCACCAGCCCACCTTGTAGAGCACCCCCACCCATCCACTGTGGTCCACAGTTGGCAAGGTGGTTGAGGGGGATGGGGGGGTGGCAGTTCTTCCTGATGCAGGCAGAAATTGGCCTCCAGATGGACCAGCACAAACACTGCAGGCATGTTAGCAGCTCCTAAATCACGCTGATGAGAGGGGGGCACCGACAAGTGCAAGCCAATGAGACACAGAGATTCTTGTACACGTCACATTACCACATATAACTGACTGAGAACCTTCACAGACAGACCACAAATAAAACAAATTGTCAGGAGGACACAAGAGGACTGCTCACACACACTCATTTATGTGTACAGTCACAGGTATAATTGCAAACATAAGATGCCCTCTGATTTTGTAAAAAAGGAGTATGCTATTCAGCAAACTTGCACAAATAAACAGAAGAATTTAGACTTGCCTAAATATATCCTAGAGCACACAGGCTGACCTCAGAAATGTAAACCAACACAATCAACAAAAAGCAAATCTCAAATTAAGCCAACAAGTATCGCAGGAGTCATAACACACACACACACATATTGTGCATAAACTGCCTCAGTGGAGATAGCCAGACACACATGCAGGAAACAAAAAGAAAAGGTAGCCAGAGGAAAAGACTCCTGACTAAACAGTTGGATGCAAAAATATCAATTGTTAGAATTCCTCACCATTAAGTAGTCCTGACAGTGACAACTGTAAGCAATATGACTCCAGGCGTGGATATTCTGTTTCACTGTCTGACACATATCAGACGGGTAAGGATCAAAAATCCTCCTGACAATCAAACAGAGCTCAGGGCATTTCACTGCATAAGGTCAGTGATGGCAGAGAGATACATGACAGAGTGGGAAAGGGAGAGGGAGATTGGTGAAAGGAGCACAAAGGCATGTGTATAATTGGCATCATCAAAGTATCATTACTGTCATTACTGCTGTATTGTCATTACTGCAACTACAGGACTGGCCTGAGGTCTTTAAAGCCCCATGTCTTTGTGTCCAGTGCATCAGTGTTGATTATGTAAAGTCCAAGCTGCGGCTCCCTAATGAGTGTAATTATACAGGAATCAGTTCTGTGCTTTTGGGAAAATAAGCTACGACTACAGCGCGGCTGGCTTGGGAGTCAAAAGCTAGGACCGAGTGTTTGCAGTCCCTGTCACCCCGAGCCCGAGAGTAAATAAAAAGCAGTGGCACATAAATTGATGTGTTTTCTCTAATCTCTGTTTGCAGCAGTTCTTTGGCGACGCACAGGGAGGGCATTTGTTCACTGTGTGTGTGTGTTTACTTATGTGGATGCGTTTGCTGCGCATGAGTGTGTGTGTCCCAGAAAAAAAAAGTTTCACATGGGTAAATTTATACAGAATAACACTTATCCTATCGCTAAGGCTGCACTGCGTTTGTGTGTATGCGAGAATGGGTGCATAATGTATGTGTGCATGTGCGTAAACCTGTGAAGGTTAAATTGCAAAGGTAAACGGACTGCATTTATATAGCGCTTTTGTAGTCTATCGACCACTCAAAGTGCTTTACAATGTTGTATTTCATTCAGTCATTCACACACATTCATACACACATTCACACTCTGATAGAACAGCATTAAGAACAGTTAGGGTTTCAGTGTCTTGCTCAAGGGCACTTTTACACGCTCTCTGGTGGGGCTGGATATCAAACCAGGAAAACTCTGATTAGTAGACAACTGCTGTAACTTGTGAGCCACACCACTCAGGAGGTAGAACCAAGGTTACATTGGACATAGGGTATTAGACAAGATAAAAGACAAAACAAGGAGCACATTGACGGGATAGAAGACAGGACTTTTGATAAAGGAGACAGGCTAATAGAGAAAGCTTATTCAACATGCAAAGATACGCATCCAGTTGCAACACACCAATTTTACATTCACAGAAAAACAAGAACATATCTCTATTCAGTCAACTGCAAATGCCTTTCTGGAATAGACTGGCAAAGTTGCCAATTTTAGGGAGATCAATTCTGTCCCTCTTGTAGATTTCTAACACACACCTCATTATACCTGTAGCAGGTAATGGTGGAGAGCATGTACATTTCATAGCAGGGGTCCCTAATCTTTTTTACTCCAACAGCCCTGTGGCAGCCCTGTGGGAACTTCATTGACATAAGCACGTGGTGTACCAGTGTTACAACGGTAATAGTGTTTTGTGTCCTGTCTGTGCAGGACCAATTTTTAATCCTATTTCATGAGTTTATTTTTCTCCACAGCCCACAGTCAATCAAAAAAAACCTTGCTTGGGAGCTTTACAGCACACTTTGTAGTTTGGAAAATTACAACAAATCAAATACATACACACATTGTTCTAAATATTAATTGCAAATTAGACTGTTGTCTCTTTGTGTCTTCATTAGGAATATTGACATTTTCTATTGACTTTCTTAGATGATAGAAACTGCAGCATAAACACCCTCAGTTATCTCACTTAGACACCACTAGTGGGTTTAAAGTGTAGAAACAGACCAAAGGCTTAATTGTGTGTTGTCATGGCAATACATCCAAACGTTACCACAATATTTCACTCAGGAGAAAAGATCAACAAACCAAACGACTGACTGGCATCACGATCCCTAGAGCTGCTGTTACATGGCTAAAACTGACTTTTGTTGAGATGGAGATATTATCTGGACTGCCCTTATCTGGCAGCAATGACTGAGCCAGGTGAAGACAAGCATTTATGAGGAGTATTTTCAACAACCAGACTACCTCAAGTAGAGAGATGGTGTCCATTCTGTCTGAGGTCAAGGTCCAGCTTGGCTCTGCATCGTCTTCACCTCGCCTACGACTGCTGGAGTTTGCTTTTCAACCTCTTATGCCATTTTATTTTTCCAAGCTAAGCACATAATTAACAATCAGTCTTCTTTATGCTTCACTTCTTTGCTTGTTCTCACACTGATATATTTCCACATCTCCAACACGCAGCCGCCAGGGAATGGCTATTAATGTGTGGCGGATGGTCTCAAATTGCGTGAAAGACAGACACTCTGTCTTGTTCTTTGAATCTGGCTGTGTGTGAGCACATACACAATTGCATGTTTACATATGTTCAGGGATAACAGAAAACATCAGTGGGCATTTATAACAACATGGTCAATAGTCTCTAAAAGTGTATCGTTCTATATGAATTATATACTAAACTGCAAAGCTCTTTTGTTGTAAGAAATTATGCAAGATAAGATAAATGCACAAACGCACAGTGAACTGAGAAAAACAGATTAAGGAAACAGCAATCTGCTTTTGCTTCAGACTGTACTTTCACTGGATTGCAGTTTAATACATTCTTTCAGCTTCTGATCAGCATTTAAGTTTAAGTGTACTTGATAGAGCAATGTAGAAAGGATGGTATGATTGGACAGTTAAGATGAGGATGTATGAGCTATTGAACAGCGCCAAGGATGAGGAGAAACAGCTGTTCATTTGCATGTAATTGTATGCATATTTCTCTCTAAAAAAAAAAAAAGGTGCTAAATGTGCATGTTTAATTTTTTTTATTTATAACCCCAGAATGCACAACACAAGTATGTATGCAGTGAGTATGCAGTTGAGATCCACCTTTCTTAAAGCCTTGGCATGTGTGTGCTGTTTGAAACTTTCTCGAGAACTGCTCATTCCAATACTTCACAGTTGACACTGTGCCTCCTTGGATCCTCAGCAATACACCAGCCAAGTCTGAAGTCGATCGGATGAGCGGTTGCAGAGAAAATCTAAACACAGGCAAACAGACAGACAGAAATTCCTCCATTTATAGTTAGATACTTCATTGGACTTCTCTTCCTGTGCTTGTGTAATGCAGTCAATCAAGCCTAGCATCAGAATGTGATGCCAAATTCCCGGTTTTACAATTTGCAAAAAGCACACAACCGGCACTAAATAGGCCGCCTCCATCCAGTGTGGCCCTATTCATTTTTTGACCACAAAAAACAGACCAGTCCAGTTTTTGCACTACTATTCAAACATCCGTCTGCCCCAAGCGTGCTAAAGTTAGCCTGTGGAGAAAAACAGGCCCATATTTGCCTTGTTCACATTTTCACCACAAACTCAACTGGGGAACTGCCCAGTAAGAGTAACCACAGACACTGGGAGAGGTTCCATACAACACTAGATATACTTAGACACAGACAAACCCAGGCTCAGCCACAGTCACAACACACACACAGACACACACACTGCACAGTCGAGCAGCTGCACACACATAAAGATGAGGAGACACAATCTTTAGTCTCACATCCTGCAGGGCAGACATTTTGGATGGCAATTTGTCTAAAGGCCTATGAGGTGTTGATTTTACAATCTGCTTTAGCCAGTGCCTTCAACCTCTTGTCAGTTTCTGCCTGCTTCAGCAAACATCTGACACAATCTGTAACATCTTAACAACATCTCCTCATGACAGTTACAAGCAATATTTGGAAGACATGCTGAAGAAGAATTTGTTCCCAACCAGGAATAAATCCAATTAATTTCATAATGAGTAATGAGTCTTTATCCCAGGAGGCATCTGTTGGCTGAGGTGTTGCACAAAAAGCTGGCAGTTTGAGAGCCATGCCATTGGTGGTTGGCGTATGCTGAGGTATCCTGATGACCGGATTCAGAAATAGCATCAAGGACATTTGCCACCTCTGGCTTTAACATTCATGGCTCAGAGAATCACTCAGAATTATTAGTACTGACTAGCGCTGGCTTCCCCTTCACTCACTTTTCCTGTAAATCATGCCAGAAAAAGCAGCCTGCCACCCCTAAGGAAAATCTTGATGGTAGTTTTTCAATCATTTTAACTATAAATTACGTAAATGTACAGCTTTATCAGTCTCAAGATTCAGACGGTGTTGTGTGCTCTGTGAGATGTCTGGGAAATAGGATTAACTCAGAGCTGACTGGACATAGATTTTTGCAGAGAGTGTAGATGGATTTTTGCTCTCAGATAAGACACTCTAATCCTGTATATATTTAAAAATGATGAAACAGGCTAAGTAAGAATGATGTGCCTCTATCAAGTCATCTCCTCCTCTAAACACCAATGCAATTACTGTCTAATATGCTCCAATAGTTATCTGCAGAACCCATACAAGCTCCCACACTCCAGTGACAGAGCCATGTAATTTTCCCCACACAGCTTGTGTGACAAACAGGTATTGCATGCACTCTGCAGACAACAGCGAGGCAGCTCTTGCCTGGATGGCATGACTGATGGAGATGGGAGGAAACAGATTGCCTTCAGGACAGAAGAGGAAGACGGATGAAAGTTGGGCACAGGTGCAGCGTTGTTTTTCACGCTGAGAATGCTTTCTTAAGGAACTTACTTTCCTGCATGCAGATTCCTGAGACACATTCCTTCCTTCAATGAAAACATGTTATTTCACTAATATTGTTTTATGTGGGCAGATGATTGTAAGTCCTTAAATAAAAAAGTACACCACAGTGAATCAGCTGGCATCTGTGGCTGGGAATAGCTTCTGGTTTCTCTTCAAGGGGCAGAGATGTGTACCGCAGACATTCACTCACAGAGCTTCTTATAAACCATGTATAATTGAAGAATCTGTGCAGCTTTGACTGTACACTATTTAGACAAGATTGACCAAAACATGTTCAGACACCTCTGCTGGCAGAGACAGGGAGAGAAAGTTCAGGGCTCCTGCTGTCGTGACATTAATACAATCATGTTCGTCTTTTCTAGCAGCACATCAGGACACAAGTCATTGCTCTGCCTTAAATCTGTCACAGCAGGTTTAAAAAATTGTCACCATGATGCTTTTATAGTGCAAACTCTGGTGACAGCCTTACCTACCTTAAAGGCTTAAGATGTTATTATAATCTTCCTACTATTGAATAATGCTGGATGCAACTGAGCCTTTTTGGTGCATACATTTCGTGTTTACCTTGATAAAATAAAATAGCTTGCTGCAGTTTAAAAAGTGATTTCATGTTCTTTTACCTGTAAAGTGTGGACTAGTGTAATTTTAAACATGTTTAAAAGAAAAAGGGGTTCAAGTCAGTGATGTGTATGCATATGCTATGCAACTGTAGGAGAAGGATATAGATAAACTTTAAAAAGCTAACTCTGAAATAATAGGTCTCAAACTTTTGGACCCCAAAGTGACCCGCTGATTATAGTGCTTAAAATTATTAATCTGTTCTCATAAATATACTTATCCTTTGTCCTTATGTTATGTTTTAGCTGCCATGTCATTCTCATTAAAACACCCACAAATTTAACACACAGAGGAGGCACAATGGCCTTACTGCAGTTTAAATCAAAATATTCCCTTCATTGGAGACATAGATTTCATTTGTCAACAATCATAATGTATAAGGTGACACTGATTTGTGTCATCATGCTGAAATCACTTATCTATCCTGCCTGTTGAAGCCCTGTTCTTTAATATATTGATTAAGAGTCCAAAAGAAGATTAACTCAAGTGGCTGAGGGAGAGGACACTGGTGGAGTTCATGTCAACATTCATCAATGTGAATAAAACAGAAGTGAAACGCAACTTAAAACAGAGGGTAATCATGTATCATGCATTAAAATGTTGTTTGTACAGGGCTGTCAAGAGTATGACACCAATAAACTGATGCAAGAATTATCTAAACACTGTTGTGACAGATATTTTGAATTATATACTTTAGATTTTTTCCCTTATGTTTTCTATGCTTTTTTGTTATACTCTATTATCTATTATCATGAGAACAACTATGTTTCCCTCAAAGGTCCAACCTATAGCAAACCTGCCAGTGTTTCCCATAACAGGTCAGAGATCAGTGTAAAGACTCAGCTGCCACCTCGCACCCCTTCCCTCTCCTTTCACCATGACATGCTGCAAACATACTGTACACAGTAAACAGACAGGCCAATACTAGAGTTCGCTCCTCCTCTTTCCCAATTAAAAGGGGGGAAAAAACTTCCATGAGATTTTGAGCTGCCAGATTCAACCTGTCTCATGTTTCCTGTGCATTTCGTCTCACTGGATCTTCCAGATGACACCTTCAAGGGAGGAGGTTTCGCTGATGCCAAAGCTGTATTACCTACAAGCACTTCTAATGAGCTGCTGCTTTTCATCGGTGTGCTGTATCTGGGTTGTAATTACCGTAAGGGTTTGATTGCATTAGCCTCATCCCTACCTGTCGTTAATGACATTAGTTCTGTAGGAGGAAATTCATTAGACACAGAAAGCTGAGTTGGTCTCCCTCACATGTAGTCAGACACACTGACAAATTACCTGCCCCATTGTAAACAAATGTAATTTAGTGAGGGACAGAAACACCCTGGCAATTGCAACTCAAAGCATCTGGCATCCAATGTTGAATTTTTACATGAAGGGAAACAAATTGCTGTCTTAACGTAGAGAAGCTACATGAAACTTAACATATGCACATTCGCACAGATGAACAGACAGACACAAAACATCAGCGCTGCAGAAAGTGGTCTCAGAGGAAAGACCAAAGGCAGAGCTGTCCCAATAAAGGGAGATAAAGAGCACTACTGCCACTGCTGAAATGCTGTTTCAGCATGTGGGTAAGAGAGAGTGATTCAGCTGCACATGTCTATCTGAGTGTGCGCCTGTGTTATGGTATCTAAGAGTGAGTATCCAACTGTATTATCCAGGGATCAACTATGGTATTGATGCTGGCATGCAAGCTGTCCTTGCCAAAAAGCTGCCCCTGCATCCATCAGTCCCCGTCTCACTCCCAGTGCCAGCTCTGACAAGAGGAGGGATTACTTGCCCAGAACTGAGAGCACTCATTATTTATGTTGCCATGCTACTCTGAGGGACACACAAAGAAGATGACAGAAATTATTAAAGGAGAGGGGATATATATATATATATAAAATACTCCTCCATACATACGCAAACCAATGCTTAAGACCAACTGATAGTATCCTTCAAAAAGTGAAAAATGCTGAGGCTGCAGTCCATGATTTTTTTTTTTTGGCCACTTGGGGGCCACAGAACAAGCTGTCAAACACTGGCATATAAACTTGTTAACAGTTGATGGCAAACAATTGCTTATTCAATCGGAATAAACAGAGCAACATCAGCATTCATATGGAGCTGTGGTTCTTCTTTCAGCTCCACCAACTACTGATGGAAATATCTGGCTTTTTAGCTACTAAATGTTTCCCTATGTTCAACCAGCTAGCTGCTAACTCTGTCTGCCATCTGGTGCTGTGCAGGTAGTGTACAGGTTTTGATTGTCAGACCTTTTTCACTGGAAACATCTGCTGCTTCCTCAATACAGGACTGAAATGAGCAGAGATGAAGGCCAGAAAACCAAAACAATAAGCTAAAAGGGACTAAAAGGACTCCATAGAGGTTATATACATTGCAGTTAGGTGATGACAGTCCATGGGTTTTACATTATGTTGTTTCTCTACAGGCAGACTGGGAAATTTCCATAACATTGCTATTGTCATTATGTAATCTCTCTCTCAGGTATGAACCAGCTCAACAAAGGACACAAAACAGTGGTTTTACTGTCTTATGTAGATTAACCTTGAAACTAGTTTAATGTTTTAAAGGTAATAGTGCTTGAAAAAATAATTAAGAGTATGATAAGGAACACAAGACTGAACCTTAAAGCATGATATGATGAGTTTCTTAAATTGCCTTTTTGCAGTGTATCCAGGAGAGAGAAAATCAGGTGAAAGGAGAACGCTGCTGTAAAAAGACTGACATAGGGAATGAAAGGTAGTGACGCATACAGTCCCTGCTGAGTTCATTTCAGTTGGACCTATGAATGAGCCACTGCCATAAAGCTCCAACAGCACACAATACTGTATGTTACCGTGCATCTCAGCCCTTAAGACCATAGGCAAGTCCCTGCCACGAGGCACAGTTTTGTGTCACACAGTAATGTTCACCACCTGTATTACACTGATTGTCTGCATCTCTGATTTCATCAAATATATATATATATATATATATATATATATATACCCAATAGTAATCTAATTAAATCTAATCTAGGTTTACCTAATCCAAATCTTTTTGTCAACAAGTCCTTAGCAAGGGGATTTATTAGAGTTCAAGTGTGAAAAATGAGCTGCTGGCAGTCACAAAGACTGCAGATTTAAGCAATTTGTCTCCAGCTAAGAATTAACATGAGCAAAGAAATACTCCGTTACCTTAAGGGAGTTCATTTATATTTTAGATTTCCATTTTAGAGAAAAACACAGTCATTATTCAACACAGCTGATCCAGTTGGCAGAATGGTCTCTTAAATCCGTTTGAAGGGAGGATTTAAGCCACCGAGTCATCCTCTCAAAAACACAACAATTTGTTTTATATCAATGCCAAGATAAAGTGTCACACATTTTGGAGCTGCATATGCTACCAGGAGTATCTGCTGCATACTGTACATATGACAGAGATTATAATCTATGATCCTATGTGAGCAAATGGTAGCCTGTGCCTCTAACTGTGGCATCCTTGCTGTGATCGACAAAGTCAGTGCAATCAGAGCAAGGCCATACTCCGCTGCCACTGCAGAGGTGAAGAGCGGTGGGAGTGAGGGTGGAGGGTGAATGGCAGCAGGCACAAGCCTGTAATCTGAGTACTATCCATGCCAAGTCTTTGATGAGGAAGTGTATCTGCTTTGTTAACCCTCTGACGCTCTGTCAGAAAGGCTACAGATGCACTCTATGTTTGGATGCTCTCCAAAGATGGGCCATAAGCACGGTCAGAGCTGACGGGCTAAAACAACACCGACAAATGAATAGACACATTGACACGTTCACAGTCATAAATCAGCTTGCAGTAACCTCTGTGTGGTATTTGGGTCACATGCAATCTTTTAGCGCAGAACAACATGGCTAGTCTGGGGATCACTGTGGTTGTAGCATGAATGATGGAGTACAATTACAGAAACACATATTTAACTGCTAACATGCATACATGGACACACAGTAAACACATGAGACACTTTCTTCAAGTTCTTCTGGTGATGTCTATGGAAAACCAATCTGCAGTGTTGCTGTAAAAGACAAACTAGACTGACCTTTGAACTCTGTGGGCCAATTAAGTTGCCCCTTAACATTCCTCCCTGCACTGTGACCAGATCGGTCTCTCAACAGCTAAACATCACATCTTACCCTTCACTTGACACAGCACACAATAACCTTACGGGGCCCTGTTTGGGCGTTTGAGCATGTTGCCAATTTCCTGTCTGATGTGAGAAGGTTAAAGGGACCTGCGAAGACTGGGGTCAGAGTATACTCACGAGGAAAAACTTTGCAGTGTGTATGAGTGTATTGAAATGATGTACCAGCTGTATTCCTTCATAAAAACACACACTTTCACACACCCGTGCACACACTCCCTCTCCCTCCCTCTTTGCAATCGCTGGCACATCTTACCCTTTTCTATCAGCACGTAAAAGACCCAGAGGAACCTATTAACACTGTTAAACTAGGCTTATTATGTAGCAGACACTTTTAACACTGAGAAAATGTGTGTGCAAGAAAATTGTATAATTGTATGATTGTGTATGACGTGTGATAACGGGCGTCGTCAATTGCTCTCCCAGGAAGCAAAGTGAATCAATCATGCTGCCACTCACAATTACCGCACTATTAATAACAAAACACTGCGCTATTGCCTCCACAACAGCCCTAACTGCCAAACAGGACTCCAGTAGGAAAATGGTTTTATCACCATATCAATTATTCACCACTTGGCAGTAAACAGAATTTGCATGGTCTTTATGGCTGTACAGACAATTCACTGTTGGTTATGTATCTGTTTCCTAATGTATTTTGGGATAACAGCTAGGATCAAGGGCCCTCTCCATCACTGTCTTAGTGGTAGTGACAGAGCCAACTGGTGCTCATCGATCACACGGTAAACCACTGCAGAGGAATAAACATACTAACAGCTATTTAGAACCAGAGGATCAACTTCCAGTAGCTGAGAGAAGCCCAGGAGGTGTTGATGAGTGAGTTTGTAGTGAGGGCACGAACATTCAGGGCTCACATGCAATGGTTTAGAGAGGCGCAGAGGTGTGGACAAGAGGCCCTTGGAGGTGGGTAATGGTTAAACACTCAAATATTCAAAATATAAAATCGTACTGAGCTAAATGAACTAAAAGGAATTCTGAGCACAGATTAACTAAGAAATGAAAAACAAAGAGTGTCTCCGAAGTGGCAGGTGTTCTGCTGCTGAGCATCCTGTAGCATGTGGTACCAAAGGAAATTATGCAGTCCAGTGATATTATGCAGTAAATTTCCTCAGATTTATTGAATTTTTCTTTTATTGAAATTTTATATGACAAATATCCAAGGATCACTGTTTCTGTTTTCTACTCATTTAATGAGCAGATTTAAGCGGATTTTTATTCAGATTTCATGTCCCAAGGCACCCAAGGTATTAAAGGGAAGATTTCAAACCTGGGACTTACTCTGATAATTGTAGCCATTGCCGCTTGCAACCGTCATTGCAGAGAGTCCAGAAAAACAGTATATTTTGGGGCAAACAGTATAAAGACATTCGTCTGCAGAAATGATAAACATGTATTACCTATTTCACATATTGAATGATTCTATTTCAAAAGAAGTAAACACTGATGCTGTGAGCATGCAGCATAGAGGTTTTGATTGCTTTGTAGCGATTGTTATCACTGTTGCTTACCATTCACAGGTAAGTGCTTAGCGTGACCATGGTCTGAATGGCCAAAAAATATAAAAGAAGAAAAGAAAGAGAAAACCCAGGTTAAAAAAATTTCCTGACATAAGAGGACAATGGTCACTACACTTTACAATAATCAAAGTGCTTCTGCAACATTAAAATGTGGTAAGTCAAAATATATACAGTATATGAAAAAAATCTTCCCCAGTGAATGTGTTGATTATTGTTTGTTTTAAACTGAAATAACCAGCTGCCAATAGAGTACTTTGACTGAACATGTACCCAAAATACTTGTGGGGTTTGAGAAATCCATTTAATTGCTGTATGCTACTAATTACAACTTAAGCAGTACAGGGGAGAAAGTAACAATCATTTGTAACACAAGACATTTTCAGAGTAACCTCTTCAGCCTGGCTGGCTACCAGAAGTTTAGCACATCAGTAAGTCAGTGTGACACAATGATGACCTGGTGTTGTTCCACGCTATCATACAGGATACACTCTTAGAATAGTGTGATGGATCAGGGGATACAGTGGTGACAAGTGAGAATTTCACTAGGTGTCACAGCAGTGCTATACTTAGGTTCTGTGTGATATATGGCTATACAGTCATTCTGAAAGTTGGCCTTGGCTTAGCACTGTTGCTTGGATCACCAGAAGTAGTACGACTTAAAAATCAGCAGCCACCAGCTAAACTCAGATTAACTTCTGGCCTCATGTTGGGAGTCTGTAATCCAAACAAACTGAACCTGCTGTCCATCGATTTATTTATTTTGGAGGGGGGATCTAAATAAATTAAATTGTTTAATCCAGTTCTGTCTGCACACGTTTGTCCAAATGGTAAAAAAAGTAAAGGAAAACATACTGGCAAACACAGAGATAACAGAGTGATGCAGGGGGGCTTCAGCTCAATCTCTCTCTGGGACAACACCAAACCCTGGAGCTTAAACCTTCTGGGCCACCTGGCGTGTGTAGAATATCAACTAGTGTTAGACCGGTACTGTATATGTTTGTGTGCTTGCTTTTTCTTTAATATCAAACAGCGAGCTAGAGCTGCTGTGAGTATATTCATGGAGGAAAAGAACAAAGATTGAGAAAGTCAAACCAGCACAAGCCCTAAGGAAAACCAGCAGAATAGTAGAGCTGCTTTAACAGCATCCCATAACTTGCTTGTTGGGATTAGTTAGTCATGAATTCTATATCATCCGTCCCACAAAATTTCTGTCTCAAGAGAAATATGACAGGATCTTATCAGCCAGCATGTGTGGGTGGATAGTTTTGAAAGCTGATGAAAAGTCAACGAAATGACGTCTGGCATGAGTCTTTTGGGCCCTCCAGATGTTTGTACAAGAAATTTGGCTGGACTATGACAGCATCCTCCACCCCTCTGCTAGTCTAAATCAAAAGGAACCCAACAATTTCACCGCCTGCTGTACCGTCTCCTATTTAATGATCAACTTCAACTTCATCAGCAAACTTCATCAGCAAAGATGTTCATGGTAACAGTCTAATGCCACAAGCAGATCTTTTATAGCCATGGCCATTTCCATATCTGGGGCAGCCGTGGTAGGTGCAATGATGACACAGAAATTTGGTGAAAAATGCCACTGAGAAACCATTTCTGCCTCTGACTTCTTCTCAAAGGCTGAACAAGTCAAGTAAAAGCTTGAACTGGCATTCTGCCCTGTTTGATTCTAGCCAACAAACATATTTACACGCTTATACAAATGTGAATCCATAAATGTAACCTACTGCAGCTTTAATGATGCCAAATGTGAACTTTTGATTGGACTTGATATCTGTATGCTTTATTATAAGCCTTTAGTATCAGCAAGGATAAGCTTTACTAACAAAGCACAGAAAAAAGTTGAAAAGTTGGACTTAAGTCACACAACTTTTCAACCTTAACAAGAGCAGGGGTATTTAAAAAAAACTTGCTAACTAAATGTCAGTTCACTCAGCCAGCTCATGGGGAATGGTTTTACCCAATGTGTAATTATGTGTTTTTTCCTTGTTCATCAACCACAGTAGCTATGGCAGCTTAAATTTATGACGGTTAACAGATTCCAGTTGAGACTATTTTCACTGAAGGAAAAAGTATCATGACATCCATGGGAACTTAAACTTCTCCGGCAGTATAAGCTCATCTGCTGTCATCTGCTCTAAATACTAAATAGTCATATTTTGTAAAAATATGACTAAGACTGCTTCCAACTAAATATGTTTGTCTGAGCTGGCTCACAACCACTCTATTTATTAGAATCCTTAAATATATACAAATATCAGTATTCATATTGTTCGGCAGTGACCAGTAGAAGTACGTAGATCAGAGAGTGAGGGCAGGGAAAGGTTATGGTGTGTTACTACTGAAACTACAATGGTGATGATTATGATGTCTGTGGCTGTCAAAGTAATCACAAAAATGATGATGATGATAGATGTGACAGCGGTGAAAAAGGTACTCTCAGCATCTCAGCAGCCAAATGGAAGTGAAAAGATTCCCACATGTTCACCATAACAACCAGGCTCACAAACAATCTGTGCACAGAGAGGTAGCGCGCACTAATTCTTCAACCAATTATGCCATTATCACCCCATTACTCACGAACGAATTCAATTATTATCTGAGGTAGGAGAATGGCAGTCTGCTGCCATTACAACCTGTTTTGCACTACAAATGATAACAGCAGCAGAGGTTGCTGAAAGAGAGGAGAGAAATGAAATCACTTTCCTGACACCAAATGGACTGTCAGCTAAAAACAGGAGTGACTCTGATCGTGTCTTTCTATCACAGAGAGAAAGAGGCGATGAGAGAAAACGGGGCGAGAGGAAGAGAAAACGGCATAAAGAGGGAGAGAAAAATGAAGAAATGAGATGAGACAGAAATGAGATGCCATCATACAGTGATGTGGAGCTAGAGCGGTCCAGGACTGATGAGCAGGTCTGATTGGCTGCAGCAGATGCTGAACACACACACACACACACCAGCACACACACAAGGAGATGAGGAGGGCTAATGATGCGTGAAAGAGAATTACCCCTCTCCTCCACAGAGGACAGTCACTCTGCTTGTCGCATGGACAACACTTATTTCAAATGACCCTACTATCTATTCATGAAGCATCTGTATGGGTATGTGTGTTTGTTCACGTCTCTTTGTGCTCATATCTGCCTTGATGCATCTCCAGGGTGAACAGCACATTAAAGTTTACACACACACTAACACACAAGCACACACACGCCCACTCTGCAGGGAGATCTGTATCATATCTTGTGAAAATAAATCTTTTAGACCTTTATTTATTCCGAGGGAAGTCAAATGTCTACAGCTGCTCTTTTCAAGCAACTCCCTGCTTCATATCTGTATAGTTACACAAATTCTGAGTCAGTTCACCCAAATTACAAAGCACATGGCTGTGATGGTGTTCAGTTTAGGCATCCAGATAGTTTTGGGTTTATGTGCCAAGGTTTTGACATATCTGTCTCTGAAAGGTGAATGGTATTTATCTGTGGTGCATTAAAACATGTAGTTAATACTACTTCAGAAATTCAAAGGCAAAACTTCTTCACGGAAACTGTGTCCCCTAAGCTGTTCACATTGCAGTCTGTGAATCAGGACATTGCTTCTCTAAAGACACATCCCTGTTGAATTTTTAAATGAAAATTTTAAAGGCTTTTTGAGATAACTTTGTATTCGGGTGCCTGAATGTTTAAACCTGAACACATTTCTTTAGAAAAACTATCTGCATGGCTAGATAAGCTTATTTTCCAAAATGTGCTATTTGCTTAGAGTGACAGGAGAAGCTCAATACCACTCTTATTTCTGTAAGATAGATATATAGCTGGATGCAGTAGCTGTTTAGCTTATCTTAGCATGAAGTCCAACACATGACCTCCTGGTAAAATGTCAAATTGTAATTTTATATTTGGGACAGACAAGATACAACATGTTAATAAGTGAGCTCTGGATTTTGTTTCTTAAACTAAGCTAACCAGTTTCATTTGAACAGCTGGGTTTCAGTCCTTTGCTCAAAAGCACCTAAATGACAGTTTCTAAGGTACGAAAAAGTACAAACAGCTCCCAGACTGGGCAGTGTCTGAAACATTTCACCTTTCCCCCGTCCGCCTAAGGGATTTTAGTCCTCTCTGTGCAGATTATTTACCATCTGTTAATCAAGATGATAATGTAACCTCGACCACCTGGCAGAGAGGCAGTGAGAAACAAGGGGGGAAGGGGGTCAGAGGGATTTTTCAAACCATGCTGTGTTAGAGAGGGTTAAGAGGTAGTATGAGAACTGAGTGACAGGAAAAGGGTAAAAACAACTGTCCCAAAGCCAGTGCTCTATTTACTGTGTGATGGGTGTGGGGGTAAACTGTCCTTGAGATACTGATCTATTGCTTTGCCAGCAAGACTATCTTCATCCAGGCCGTCTGTGGCTCAGGGGGGACAAACACGTTGATTAGATGCCGCTCAAAAAACAGCAAGGGAACGCCTCGAGCCCATCATACCATCCCCGTCTCCATTTTTTCCTTCTTTCCTTACTCCCTCCATCCCTCCAACACAGCAGTCATGCTCCTGTTCTTATTAACTAATGTGTCTGTTCAGGAGGGCCCGAATAAGCAGATGAAGTCAGTGCGAGGGCATAAACGAAGGAGTGCAAGTGATTAGGATTTGGATCATGTGTGGAGAGAGCGTGGGGCTCGCACAACGGTGCATGCTCGCACATGGACAAAAAACACACACACGCACACGCTTTACCCCGTGGATGACTTTTCCAAGTGAAGGGCGGTGGATTACAGACCAGTTGGGGCTTAGCATGTAATTCAAACCATTTTCCATCACATTTGTACTCACTTGAGGTCTAATCCCACCTGATTAACATGCCAGTCAGTGGGGAGGGCACCTGCTGTACTGACTAGGCCATCAGTGTGGAGGGATGCTCATCAGAAACAGTGACACACACAGGTGTAAATCAAAGTGGATTAGCTTATGTCATCATTTTGGCTGCAATAATAAATGTTCTGACATCAGATACTGGATATCAGTTTTTATTATGTACAATATGTGCTTTTCCATTATATATATATGTCATTTGAAACACTAGCAGACTAAATCATACACTTGTATGAGATAAAATACTGAGCATTTATTTAAGACACCTCTCTAAATCCTACCTACATCCCAATAACATCCATGTGCCTCATGGATGCTCACCTCCTCTACACTGATGTTAAACCACAACCCCTCCAGCCAAGCATTTTCTGGTGGATTACTCTGGTTTTAGTTTACACACCCTCACACACAGTGACACACACAGACACAAGGGATTAAATAAGGAGTGCGTCACTCCAATCATTTTCATAGTTATTACAGTCTGAGAATGAGGCAGAATCAGATCAAATCGAACTGCAACGTCAGACTCTGTGAGCCTTGTTGACATTCCTGGATGAGCCTCACTGTATTTTAAGGAGCTGTATGCTGGTTTTATTATATGAATGGTCTCTATATATACATACTCGAGCCAGTGATTATCTTTCATACAAGATGGGGGAGACTTTCTGGGAAATTGGTCACAGCTTCCCAGGCAGAGCCTACTCCAATATGTTGCTATGGGCTCAGCTTACTTTTCATCTTCAGTATGGAGGCTTAGGGCTTCAGCTGGGGCTGCATGACCCCAGTCAGCTAATGGTCCTTTCACATAATGGAAGATGGCAACAATAAACAAAAAGGTCAAAAGGCAACTGCATGTATTATGGAAGGAATCTGGAGTGGCACTAGCTATAACAACATGACAATCAGGACAGACATTAGCATTCAGATATGAATGTGTCTGAGCATTGGGGTGGAGAAAATAACAGGGTGCATACAACTTTTATTTCAATAAAAATAAATGTCTGGATTATTGTGCTTTAAAGCTCATCCACTATGGGTTGTCTGATATCAGTATCTTTAATTCCCTCTCTATGTAATAGTTTTTATTGTTAGTGGTGGAGTCTGCCATTCCCACACTGGGAGCAAATTGCTTTCAAACAATGCCACGTGTGATCCAGAGTTACACTGTTTACAGTTCATTCTCCTGTAGTTGTATCAGAGCTGGATGGAGTTAATGCCAATGAAAACCCAACATTTCTTACTGACGCAAAACAGAGGGTGTCGCCAAATCAACCAGGACTGAATTCTTAAAGGATTATGAATTTAAGTCATCAATGAAGTATTTATTCACAAAACAAAAGTAAACTTGCAAATGTCCCAGATTTAATTGCATGATTAACAGATTAGCAGTGATCAGCCAGAAACATCACTAGCCAATACCAAATATTTCCAAAAAAACATTTGATTCCTCACAATATATGAAAAGAGGCATCTTAATATACATCCTAACTAAAAGTAGGCTAGCAGATGCTCTGCCACTGATAAAATATCTGAGTCATATGTGTCAGACACATAACCTTATTGTAAGCAGTCCACCAACCCATTCAACACTCTCTCACATTATATTTTTCTTCCCTAACAGTGATGAGAGCATCTCGCTGTGGCACACTTACCACAGGCTAAAGAGCTGGTATGACTAAAGACTGGCCTTGTGCAGAAAAGGCAGAGGGGGGAGAGAGAACAACATAAAGTGTGGCAGTGGGCAAGGTGTCTGACATTTCTTGTCCTTAAGTAAACAAATAATAGTGATGTCACATCTGTATGAGTCAGTCTAATTTTCTGAGTGCTGAGGGGTCAGGGGGTTATAAAGTTACAGCTGAAAAACAGAAAAAAGTGAGAGGGAATGGTTCTGGGCAGCATGAAAGGGAGTAGTGTGTTCAAAAGAACATTGTTTGATTTGAAGACATTACATGGATCCATACAGCCTAAACAGGAGCAAAAAGGTGTTTCTCCTATGCATTAGGGGCTGTTACATGCAGAAAAAAACATTCACCAGTAGGAATGAATTTGGTTATTTGCAGACACCTAAGTGTACAGGTAAAAACGGGGCAAAATTTAATTGAAAGGTGAATGCCTCGCTGGACATTTAGATTATAAGAATTTGACGACTCTCTAATATGTGCTGCTATACAACACAACACAATAACAACACTGTTCAGCAAACAGGTATATTTAACTTCTATTAATTCCACTTTACCAAATTTAGCCCAGTTTTGACTCATAGACCTCTTTTCACCTGCAATTTATCAAATTGATGCTTAGTGGGTTAATACTGCGCCAGTGAAAACACAACTGATGGGTTTTAAGAAACACTGACAATAAGCTGTTGTTATGTGTGAAAGATTAAAATGTCCATGAGATATGAACAACTGCAACTTCCTACCTAGCTTCCTTGTAGAAAAAAGTATTTCTAGAAAACAGCAGTTACAGAGTGTCATATGCACTAGTAGGTGTAAACATGAATGAAAATTTCAAGAGGAACATGGAACATTAAGTGCCAATACAGTATAATGGAGTATCAGAGCTGGAACATGCCTACACATCCGCACAGTGGTGGTCTCAACCCCCGGGAGTCTGAGGGTCCAGGGACAGACCTGAGAGCTTGTTCTACTCCTCCCACACTAATTCTCCTCCCGAGTCCTTGGCCCTTTTCAAATTAGACAGAAACACTCCACAGTCAACCCACGCTTGACTGTCAAAAGGAAGTGCTCCAAAGTTGTTACCCACCCCAGGGGAGTCAGAACACTTCCACAAATCTTGACAATTTTCCAAGGTGAGTTTTGTAAAAGCCTTACTACTCAGCACGAATAATGAATCACACTTGAGATATGATTCATGTGTCTTGGGAGAGCAGCTAGAGATTCAAACAAATTAAACCACAGACTTTTTTTTAGTTTGTATAAGATCTTGAATGCGCTATACACTTCTCTGTGACCTGATACCTAAAGACATGGCACTGTTCTGCTGAGAGGACTTATCAACAAATACAACTAGAAGATATGAAGAGAGAAGTTGTGATGTAGTTACTGTAGGAATTTAACTCTCACCTTTACAAGAGATGCTCGGCAAAAGCACATTTTACGTGCAGTGGTCTTGTTCACCAGTTAATGGAGGTATAAAACCTAAGGTAGTAGGAATAGAGGAATAGCATAGTTAATGGGGACACATAGCTTTCTGCAAAGAAACCTCCCGCTCGTTGTACTCATTTCTCGAATGTCAAAAGCTGTTGTGGATTTAGTTCATGTTTTCATACTTTTATGTACATAATGTTGGGATTAATGCTGCTTGCTACCTCTGCAAACAAACAGTATTAATCTATATTTGGAGGGTTTAATGCAAATGTAAAACTAAGAGGACTGAGAAGACAACTTAAAAGGAATATACAGATTTGAGTCAATACTATGGCTTGTGTTTTCAAACCCAAATCCTAATTGTTCCAATTTATGCTCAGCTAACATCAACGTGATATTTAACAGCCAGATCAAAGTCTTCCAAGCATGCTCTAAATCACTTTTAGCTGTAAGCTTAATTGTTTTTTCTTCAAACAGCCTGCAGATATCTCACCTTTAACTGAACTGCTTCAAGGTGTTAAGAGCTAGTGTGCTTTAACAGTATGCACTGCCACATTCACACTCTCATGCACATACACACAAACAAGAGGAAATGTTAAGGTGTACACATGACAGGGAGGATGAGAATATATAAAGGTCCAGTGAGACAAAATATACACAAGACTCAGCACATCCAATACTAAGAACAAACAAAACTCTGCAACTACAGCTACATCCTCCGAGCCTGCTGTTCGAGATAAAACAATTTCTATCAGACAACACAATCTTCTTTCCGCACAGAGAGACCAAGACACAATAAGTGTAGAACATCAACAACAATCAGCGACTTAGGAAAGACAAATAGTAGGCTTCAGAAATTGCAAAAATTCAAACATTCAAGCCAAACAAAAACTACTTTCCCCTGCAT
Source organism: Lates japonicus (assembly GCA_033238685.1). Taxonomy (NCBI): domain Eukaryota; kingdom Metazoa; phylum Chordata; class Actinopteri; family Centropomidae; genus Lates; species Lates japonicus. The sequence goes on from BRZM01000007.1 coordinate 4,478,280, forward strand.
GAAGGAAAGCTTTTGAAACAGCATTCAGCTTCATTACCCTCTCCCTAATGAAACAGGGTACAAAAACAGACAAAAAGACAAACTCAAACACACACACACACTACTGAGTACATCTGCATCATGTTAAATCACCCACCCATCACCCTAAGAAACATTGGTGTTAGATCAGGCCACTCTCCGAGAATGGATATAACATAAGGGACAGTGAAGCGCAGCCCCTCCCTGTTGTGTTTGGTTTTTTTGCTTGAGGTGGAGGGGAAAGGGCTCCGATAGTCACCCATGCATGCAAGGCCAGTCTGTTGTAATTTAAAGGCTCACTTGTGTAATAAGCTAAGTCTTAATTTGTTCACTCTGCCTGTACTCAGAGAGGCAGAGGAAGAAGCAGGGGGAACGTTCACCGATGGAAACAAAGAAGTAGTGTGTAAACCTCGAGGCAGAAATGATTTTAACAAGATTTCTTTGCACAAATCAGCAGATTGGTGTGACTATCCTGAACATGTTTGAAATGGGGGCAGGGATAACTCAACAGTAAAAAAATACTATTTCAGGGAGTGGTTTAAATTTGACTACATTTATAGTATATGTTGTGGTGGAACATAATCCTCCACAAATCTCTATGAATCTAGCAACCATTTCCTTTGTAAACTGTTGCCAAATTGCTGAAGTGTAATTTCAGTGGACACAATCTGGCACTTCCTGAGCCAACATTTATATGTGCAGACTCAAAAATAGATCAAACAATTAATCCAACAGATTCTTAGGGAAAAAAAGTCTTGGCTTGTGATATTTTTGGTGTAGGAATAAGTATGAGGTCAAAAACAGCACTGTCAGGGTGTGGGTTGGAGTCCAGAGGGTGTGGACCCTGTTACTGTAATAGAAACTCTATCTATTTCCTCCTCCCCTTTCACCAGAAATCACTGGCCCAATTAGCTTTTTAGTTAGCACTCAACACAGCAATTAGACCCAACTAATATTAGAAGTGCTAAACAGAGAGAGTGAGACAGAGAGAGAGAATTCACAGGAAATATATGAGTAGGCAGCAACATGGCTGGAGCTGACACTTGAGATAAAGTGTACTGCAGTCTACACAGCATGGGTAACCACACCAATGTACACAGACACACACACACGCACACAGGTTAGGCTCCCAGGAGGCACTGCAAAGTGTTTTTCATTTTCAGCTCTTGTCTGGATGATGCATATTTTCTTTTTAAGGACAAAGAAAAATGTTCTCCTTTCTGTTCATACATAGCTTGTCAAACAGCATGAATGGCGCAGGAGATCCAGCAAAGCCAGAGTCCAGCCGGGCAAATGGCTCAGCTGGCCACAGAGATAATCATTACACTCATTAGGATTCCACTGTGCTCTCTTCAAATCATTGGGCACCCCATGCCATTATAGCAAAACTGTCATGCTGGAGGCATGGTCAAGCTTTGTGGGCCAGCCACCCAGCTGGGACAAATGTCTTCACATGGTGGTGCATTGTCTTTTTATTGACAGAACAACAAAACCTGAGGGACGACTCCAGTTTTCTTTACAACTGTTATACAGCAACAGTCCTTGAATGTACTGCTGACTCAAGGTACTTTTCTCTGCCCTTTTCTCCCTCTCAGCTGTGTTTTCTCCCTCACCTGGAAACACTCTTCAGTTATACAAATGAAAGTCACACAAAAGCAACTCACCTATTCAATGCATGTGGCCTTATAAAATTGTTTCTATTGTATTTTTTTAGGAACCTGCCACAGCTGTTTTGCTTAGTCCACTGTCCTGGTACACTGATTTTTTTCTTTTATGGCCTATTGATTTCATTAGCTTGGTTTTTGGCCAATGCCTGTTTTTTACTTTTGATCTGAACCTCCTTTTTAGTATAACCATTTTTAACCATTTTCATCCTTTGTTTTTTAGGGCATTTCTAAGAGATTACACAGAGCCAGGTGACTGCGTGTGGCCCTTCCCTCCTGCCCGGTGGTAGTGGACTATCCCTCCTTTTAGTTGGCCCAATCCCAAGAAGAGGTTCACTGACATCCTAGAAACTTTTTAAAGTTATTTTTTTGGGCTTTTCACCTTTATTTTGACAGGACAGTGGAGAGGAGACAGGAAACAGGGAGAGAGAGAGTGGGGGAATGACACGCAGTGAGGGTCCAGCCAGGCCGGAAGTCGATCCGGGGACCAGCTGCTCAGGGCGCTTAGGCCCATGCGGTACGCGCCCCAACCATTCGGCTATGGGGGCGCCCCCTAGAAACTTTTTTAAAATTTTTATTTTTCTAGTTGAAACCAAGAGATTCCTCTATCACTAGTTTGTTGGCACTCTAGTTGGACTTTAACTATTGCTATTAAGTAAACAAACATATTTTTCAACCATCTTTTTTTATTTTTTTATTTGTACCATTACATCTGTTCATCTTATGACCACAATCCCCATCTGTCTTTATTTACAAACTCACCTGGGTTCTCTTTACTAAAGCTCAGTTACATAACCTCACTTATTTTTAGTTAGAGCATGTCTCTATGGATATCAGTTGGACAGTCCACCACTTTAGTCCAGCTTTAAATGTCTCAACAACTATTGAGTGGATTGAAGTTTTGTATAGATATTCATGGATGAATTATGATGACTTTGGTCATCCCTTAATGCCATCAGCAGGTCAACATTTTCACTTATTTTGTTAAATATCTCAACATCTATTTGATGGATTGTGTCAAACGTTTGTAGACATTCATGGTTCCCAGAGGATGAATCCCAGTAACCTCTGTGACATTTGTGAAATGTCTCAACAACCATTTGATGGGTTTCCATTAAATTTGGTACACACAACCATGACCTCATGTTGTTTCTGCCATTTTTTTTAGATGTGCATATGCACAAGTTTATTTGAGGCAACAAGTCAAGTCAAGTTTTATTTACAAAGCCCAATATCACAATTCTGTACAACATTACGACATCCTATGTCCTTAGACCCCCAGTTATTTTAACAGTTACTATTCTGGGTATGAATATGACACAGCAATACCCTTCCTCATTTCCATAATCCTGCAGATAAGGAAAGTGGCCGGTAACATTCCCGAGCAGAACATTACATTTTTCAAATCCTGACTGAATACTGTAGCGATAGCAGCTTCTCATCACACAGTGAAGGTGCTGAATGGTGTTCTACCGACAGCTAGTTGGTGGAGCTGAGGCTGACAGCACTTTCTGAGTGTGTGTAGGCTGCCAACTTTGTGGCAATTGTGGGATTAAATATATTTTTATGATTCACACTCTTTTGCCTAATTTGTGCACAAATTTCCTCCCTATTAGTGTGACTGTCTCTAACACATGAACTGCATGGTTACAAAAACAGTGCACATACACAACCTTAAAATTGCAATAATCTCAATTCCCTTCTCCTCACATGAAAGCACACAGCAATCCAACAGAGTAAGATACTAATGAATAACAACTGTGCTTTCAACAGCAAGCAAGCTTGCATTGCTGAGCACTTTACAAAAATAATCTACAAAACAATCAAGTGAGCAGGAGACAGACGAGGCAGAGAAAAGGAATGACCCCTCAGAACTGCTGAAATAGCACTGCAGGCTGAATGATAGGACAGCTACACCACAAAAAAGAAGAGTGGAAAGTGAAAACGAGAAATAATGCACAGTGTTGGGTGGTTTATGCTCTCTTTGTTGCTGGAGAAAGCTTTCTGCATGATAATAAACTCTGCCTTCACAGTGGTACCCACTTTAGTTGTTTTTTCATTGTGTACTAATCAGCTGTATGTTTTGTGTATGTCTGTTTTTCTGTGTTATCGCAGTGCCCCTCCACCTCTTCCTCCCTCCCATCCCTCCTCTCTTCCTCACTCCATCTTTGTTTCTGTCTCGGGGTGATGAGTCAGGGAGCAGCAAGGGGTCCAAGATATTTGCATCAGTACCTCGCCTCATTTCCTTTCCTAATGGGAGACATGGGAGCATGGCAGCAGACAGAAACAGGGGCTGTGGGACCGGGGAGGAATAGGTGGGTGGGTGGAGGGGTTGACAGAACAAGAGATAGACAGATACAGAAAGATAGAAGCTATAAAAAGAAAAACTGAATGATGAAGTGTGCTCGAGTAGGCTGGTGGGCACTGGAGAACACATTAGCATTAAAATAGCAAACAGCCAGTAATGCAAATGATGCGCATTTCCACGAGTGAGTCATTTGTAGCCTAAGTGTGCTGATTAAAATTGAGGTAACGCTGTGATTCATTGTTGCTCGCGCTATGTGACTCGATCAACGCAGACAAGCTCCTCTCCACCTCCTCCACCACCACCTCCTCCTCCTCTTTGAGATGCTACAGAGTTCACTGATTCATCCACTCACCAGTACTGCAATGTTGGTACTCTTAACATGTGTACTTGTGTGTGCAAGCATGTGTGGTAGCATTTTTGAGCCTTTTGGTGGTGGGCAGTCAAGCACCGCTCACGGTTCACTCCAGTAGAGGAGGAGAGGCCCACACATCATCCCCATGACAACACTACGCTTGCTTGCCAATATCAGCACCTCCACCTATCTAAGTCATTAGGCAGCCACTGATGCGTACCCATTATCCAGATGGTGCATAACAAGCAGAAACATAGAAATCACCAAAAACAACAAAGCGTTACAAGGCACTCTAAAACCAAAAGCGACTGTGGTGACAGTCAAAAGAAATTTAGCCAACAAAGACCTGTGGCAGTTAATGGGAGCACTACAACAAAGTAGAGCGCAATGAGTTCCCAATCTGCCTGCCCCTCTCCCAGCTGTGGGACTCTATCACCCAGCTGCAGGGAGGTGATTTGGACCTGCAAACATCCCTGTTGCCATCCACTGTTACCCATGGCGCTGGGAATGGTTTCAGTGTGTGCTTCCGTTTGTGGGCGGTGCATGCCAGGCCCTGAGCTGGCACCACTCTGCAGAACCTAATACTGGCGTTGTATACTCCAGGGTAAATGGGGTTTGGTCAGTACAGCTGAGCAGGCCGCTAGAGGGAGGGGCATGAAGGGTAGGGGTGGAGGGATAAGAGGCTTGCCAACCATGATTTCCACTCAAGTGCGCCCTGAGGTGATTAGAGGAACGAGGAGAGACACTTTTACTAGGAAACAAACATTCTCAATAGCCAAGCACTGAAGCAGTATAGGGCTGAACGGTGTGAGAGTGACACATCAGAACACATTTATCCATAGACTTGTTTCCTTAAAATTATAATTCAACAACTTATTATTGTGCACGCATGAAGTTGGGGTAATCACATGTAGATTTTAATAGTTGGTGTGTTTCCTCACTTTGAGATTTCAGTATGTATCAAGCTTCAAAATGCTCCATTCTCATTAAGTAACCTCAGTGTCCCTTCTAAAGGGGATGGTATACTTCAGCCAAGAGAGTGAACAGCTTTAGAAACCCACTACCCCAGCACTGAGGAACATTTCAAAACTGAAATTGGACAGTAGCATCATTTCCACACAGTCTTGGACCAGGTACATGGGTGAGAGAAACGGCAGTTTGACCCTCTCTTTTCTTTCATTCTTAACACAACTCCTGTCACCTTTTTCTAAACAACAAAGTGCAAGCTCTAGGAGCATGGGCCAAGGATATGGTCCAGATGTACATATTGAACAAAGCAGGCCCTCTTTATGAGTAAATGCCACACCAATTTGTAACACAGGCTTTTGGTTAAAATGTCTTCAAACCATGAGGTAACAAGATAACTCTGTGCTACGACTAGATTATTTTCTCTTAACTTGGTAGCTCATCCCAAACTGAAGATACTCCCCATGACAAATAACTGATCTGATATGTAAAATTGGTGAGGCTTTTCCCTTTTTAATTAATCTATATCATGCATGGTTCCATAGGAATCTGTCTGTCATCAGGTGAGGCAAAAAAAAAAAGTTGAGTTGAGGTTGCACTCTAGCTTAAAAAGCTGATAATGAGTGATTGTGGTTGCAACATTACCTTGTTAAAGCGATCGTCTCTTCTGTCCTTCTTTAATTAGGTTGACATTTAAATGAAGTAGTTAATGTGTGCCAAGGACTTGGTATGCTTGCATTAACAAATTAAATACTAGCAATAGAACTTGTCTGGAATATTTTGAGTACATGTTGTGGGAGAAAAAATAGGGCCATACTCTACAATAGTCAGAAACCAGGCGTTCCTGAAGTGAGCCAAGGTCAGAACCCTCCTTCCTTTTCTAGGCTAGCTGCTCATCATCAGGCACTTCAAACCCCTGACTAAAGTCATTAACATGAAAACATCAACCCAGGAGAAGGCTTTTAGCACATACAAAAAGTGGCATCGAGGATATTCTGTCATTTATGTAACACCTCTAGGCATGTAAATGCAAGGCTAGCAGGCTTACGCAGGCTGAGAAGTGCCTCAGGGCCCAGCCTCTCTTGAAAGATGAGCTTCCTCTCACATCTCCATAACTCATTCTCTGGCATAAAACTTTGTATGTCCATGCTGTTAGAAGACTTGGGCTCACTGGTACTGAGGAAGTTGGATCAACTTGGCTGGGGTTTTGAGCTTTGGGAGATCCTGGGCCGGACAAGAAAAACATGCAAGAAAGTAGGAGTTTGCCAGCCACCATAATCAGGCAGCACTGCCCTGGGGCTAGGGTCTCAAAAGGCATATTGGCGGACAGGAGGGAAGCAGGGGATGGAGCAGAGAGGGCTGTGTGCCAGAGGGAGGTGGAGGAGGAAGTTAAATACAGAAATACAGAGCTCAATATATGTCCTTCCACCAATCTGTCCCTCTGCCTTCATTCCTGTAAAGAGCTCAGTGTACTCCTGTGTCCCGGGCGGGCAGAGCAGGGCTGTCTCTGGCATTTTCCGTGCCGAGGGTCAGTCTCCTAAGGCAGCTTTCAGTGTGTGCCTTTGGGGTTAGATGGAGCCCAGGCCGAGAGGGCTGTGTGTTCATGTGCCATAGAAAAGGTTTGCAGTGGAGAATTGCCTTGATATAGGCTGTGAAGTGGGCAGCCTGTCGGGGATCCAGCAGAGGCAGTGACTGAGTACAGTGTTAAGAATATTAAAACAAATTCCTTAGCTCGCTTCCATTTGCTGTCTAAATTTATGAAATGCTGCAAAAAAATTATCTCTATGTACTTAACACTGCAAACATACACGGTAGAGAGGGAAAAAATAGAGAGTCTGATTGGCATCGAAAGTTGATTGATATTGTCCTTCAAGGTACTGTTTCATTCTGTCTGGAGACATTTAACAAGAGGTGCTTTGCATTCATGAACCTTGCATCCAAATATTTTAGATGCCTGTTTGTGAATAAGTGTGTGTTGACATCAACTGTGCCGCAAATGTACTCAAGGGTATAACAAGATTACATAATTAAACGAAAGCATGGTCTGTAACTGTGCCACAGCATGGCATTTCAATGTAGCTTCCTGCACTCAGATGGCATTTACTGTATTTTATTTGATGAATGACGTTTCTCTGTCCACACACACACCATATAGTGTTTTTTCCCTGTCACCATACATAAGAGGGAGGATGATTAGCAGCAAGCATCACAGCAGGATGAGGAGGAAAACTTCAAACATACACCAAAAAACAAGCAAATGTCACGACATTTTGCGAAGCGATATGTTCCTTTCTGACAAACAGTTAATTAGGACAATGTACTTACTCTCATACCTGCCCATTAAATGTAAAAGCTACTGCCAGCAGCTGGTTAGCTTAGCACAAACACTGAAAACAAGGAGAAACAGCTGTGTTCAAAGGTAGCATATCTAGTTCTAGTTCTCTCATCTAAGTCTCTGCCCGCGACAAATATTCTTAACCTATTAATATTTAATATTAGCATACATATGTCAATTTTGTACATTCTGTTCTTTAGTCAGTTTGTATTTATGGATCAGGCTATTTAAAATGTTGAATACACTGACCAAGATTTTAAAGCCTTGATTACTTATACTGTGATCAGCCAATAAAAGAAACTAAATGGAACCTGTTGTTACCCCAATGCATAGGAAATCCATTGACTTGGACATTTTTTACCACCTCAGTGACGGAACAAAGAAATTTACTGGGATCTATTTTAATTCAATCAATGTGTGCTACATGGGTGCGAAACTCAGCTATATTTCTTTTATATGGTCCACTTATGTCTCTGAGTATCACGTGCATTTACTGTAAACATGAGGTTAAGAAATATGAAGAAAATGAGAGGTGATCTGCAGCAGCCCTGAAGTTCTCTTGTTAAGATGTTCCCTCCTGTGTTTTCTCTCTCTAAGTTGCCATCAAAAACATTAGCAGAGCCCAGGCGAGTGTGTTCTCTTTCAGTACAGCAATCTAGTTATTGATTTCCTACAGACTTTTGGTTCAATTTGCTTTGAAAGAAGAAAATTACCTTGTTTGATTATTGCCTTGTTTCTCAGAACAGAGTCACTGAGGCGTCACTGGGCTATAGATCCTGCACCTCCTATTCACACCACTGGGAGTAAGACACAATAAACCCCCTCAGGTTCCTCAGAAAATGTTGGAATTCTGTAAGGTCAGTCTATCCTTCCATAACTATGAAAAAAAAAAAAGTACAAAGTACACAAAGTCTTAAATGATCTGATGTTATATAAGGGATAAAAATGGAATTCTGCAGAAGCATAATCATTCGTTGAATGGTTCATCTGAAACACAACAATAAAAAGCAATGTATATGAGAAATTTCTATTTCAAAAGTCAGATTTGTTTTCCATTATTGTAAAATACATCACTTAAATAGAGTGTCTGTATTAGCTTTGTCCCAGAGTGCAGTAGAAAGTTATTAGTGCAAAGCAGGGTGGACTACCTAGGGCGTGCCACCTAATACAATATTGTTGTTCAAAGCCTTTTAAAAGTCAGTATCCTTCTTTTTTCCTCTCCCTCACTCTCTTGGTCCAAGCCTTGGCTAAACAAACTGAGTATTGGCTATGCACAGCTCTTTTAAGCCTGGAAACAGGGCGTCATTTCTCCACTCTCTTTATTTTTTATACCCTCTCCTGACAGCAGTGTAGATTACGATTGTTAATCCAGCCCCAGGCCCCTGTTTTGTCATGGCCTTCCGGGGCGAGGCACTGAAAGATGCCCCTTCTCTTCACGGAGAGGAAAAAATATGGTTCAATTAGGGTCTGTCAGGCCGAGTATGGGTTTGTGATGGCCTAAACTGAGCTGGGGGAGATAGAGTCAGGCCAATAACTAATGTACAAGTGTGTTCAGCTTTTGCTGCCTCATTCACTGCATAGCATTTAAACTCAAAACAAAGAAATGAGCAAAGTTCAAGTTGACTGTGAAAAATGTGCAATGAATCACTGGTAGAAACAGTCTTATTCAACCTTGTCAGTCCAACTCCGGATGCCAGTTGTACTGTAGAAGCACTGACTCACCAAACAGGTAAATGAAGAGACACCTGAATCAATACCGGTTAACAGAAGAGATTTGGTGGATCAGTGAGTCGATGTGTCGTCAGCCATGTGAGTTGCAGAGCTGATGTCTCGGCTGCTGCTGCAGAGACTAAGAGGATTTGCAAACTGGAGGAAGTGGTGTTAATGTGGGATCTCGAAAAGGTAGAGGCTGGCCTTTCTTTCTTCATCCACTCTCAGCCCACCAGTTTCCAACTGTAGTGATAGAGGCCCCAAACCCAGGTGCAAAGCCATCACCCACGCACTCGTGCTATAGAAACAGAAAAACACCTCAGCTACAAATGAGAGGAGAGATGCAGGAGAATGCTGCCAGGAAAAAAAAAGTACATGCAGAATGACACAAACTGAAAGCTGTGGCTGTGGAAAGAATAGAAAGCAGAGTTCAGTTCCTGAGAGCTGTAGCCCACATATGGTAAGAGGTGATAATCTGACTTTTAATCAAAATGACCTGCCACTGATAGGTTTATAAGCCTCAGTTCATTGTGAGGAGATGGCAGACCTGAATGAAGGGCAGCTGAATGGTTATATATTCTAGGTCAGCCACGTCAATGGCGACATCACAGGCCCAGCATCATCAACATCAGGCTGGGATCTGGGGTGACCTGGGCCACACCATCAGCCTCTAACCCTCTCCTCACAGCCTGGGCCTCACTGAGACACAAGAGTAAAACAAAGAGTGTGCCTCAGCTCCAGCCCTCCAGATGGTGGAGGTTACTGTGATCAGCATGGATTAGATGTCTTTCTAGCCTGATCAGCCAGAAATTGAAATTAGGGGCACTGGTGGGGTGGAGGAGGCTTTGGTACCACCTCCTGCAGGCTGTAATGACTCACAGTAAGCTGATATCTACAGCTGTGGGAGGCAGGAGAGAACTGTTTGCTGTGAAGGAGGATGAAGCAGATCCCAAAGGACATGGGCATGAATGTAAGCTGAAAGCCACAGACAGACAAGGCACAGAAACACAGAAAGCACTGTCCGTTCACACACACACACAACCAGTGTATGGGTTGGAGTATTGGAAATAGTAAAAAAATATAACCCAGTTCATGCTCAGGTTAAAATTATTATTCTGATTTATTTTCCTGATTAAATTCATTTCTGTGACTGTGGGAAAGCAGCGTGACAGTTGCTGAACATATCTTGAGCATGCTGCTTCAACTTGGGTCAAGTGCAAGATCCAACACGTAGACTGTTGAAAAATCACATCCACTTCGCAGCGCAGGTATGAAGCATTTCTGTAACAAAAGCTCTTATAACCTCTTAATTATATTACAAGGTAAATACTTGAAAATAGGAGCTGTTTCATTCCTTTTCACACTTCCAGAATGAATTTTGGTTTTTCCTTTCAACAGTATTTTCATAGACAATACACACTGGAACTGAAACTTGTTACTGTGATGGAGCAGCAAGCCTCACGAATACAGATTTACAAGTTCACCCCAGCCCTGATATCTAAATATAAAACAGATGACACATAGCTGATCCACATATCTATGGGGTGTCTGTCTTACGATAGTTGCTCGTGTTACATATTCAACATTTGCTATATTTCACATTTGGGTGACAGCAGTGACAGCAAAATGTCTTCAGCCTGCTGTTGAAAAATATCTTTTCAAATCTTTTCTCGAACCCATCTACACTATCAAACATTTATGCTACAATAGTCCACAATCTTTTATTTCCTTCCAAAAAGCTAATCTATAGTGTACAGCTCTAGTGAGATCAAAGTCCTACTACAGAGTTTAGAAATGGGCAAAGAAAATGGGAAGCTATTTGATTTTGATAAGTCATAGAAGTGATAACCTCATCATAAATGACCTGGAGAAATTTAAACTACTGTAGCCCAAAACACTGGATAAGTGTAGACCAAAGCTAAAGTAAAATAAGGAAAATTATACTAAAAAGCACAATATCGTTTCAAAAGCTTTTAGAGTGCATAGTGATTCTGAAATTTGTATCCTCCTCAAATAATCCCTAGCTAAATATCTTTTGCATAAACTAATGCATTTCAGTCATTCAGATTTAGCAACCAAACAAACAAATGGCTTGTGATGAGTGAGAGCATTGATTTCATTAAAATCTCCTTGCTTTCCACATGAAATGCCTCGTGAATACTGCTATCATAATTCTGATAATTGGAAAGCCTGACTGAGAAACTAGTCTTCCTCAGCTATAAAATAATCTTACCAGAGAGAGCAAATGGGTAACACTTTCCTTCTGTCGTATTAAGAATTATAATGCCCTTGAACAGAACCCAATTAACCTCCATGAGTCCCAGCAGAGTTCAGTCCAAAGACTGTGGTTGTACCAGGTGAATGTACATAACTGAATGAATGACTGTATGCGCCAGCAGAGGCGTTTACTGAAAAAGCCATGCATGCTCATCAAACCATACCTAAATAAAATAAGCGCAAAAACCAGAAACAAAAATCAATACCAGATACCACACACACACGTTGTACACAGAGAGTACTACACATCATCTGCATATTCATCAAAAAGCTGTTGTGGTAGCATGTTTCTGATCAAATGATTTTAGCCACCACCCTTCCTCCTGAGTGCAGCCAGACCTAAACAAGTGGCCTATTTAGTGTTTGTTGTTGTTGTGTGGAGTGGTTGAGGAGGTTTACCTGGCTGTACACACTGAGCCAGTGTTCAACGGCAGAGCTCCGTCATTCACCAGCAGCGCAGCAGCATAAACGCACCACTGTGTGTGTGCATGTGTTTGTGTAAATGAATGCGCAGCTCTAACACTGGGGCCACTGTCAGTGAGAGTCATTACACGTGTGTGAGTGTATCTATGGCTCATGGCGGTGGGGTGGACTTCTGCTGCTTTCTGTTAATGAGGATAATGATTTCATAACAACCAATCAAAATGAGATCAAATGAAGCTCAGCACAGATGCTGAATGTGCCACTGAAGAGGATCTGCCCTCTGATTCTACTGTAGGTGAAAAACCTGTGCTCTGTGTGCTCTAATTTCTCGCTGCCCGATCACCTACCGTTTAGGCACGGGGCTTAAAGGGGGAGAGCGAGTTGTAAAAGGCATCATGAGAGGATGGGAGGGGGATTACACAGAGCGGGAGAAAGTGAAATCTAAACCTGGGTCAGCAGTGTCACTTCTCCAGCTCCCCACTGAGGAGCAGGCAGCCTCTGCTGAGTCTATCCCCAGGCTGAGCACCTCCGGTCGGGCATGCCAGTCAGCCAGGCAGGGGGCTGGGGGGAGGGAGGGGGCTTTCAACAGGAAAAGGGCAGCCTGCGTGCCCTGAGGCAGGCTCTGTGCAGCTGTCAGAATCCCTGACCCCCACCCAGTCAACCCCCACCACGTCCCTGCCACCTCCAGCCTCACACAGAGCACCAGCCTAGCCCAGTGGAGGGGCTCAGAGGTGGAAGGGTACCACCACTCTGTTGCTCCCTCTGGGAGAGACAGACAACATGGCTAGGAGGGCAAATATTCTTGCCTTTTTACAGAGATTTTCCCTTTTCATTTCACCTGTCATACAAAGCCCTGCACATCCTGTTCCGTGTCCTGTCACTCACCTGGAATGTGCCAAGGTTATTTGTAATTTATCAACCTTTCTTGTTAAAGTCATTTGTGATACAACATCTGAATAAATATGAAAATGTGGGAATTTTTTTGGCACTTTGATTAATCTGGAGCATTTACCAGAGGACATGTTTAGCTAGATAAAATGCTGTGTAGATAACTCAGTGTTTAAGCAGTGGTGATGAAGTCTGTTGCACAAAAATCACTGTAAACCTGTGATTTCAGAAAACACAACCCACATTCAGATGTTTAATTCATGAAAGCCAATATATCTGTTTCATTTTAAATTAATTTATTGTCTTGTTTGCTTCACATTAACAAGCATCAGCTATGAAATCATTTGATATGACAGTGTTGCTCTGTCTGGTCATGGCAGGACAGTGATGTCCTCCAGTGCCAAGCTTCCCCCGGGTAATTGGGAATTAACTGTATGTTTGTACTGGCAACTGAAAATAAGACCAGCGAATACGTCAAAGTTTTAGCACAAAACTTTTCGGAGAATCCAACTAAAGGTCACTGTGCTACTCCAAATCAAGGGTAGCAGTCACACAGGGAGAGGGAGAGAAAGAGAGGGAGGGAGGTCAGCAAACATCCAAAAGTGTATAAATTCAGTCTTGGGCCTTGTGGGCTCCAGCTGTGTGTGTTGCTCAGTGTGAGCGGGCTGGTCACCTTGGCTCAGCAGGTGATGATACCATAGAAAACAGCAGCAAGGATGAGGATCAAAAGAAGGTCAAAGAAAAATAGTGAGAGGCCACTTCAACAGCAGATGAGCAAAATCATGGAGAAAATTACAAGGTGAGAGGAACCTATATAAGAGCAAGTGGCTGACAGAAAAAAACAACGGACATTTTGAATAGGAAGCCTTGCACATGCATATCTCTACCAAGAACATTTTGACAAACAGTGGCAGTAAGCTCCACAACGTCCTTAGGTTACAGATAAAAATTAATTTGCGTGCCTACATGATGTTATGTGTGTGAGCCACAGGCCAGTCTAGTGCCCAAACAACCTGATCCCATCAGCCGGAGACGAGGAAAAGACTGGGAGGCCCTGAGGTCCAGAAAAAGAGTTCTTGTCATGACACCAAGAGGGAGATGTTCAGCTTTGCCCTGCATGGTCGTCATAATGATAATGTCACTGTAAACCACTCAGCGTTACATCTGTGAAGACTCCTACACTCGGCCTGTCAGAAACAATTTACACATACCTCAATCAAGACATGTGGGCTAGGATGTGGATGCTTTTTCAAGTTTCCAAATGATGCAGTTTTTTTTCTATCTCTCTCACCTTCTGTGTTTACATCTTCTTTCTGTCTCTACCCTTTTCTTTTCACTCTATGCTTTTTTCTACATGATCCTACCTAAGAGTTGTCAGTTGTCTCCAGTAACCTACATAAAAGATGGAGTCAATGTTTACATTTCCTTCTTCATGTGTGGTGCACTCCAGCGGCATCTTGTCCACAAAGTAACACAACAACCATGTCCATCTTTTCAATTCCCAAAGTGTACAGCATGTAGAGTGCAGCACCAGCGTGACCCCTTTCACATCTAAAATTCATGTTTTCTCTCAGATGTGTCTTCAACGCTGAGCGCTACAAGGAGCCTGAAGCTATTTGTTTTGAAAAACTCCAACATTAAAGACCTGGAAGAGAGATACTTGTCACTGATTCAAAAAACCACTCTTACAATGGACCTCTGCTGTTGTGCATGTGATTATATCCACAACCACGCAAGATGATGAAGTTGTGGAATATTGGGGTGGTTCAGATGAGACAATGAAGGATCAAAACATGGATGTTATTTTCAGTGTTGTACTGAATGTGGTTGCTGGTTACATTAGAACTAGTTAGATGTTTGTTAAATATTTCTGTCACCTACTCGTTGTGGTATTATCATGAGTGCCAACATTGCTTTTTCTGTCTCTCCCTCTCTCACATATAATTGTTCCTTAGTCACACAGTCAACCCAAACTCAGTAATAATTTCCACAGTTTATACAAAATTGGAGGAATAACATATAACAGAATAATGTAAATTAATATGTATAGCATAGTAAATGCATATAGATTTGAATCCACCCAATTCCAAGCCACAAATCAAACTGTATTACACCACAATGTAAACTTCTGTGAGGCTTTGAGGCTGTGTGATGTAGGCTTTGTCCTGCTCACTCCTATTAATGATGAATGCAAAAAAATAAATTAAAAAGTGCAGAAAAAACACCTGACTGCTAACAGCCCCCCCCTCCCCTTGTGAAGAATATGCAGCCCACTGAACATACATTTGTCAGCTAGTTAAGACTGTTAAACATGTTTTCAAACTAAAATTAGGGCACTAGTGTCATAACATTGGCACAGGGTCAGTAACAAAAGAAAACATGTACAGTATGTTGGTACTGATCCAACTTTAGACTATGAGGTAACAGAGTGAGACTCAAGCTCTCAGGGAACACGGTTTTCATCTGAACTACTGCTACTACTCTGTTGTTATAATTTACTGGGAAACCATAATACTACCAAACAAAATGAAAAGGGAAGTTTTTCCATCTCTCCCTTCTCATTTGCGTTCACCATAACAATGTAGCTGCCGTAATCTAGCAGCCAACAACTGCCACAATACTGAAGTTTTCCAAGTGGAATTTGCACTTAAATTTGTTACAAATGTCCGCACAGACTGTCATTACTGTAGTGTATCCCTGAAACCAAAAGTCCTGTACCGGACAGCTCATAACAAACGTGTGCCATTACGCAGCATCTCCTGCTGCTCTACATCCTCTAGTCTAGGTAAAAACGTATGAATGCCAAACTCCCTCTAACAAAATATAAAAAACAAACGACTGTGAGAAACTTATTGCGCACTTTATCATAACAGCAAGACAGATTGCAGCATTTATCAGCCAGAGCCATTCAGAGGAAGAAGCCAACTCTAAACAGTGCAGTCCATAAATAAAGTCTGTACAGAGCAGATGCACTGTGTCAATTTCACTAAATCAATGCTGTGATATTTCACTTGATTTATCAGACCTCTTACTTGTTACAACAACCACTGAGCACTGAGATTGCAGCAGTAAAGGTGTTAAGTTGAAAACTCCACCATGACCCTGCTTGCTTTAGGAAGCCTGACTGATTCCACCAGCTGTACAGAAAAATAACCATCTTTCTCATTGTACAGTAATGGTGATAAAATGTAATTATTAAACATGTCAAACTTCAAGAATTCTTCCACGACCAGAAAGCTGTTAAATCTGTCATTATTGGTCCCAGAGGATCATACCTGATGTAGAGTGTGTGTGCAGAATTAATGCTCATCGTGCAAACACATTCTACATGTTCCAGCTATAGTCTGTAGCTTTATGCTCATCATCACGACATGTCAATATAAACCACACAGAATGTCTTAAAGAAATATTATCCCCTGAGCTCTACCAAAGGTGACAGAAATGCTAAAAAGTCTGATGAGGTCACTACAATTAAATTAATACACTCCATATTTAGTCTGTACAGTGTAAGAAAACTGTCCATGTACTTCACTGATTTTCCTTTAGAAAAAAGTGAATATTTTATTTGCTCTACTTACACAAAATGTCATATCAATAGGTTGCAGAGCGGAACAGAAAGTGCACAAGGAGTAGAACTTATTGACCATTTTCAGAGGAAAACACTATTAAGTAAGATGAGGGCAGAGACGGAGTACATGAGTAAAGGAAATGCTTCCAACATCGACCCACAGCTGACTATGAATATGAATAACTTAGAAAACCCAACCCAATCTCTTCTTCGGTTAGAATTTATGAGCGACATTTAGACAGAAAAACCTCTAAATCTATGTTAGACTGATATACAGCATCCCCACATGACTCAGTAGTAATATAGCATTTTTATTGATTTTTATTCATTTATTAGTCAGTGATAGTGGTTTAGAAACCTCTTTCTTTAACACTCATAAACCAGTTAAAAGTATTTTTCCTACGGGACGACAAGTGTGTGGAGAGGGGATTAAGACGTCTGGTGCTGCCGATACGCAATTACGCATAAACTAAAAAAAAATCCGATGTTTCTCCAGACTACACGCGCGGTTAATCTACCAATCCAAATAAAACTTCACAACAATACATGTTTGATTTACTCCAATCTTTCAGAAACCGGCAAAACTATCGCATCAAGTACCAGTCCGGCCAGATCCAAACTTTTTGCGGAGGCAGCATTGATCCTCATGTGTGACAACAGAAGAGGAGACAAAGCGCTCTGTCTTACCGGTCCCGTTCCGTTTCCGACTTTCCCGGTGCTCGTCCGTGCTCAGCAACAGTGGAAACAGATTGGTAAAGACTGGCTGCCAACGCAAAAAGCAGATCTGTGCAGTGCAGCGGTTTGGTCAAGACGGTTGCACTTACGCCAGCTGAGGCCGGAAGAGACTTTTCACGTTAAAAGCATAGAATGGGTCTACAAGGACAGAGAAACATCTGTCACCACAGCTGTGAGGTTATAGGGCCTGTTTGACATTAAAAACAAGCCTACAAAGCTGTTTGACTCTTTTTTTGTTCAGTTTTGGTCTGTGTTAGGCCTGTAGTATATGTTTACCATTAAGCAACACACACCCCAAATTTCGGTCTATATTCTTAAGAGGAGCATGTTATAAGAAAATTAACGACATAAAGGCGTTAAACAAGTTTTCTTTTACGAACTGACTTCAAAACCAAAGAGCCGCAAATTAAATGGTTTTATTTTGAAATACATGGGCAGATGTCTTTATCTGTTTTTAGGAGTGTGGCTTGACTCTGCAGACACACCGGTGCAGCTCCAGCAGCAACAGTCACACATCCAAATTATAGTCTTATTTTATTTCATACACCTGTCTCATCCTCTTTCTCCACATACATACTTTTATGTGGTGTATTTATGTTTTCATTAAGTGCCATATTACTCAATTTAATGTAATAGGACTTCACTAGTATTTCTCACCACAAATAAAGTGCTCAGCAAACTGAGTCATGGAGAGTCAGTGAGAGTTAATTAATTTCCATACAAGAATACAAACCAATACTCTGATTAATCATGTGCCTGTCAGTAAGAGACTGTAAATATTTATTGGCAGTATAAAGTAGCATTTGACCTTATGCTGCACCAGCATGTTGATCTGCCTTGAAAGTGAATACTATTGGTAAACTCTGATGTGACAGACAGTGTATAGTCTACTCAATGAGGTGTTTATGCTGGCAGATTTGAACAGTTTCCCAGACTCCAAAATAGTTACTGCAGGAACAATAAACATACCACAGTGCCAGCCTTGTTCTCTTTATCCAAGAAAAATACTGTTTAGTATGCTGAGTTTGCTGATGATACGATTTAAATACCAGTTTTAAGGCCTTTTCATAGTTTCATTTAAATTCTATTTTTCTATTAGCTTGCATGCTGATTTTAATCTCACATGATAACGAGAAAAGCAATTGCTCTGATTACAGTGTACAGGGCCCCTTTACAGTAGTGTGACTCTAACTGACAGAAATGCAAAGAACAGACTGTCACCAGTAAGGTGATGGATACTCTTGGCTCTCCTATTTGTGAGCCCTAGATATGTCCTTCTTCATGCAAATGTACTGGCACTCAAACAAGCAGTGATCATAAAAATAACCCCTAGTCAAGAACATGGGGAGCACAGTGAATGAAACACAACACCGCCGTCTCTCCCCAGCTATTACCACCTCTGACTAAGATGCCCTAAAAGTACTCAATCCAGCAGTGTAGATTTTTATCATTTGATCAGTGGTGTTCAACCTTGAAGAATGAAATGTGCCAGAAGCTCGACTCCTTTCTCATTTTTTGCTAATTTGACTATTAGTCTCCCAAGCTCCAGAGTAAGACCTCTCTGCCTGCACGCTGAGCCACTGGTAATGGCTAAAGGGCAGGATGTAAGCCAAATTCAGAGCCCTAAGAGGTATCTGACTGGTCACTGTCCAAACCCTGCACCCCATCAAACCAGCGTGCACCTGCCTCATATAAGGTTCCAGACCACACTGTCTGTGCAACTTGCCCTTTCAGTGCTGACAGTGCGGATTATAGACTGCTTATAGTGGTAAATAAAGAGATGCTACACTGTGACCTTTGTCCAGTGGTCATCATACAGCAACAACTACCAATATAAAGAAAAGCCATGGTAAGAGAAGACCCTTAAAAGAAAAATTTGACAATTTGGGAAATACATTTATTCCCTTTCTTGCTGAGAATTAGAGGAAAAGTTCGATACCACATATCTGTGTGGTAAATATGAAGCTACAGCCAGGAGCCCATTAGCTTAGCTTAGCATTAACACTGGAAACACAGAAAAACAGCACTGCCTCAGTCATATTGTAATATGGAACCTCAAAGAAACAGTTTGACATTTTGCCCAGAGATAACTGAAATGATTGATATCACTCTTATGTCTGTATGATAAATATGAAGCTACAAACAGCAACTGGCTAACTTAACTTAGCACAAAGACTAGAAACAAGGCGAAACGGCTAGCTGGGTCTGCTCAAAGGTAACAAAATCCACCCATACAAGCACCTCTAATGCTTACTTATTAACACATTTTAGCTGGTTGGTTTAATTTGTACAAAAACCAAAGTGTAAAAACAACAATTTGCAGTTTTACAGGGAGCTATGGACTGGACAATTTTTTGGCTGGGGCCAGTCACTTGCTGGAGACTCCTCTGGATGCCTAGCAACTGTTCCTGGCCAAGAAATGTCACATAACACCCCACAAAACAGCAATTTTCATTTTTACACTTTGGTGTTTAGATATAACCAGTTACTTAGTGAGCATTAGAGGTGCTGATATCTGGATTCTGTAACCTTTGGGCAGAGCCAGGCTAGTCTTCTTGTCTTGTGCTAAGCTTAGTTAGCCAGCTGCTGGTTGTAGCTTCAAATTTATCATAGACATGTGAGTGGTATCAATCCTTTCATCTAACACTGGGCAAAATGTCTCATCTAACTATTCCTCTGAAGTTCCATAATACAATACAGTTTAAATTATACACATTATTAAGTGTTGTTCTAAAGATTTATATTAGAATAAGAAGGAAGATAATTATATTCTGTGACCAAAAAAGGGTGGACTGATTCTGATTATTTAATGCATTTGTTCTGGATTTGAGTTTCTTGTGTGTATTCTGCATCTGCATACAAACATGCTGTATAATCTTTCCCCTCCTGGTGAATAAATCACCACTACGTCTGCAGAACTGTACAGTAAATCCATAAATCTTGACAGGCCTCTATAGCCTCTCAAACTCCCACTCACACTGTTCTCAACAACCTGTCCATGCGTCAACCTGGTTTCCACAGCAACAGAAGTGGCAAGCTGTGTCCATTCAACGTGAACTTTAAAACCCATCTTTAAATGGAGCCTTTGATGGACCAGAGTGAGTAGAGTCAGCAAAGAGGAAAACAAAAGGAGAGCGGGTGTAGGAATGGTGGCACTTCAGGCAGTTGATTAACTTCAGCATGAGTGCAGCCAGAGTGGCATGTATGAAGAAAAAACAGGAATATGGAAATGATGGGTTAAAAGAGGGGCTCAGAGGAGAAGAATGCAGGAAAACTCCTCTGAGTGGCTCCACTTGGATTTTCACAAACATTTGTTTTCACCACTCTCTAACAATGTGTAGCTCTAAGAGGCTGAAAAAATGTGTGTGTCTAGAAAAATGTGTAGATTCTGCAGGTTTTGTGAAAAATGATTTTTTGTTGTCCTTCCATCTTTAAAAAAATATGTACAGACTGTAGCTGAGGGGGTCATTTTATTCATATATGCATTATAAGGCAAAAGTCCACTCTGACCATTTCACGCTGTGTAATGTGCTTTCCTTTGACAGTGTCTAAAGGCAGATTTTTCCTATTTATAACAAAATGTCCTTCCTTTCACAGACTGGTAATGTTTTTTCTATAAACACATTCAATCCTGTAAATTCCAAATGAAGGCATCTTTCACTAGTGATATTTCATGGTTTTGTGAGTGTCACCTCAAAGTGACTGTTGTATACCTGGCTGCTGCATTGTAAGGACACTGAGCTCTCTAGGTAATAAGTCATGGATTTAATATGCTCTGTATAAAAGAAATGGGAGGCCACTTAAAATCCCATAACCCACTGGAACATGAGCTATGGTTTACTTTTGCGCTCCACAGCAGGGGCAGGCTGCTGCCCCGTTCATGGTCACTTGCCCTCGGCATTGGTTTTAATTAGCAGGGTCCAGTGCCATTACCACTGAGCTCATTATGTTGGCTGGCCATTGAGGCACTAATGGCAAAAAAGGGCTGGTACAAATTAGAGGGCAGCACACTGACTTAGGTAAGAGGATAAAAGGCAAAGGCACATCAAAACAAACAAGTTTCAGTGGAGAAGACTCTTCGTTACCGTTTCCTCAGACAATTATTGACTTCCTGGAGGAGAAATTGCTTGATAATCTGCACTGCAGACACTGTCAGTCAGACTTCAGT
Organism: Lates japonicus; assembly: GCA_033238685.1. Classification (NCBI taxonomy): domain Eukaryota; kingdom Metazoa; phylum Chordata; class Actinopteri; family Centropomidae; genus Lates; species Lates japonicus. The sequence continues at coordinate 4,499,692 of BRZM01000007.1, forward strand.
TGTCCATCTAAGCTAAATCAATTTTCTAGATGCCTGCAGTGGGACAGATTCAGATATGAGTGACAGTTACCAAATGAAGTATCACTGCTAAAGATGGAGAGGGGTATGGGGAGGGGGAAGCTGTTGCTTTGATATGAGAGCAGGGCAGTAAATTAAAAACGGATAAATCTACATATTGTTAGTTATAATAATATAAGACATATTAGGTCAATATTACCATTTTATTTGAAATCAAATTACATTTTGTTTTCATATTTTATTTATTTAACGTTCAGAGTTGACTGTTTAATTGATGTTTTTGCAAACATTTTCCCCACCATTAAACTAGTATTGTGGCTAAAAGATCTTTGAAGGACAACTTGCCTTAGTGGCACATGTTGGGGAAAAAAGCCACCAAATATGAATGATTAGAGAACAAATGATCAGTTATTGTTAGTGGTGATTTCACTATGAACAGCTTAACCTTTTCTTGATAGTATGTAGTATGGTTTGTCTTATTCTTAATTTCTTTTTTTATAAGATTTACAATAACTGTCAATATTTCTAAAATGTCACATAATGAATTCTGGATGAGCAACTTTAACAAACTCATCAGTATTTTGGAATCACTGCATCTGAAGTTACTTAATTAAGTGTTTGAAGGCTAATCAGAATGTGCACTGATTGGATTAATATGCACACTAGAAACCACACATCACACAAGGGTCTCATTGTGACTGAAATTACTCGACTTGTTTCTTGATCAGTCCCTATTTACCTGGAGTATGAAAAATCAAAGGGATATTAATATTCGTGTATTAAATGACAACCCCTACATACTGTTGGAAAAGACTTTTACCACAGCCTGAGTAACTGCAGCCATATGCTAACAGCACCCATTGCCTAACTGTCTTGTGTGATTTATAACTTGGCAATTAACCTCCCGGAGCTGCTGGTAACTTTCATGGCAGCTTTCCCAGTGAGGGAGAAACAGCACCAGCAGAGGAACAAAGCCTCTGAGCTCTCACACTACCACTACACGCTATCAGATTTTTATTCCACAGGGAGAACGAGGAAGCAAAAGCTATACATATTAATAAGTAGACATGCCTATTCCCACACCTTTTACTCAGAGGAGTCTGCCGCTGAGCTGAACCACTGTCAGTTTATCAGGATGCTCTCCCTCTGGTACTGTATGTATAGCTTATGTTAGCATAATACTATGTGCAACCTCTAAAATAGTCTATCATGCAAAGTCTGCTGAGAATAATATAAATGCAGCTGAGAATCACTCATCTTCTGGGTCTGAGAACTGACCATGCATGAGAGTTGCTGTGTAGAAACTGAGGCTTTTTCACTCTTGAACGTACATAATAGATGATTGCTGACTGAGTCTCAACAGGATTAATCGTCAAAGTGACATGCAGGAGCCATCTTCACACCTCTTCTCTGTTGAAAAGAAGAAAAATTCTGAAGTTTAAGCCACCTTGTGGAACAATATTCCATAAAACACTTGTTTTCGCTCCATCTTTGTGTCTATTATTAGATACCTGTATATTAATTTTAACAAGATGATACATGTATATTTTATTTCATTCTAAACTCCTGGCTAGGGCTTTAAATAAACCAAAGTTTGGCCCCAACAGAAGCAAGTGAATCACGACATGATGTAAAAAATATTTTCTATCTCTGCACAGCCTTGGGCGGATACTGAATAAGAAGTATGCAGCCAATGGTAGAATAAAATTAATAAAGACCCAAGTAATAGTGCACATATTGATATCTCATTCTCAGCCATATCAGCCCATCTTGGCCTATTCAAAAGTAATGAAACAGTCATAGCTCATGAACCCACACCCTCACTTAATTACAGAGGGAGACAGATTTATAGGAAAGAAAATGCAAAGATAAGTTGAATACATTTGTGTCTTTACCAAGTTTCTCATTATGGTGACATTGTTAAGCTACGAAAGAAAGACAGCGCATAAAAGAAAAATAATATGTTGTAACACTCAGCAAAGGAGTCATTTGTATGAAATGAGGCTGCTCATAATCAGAGTCTATTAGCTGCATCTACTGATATAATCAGTCCTACTTTGGCTACACAGCCACATGGAAATCATTTACTTTCTCCCACGGAACTTTCTCTGTCTGATGATCATATGATAAGTTCTCATCCAGCAATATAGTACAGTAACAACTATTACGTTAACAATTTTTAATCAGGAAACTAGGACATTTGCACAATCATATCAGGAGAGGAGAGGCGTGAGAGATAAAAAAAAAGCCTGCAGTGCATGCAAAGAGACACCCACAGGTTGTCTATAATTGCAATTCAAAACATTTTACACAATTTTGATATTTTTGTTCTTTTATGTCCCGGTTTTGTGTTTTGCTTTCTTGCCATGTTTACATGGGTTTATGCTTGGCTTTCCTCCCACAGTCTGAAGATATACAGGTTGAATGAAGTGGAAACTCTAAATTGCCTGTGGGTGTGAATTTGCTTGTCTGTGTGGCGGTCCTGTGATGGACAAGCAACCTGCCAAGGGTGTTATCCTGCTTTTTAGCCATGCTAGTGGCATGGCAATGGCATTCTGTCAGGTGGTTTACCAGGTCCAGAATAAAATATCTCATTAACTATAAAATGGATTGCAATTCAATTTCATATAGATATTCATAGTGCTCAGAGGATGAATCTAGCAATCCCCTGATTTTTCCTGTAGTACCACCACAAAATTGACTTTTGTGTTTTTGAGTAAAACATCTCAACAACTACTGGATTGTCATGAGATTTGGAACAACCAACAATGTCCACCTCAGACTGAATTCTAACGACTCTGGTAATCCTTCAGTGTTTCCTTTAGCAACACCATCAGCTCAAAATTAAAATTTGTCCACTATTGTCCACTATTTTGGTTTAGAGCCAAAATATTATATTTATAATCAAATACTCACAATGAAGACATTCCCATCAGTCTCAGCTGCAAATTTGCTGATATGGCAAATATTTACATAACACTAGTCTAAAATGGTGAAAATGATTAACATTATACCTGCACCGATTGTCAAGGTGAGCATGTTAGCATGCCAATGTTTACATTTAGCTCAAAGCACCACTGTGCAGCCTCATAGAGATGCAAACATGGCTAAACTCTTAATCTTGTTATCCAATACATGTTGACAGACATTTAGTTAGTTAGTAGATGTCTATTCATTATAACTTATAAGTTGATTTTAGTGGTTTGTTTGAATCAAAACTAAAACTCCAGTATTTGACTTTTTATTTTTTTATTCTGCCACAGAAATCTACAAACCTTGACTGCAACTGTGATTGAAAGTTGAGGTAATGCGGTGTGACACAAGTAATTGATGGAGATACCTTGTTATATTCAGTTGTTCACTCACACAAGACAATAACAGGGTAGAGGACACTTTATGGTGCACATTATCATGTCAAGTTTATTGAAGACTGAAATATTAACTAGAGCTGTTGTGAGTGGCCATTATGATTTATACATGCATAATTTCCCTGTCATGTCACATCAGTACAGACATTTCAAGGCTGAATGATTTGCATGGTTTGATAGCAGTGCTTAAGAGGTGCAACAAGGTGTAAAGCTGTTATGAAAAGGCTGAAATGTGTTGTTTATTGAACATTATTCTTTAAGATTAGATGCAAGTATTTTGTTAACCTTGTCCAGCATTACGCTCCATTATCCCTTTATTTGCTTGATTTTCTCCCTGTCAATCTCCACACTCTGTATTCTCCTCTCACACCTTTCCATGACCTCCAAATAAATTTTGTCTATTTCTGTCCATCTTTATTTCCCTCTCCCCGTCCCAGCTCCCAAACTCAGTTTCCAATCATTTTTAACTCTCCCATGCAATCACTTCCCCTGCTTTCTGCCCCACCTCTCCCTCTGCCTCTCCCCTTCCATCTCCCACTCCCATTTCTTTAATCGTTCTGTTTTCTGCTGAAGGTTACTCTTGCCTGCAGGGCTATGAAAATGTCAGAAAGGCCCACTCCATTTTCAGCTACGTAAATAGCCATTTCCCGCCAGAGCAAACCCACTTTTCCTGTGTCTGACCTGCCACGTTGCACATCACACTTCCCACCTCCTTCTCTGCTCTACCTGAGCACAATAGCAGGGGTGGGGTGGGGGGTGAACTGCGCTCCTTCATTCCTTATCTGTCATTTTGATATAACGGACTGCTGCCATTGTCCTCTGTATTCATCTCCATTTAAACAACCTAGACTCACAAGGGAGAAGCTTGGCTTCACAAATTCAAATGGAATTACTCTCATTCCTGCAGTGAGTAGCCAACTCACTATAAATACCCAAATATGTTGTGATTCAAAACTTGTTTTCAAGAGAAGCAGTTATATTTATTAGGACAAGAAGTACACGTCCAGTTTAAATTTAAGCTAATGAAATGTAACAACAGGATGAACACCAGGTGACTTCCAACTTTCAGTATTTACAGCCACTAATGGACCAACATATATTAATCACGTCTTGAAATATGGTTGAAATATTCAAATATAATCACAAAAATATGCAACAGCCATGTTAAAATAAAATGCTAATTCCATTTCCCAGGGTTTTACAAAAGAGCAGAAATGGACTTATTAACCTTGCCTAAAACCACTTTGTACTCCCCAACCTGAAACAGCCTGTTCGTACTGTCAGTATAATTTATCAGCACAGGAGGAAATATGGGAAAGTGTGTGTTCATTGACAGACAGCAAGAAAGCACTTACAGTGTTGAAGAGAATGACATTCAGAGAAAAGAAGCCTCTCTCCTTTCTTCAAGTCACTGAGAGCTTCAAATCAAATTCTGGTCACATTAAAAACTTTACTCTTTCAACACTCGAGGGACAAATGCTCTTTTAAGGCTGAGCAAGTGTGTTTTGTGTAATTCTCCTAAGGTTTAGTGTTTTCTCTGAATTAGAATAGAGCTTCGGATGCAGTGGTGAGAGGCGGCGTGGGCTTGGAAGGATGCTGCAGAAATATTAAACCTGGATTTGTGCCCTGAGTCTTTTTAGCAAAGAAAAAAAAATCACTTATTTGATCTCTTGTGTTTTCTAAAACAACAGTTCTTGCTTCTCTGCTCTGTATATGCTCGCGCTCTGAAAAGCGAGCTCCCACAGGTCATGCAAGGCTAGTTCATTTCCGTGTGCTGTGTCCCAGAAAACCCTGACGTGCTACACGTCACTCCCGTCCTCCACCTCTTCTCCCCTTCACTAACGCTCCCCTGATCTTCCCTTTCAATTTCCTGCAGCTCTGCAAGACAATGGAGAGCTACATCAAAGGCCTGCATGAGGGGTTTGATAGCTCACATCAGTGAAAAAAAAAAAATCATTCACACGCAATTTTCGTTCAACACTATTTGGACAACTCATCATCTTTCAATGCACTTGTGACAGAGGTTCCATCTTCTCAGGGGTGTCTTTTTCAGAAAGTAAAAGAAAAGCTGTTCAGACAGCATGTGCAGCATGGAAAGCATTTCCAGTGGTCTTGATCCTTTTCTACAGGTAAGAAAATGTAAGGAGTATAGGTATGGTATGACAAGTTGCCCTCTACACATACTGTATCAAGGCCATGCTTTAGACTGAAAACACAGTTTCTCACCATCTTGTCGGTTTTCCTCAAGTATTCACACTGACAACACATTGAAGGCACAGTCTAACCACGTGTTTTGCACTGAATGTGACTGCAAAAGTACACATCCACACATTGTATGATAGGGGAGAAATAACAGGGAAATGATGCACACAAAAACATAATTGAACGGTGTAGATATAAAATTACTTCTGGATCCATTCAGGCTAATTTACCTTGGTTTACTCCATGTTGTTCCTCTCTTAACAATGGATATAGTGAGTCAACACTGTCAGTCTGGCACTGCCCTCCCGCTGCGACTGAAAATGACTTTCAACAGCTTGATCGAATTAATTGGCTTGACTGTTATAGATGGACTATTAGCTATTGAAAAGAAAAAGATTGACAAGTACGTTGTTTCTCAGGAATAATTGTGAGGGAGGACTGCGGCTGGAGGGAGAGTGAAGGGTACACAAAGAAAGCAGGCCTCGGATGAGGACAAAAGAATAGATTTTGCAAAAATGAGCCTGCTTTGTTTCCTCTCCTTGGCAGGAGTCAGATGTTTTGCTGTGCTCCGTCTTGTGAAGCATGACTCCCTTTTCTCCTTAGACACAAAACCTATCATTTGGACATTTGTGGATAGATGAGAGAAAAGCAGCTTTACCAAAGACAGGAATAGACATTTTGAGGGATGCAGAAAAAAGGGCGTGTGGTGGCAGAATGAAAAGTATTCAGCAGGCAAACATGTGTTTTCTAGTAATATGCTGTATATGGACAGTGTATGATTATTTTTATGATAACATCCAAAGCTAGGAAAAACAACAGAAACAACAATTAATACTTGGATGGTGGTGCTAATTGCTATTGGGTCTACTTATGCAGTTCCCCGTGATGCACCAAAGGAAAACCAACAGTGAGACCATGGATGCCATGCTATCTTATAACTGCATGTGAGAGTTGTTTTGAGGGCAGGGCAGTGGCAGAGGTATGGAGCTCATTCTAATTGGATCTGTCAAAACTCGCCACCGGTTAATGTAGTGCCTCTATTAGGCAAAGCTGCAGCCCATGACCTGAAGCTCTCCAAGCGTGATCGATGGCTCTATTTGTTATTTTGCTGCTGTTGCTGCTGCTGTTGTTGTTTTTATTGGTGGCGTTGTTGATGGTGATGATGACGTTAATGACGTTAATGACGTTGATGACGACGATACTTTAGTACTTTTTACATATATTGGCAGGATATTGTGGTACTGAACCACTCACTCTGTAGAGCTGTCACTTGCTGATTTTGTGGTGCACTTATGGTCTCATATCATCACCTGACCTTCACTATGCCCTGCCTCCCTCAATTACTGTCGCTACATTTGTCATGCTTCCTGTTCTTGCACAGCACAATACAATCTATAACAATAACAATGGCAGATTTCCAGTCTGGAATTCTTAATAATTTTTGAAACAATTGTCATCAAGAGCAAGTTTCTCATTTCTTCTAAACTGGCGACCATCAATTTTGCCAGCTGAAATGACAATTATCGCTAACATCAACTGTATGTTAGCTGGCATGCTCATTAGCCTAATGTTAGCTCCATAAGTGAGTTTAAAAAGTTCAAATAAAACATAAGGAGTAATGTGAAAACATCTTTCCAGTTACAATGTCCTGTTGTTCAGGATAATCTACAATGTCCTCTAGTAGCACCTCCAGTATTTTCACCATTTTGTTTTCTACAACTATACTCTTGACATTGGTGATTTGAAGCTTTATTGCCGCTCTTTCAAACAGAAATTCTAGTAATCTCTTATTCTCCAGTTACAGTAAGTCACTCTGAAAATAAGTACAACCTACATCCCAAAAATGAAAAATATAAGTAAACCACTCTGAGGTTTGCAGTAGCCTCCACTCTCCTTCGACTGGTTCAGATGGGGGAAGGGGATCGATAGCTCGCTTTCCCAGAGCCTCATAAATCTGTAGAAATCTTTTTATGCTATATGATCCCCCTACTTATCTCTGGCTCCAACTGGTACACAGAAACAAGGCTTTTCTAAGTTTGACTGGGCTGCGTGGGGATTGTAACAGTGTTTATCAACTGGCCCCATGAGACTGTGTTGTTGTTGTCATCTCTTTCTGTTTACATCAGATTTCTGGGAGTCATCCTGTGTCCTGGCAAGGTTACAGATGATGAACGACTTCACTTTCGTACGGCACTATTCCTCCTCCAGGACATATGCTGCTGTTCCTCCTCTCTAATTCAACCTCCCACTTTTCTGCACTCAATAAAAGTATTCATAGCTCTCCTTCCATCTGCGTTAATCCATCTCACCTTATTCTCCCTTCCACAATCAACAGTTTTTTCCTTTTTAAACCCTCCTCTCTCTGCCCCCTCGTTCTAGTTCCATCATTTCTCTCTTTCTGTCAGATGCATAATTTTCTAAAGCACTTTTCAGCCAGCTGTAGTCATTTTTATTTTTCTCGTTCTTCTCATTTTTAAAGTTGGAATTGGAAATAATAGAGCTTTCAAGTCTTAGCTTTGACTGTTTTATACAAGTGAGGCATAATCGATACCCTCAGCCCCGACCTCAGGGATAGCCTGTTTTAGTCAAATGCTTTTGAGTTCCTCTTGTGTGTACAACTATTACAGCCCATGAACGCACCCCTGGTCATGCCTTGAGATCAAGGACTTTGCCAGGTGTCTCACACACACACACACACACATACACCATCTTTCTCGCTCTCTCACACAAACATACACAACTTTATACTAATTTGCAGTTTTTGCATTTAGCACTCATGCACAGCAAGCACGAATGTGTCTTGTTTGCAACAAAAAAATCATTTCCATCAATTAATTTATTCAGCTGATAGGCATTTTCTATTTAATCTATAAAAAGGAAAACAGTGAACAGAAAATAGCAGATAATGTTTATAATGATATAAAGACAGAGAAAAGCAGCAAATATTCAGGTTTGAGAGAATGGAATGGTTTGTTAACTGCATAAATAAATATAATAAATTATTATAATTAACATAACTGATTCATTGATTATTAACTACTTCTGAGAGTTCTGCTACTGATTTCATTTTGTGATTAATCAATAAATTGTTTGGTTTATAAAACTGTTTTGTTGGACCAGAAGTCGAAAACCCCAGACCAATCCAGTTTATTACCACAGAAGAAACAAGCAAATACTCTGAATTTAAACAGGTGACAGCAGTGAATTTTGGGCTTAAAAATTATATTAACAATTAATTAACTATTAAGAGTAAATTTTCTGTCAATTGACATTTACACTGTTTTTGTCAATTTTATATTTGACTAATCATTTTACCACCACAGTCTTGGTCAAAGTGATGATTTGAATTTCTCTGAATTCATTCAGTTAACCCTCACATCCATCCCACAACACACACATAAGCACAAGGCCACACTCAATCATCCTCCAGAGATCAGCGTAGAGAGGAGAAAATAAAAAACTGTGGGCTGTCATACGAGTCCACAATAATCCTCACCAGCCTGAATGACTTAAAGCGACTCAACATGGATTAATAACAAGGATTAGAGTGACACAAACTGCAGTCAGTGGCAAAGACAAAGGAACCAAAAAAACATTTATTTTAGTCCACACCAAACCTATAAACTACGCACACGGGCGCACACAGAGTAAATATCTGAAACACAATTACTTCAGAACACGACTCTGTCAAAAGTCTCTACTTCTCCCAGACATTCTGATGTGAGCACTAATATTTGTACTGCTGATATGTCATAATGTTTTATGGACTAAAACACAAACAGCTGTTTGGATTTTTAGAGTGAATTCTTTGCCAGTCAAACAGATGAACAGTCCGTGGGGGGGCAAAGATCCTGATAAAGAACTTATTAGGAGTTCATTCCAGACTAATAATTCAGCAGGCAGATCTGTCAAAAGGAAAGCAGCAGAAAGGGACAAGACAGTGAAGAGCAGACAAAAGCCCAGCCACAAAGTGGCAGACAGCAAAGACAAGCGTCTCTTTTATCTGCTCTATAATAAAGCATGAAATAGCCTGGTTAACTCTCTACTCTGGCATCGACACCAGAGTTCCAGTCCACTTCAGAGAGCAACATCCTCAATCAAAGGAGACTTGCGACAACAAAGATGCACCCTTTGAGGACTATAATTGCTTTCATGTTGCCCTGAAAATACACACAAACATGTTTTCAAGTATCTGGGCATTAAAAAGGAAAGTATCATAAAACTGAAGTGGAGAAAGGAATGTTCTGTGCAAAATTTAAAATATTCCCCCATCTTGAATTCACTCGAGAGCTTTTAGACAGTAGCTAAGACACAAATGTCCCCACAGAGGTCAAATGGCATTTCAAAACAGAGATGTCAAAGACCCCCACACTCCCTCCAAACCACAAGACTCCAGACTTGGTTGAGTTGGAGTACTCTACATGACACACAGCCTGGGCGGCAGCTCGATGACCACTTTGAACTACAAATAATGCACAGATGATATGCATAACAACACACAGTAGAACAATGCAAATGTCATCACCGTTCTTGTCACTGAAGGTAACCTGATCCTCTACTGTTGCCATGAGAATAGAGACAATGACGTCCCATCACCTCCACAAGAAGGCCAACAAGCAGCACAGCGAAAGCTCTCAGACAGCACGAGCAGCTGGGCTGACAAGTAGACCGGTCCCAGAGGAAATGCCCGTCCTGGTGACCGGCTCACTGTACTGTTACGAGTTATTTGTGTCTGTCATTGTCTCTGCCTGTGTCCCTGTGTGAGTGCAAGTCCTAGAGAGAGTATGTGGGAAGACTACACAAGCAGAAACCGACTGTGTGCTCAAAAACTGTTGACAGCATGAATGTGTTGCTTCGTGTGAAACCAGTCTGACACTGGCCTAACAGGTGTGACTTCTGTCTGCAGCCAGGAAAATGAGCCAGTGATGGGCTTTGTAGTACATTCCTATAAATGAAAGGAAGTTGAGGGATGTTTTTTTTCTAAATCTATATAAAAAGGATGAATGACTTTTATTTAAGTATCCTGCCTTCTCATAGCCCGTCCCTCATGGATTTACAAGACACCTTCACAAGTCATCTATATTTACTGTATAAGAGTACTATACTGTATAAAGATGATGTAATGCGGCAGTCCCTAAACTATCTTGGGATCTCTTGGCACCCCCTAGGGGATCCCAAGATCAATTTTAAGGGTGGTGGTGATAAAATCAATAGGAAAGAATATAAATATATCTGTTACAAATACTGTTTTCATTTTCAGCCATGTTTGTGACATGACTCTATCTATACGCTCTCCATAGAAAATGCTCAGTGTACATGGGAACAAAACTGTTATTTCAACACTACAGCGTAGACAATAATAAGATACAATGAAAAAAAAAACAGAAAACAAGTACAACAACAGTAAAGTGCAAACTAGTATTAAACTGACAACAACTAGATGGATTGCCATGAGATTTTGTACAGCCATGCCCCGCTCAGGATGGACTACAGTCACCTTGGTGATGCCCTAAATTTTTTCCTAGTGCAATCACTAGGTCACAATTTCAACATGTCCAGTACTGTGGTTTATGACTAAATATCTGAAAAATGAATGACATTCCCAGTAGCCTCAGTTGACAGTACAATGACATTTTAGTTGAGCGCACCACTGTGCCAAAGACCAGCCAAAGAGCCGCTAGCAGACTGCAGACTCTTATGATTGATTTTTGTTTGTTTTTGTTTTAAATTTTTAGTATTTTCACCACCTTAGGCATCTAAAAATCTTTCAAATGAAACACTCTGAAAAGTAAAAATCACTCTTTGGCTGAACTCAAAAATAGACTCCATACCTCAGCTGATTTACCAGCAGGGCGTAGCAGGCAAATGCGTATGGGCCCCAGACCCCTAAGGGCGCAACCTAGTGTGTGTTTAGTTTATGGTTACCTCTGCCAAGGAGGTTATGTTTTCACCTGTGTCTGTTGGTTGGTTGCTTGGTTTGTCAGAAGGATTAGGTAAAAAGTAGCCTACTGAACTGATTTGAACAAAACGTTGTGAAGGGACAGGGCATGGGCCAAGGAAGAACCCATTAAATGTTGGTGCAGATCTGGTTAAAGGGGCCGATATGACAAATAAATGATTTACATTTTTAGACTACTTCCTCTTTCCTTTTATCTCTTTTTAGAAGAGCTAGACAGACATATGCAGGACTGATTGACCTTGGTGAAGGTATGCATTTTTCTGTGTGCCACTCTACTTATTAATGATTTGCTAAGGAATTTGATCCACTTAAATACAAGATGGACCCTGCAGTATTAGCTTCAGTGGCTCTGTATTTTAGAAGGTCCCGGTGCTCACACAGTACATATATCTAAATGAAGTGGTGTTAAATAAAATTACCACAACAGGGGCCTGACAGTATATTTTTGCTCGGGGGCTTCATAAAAGTTTAATCAGCCCTCCTCCACACAAAAAACCCACAAGGCCCAGGTTTCTATTGTAGCATGTGAACCACGGCACACAGTGGATAACAGGACCGAAGCCCTTCACCTTTCAGGTAAATCCATGCTACAGAGCAGCTTCCTGTTCAACCCGACAGTTTGTGCTGTCAGCTGAAAGCACAAACTGCTATACACCTTAGGCAGACCCTCGGAGACCACCTGCTCATGCGCCACAAACGTATAGCAAACCGATTCACCACTACGCCATGGATGGAAAAACAAAGTCAGTGCTCCTCTGCCCTCACTGTGTATGTATTTGAAGAGGAAGACGTTAATTTAGCAATACCAACAAGCTGTTTAACGTTACGAGTTCGCCTATGGCTACAGCTATAAAAGTAAAATGTGTGTCGGTAACAAATAAGCCTCCAATTCACAGTTAATTTGGAAACACTTACCAGGTGCTGAGCTCCACCAAATGCCAACAATGGAGGTGCCACGCTGCGACGCATCTTGCATTAAATCTTGTTTACTAGCTCAGTTTGTTTTGTGTTGAGCAGTTTAATTGCACACAGAATATAAATGTCCGGTTTTTCTCTGGAAGTTTTATAAAGGAAAATCCGGCAAAGTTGACAGGTTTCTGCTGTAGTAGTCTTTCCGTGCATAGTCCAAAAAGCCGAGGTCGGCAGGTCACTTAGCTTCCACTACACATAGCTAATTAGGCTAATGACCTGTCAATCACAGGTGACACCTGGGGTAGAGTTTTCCGGTCTGAGACAAAACAATTGAAAACTTTTCAAAACTAAAGTAGACCAGGAAGGAAAGTAATGAAAATATGAAGTCAAACCAATAAATTAAAAGTAGGGATGCTACCAATAATTGTTTTTATTATCAATTTTACATCTGCTGCGTATTGACTCTTTTAATAAAATGTCAGAGTGAGTTAAATATTGAAAAAATAAAAAATGCTCTTTAAAGTTTCCAACAGCCCCAGGTATTTACTTTACTCGTCTTTAATTTAAAAAAAGCACCAAATACTCACAATGTAGAAGCTGAAACAAATTTTGGCATTTTTGCTCGGGAAAAATGACTGAAATGATTAATTGCTTATCAAAATAGTTGTTTTCTGTTGATCAACTAATAGATTATTTGGCTAATTGTTTCAGGTATAAATTTAAAAATCTCTAATTCAGATAAGTGCCATCTTGGTTTCACATTATAAATTAAATCTTAAATATGAGTTGGACAAACCCATGTGTTATGACTTGACAAATCAGTTACAAATGTTAATATGCTGTTAATATGCTAATACAGTAGGCAGACATGCCCTTGAAACAAATGACACAGAGCCTATTGTTTGAGTAGCATCCCCTAAATTCACACAAACACACTTTTACACACTCACAAACACACACACAACACACCACATTATCATCTTTTGCTCAACTACTCCAAGCTGCTTTAATTTCAGAAGAGAGCTAATTGCAATTAAGATGCACAGGGTGTCGAGCTGGAAAGTAAAAGGAAGTAATCAGTGTTGATTATAGAGCCTGAGCCTGATCAGAGTAAATCATACACTGTATGGCTCCTCTCCGCCTGCCTGAATCTGAGTCAGGCATGACACCGGAACAGAGCCTGTTTTTAGTGTGATTACGTCCATGGCAGCGCTACTGACTCCAGCTCTCTGCCAGATTTGAAAGGATTACGACACATGTGACACAGTGAGGCTGACCTAATCATGTCTTGCCCGGAGATGCACACAGAGGTGTTTCGTGAGTCAAAAATGAATCTACCCAATACAGCTGCCAGCTTGAAATTAATGGTTTCCTTGCCAGTTGCTTTAGTTTCATAATCTGCGTTTGTTTTGGAAACTGCTCGTTACAGCTGAATCGGTGCTACTGTATATTGAGCTTGATTCATGTATGTAAACAAAGCAGCAGCAAAATGAAACTGTAAACGATTAGCTGTCTAAATCTGTCTTTTGTGGACTGCTAAAAATCAAGCTGTGGGGTTCTGAGTTGTGTATCTTTGAAGCCAGTGTGTTAAATTATAATTTGCAAGTCTAATAAATCTGTTCCTCTATGTAGCCTGTTCAGATGGTGTTAAATGATCCAAGCTGAAATACATAACGCTGTATTGATCCAGTGATGCAGAAGCAGCATAGTAAGCTTCAGCAGTCAAAATAAGGCTATGATTTTATAAAACCTTCAAAGAGAAGCTCTTGTAGACATTGTGGTTTCAGAGATGTTTTTTACTACATCCAACACTTTTATCTAAACACATATAAGAAACAGTTTCTGATTATATCAGGACTAAAGCATGAAAATACTTTCATATCCTCTCAACTGATTGCGTTTTATTTCTCCAGATATTGCATGCACAATGTGGAAGCCATCTTGCACTAGCGGAAAACAAGACATTCCACTGAAGCAGTCTGGGGATAAAGTGCACATCAGCAAAGTTTCCTGGGTGTGAATAGAGAGTTAAACATTCCTCTTTCCATCTCCTCCTTTTTTACAGGTATATCTGGGGTTTCAGACTCACTCCTGCGACCCTCAGAGCCTCTGGGCATTATCGGCCTATTGCTGTCGGTCTGAGAGCCAACAGGGAAAATTTCCATTCTGGCTTTATTCACACCATTTGTGAGAGATTATAAAGGTAGAGAAGAAATACAGTATCTGACTTGGTGTGGACATTGGCTAACCAACACTGACACCTAGTGGTTAAGAGAGGCAAATTAATGCCTAAAGACAATCTTTTAGGCATATCAAAAGAATGTTTTAGTCAGATTAATTTAAACCTTAGTTTTAGTTCATTTTTGTACCCCATAATTAGCTGATATAAAATTGGTGGAAAATGACAAAATAAATATTTAGTTAAAACCTAACCCCTGTAAAATATTCATGTTATAGCAGAGTTAGTGTTGTGCTGTGTTTCAGTGCTTGGTTTGAGATGAAGCATGGAAAATACAGAAACATGCAAAGGGAGCTGGGACCTTGGGCATAAACAAAGCTGTCATGCTAATTTCAAGCACGATCGATGCGTAATGGGTTTTAGCACACTGCTGCCTCATTGGCCCTGCAGCACAAGTAAGTGCTAGCACATGTGGAGAGTGAATTTTTGAATAGCATATGTTCATATGTAAGCACCTCAAACAATACAATGATGGTTTCTCTAAATGAGCACAGACATTCAAACACCAATAGACTGGAATGAAAAAAACATAAAAACTGAAGTGGGGAAAAAAACCTCACAAAGAGCTCTATTGATGGTGTTTCAATCGAAGAGGTCAGGGAAGTAGTCTTGGCAGTATTGCTCAAAGCTGAAGTCCTCGACAGTAAAAAGGACATCTTTCCACTTCTTCACAGTCGTCCTGCCATCAGGGGTCTCCAGGGCAAAATTCTTTATGGCTAAATTGGGCAGCAGGGCGATCTTCTTGTACTTGATCTCGAATCCCCATTGCTGTGAATTTACATAAGAATAACACTCAGATCCCAACATACAGTAAGCACCAACACCAGGTCTACTGAAATACTGCCTTGAGCAGGACAGTGTCTGTTGTTGAGGTTTAAATGAATATTTGACAGGGGGTCACTGTACCAAGTTGCAGTTGCCATTATTGCAGTTGATAGTGCACCCAGGCTCCCAGTCCTCAAAACTCCTGTCTAGAATCACTGGCCCACCGACTCTGTAGTGTCTCCTGAGAACAAAGACAAGCCATAAGTAGAGCGGTAAAGAACATACTTTTGGATGAACTCTTATGCCACAAGGAGCTCAACTCACTTGAAGTCAGGATTGACATTGACATAGTGCGCATTGTCAACAAGTTTGATGTCACTGCCAGAGGCCACAGGCTTGAAACAATTTCGACACAAGAGCTGGATACTGGAGGCAGTGTAGCGACTCTTCTTCTCAATTTTGCGTGTCTCTGCAACTTTACTGGTAACAACTGCTTCTGTCTGTAGTTCAGTTATCTGGAGACAAAGAAGAACAAAAGATGATGGTAGAAAAACTGGAAATTGAGGGCAAATATTAAGAATGAACAGAGTAGCGCAGCCTCACCTTTCTGTGAAACTCTTGGAGGCTCATATCTTGGACCTGAGCAATGGCTTTTCCAGTGAGCTCTTCCAGGTATTCATTGGTGAGTTCTCGGCGCTCTTCCCTTCCACCTTTTACAGCAACCACTGAATACTGGCTGTCTCGCGCTCTGGCACGTCCACTGGCCTGCTGCTGGGCAATCTCATTTGTAAGCAGTCCATAACGCACTACCAGGTTACACTCAGGGATGTCAAGGCCTTCTTCAGCCACACTGGTGGAGATCAGAAGGTTGAGCTTACCCTGGCGGAAATTGCGGATTGTGTCCGCCTGCTCGTTCTACACGGAAAATATGCAAATGAAAGCAGGTAAAGACTAAGCCATACAAAACAGAAACATCAACAACAGAAACCACAAAGAAGTTGCAAATAAATTCAGATGAATAAAAATTCATAAGTGAAGATCATATGTCAGCACACCTGTGTCATGTAAGTGATGCCATTGCCAGCCCCAGTGAGGATGGCTGCCTTGATTCCAGCCTGCTGTAGGGTTCTGTTGTCGACGACCCAGTCTTTTAGGCAGTGGGTGCTTTTACGAGTTTTACTGAAGAGAATCCCCCTTGATTCCTTTGATCCATGACCAAACTGATTGAGTAGAATACTCTCAAGTTTACCCATCTTTGGGTTCTCATAGCGAGAATCCATTGCAAGTTTCCTCAGCTCCACCTGATTCTCTGTGTAACAAGGACAGTATTTATGTTTGCTTATATAATAAAAATTGCACAAATTAAAATTATGCACCTGAACATGTCAAAACAACCAATGAAAATTTCTGTATTCCCACCTTGGAAAAGTCCTACCAGGAAGAAGTCTGTTCCATCAATGGCCGTGTCTGACTTTGTGATGTAGAATTCCTCTAGGGAGCGATACGCATCCATCATTCTCAGGGTGTCATTGATGAGCAGGGCGTCGTTGTACTGTCTGAGGTGGAGTGCACACTGTGCGAGCAGTCTGTTGTTCACTCTTACCCCTGATCCAAGAAATACACAAAGAAAGTATGGGTGTCAACAGGAGCATTGCTTTCTTATAACTTATGATTAACATTTAATTTGTGTGACCCAGACAAGGACAAACATGTTCTCCTTGACATCAGAAGTTAGCACCCTCAAAGCAACAGCATCATATTACAGAATGTAAAACTGTTCTTACCTCGCTGCTCTAAAATCACCACATCTGCCTCATACTCTTGTGTGCCACACTCTCTCAGTCTGACGTCTGGTGGTAGGTTCATGTACTCGTGGATCAGCTGCATCATCCACTTCAGATGATCCCCAAATGGATCCTAAAAGAACAAAATATTGTCTTTGTGTCCACTCTATGTAGAATTATTTTGCAATTAGAGCAACTTCCAAATCATTGTGATGACACAAGGTTTTGTTTGTTAACATATAAGACAATCCTAATGAAACTTAGGGTTTATGTTGCTTTTATCCCATTCATCTTGCTGTCCCCAGGTCAGATCAGTTGAGGAGTTAAGTATCAGTGTGCCAAGGATTCCAAGTTGGTGAGATTTTCTTAATTCTGCAAATTGACATACCTCATGCCTTTTCTCCACAATGTCAAATGTCTTGATGGGTCTGGGGACCTTCTTCTTCAGCTCAGGGGCATAGTTTTTAGTTGAAACTATGGCTGAGTCCAGGTTAGCACAGATCTGAATGACAATAAAGTTTTTATGAATGATTCTTCAGATCAGAAAGATGAAGAGGAGGAGAATTGTGAGAAATCAGACAGATGGATCATATTAGTGACAAATATAATAAAAGCCAAATCCGTAGACCCTGACCTGCAGGACATGCTCCACAGCCTTTTCCAGGATCTTTGCGCCCCCTGTCCCTGGTGATGCAGTGAGACCCAGGATCTGTGGCAATGGACGTTCTCCTCTCAACTTTTTCTCCACATAGCATCTCATTATCTTGTTGTAGACTGACTCCTTGTGGGTGTGGTGACACTCATCGATTATCAGTAGAGTAATATCTGTAAGGAACCATGAGGAGTCAATTCACCTTGTCATCATAACATTGTAATCAAGGCTATTAAATCTAACTTTTACTAACCTGAGAGCTCAACATGTTTGGTTTCCTCTGTGTTAATCAGGGCATTATATAAGATCTGTGCTGTGCAGATGACCAGGTCTGAGTCCTGCACCACTTTTCCAAAGAAGTCCTTCTCCTCACTCTCTCCACTGACTGGCACCAGCTTGTAGTCATAACCCAGGTGAGGCTTAAACTCTTTGGTGTAATGTTGGTCTACAAGGTGAACCTGCATTATAGAATATATCAAAAATATTGTGCTTGACTGCCTTCAGCCACACCGCATTTGTTACTATAATGAAAATCAGTCTATACTGTTCATCCTGTCCTGTGCATTCTGTGTACCTTGTTTACCAGGACCACCACCTTAGCTTTCCGTGTGGTCTCCAGGTGTCTTTTGGCCACATACACAGCAGCACGGGTCTTTCCACCTCCGGTCGGCAGCCAGATAATTGTGTTCTCTCCCCTAAGAGCCCTTTCAACCACTTCCTCCTGGTATAAATACAGTCCAAAATCTGCCATCCTACACTTTACTCCTGTTTGACAACACATCAGAATTACACAGAATCCAAACACCACAGGAAAGCAATGAACACTAGATTATATGAGAACTGTTTTGATCATCATCTAAGTAAAACTGCTGAGAGAAAACAGACAAGCATTCTGTGAGAGATGCATGTTGACTGAACAAGCTACTCTGTGCCTCATCTGTATCTATGAGCTGTTAGAAAGGAAGTCGGCCTTCAATAACTCACCAGGCAGCTGTGGGGAACCGTGTGGTGTTTTTCAGGTGTCTTTTCCTCGTCCACTAACACCATACAGTGTGGGTGGTGGGGTTTTAAATTCTGTCCCGATCAGCTGTGTGAGGAGGAGGCAGAAACGAAAGTAAAAGCCAGTTGAACTCAGAAAAATGGCCCTACTGAGGGAGGCTCTAGAGGGCCAACAGCTAGACATCATTATGCAGTAACAGGGGAAGCCTGAGCTACAGACATAAAAAAATTAATCTTATTTTAATAAAGCCATATCCAATCCTATTTTATATATATAGATCTCTATATATATATAGAGATATATATATATGTTTTCTATGGTACATACTCTATGAGTGGCTTACAGCTGAGACATTTTGTTGAGGGTGTTTAAAATGTCCCAAAATTTTTGCATGCACCTTTACAGGGCCCTACCTGCTGTTCTTCATTACATCAGGAAGGCGAAACTTACGGCCTGTTACTGTTGATACAGGGGGATTGCCATAGGCAGTTTTAACTTGTGGTTTACTGGTTCCTGGTTATTCAGAAACTTTTGCAAGTCATTGTTTTTCAGAATCTAGGTACAGCAGGTATTCCAGTCCTGAGAAAATGTTGAGTTAACCTAGACTGACAAAGCATAATGGTAAACATTCAATAAAATAATAAATATTATAGCTTGATTAGAAAAAGCAGGAGCACATTAAAGTGACAAACATGCAGCTTTGACTTTAACATTTGACTGCCAACACTGTGCCAATACTACTATCATCAGAGTATAAAAGTAATGGAAAATAATATCTGAAGCTTCTGGAGCAATCAGATATACATGATTATTCAGTCAGAGATAATAATAAATTCAGAAATCCTATGCCTATACATACCAATGAACAAAATATTCCCATTCTTACATAATCTGGAAAAATATATTTAGGTCATGATACATTCTGGGTAAAAAGCTGAAAACAAAGAAAATCACAGGATGAATGAAAAAGTATGAATAGAAAAAGATATACAATGTCAGGGAAAGGGAAAGGGAAAGGGAAAGTCACAGGAAATCATAAGAAACTGATACAGTAGCTATAATATATTATGTGGTTAATGTCTATTACCAGCACACTGATCAAATGAGTCACAGAAGATGGTACAGGCAGCACCCAACAGTTATTTTGAGGGTTTTAGATGCACTTTTAAACGGTGTCATGATCAGCTGTCTGACAGAGAAACAAAAGTAAAACCTTTGTGCACTCTGCCTGCTGAATGGTCCTGCAGAGGGAGGATTTGGAGAAACAGAACAATCCTCACTATGCAGTGACAGATGAAGCATAAACTTCAATGACAGACTAAGTCTTTCACAAACCCTGTCTGTCCATGGGTGATTTTATAATTATCTTAAACTGTGTATGAGGCTTACAGTTGAAGTGTTTTGATGAAGTGAGAGGCTTCTGCGAATTTTGTCAGATTTCACATAAACTGTACCCTAACTGGGCCCTGCCTGTGGCTTTTCAGGAAAGTGAAACCTACAGGCTGATGTTAACAAAAACCATTTTATGCAAATAAGTCTCCTATTTGGCTTTGGATGCACTTTTTGACCCACTATAAAAGATACAAAACTATTTCCTGATAAATTTAAGTTGTAAATTTCTTTATGATTTTAGGCTATATAAACACAATTGACTTTACATTATGGCAAAACAGCACAAAACATTTCATTATAATGTCTGTAACATTGTTACAAAAACTTTTAACAACAAAGGCCAAAAGTTGGATAGTTTTTATAAATGCAAACTGTAAACTGTCTGCCATGCAGGTCTAACACTGGAGTGAATGGTCAAGTTCATGCCTGCATGGATGTGTTTACGTGTTTTAGTGCCATTAGTAATTGATGTTTACTCACCACTCAGAAATCACCTGCACATTTAAGAATCATTTATAAAAACTTTATTGTCATGAACAGTATTATAGTTACAGTAAATGGCATTTATACCATAACTAGAGACAGTAGCCATCCTCAAACGGGTGAAAAGTTCACTCAGACTGACCTTTTAAGAAAATCTGAAATGCAGCATAGGTAGACTGAGGAAGAAGTATGCAACTGACAACCCTGAATAATGCAACGCTGACATCACTTCAGTAATTCAAAGCTAGTCATGATTCAAGTACAAAATAAACATCCACTCAACACACACAAACAAACATACACAAGTCAATGAAACATTCAACAAGCAGGCTCAAACAGCACTGGACAGTTACTTCCCATAAAAGAAGTGGATGCGTCTCAGGAAGCACTCCGTTTGACACTGACGGTGAGCAAAGACAGGTTTCCAACATTTCATTACAATGTCTTGACACTGTTAAAAAAAACCCTGCAACAACAAAGGCTAAAAGTTGGATCATTTTTTAATGAATGTAAATTGTAAACTGTCCGCAATGCTTGAACACCTACTACCGCTTGTGTACGGTTCTTTCCTAAAGCCCTGTGAGGACTGGTTAGCTTCTCCCCCACCATGTTTGGGACTTAACAACATAAACTATCCAGTAAACCTGTGACACCACAACAAAATGTGGCTGTACACGAAATAGACTACTTAGCATATGTGTGGAAGTGAGTGTATTACACAACAAATCAGTGCCAACAGCTATCGTCTCACCTGCAAGCATGGTAAAAGCAATAATAATGTATGACCTCATCCTAAATGGTGTGGAATAAAACCCTGCCAGTGGAAAATGGTGCATAAACAGTATGTATTATATTTACTGTATAAATAAGCATCTGTTATGTTGTTGTCAACATGAAAACAGTGTTTTCTTGAAGGCAACAATTGGGGAAATTATTTCATTTAGCACACAAGTGCTGGCAGTCTAGCAGTCTCTGAACTAGTCAGGAGTAGGGCTGCAACAGACAATGATTTTTTATTACTGGTTAATCTGTGACAATGTTTTCATAATTAATCATGTTTAGAGTAAGGAAGAATATTAGGAGTAATGTTGCTACAGCCCAAATGATAAATAATTGCCTTTTTTCTGACCAACAGTCGAGAATTAGAATATATTCAGTATAGACTGGAATGAAAAGATAGAAACAACCAATTATCACTTTTAAGGCGCTACAAGCAAATGTATGGTATTTGCCTGTCATTAACAACTTCTTCAACAATTGTATAATTATACAGTATTAATGTTTAATTGTTTTAATGTCTCGCCAATCGACTAATGAAATTGTGTTTTAAGGACTTCATATCTGAAAGAATATTTCTTTAAACCCATGAAAATGGCTGGGATGTTCAAGTGTCTGTCAGTAATGGAAGGCAACGTGGCTTTAGGTCCCGAGGTCCAGTTTTCTGTGAAATAACTCTACACTACATATACACCTGCTTGAGTGAAACTGGAATGAACAAATATCATTTAACATGACAAAACTGGGTGAATCATACTATAAATAATGGTGGAAAGAGTGGCATTTTTATAACTTGGACCTATAACTTTGGTACACTTAATGAAATATGTTTATCAAGATTATTAACCCGCTGTGAGTATTGGAAAAGAAAAAAATGACAGAAAATAGCTTTAAGGGGAAAGGTAATGCCATTTGACACTGTGTAATGCTAAACTGGCGCTGATATTTCCAAACAACCGTCATGTTTGTTCGAGTCCAATGATTCCCTTGTAAAATCTGTCAGTCATGTACATACCCTTTTATTAACTCAGATATGACAATAGCTAGCGATAGTTTCCTTGTGATCTGCTTCATCTCGGTGTGTGGCAGCAGTGACGGTGACTCCTCATCTGTAAATAATTCTGTGGCCGAGTTCATTTCTCGATTAGGCCTCCGTCTTTTAATTTGAAGTAGAAGAACTTCTCCAAGGTGTTGGCGCACTTGCAGTACTCACTGTCTGGAGGGTTGTACTCACGACAGTTGGTGATGATTCGCTGCAGATCAGCAATAAAAAGCTTCTTGGTCACATAGTATCTGTTCTTCAGTCTCTCTGTCATGGTCTTCAGGTCTGTGGGAACAAAAAAAGAGAGAACAATGGTTACGCATAATTTAACTTATTAATAGCTTGTGTGACATGAACAGGCAGTTAATCAGAAAAAGGAGGAGTTGTTATATAATCCAAGAGATGCTCACTCACCGATGGGAAAGCGGATGATTTCATAGTAATCTGGAGCCTCTGATTTCTTCACTGGTTCCATGAAGGGCCAGGCATCAGGGTGAGTCTGTTGAAGTGATGGCAAAGTCCTGGTTAGACTCTGTTCTTGTCATTCCTGTGATGTGTGTTTGTTCCTTTTTGGTGTCTCTTACCTTTATCTGGGCCAGGAGGTTCTTCAGCATGTTGTATAACACGTCAGGGTCCTTCACCTCTTTCCTACAAAACGTTAAATGATGAGAAGGAGAGTACAACAAAAACTTTATAATGATGCAAGTAATGTTTACTTTTAATTGTAATTCTACTTGGTGTAGAATTTCAAAATCTTAATGTTGTACGATTGAGAGTGCTGAAGACAGGAACTCATGTCACTTCAAGTACACAAGCATCTAAACACTACAAAACTGATTTTAAAATTTATGCAGAGTTTACCCTTTGTCCTTGTTACTGGGTTTCCAGCCTGTCTCTCCTGGAAGAAAAAGACTTGTCAATAATATGTTAAAGCCAGTTTTTAAAATATTTTTCTCTTCATTGTAAACAAACCAAACACTTACTTATGCCTGGAATGCTCTCTACTGGGATTTGCCGTACTCCCTCTTTGAAGCAGGTGAGACCTGGGTAAACCTTCCTGATCTGGCTCTGTTTCCTCTCAATCAGCTTCTTAATGATCTGACAGAACAATTTCAGGTTTACATGATATTAAAACCACATATTAGAGGCAGAAAACAGGTCCTTGCTTTAATGAGAGCATCCTACAGCCTCACATACCTCCTTCTGTCTTTTGATGATGTGAGAGAGCTCAGTGTAGGGGATTCTCGGGTTCAGCTCACACTCCATGAGGGTCGCTCCTTCATAGTCTTTGATGTATCCCAGGTATCGACTCTTCGGCACTTTGATATCTTTGGAAAAGCCCTGCGAGGAAAGAACAAATTACTGAACGGACAAGATAGCAAGAGAGGATGGGACAGAGCTCATGTACCGGTCGCGCCTGCAGTACCTGCTTCTTGAAGTAGCCAATGGCGTACTCGTCAGCGTAAGTGAGGAAATAGAGGATGTTGTGTTTGATGTGGTACTCCTTCAGGTGGTTCATCAGGTGGGTACCATAGCCCTTACAATCAAAAGACCAGGGAGAAGACAATTTGAAAAACAGGATTTTTACAACAGGCATCTCGGTACTATTGGGATCTTTCAAAATACCAGTGCTTTTTATGATAAAAAGGTAAATTGTAGATGCTGCAAGGCAGATGGAAAAATGGCTGACTTGGAAAAAGTGTGGTTCTTGTCTTTAGCGAAGAAGCTCAACATAACCCTAACTTTATATGACCATGGCATTCTTTATGAATCACCCAATCCAAATGTAGAACAGGCAAAACCATATTATCATATATAAATTTAGTACCAAAGAGTATGTTTTTTTGAGGTATGATTCACAAAAACTACAAATGAACAAGCTTCTAGAGACTATAACAAATAGACAAGTGTGGACAAGCATCATATTTGTGCATTTGGACCATCACATCTTTCATGAGAGGAAATGGTTAGTGCCTACCTTAACTTGCTCATTGGATGTGACAGCACAGAAGACGATCTCCGTGAAGCCCTGAGTGGGAAACATCCTAAAACAGATGCCTCCAATGACTCGGCCATCTTTGATAAGGGCTAGGGTCTTGTGCTTCCTGTAAAAGTGCAAAATGTCAGGATGGTGTAACGGCATCCGGTGACACCCGACATATGGTATGAGAATATCTACTTACGGGTCAAACACCAGTCGTGTGATGTACTCTTTGGGCATGCGAGGTAATTGATGAGAAAAGACGTTCTGCAGGCCGACCAGCCACATCAGGATCTTCTTGTTGGACTTCTGGGAAAGTGAGTTTCCAATGACGTGGAACTCAATGATGCCCCGCCTCTCCTCCAGCCTGGCAGTCTCATCACGGGCAGCATTTGGCGTCAGCAGATTAGTCTAGCAAAGTAAACATATTAACAAAATACTTAACAAAAATAGTATACTGTATGTCGCTTTCACCTTAACAAATCACCAAAGATTAAATGACTTACCTCTGGTCCGAGCATAGCAGCAGGGTCAGTGATTGTCATCATAACTTCATTGACCAGCTCCATAGGAATGTCTCCCATCACACGGATCCGTTTCGCATCCTCCAGGGTCAGCGCCTCTGGAAGTTTTCGTTTCTCTCCTGAGCAGCGACATTTCTCAGGTCAATGCAATTAAAAGACACATACTTCCAGCATGATAATGCAACATATCACAAAGCAGGTGTTGTCTCAAACTGTGACCTCCCCAGTCACCACATCTGAATCTCAGAATCTCACAGGAATGTTTCTAACATCCTGTGGCCATGCCATGAAGAACTGAGGCTGTTTTGACAAAAAAAAGGAAACCAGTGCAGAGCAGCGCTCACAGACCTGTGATGGGCTCTGCACCTCCAGAGTCCATACTGCCCAGAGAGGAGATGCTACTCAGACCTTTAGTCAGAGCAGGGGAGCCTGACACTGCAGCAGGACTGATCACTGCAATGGAGAAACATAAGTACAGGTAACTCATTACACACTATAAAAGAGGAACTATGACATTAGCTTAAGATACATAGTTTCATATGTATTGTATTTACTACTACACCTAGATGTTTATATTTCTATAGTATATGTATATCATACAATATAGCTGAATGTTTATGGGCTCATGGTCAAGTGACCTGATTTACAATTTAAGAATAGAACTTATTGTTTATGGCTGTCCAAAATCAGAATCACAAACTATGTACATGATGTGATCTTGTATCATATCTAAGCTCATCCCACTACAGACATCATACCAGGTTGTACAGCCTTCTCACCTGTCTGATGTCCCAGCTGTGTGCCATCAGAAGCAGGCATGGTGAAGTCAGCCTCCCAGATGGGTGAATTCTCGCCATAGATTTCCTCCTCCAGCATGGACAGAAACCTGGTGACACACACATACAAATGTAATAAACACAGATGAGTCTCCAATAGATGAATCTGGGGATTTACACCTTGGATGAGCTTTTTGAAGCTGATACATACACCTCACCTTTTCTAACACACACTGGTCAAAGCAGATACAGATTCTGACTGCACCAGCATTTCTACAAATGCAGGTGAAAGACCAACGAAAACCATGATACTTAACTGATCTAATTTTGTAATTTGATTGTAGCACAGACATCAAAGAATGGTAAGAGATGAACAGGGATCATCCACTGAATCTTAGGATTTTCAGCTGTTTCTTTGTCATTAAAGGTCAGAGTCAAACACACAACTTGAGGAGTCTGCCCTTACTTGGGGAAGTGTGTGAGGATGAGTGTGCGTTTCTCTGGCAGCAGTTTATCCTTTTCCACTCTGAACTTCTCCAGGAGCTGGCGTCGGGTCACGGTGAAGATGGACTTGAGCAAGCTGCGGCCGAACACCTGAGTGGTCTCATAGCGCGGCAGGCTGTCGTTGCTCTGGGGGACATGGCAGTAGCACAGCCACCTGGGAGTCAGAAGCAAAAACAGTGCTATTGCACAAACTGATAACAACATTCAGCGCAGAAATCTAACACATAAAGGTGTGTGGAATCATTGACATTTAAATACAACACATGCACCAACCTGGTGTAGTCTACTTTGTATGCTGTCCCATCATCTTTCTGTGTGCGCTGGCGATACTGTGTCGGTGTCTCCAGCTTCCAGTAATTTAGGCACAAGAGGAACATCTTCGACAGTTCAAACATGGTCTGCCTTTCCTTTGGTGCCAGGTGGCTGAACTTATACTGAACAAAATTCAAAACCCCCTTTTGGAATATAAAGAAACACAAGATTTAAAAAAAAGAATTATGAGTCAGTGTTAGATAAATGTGAAATGTGATGATGCTAGGAAACTATGAGGAAACATATGAGAAGCATATAATCCTGTTACTCTTTCAGCTGCTGCTAAACCTCTGGACATGAATTAAAATGCTTTATGATTCATGTTCACCTGCTCAATGTTGGGCTTTTCAAAGGGTGGACTTCCCAAGGATCCCTCTACGACTGGCTGGCTCATCTGCAGGATGCATTTCCTTAGCAGCTAAAGGAGAGAAATAACAAACAATGCTGACTACCTAATGTTGACACTGACCGTAATCTGTTGTTTAACTTGTTACACTGATGTTTGCTTACCTTGAACAGGTAGAAGTAGACCTGTTTAGTATCCGTGTCCTCCTCTTTGTGGACAGACATAAAAAGGTTCTCCACATCCACCACCATCCCCAACAGCCTGTTAATCTCATCCTCAGACACATTCTCCAGGTGGGACACATGATCAGCTGTAGACGAGCCATTAAATAAAACATAAACATTTGTAAATCCAAAATGTAAATGTGAAGTGTTACAAATAATGAGTCACTAGTATATAGCAGGGGAGTGTAAATGGGAGTTGTTTGTACCCAGAGCATGTCCACAGCTGCGGCACGGCTCGCTCAGGCTGGCTGCTTGCTGCTGCAGGTCCATACGTGTGGCTGACGGTGGATTTGGGTTTTTCCATCCATTGCACTTGCATGTGTCACTAGCCTGAGAATAGGCAAAGTATGCTGAACACCAAATAAAGCGACTTAAACTGTTCTGCTGCCTTTATACGTCAATGAATGACTCAACAATTAAGCTAGCTGATACTAAATGCATCTGCAGAGATTTAAAGTACCCGGAGACTATGGCTAGCTAGCTACAAAAGTTAACAATTACGTTAGCTCGTTAAGCTATTTGTTTATGTTTTTGTCTGTGGTGTCCTGACGGCGCTACCATTTAATACCCTATATACACAAATGCTAATAGTACCCGGAGAGTGCTTTGTTGTGGTGAACTTTGGCTAGCTAAGCTAGCTACCTTGCATGCGGAGAATACGCCAAGTTTCTCAAGCTTTTTCGCCCGTGGAAAAGCTCGGACTTGGGCTTTCTTCTGACTTGCACGCTGTTGCTGGCTAAGTCCTGGCCTGGCCGGATCACTATTTCCTGGCCCGGAGCCTGTCGCGGCAGTACTGGACCCGGCTGACCCAGTAGACTGGGCTTGGAGAAGCCGGGGTTGCAAGGCCTGCGCCGCCGGATCCGACATATCCACGCTGCTAGAATCGTCCTCCTCTCCGGTTTAGCTCGTACGCTGCCTTCACCGGCTGTCGGAAAATTAGGGACGAGAGGACCACATCAGTGTGGAAATGTCTTTTCCAGATTCTTCCTTGAAAACAGATGTGTTAAAAGACAGACCATAAAGAGTATACACTACTGATTTAAGGCTTGAAGCACATTGTCTGACACGACATCAACCTGTCAAATCAGAGCTATAACACCAAAATGAGTCGGTTACTTGCTGCGCACACCAAAATTACGTGCCACTATGAAAGCGGCCTTGTTCCATTTGCTTCCACCATAACTACCTACACACATCAATGTCCCCACAGTCACAGCATAAAATCTTCAATTCTGCCTCATTCCACGGTTTTATTATGAACCCCTTACTGTCAGTGTTGGTGTGATGTATTGTGTCTGTCTTGATACATGTGTAGATGATAGTATTGAGTGTAATCAGGAAAGTGTAGTGCCCTCGAGTGGCCATACTCCGTATCTACATCTCTTGCTATTTCGAAAATGTTCTGCCAACACTAACTTCCCAGAACAGAGTGGATGCTGGCCATGACAGCGTTTATTATCGCGAGTATACTGTCCCTGATTATGTTTAATTTTGAATGTTTTAAGTGAAAGTATTACTATGCTTTTGTGTCTGCTTGATGCCAGTGAAATGCAGCTGAGGTTGCTCAGAAGTCTGTCGCTTTGCCCCCTAGTGGTCACAGTGAGGAACTGCAACACATTACACAGTAGAACTAGCGCCAACGCACCTGTAATATAATTGGAAACATATTCAAATTGCAAAATAAAGTTAACTTTTGAAGCAATCAGAAAACGGTCAGAAGTTATCAGAAAGTTTTTATGTTAATTGTTCTGTGGTGAGCACTGTTACAGACTCCACACTCTTCGGTGGGAATTACACAGATACTAATACTAATGCTAATTCTTTAGTTATCAATAAGGGTAATCATGTTAGTACTCATAATAGTGTATGTATCAATAGTGTTCATTCTATCATCAAATAATACATAGATTTTCACTGTGCAATGGACTCTAATAAACAGCCCTGCAATATTACTAATATATTACAGTGGACTTTAATATTATGTCATTATTTGGAAATATTTAATTAGTATTGTCAGTTTATCTGCCTGCAGTAGACTAATTTGTATAATTTAAGACATGATTCAACACACACAAAAAACCCTGGCTACATGACCTAACCTGCTACACAGGTGTTGTAAATTACACCACCGTAGGGACACCAACATAGCCAGTGTACTTGAAAGCAA
Source organism: Lates japonicus (assembly GCA_033238685.1). Classification (NCBI taxonomy): domain Eukaryota; kingdom Metazoa; phylum Chordata; class Actinopteri; family Centropomidae; genus Lates; species Lates japonicus. Next base: position 4,529,119 of record BRZM01000007.1, read on the forward strand.
CACACCATGCCTGTGGTGATAATCATGGATAATGTAGTTGTTTGGACACAAACATTAAATCAGATATTTGCAGATGTTAATCACTTGTAAAACCTGATTCAATTAACATCAGCATCATTTTAATTTTTTTTTTAGCTTGCTCAGAATTTGTTTCATATTAACTTATATTTTATGCTTTCAAGAGCTGGGATGGAACAACTAGATTTTTAACTTAAGATAAATCTATTTGGAGTATTTGAGACATTACCACATAACCTTCCAGTAAGCTGAATTCAGATGGTGTCGTTCATTTTTAGTTATCAAAAATGACAAAACGTGAGTGACTGTTAAAATTTAGATGAGATAATTAAAAACAGGCATACAAAAAAGATACCTTCCCCTTGTTTATTCGTAAAATTACACTTTCTCTACCCATGACCCCACCCTCCCCATTAGCCCCCACCTAACAGCAATGGCTGCTGTGCAGGTATTGTTGTGCTAGTAGTTGATGCCATAACAGAATGACAACACTGTTGAAAGCAATCCCTCCCTGATATGAAGAGTAAAAACAAAGAGAGAAAAGAAACAGGAAAGGGGGAGGATAACATCTCAATTCACAAAAGATGATGAGACAGAACCAGTGCATTTAATACCATAGATCTTCAGAAAAAAAGAAAAAAAAAAATTAAGACATAAAAAAAAACCACAAAATAATTAAGGTTGACAAACCATCATGTAGAGATTGGGAAGATATTGTTTTGACAATAACTACTGATTGATTATAAACTTGAAAAGTCTGATACAAATACAGCAATATGTTTTCAATACACAGTTGTGATTTTGGTCAAGAAAACAAATCTTGCTTTACGTATTTGTCATTGTACACTGATGATTCAAAAACATTACATTAATGCTAAAATTACTTATGGGTGACAATGTTAATAAAGTACTATTTACTGTATATGGTTTGATAACATAGATGGAAGATTGTAAAACCTTAAAGTTGAGGCTTTAAAATCATACTGAACAGTCAAAAGAGGTTGAAGTAATAATAATAGTGATAACAATAACAATGTAATAATTCAATCTACACAGCTCTATCAAGAAGGAAATATCTGTCCATTCCCGTTCTCCTGTTGCGAACCTTCTCTCTCCATCTTTTCCAGGAAGCTGACCAGGAACAAGACAGAAAAGTGAAGGACTGCAGCATGCACCTGGATTTGAGTTTTAACAGTGTCATGAGACCATGATGGAAATACTTAAGAGATGTATGGTGCATGGGAAAGCAAAGGGGAGTAGTATAGAAGGGAGAGGGCTAATGAACATGTCGATATTCCTTCCTGTTGCCTTAATTTTTTTTTTCCTCTACACAAATACAGAAACAAAGGTGAGCAAGACGGCCCTATTAAGTGCCATTAGTAATAACTGATCTTTTTTTCCTTCTTCCAAGAGCGGGACTTTTTTTTTTTTCCCCTAAGGTGACGTCAAGTGTCCATCATCAATAGAGAGGTCATGGATTGGCAAGTCCTGGGGTTAAAACATGATTCTGTAAATAAGCCTGTGGGTTGATTTCTTGGTCTGTTGGTTGGTTCATCAGTTGGAACCATCAGTGGGGTCTGGCAGTTTACTGGCCAGTGGACTCATTTGCCAAACAGTTAATTGGTGCTGATAGGGTAGTTGGTCGGACCATGGTTTGGTTTGACCAATGGGACATTGTTTGACAGCTGGTTAATATCTGGTCTGGTTGATCGAAGCTGTAGATTGGTTGATCAGCTGACTTTTAATGTTGGTTAGTTCCCGCCCCCACAGCACTGGCCGCTTCTGCCTTGTGGCGCAGCTTCCTGCAGGTCCACGCCGCCTCTGGCTCGTCCACCAGTGCCTGCTCCACCCTGAGGCTCGTTCTTGGGAAGCTTCTTGGCTGTTGTGGGGTAGGAGTATAATGCATAAATTTCTGCACTGTGCGAATACGATGCAACAGATATCTTGTTTTATATGACCAACAGCCTTAAATGCAAAGATATTCAGTTTACTGTAACGTAAGATAAAGAAAAGCAGCAAATTCTCACATTTGAGAACCTGGAACAATAAAATGTTTGAGATTTTTAAGCAAACTGACAAACACTCTCATTCCAGCTTCTAAAATGTGAGGATTTGCTGCTTTTGTTTATCATTTGGTAGTGAATTTCTATGGGTTTTGGACTGATGGTTGGATAAAATAATAATAATAATTTAAGAAGATGCCACCTTAAGCTCTAAAATTATTTCATTATTCTTAACAATTTATAATCAAAATTATTAATCAATTAATCAAGAAGGTGAGCAGATTCCTCAATATTGAAAATAACTGTGCAACACCAATGCTGGGATCACTTACCTATAGCCATAAAAATCTCATTGACATTCATAGCAGTCTTGTTGGGTCTCCATGAAGAAACAAACTATTTGTCATCTGCATATGCCTGTGCTTCCCTGAAGAAATAGGACAACACACAGATACTGAATATTAGGCCATTTGGCAGCTTCATTTTATTCAATAATTAATTAAAGAACTAAAACATCAGTGTCAGACTGAGTTCCTCTTTACTGAAATCTACAGCTCTCTTGTTGGCCAGGTCTGCTTTGTTCCCTGCCAGTGCAGCCAACAATATTTGGGCTGGCTTGTCATGAGACTCCTTCACCCAGTTCTTTGCGATGTGAATGTATCCTTTAAAATAGTGAAACATGCTTTAAACTTTAAATCACTGATGCAACTTTTTGTTACATTTGGTGTAAGGTTAAAAGAGCAAAAGGTCTGTAGCTGTCTGCTGAATTAAGCAATCATCAGCAGGCTGGAAGACAAGGGTCAGCAAACAAATGACACTTTCTGGGTGTCTCGGTTGATGTCCTTCCACAATCTAGGTAACTTACTGTGTTGGTGATGTCGTAGACCACAATGGCAGCCTGGGCTCCCTGTAGTACATAGGTGCCAAGCTGTGATGTCGTTCCTGTCCTGCAGTGTCCCAGATCTCAAACTTGACTGTTGTCATCCAGACATACCGTCTGTGTGAGAAGGCAGCTGAAAAAAACCCCCCACACACATAAGGATATTAAGCTTATTTCACAGAGAAGGCGAAATCACAGGCTTGTTATTCCACGGAGCAAGTTTCATATCTTGGCTTCAAAATGCAAGGAGTTTAGGCTATGTTGAAACAATCTGGAAGTCACACAGTCACTGGAATTATAAAGACAAAAGATGCAAGTCAAATTATAAACCAAATATATACTGTATTCTGTATAATGTAGCATATATGAACAGCAGGAGGAGCCACAGCTGCACCACAACTCACTTTCTAAGCGGCTGTCACATGACAGAAAACTGAGCACTCCCCTTGCATAGCACATACTTTAAAGCTTTGTAATCTTTGACCAGGCGTGCAGCTGACCACAAGTGCAGTAGAAATAAAGAAAATGCTGACTCGTTCTCAGTCTTTCGGTTAGTGTAAGCACTGAGCATCCTGTCCCCATGTATGCTGCGTACTCGCAAGCAACCTGACACAGGAAACTTGGGAAAAAAGTTGTTTCAACATAAAAAAGACACTGAAAAGAAGTTCTGTTGCTAGTAAGGTGATTAAGGTCAAAGGTGAGCTGTGTGCACAATCCACTCACTGTAAATCCTTTGGTACATACTTGGTGGTTGAGTTTATCAAAAGGATAATAGTGCAATGCAGCAGTGATAAAAACAGCAGCATCCATGTTAGGCAGTTACACAAAAAGGTTTCTCAGCTATGGAAATTCAACATTAATATGGCTGCTGAAAACTGCACATACCTGCACATGTAATATGATTCTCAATTATTATCATATAGCGATTTATAATTTAGTCATCATAACCCACTCTACCAAATCATCATTGGCCACTCAACATTTGTGTTTGTTACAAACCCCTGTAAAAACCAACTGAACTGACAAAGAAGAAACCTGTCACTGTTGTTTTGCAGCTGGACTAAGTTGCAAACCAACAAGTTTAACCCTACCACTTTGCAAAATTCTGAGACATAGACAGATTATCATATTCATCATATGTCATATTTCTTCTTTAAAAACTTAATTAAACTCTGATCAGCTTCACTCATCTACAGGAGGTCAGGAAATCCCATTGTTGTCTCAATTCCTTTGTTTTCATGTAACCTCACTCCTCTGCTGCCCTAGAAGAACTGTTACTCACAGAAGACAGTCTAAAGTCATTTTCTTTCATCTTCATCTCATTACTGTCAAAACTCTTAGGAAATGTAATCTGTCTCACAAAATCAATATATATGTCTACTTGTGTGCAAGGGCTTGGTGCTCATGGGGAGTGTCAGGTGCTCAGCTGCAAGAACTGGTTCTGCCACTCCCTCTCCTGGGCTCTCACAACAGAAACTATTTAAGCCCTGCGAGCAGTTTCCTCTGTACTGGCAGGACGCCTTTCATATGCTGCACTCATGTTGTGTCCACTGACATGTTGAAAATTTGACTACACAGACAGTGCGGTTGTAAGGCAAAACCTTCTAGCCCTTAGTGTAAAGAAATGCAACTATGATGTAAGCTTGTGACTTAGGCGCAGAGACAATGCTGGAAATCGAAAAGAAAAAACACACTCACCTCCGATGGTGCTCTCCTGGTATTCATGGAACTGACGCTGACAAAGCGCAGCACCAAGCTGGACTTCCCCACATGATTCCCCAACAGCACTAGCTTAAACTGGCAGATCTTGTTGCTTGCCGCGGTGCGTTGGTCCGTGCTAATCACCTCGCCCTGCCATGGTGCAGTGTTAGAAAACCGGGAGAAAGAAGCAGAAGAAGCTGGGAGAAGAGGGAGGAAGTCTGGTCGACTTTAGGCTTGGGCTCGGTGCAGGGGGCTGGTGAGGGGCTGGGTGAGGCTGAGCTAGACGGGGAGGGGGGAGGCGAGTTCAGGTCAGGCAGGTAGATGAGCCAGAGGAAGAAGAGACCTCACCAGTGGGAGCTGAAAAACACAAGATATAAAGTATGTTAAACTCCACTCCAAACAGAAACTAGATTTTTCATTAAAACACCCATGTTATGAATATTATAGTCAGTCAAAACCCAATGGGGTGTTTAATGAAAAAACTAAACAAAAAAACTAGATTAATTCCTTGTTCCTGCTGGCAGTTGCTAATAAGAATGAAACCTGCATCACTCTGGGGCTAGGCCTCCAGATGAGGAGTTTATTATTTAACCATGTTTGGTGTAAACAAGTGCTGGAAGGAACACTTAGTGTCTTATTTGTCACTAATATTACTCTGTCTTGCTCCCACAGGTTGTCCTAGTCTGGGTGATTTCAGGCTTTTTTTTTCACAAGTACATGCTACCATAGAAATACATTAATACTTTTGCTTTACTTTAGTAACAGCTTAAAGAATACACAAAATAAAAATATGTGGGTTTGGAGACTTGATGGTACACACGTGCTAGAGGTGAGTTTAAATTTAACTAATTCAAAACCTAAATTGAAGAAGTAGCATATATGAAACATAGATTAGCATGAAGCCTTGCCCAGACACCTTCAAACATAAAACTCAACACATTTTGCTCCTGTAGCCCGAAGATCTGTAACGAGTCTGGCCACAGTTTGAAGCCATAACCATATAGTGTTAAAAGATCTCTGTGACGGTTTCTGTGTAGTAAGACCAAAAAATCAGATAATGAACCCAATATACAATACATCAACATTAATCAACAAGTCAAAAATAACATTTTTTTAACACTGCAACTTCCTCTAACAACATTTGTTTCGCAAAGAACAAATGTAAAGCATATTTTACATATTTGTAACAGTCAGGCAATGACAATCAGTACAGAAAGGAGCCTGTAACACAGAACTTGAAAATGTTTTGTCCAGCAGAAATTGATACAAATAAACCAAATGATAACAGCATACCACAACTGCATTTGTTCTCTTTGCTTCAGCCTGCTGTGAGCATGTGAAACCTTGCCCCTAATCTTTTTCGGTTGGGTGATATACATGAGGTCAGCCAGCTTCTGCTTGGTCAAAAGACAGGAAACACAACTCAGCTCAAAGCAGGAAGTGCCAGAAGATTGCAGAAGACATTTACTGCTGAGCACATTAAAACAGAGCCACAGCTTTCTCGCTGGGACAATTCAACGCAGAAACACAATCCATGCTGAAGTCAAGCAGGAGGCTGGCTATTCCCTGAGAGGAAGGGAAATGCCAAGAATAGGAAAACCAAAGTAAAAGATGTCACTGCTGATAGGCTATGGGTTTGGTTGTGCTGAAACTTTCTCCAGCACGTTGCTGGAAGCTGGGCTTAATCTTCAGCATGTGACAGGAGATCATGGTTCTGTCCATGAAATATTCAGAGCTGGCATGTGTTTCATTTGAGGGTGTACTAACCACGCAGCATAAATTTAGTACATTAGCTAATTTCTGCTGTGCAGGCTGCATCTATCATGTTTACATTTACAGAATTAGTTTAATTTTAGCCGTCACTGTCACAGAGTATCATAAGCTATAAAAAGCACCACCCAGCTCTTTGGTTTCTCTTTTACTCAGACATAAAAATAAGTCAGGTCATAAAACAGGGCAAATACATATGTTATTAATCCAACTTCCAACAAGTCTGTTTACCTCTTAATAGAGATTATAAGGAGGTGCATGGACAAACACCCTTATCAAACGCCAGCAGACATCATCGATTTGAACTAATGGTCTCACTGGACTCTTTAACCAACAGACACACTCACTCCTAAGGCCCTAAAGGAGCGAGAAATCCTTAACCGCAGCAGCAGAGCTGGAGAGAAGGAATAAAGCACTCTGTTCCTGGGTCAAACAGTGGTCTGTACTAATTTGGTTGCAAGCAGCAGAGCTGAGCTCTCCCACCTGTTCATTCCTCACTAAAGGAGGCAAAGAGATGGACTGAGATTGTGGAAGAAGGCCTCAAACTCCATGAATAATCATTAAACCTGGAGGCTAATTTGACTTCAAAGCTTCTTGAACAGAGGATGTGTAGGAGAATGATATTTTGAGCCAATTAGCTGTAACTAATTACCGTCACGTTTAAAAAGAGGCCTTTATCACACAACAATTCTGCAAATTGTAGATTTGTTTTTACTACCAAAGATACTGCCAGAATACAACAATTAACAGAAATATAATCAATTATTGTATCAAATTTTATGCACTGATCTACTACCTCCTGATTAATGATGTATTAACAGTTTAGTGCCAAAACCTAGGAACCATATACTGGTTAAAAGATAGAAGTGGCTTTCTAGCTTGCAATCAGAGGCTCATTCTTACACTGAAAAGACCTGCACACATCTTAAGCAGCCTGTGACGGATGCTTTGATGGCACCTAATAGGCTCTAGAAGACCTCCACAGGGAAGTGGGTCAGAGAGAGAGAGTGAGAGACAGTGGGACATGGGTCAGAGGCAGGGGGGTAAAGGCAGGAAGAAGGAGCAGACTAGAGGGAGAGCCTGTGGAAATATTCTGCAGTGGCCTCCTGCTGCTCTATGGCCCGTGATATCCAAACACTTAGCCTCACGATTGCAGTACACTGAGCACCTAAATATGAGAATGTGTGCACTAATTAAATGCCTCTATAGATACAGAGCTCATTCATGGCTATGTTATTCAAACTCAATACCAGCTTCAAAAACTGAAATAAAAGCAGATGCCATTTCTATGAATCGTATGTTTGGTCTGCAGTCCTCCTTCCTTTGTTTGTGCTGTCACACATATAAAAGTCGGCTCGTCGGAAATGATGCAGCTGGTATTACTCGTAACAGCAATAAAAGTAATGTAGTACTTCCCAGAAAGATACAAGTTCATGTACAACAAATTTCAACAAAATGATCAGGTGTCAGTTTCTGTCAGATTGTTTTCTATAGCTCTAAATTTTTCCCAAGGAAAAAAAACTATTGTATTTGTGGACTATCTTATATGAGAGTTTGTGCATTGTCCTTCAGGGAAGACTCAGTCTGAAACTGTTATTGTGACAAAAAATAAAGTCAAAGTTGGATTCAAAATATGTAAGGTCAATGCAGTTTTTGGCCAACATGGATTGCAGTTTAGAGGCCTATTTTTTTTTTTTTTTTTAAAAGGTATTACAAGATCGTTTCTTTACAAGGAACTCAGCTGTATTTTACACAAAAGGGTGGCAGTATACTGAAAGAGTGCAAACATGTAATGACTGTGCACAAATCTGAACTGCAGTCACACATTCCATTTAAGCAGTGGTTCCAACAACCTTTAGCATACAGCTATACCAGTTACAAGACAGCAAGCGAGGGACTTGTGCTGCTCATGTCATTTGAAGGGTGGAGTCCTGGAAGAACTGGTGGTGTCTGATGTAAGGGGCTGCATCATCCTCCTCCTTGTCCTGTCTATTATTAAGCCAAATGGTCAGACTCTCACCTTGAAGCAGCAATTCTCCAGACATTATTGGCCAAGAGCTTTTTATGCGTAATATTTGCCCCAAGATGACAATAAGATACAAAAAGCAGAACAATCTTGAGACCTCCGATGAAACAAGGAAGAGCTCTTGAGTCAGGTAAGCCCTTCTACGGACAGGTTTCTAATAAAGAATGGCTTTGGAGACAGTGACAGTTTGGATGGGAAACTGGTGACATAACTCAGGAAAAGCAAACAGATACTCATCACTGTGGCAGTTAGCAAGGCCAATAGGAAATCACAGGCACTTCCTTTTCTTGTGACTTCTGTGTGAAAAGATGATGACAAAAGCAAGATTGGTGGTTATCTCCAGAGGCCCAAACAAAATCTGTGCCACCCTGCCAAATTACAGTCAAAAATGTCAACATGTGCAACAATATACAACAGTAGTTTTAAAGGTGCCAAGTTACATAATTATGAGATGTATCTTACTGTATGGACTGGGTATGTTGCTATTCCTATCTCTAAACATGACATTTGAAAAGACAACATGAAGGCTGCTCTTACAAATTCTTTCTATTTGCATAGCAATCTGAGGACAAATACTGGTTTCATGTGGTAGTTTTAATGAGGAATAAAATCATTTCTGCACCTCACAACTCATGAAGCCACATAAACTCCATTTTGTCCCTTTTATGTTTTGCTAGCAGGTTTTGGTAAATGATCAAACAAAAGCTTCAAAATCTGCTCCTTCCACAGAGATGAAAAGAATATAAGAAAAAAATACCGTTAAGGAGTAGTTGATGCAAGGCACACTTGACAAAAATAAGCCAAACTACTAGGCCAAGTAGTCAGTTCAACAGTACTGACCTTCTGAAACTCAGACAGTGCTGGAAACAGCCTGAGAGAAAGAAAATGGGGTGTGCTTAATAAACCCCAGACACTAAGTATAGAGTGTGTGGGAATAAATTCTGATTCTTCTTTCAGGGCTGGTTTGTCGAGATGTGTCACCACTTTAGGAGGACAAGGGTCCATATACCATAAACATAACAAGAGCTCAAGCATAGCAACCATGAAATTCCCTCTCTCTGTCTCAAGGTCCATGCTCTGCTGCCTTAATGCACATAAACAGGAGCTATGAGAACACAAGTATATATGTGACTATGCAGTATTTGCTGTCAAATGTAAGGATAGGCACGTGCAGACTACATAACAACACAAAGCGTGAAACTGTCGGACTTATACACAAGGCGCTGTCAGCAATGCTTGACACCTTTATGACATTTAATGTGATATGGCACTCCTGAAATTACAAGTATACGGCATTTACTGGCCTGTGAAACTGTTGAAACATATTAACTACTGTGTCAAAGCTTCCAAGGCAAACTTGGCAGGTTGATATACTATAAATGCATCTGACATTACAAAGAACGTCACAAAAGAGAAAAAAAGCTGTCAAATGACCTACAGGGTGTTTTCAAGTTTTTAAACATAGCTGCTTAAGGGAATCAAGTGAAGCAATCATCTGTACTCGATTGTACACTTACAGGTATAAATTAAAACCGATTATCACTTGTGAATGTTTCACCAAGTGGCGATGAGTACATACTAAATGTTATCATTTCCAGTTAAGTTATAACAATCCCAAATTACAAACAAAAAAGGTAACCTCTGTTTGGGTACAACTAGCTTTAATATAGTGATATGCTACCTTATGTTATGTTGTTATTAAAAATAGTGACACTTCTAACCATAATGAAGTTACCTCTGTTGGCTAGTAAGGGGTAATGTATGATTAGCTGTGATAGCCCCAAATAAAACAACCGCTATCACTGACAGCATGTCATTCACTTGCAGTGGGACCAAGCAGCTGGCTAACAAATTAACCTCAGCAGCCTAGCAGCAATAGCAACTCGTCGTTTACCTAGCATAGCACTAGCTTGCTATCGTAAACTGACAACAAAATCTGTAATGCGAAGCTCTGTGAAGAGAAAACTTGAATTATTAGCGTTAGCTGGGCTGGCAACTACAGCATGTAAGTGTCAAAAACGTCATTAGACAACTTTCCATTTCTCGGCCCCACATCGTCAACTGTTTTGACATTTGACAAAACTATGGGACACAGACTTGTTATGATGTCAGCTGCTGGCTTAAAACGGTCTCATATGCTCCTCGAGCAATATCCGCCCCAAAGGCTTTTGGACGTTTTCCGTGGTCTCTGAAATAGAGCTCGGTACCTCTCGATCCAGTCTCATGGACGACTCGGCTGAACCCGGACTTGGCTGATCGGTTGAACACCATTTGACAGAGGGACCTGAATACGGTTAACAGCTCGTCGTAAAAAAAGACCAACTTACGTTCAATTGTTCCTCTATGTCCCAATCTTTCCTTAATTTCAACTTGTCTGACTTACAATACTTTTCTTCTTTTGCTGGTCTCATCAGCGGCGGCTGTCTTCTTCTTCTTCTTCTGCTTCTTCTTGGCTCCTGGCCTTCCCCTTCCAGTTAACCAATTTTCAGGAGACCTCCCACTTTTTGTCAGCGGCTGCGGCCAATGACCATGCCGTCAGCACAACACACGACTTTATGCATTACAGGGCTGTCTGCAGGGCCCACAAGATAGTGTTGAAATTAACGTGTTAAAATCCTTTACAAATTTAATTACAAGCAAAAGTCCTGTTTTCAAAATTTTACTTAAGTAAATGAATCCTGATGAAAGTTCTCTCTCTTCTGGCCCCTGTCAGTGATTTTATGACATATTAAAGTATTTAAATATTAGTGCTGTTTACTTTATCTTAAATTATTGGTACTGATGCATCAACCTAAACTGCAATATATGACTGTTGCTTTTATATGACTATTCTGACAGTCTGTCTGTCTGATTAGCACCTTGAAGTTAGAGCTAGTTTTAACTAGTTTATAGCACATTCAGGTGGTTTAATTAAAGATGATAAATCTAAGGGTCCTGAGAAACAACAAAGTTCTGTGACAATTTGTAGTATAATAATATTATTATATATGAGGTTAATCTGAAAAGTACAAATTACTCAGCTTTAAAGACAATGGAGTAAGAGAGAGAGTAAATGGAGAGTAAATGGTACTTTCCACCACATTTAACTTAACACATTTTATATCAAGACATCTAATATTCAGTGGATGCAAATCCACACCCAAATTTAAAATTTAAAATAAAACCTGCATACCTCAAACAACCAGTAGTATTTAAATTTTAGTGTTGACATGAAGTAATTTGAAAATGATGGAATCTTTTTTGATAACCATTCTTTATTTGTTTGTTGTCACTATTCAGGCATCCACTTCTCTTGTGTTTGTTTTACTTGCTTTCGTCTGCTACATGGTCTCTCTGGATGTTCTTTGCTGTTAGTCTGTTTGCTTCATAGAATTTCAAAAAGTAACAACCAGACAGTCAACCTAGCCATGCAGCTTTGAGTCTGAAAACATTCACACAGACAAAATGACATAATGAAGCATGCAGCCTCAATAAAGTAGGTAAGAGAGTCAGACTTGTGTTGTCAAACAATCACTCTGGTGTTCTTGTTATGTTCAGGCAATGTTCTTGGCTGATATTTGTATGTCTGCAGAGTATTAGAAGAGGCTGTGGAAGGCTCAAATCCTGTGGTTGATCTTAAGCTATAATTTCTCTGTTGTTCAAAAATATTTATCTTCAAGTGGTTGGGGTATTTCATGTGCTCATACTGATGTGTGTTTTTTATGAGGTTGAATTGAGAAAAAACACACTTACAAAAATAAAAAGAATTGAAATAACACCCTGCTGCAAAAGTGAGGTGCAAATACTACACAACATAACTGCAGTTGTACTCCAGATTTTATCTTTGGCTGAATTTTCTCAGTTTTAAGGTGAATAATCAGATGAGTATATACGAACAGGTTTGTTTTTCTGTGCTCAGTGAGATGAAATATCAACCCTTCATTTTGTTGCTGTAACCACCTGTCACCACTGAGTAGCACTGCATACCAATAGTTTGTAAGCTTGCATGTCTTGCAGTGTACCTGATAACCAATACACACAAACGCAGCAGAATGCTAGAGATATATGGTTGGTTGTGTGTCAGTGGACAGCCTGTTAATACATTGTCCCTAATATGATCCCTGTAGACCAGTAAGTAATCTCAACTGAAATTCACAAATAATGTTATTATCATATAAAACATGAATGCAATCCTTTACAAAATGTTTTATTCATTTGTGACAGTAAGGTTTCAACAGTTGTTTGTGCATTTGGGCAAAGAGCATTTTATTAAATGGAAACTTTACACTAAAAGATACAGTAAAATCATCATGGTCATACCATAACACCACAAGATTCTGATGTCATCAGGGTGGGTTTTGTATTCCCTCCATGCCCAAGAGAGCTGGTTGAACTTCTACGGTTGGAGTACTGCCACCCATACCCTGTGATTCAACATTGCCTGTCCTCTCTTGATACAGTGAAGCTCTACAGTCTCTGTCTATTACCTGGCCCAGCAGAGAACATGCAACATCCTGTGTGTGGTGAACAGGGCTAGATCCCACTGTGTCATTTTGTCTAGGACTATTGATAGAGCTCTGTTGGCCTGGGATGTGCCCTGTGCAGATTGACGTGTGGACCCCTGAGGGGGTGAGAGAGCTGAAGGCAGTGTGATACTGTGGCTGGCCGGTGGGAGTTATGGAAGAATGGATGGGTGTCTGGGACCTGGTCTGGCTATGTGTGGGATCAGAGTTGGTTTGAACACTCAGAGAGGAATGGGTGCAGCCAGAATTTACTGGGGAACATAGCGGGTGAGAGTTGCTCATTGTAGGAATAGAGGCATTGTAGGCCCCCTGTGCAGCCTGACAAATCACAGGGAAGCTATTGAAGGCAGAACTGATGCCCAAGAGGGATGGACCTCCTTGACCATGAGAGTGGGTCATGTAAGGAGAGTTTGGAGTTGTTCTGGGGGTTTGGAAGGGGCCACACTGGCTCTGTAGCCTATGAGCTGTGGCCCCTTCTCTGTCAGTGCAGCACAAGTGTAAACAAGATGACATAGGGCTTGAAGAGTGTAGCAAGGTGGGACTTCTGCCCTGGGAGGGCATCCCAGTGCAGCCCCATGCATTTCTGGCAGGGTGGCTAATTGCTTCATGATGGAGGTGCAGCCCAGTGGCCATATTTAAAGGGACATGGGGCTGCCAGTCACTGGAAGCAGTCACATTTGGACTGGGAACCATCTGTATGCCATAGGAATATGAAGAAACTGGAGAGTTATAATGTAGCATGGCCATATGAGACTGTAGGTAGTGCATTATGTCATGGAGCTCCTTGGCGAGATGGGAAACTTCTTGGTTCAAATTATTTACCTAAAAAGAAAAAGAAAAAGATGTCATATCATATAAATAATGCACATATAGCAAGGTAATTTAGGTTTTTCTATTTTCACGTTGATAGTACCTCTTTGTTCAGTTTGCTTATGTTTTGTCTCACTTCCTCTGTTTCCAAAAGCAGGTTAGCACTCACTTGTAACCGGTCTGAAAAACGATGAACAATAGAGAAATGAAGCTGGTCTGAGATCAACCTCTTCACTACTAAATACACACTATATAATATGACATCTAATCCCTGATGAGTGGGATTATATGTAACAAACAGAGTCACAAAGTCTCAAAATACAAAAGAAAATATGTTTTCCTAATGTTTATTCAACCTTGTATGATTTAGAGTTGAGCATTTGTTCCTGAAAAGTGTCTTTAATCAAGTATAGTAAAGTTTTTATGTGCAGCTCATAGAGACTTTACCTGTTACATTAGTCTTTCCTTCACTCTGCTCTACATTAAATTGAAATGTGTGACCATTGTCCTCAATTCCATCCACGACCCTAGCAGAGATATAAATTAGTGTTAGAGTGAATAGATGGAAAGTGATTACAGATTCATTTTTGGATAAAGCAGGCTGAATAGGTTACCTGGGGCTAAGGTTCAGTGGACTAACACAAGGCAAGGATGGCATGAGCAGCTTTGCAGGCCGATGGTTCAAGCCTGGGTCACTGGTAAGATTGGACAGAGGAGACGGAGAGAGCTCCTCATTGGTGAACGCCTTAGGAGAGGGGCTGCGGCCTCTGCCGCCCTGAACAGGTGACCGACAGAGGCGCAGTGCGCTGATGTGGCGGAGCTCCTCCCCTAACAGGGTGCTGAGGCAGGGCTGACGAACGGGGCTGCCCATTCCTTGTAGCAGGGGCACCCTCCTCTGTTGAGAGTGCCTCATATCTTCTCTGTGTTCTGCATCATCTGCCTCAATGATATAGGGTAATTTATGGTCCATAGACACATGACCCTGAGGGAGGAAAGTATGTTGGAAAACCAGGTTAAACATATAGTAAAATGGCAATTAGAGTAAGAAGTCATACTATGAGTCAAATTTAATCTCTGGTGTACAATAGCAGATATCTGTAAGCACAGAGAGTCCTGCATTAAATCTAAGAGCAAAATCCAGAAACCAAAACCTGAAGACAAACATTTGTAGCTACATTAGTAAGTGAACTTTGGATATTGTTATCATTTCTACTTTCTTTATACCAGCATGCAAGCTAGCCAGCAAGGTTAAGTTTCCAGGCTACCACATTATATTGCAATAACCTTCTTTGCTTCTTATGAGATGTTGTCTTATCTTTTTACAATGTCATACAGGCTTTATTTAGAATCCATTAGTTAGCTTGTGTGCTTGTTTTTAGCTCTTGCCTGTATAGCTCATACAGTATGCTGTTTCCTTCAGTTTTCCTTTCTCTTTTGCTTAGCAGCATCTTATTTGTCTTTTTTTCAGTTATGTATATGAATTTAATGTGCTGTTTTCTGTAAAGCAGAGTAATGCCTTATAATGTAAATGCAGATTGTACTGTAACTGATTGCCAGATGTATGTATCAAGCAGAGTAAGGCTGAAATAATAACCTTAGTGAGGCACACATACCTGAGACAATCTGGGAGTCCATGGAAACCTTGTTACTCCCTGGAGATATTGAAGTCAAAGAGAAGTCAAAAAAAGTACAGCTATGTTTCAATGAATGAGTAGGAATTTAAAAAATACTGGTTCACTGAAATTTCTATCTCCAAATTTCTGTCAAATGTCTTACATCAGCTTCACTGCCCTCTCTCAAGTTGTAGGTGAGGTTGTGGTGGATGTCAGAGCTGAAGCGGCTGCCGTACTCCGGGTACAGCCCAAGAACCTCTCTCAGAGCCTTGACACTGATGTACTGCAAGTCACAGTAGGTCAGTGCCTTCACATCTGCATTGGTCTTGATCACATGGTCTTGTTCTGGGAGATCAGCCCCAATAAGGTCACCTTTGCCTGTAGGGATTGTGGGTTAAACAGAGGGGTTACAAGGAGAGGCAAACATGAGTAAGAGAGGAAATGTTTAACACTTGGTGCACACTGACCCAGGATGGCAAGGACCATGCCATCTTTCAGAACCTCCAGGGAACCTGAACAGACAAAATAGTTGGCTTGTAGGGCATCTCCGTGGCGGATAAGGTATTCTCCTGGTGCACAAAAGGAGGTCTTAATGTGCAGGGAGAGGGAGCGTAGACACCCTCTGCTGGCTCGCTCAAACACAGGCAGCTGCAGGATGTCTTTGTTCAGATGCATGGCAATGTCAGCTCGCAGTTCATCTGGGAAGTCATGCAGCAACTAAAACAGAAGACAGGAAAACCTTTATTGACCACTGCAATGCATTTGGTAGTCCAGCAGGTCTGCGGAATATCCGAATACTTCTTCCACTACTGCTAAACACAAGGACCAAAAAATGCACAGATTCTGGTTTTAAAGGTTGATGCACTCACACGATGTGTCAAGCTGCTCAGTAGAAACAGACATGAGGTGTTAAAGCCAGCATGTTCTCAGAAACCAGTGACTGTGTCTGTTACCTTCAACAGTGAATTAATTATCTACAGATGGTGATGGTGAGGGTGTTAATGAGTATTCTTTCTATTTCAACTCCTACCCTTTTAATTACAGGGAACTTCTCCTAGATCAGTTCTGGCATTGTTACTGACGTTCTATTTGCAACAAAGTTCTATCTACTTAAGGAAATGGAATAAGACTCAAGAGAATTTGAGGTGACCCACATTTTAAGGATGGCATTTCTGAATCTAGAATCTAGCGCCCACACAAAATGTACTTTTTCCTCATGAAGAAAGAAATTACTGTAGCCCACACAGTCAACAGTTCATATATAGTTCAGTTACTTATTGAAAAGTGACTAACTTTACAAGGACAGCTTCATATATTTGAAGATAGCACAGGAAAAAGGTTATCATAGCCACATGAACACTGCTAATTTGTGATTTTTCACCCACCTCATTGGCGTTGATACCATTGTTGACTGACCAGGTGGCCTGAAAGTACTCCAGCATCCTCTGCTTCAGCTGCTGAGGTAGCCGATGCACACGGATAAAGTCCTTAAGATCCTTCATTCGGGTGTGATAGAGTGAGCGCCGTGAGTACATGCGCTGGATGATGGCTGTTACGTTGCCAAAGACCACTGCATGCATCAGGGCTGATGGTGGGAGAGGGAGCAACATTATCGTTATTCTCAGAACAATTCATAAATTCATAATTCTGTTAATCTTCTCTGATTGCCAGTTAACTCACCACCCATGAGCATAATGCAGATGGAGAAGATTTTCTCTGCGTCTGTGTTGGCACACACATTGCCAAAGCCAACACTGGTGAGGCTACTGAGGGTGAAGTAGAGAGAGGCGATGTAGGCGCTAGGCATGGAGGGACCACCCATGGTGCTGTTGATGTACGGTGTCTCCAGTCGCTTTCCCAGCTCCTGAAGCCAGCCTGGTGAATGAGGTCAGGTTGGATAAAACTCATGTGGGGGGTCTTAGGTAACTATGCTAACTGTATAAAATGTGTTTTCATTTCTTTTTTTCATAGTCTTCAATAGATAACCCTCTCTCCTTTGGTAGATGATATAATACAAGGTAGGTGATATAATGGGAAATGATATAATGCATTGCTGGTGATATGGTATAATTCTGTGACCTGCACTTCCTCTGGACTGACAGGACAAGCTTAGATGCTGAAATGATGCTGTGGCATTCAGGCATTCAAGCATGACTAGAGATGTGCAGAGCTGGCCTGCAGGGGTTGCCAGGAAAGACACTAAAAATGCTTCAGCAAAGCTTAATGAGTGAGGAAGAGCATTACACTCTTGATAGAGTGGTGTGGGAGCTGTCAAACAAACACACACACACACACACACAATGTGCTCACCTATGTCCCAGGTTACGGGGTCACTGCTTTCTATTTCCTTGCGTCCGATGACGTACCAGACACAAGCCATCCAGTGAGCCAGCAGAGCAAACACAGACATGAGTAAGGTCAGGACCACAGCGCTGTACTGGGAGTAGCGATCCAGTTTCTGTAACAGGCGCAGGAGACGCAGCAGACGCACTGTCTTCAGCAAGTGCACGAGCGAGGTCTAGAAAAAGAGAAGGAGAGCAGAACATATACGCTAGATCATTTTTATATAATCTGTATATACTCTGTATTGTGAAGTACTTGCACTGAATGTAATGTTACTATTAGCAGGAAAGTTTTTTAATCAGTCAGAGAGATGTCTTTGTCTGTCAGCTGTGGCCTATGGCAAAGTAAGACCAATCCACAAGAAGTACCCGTGTTTATCTTGAGGATAAAACTAAACCGAGCAGACAAACAAGAATGCTCAGTGAAGTGGGAGAAGATAGAGGGATAATCGTCCCCAGTCCAATGCTCTGAGGGAAAAACACTACTGAAACATTAGTGGCTAGTCTTAAAATTGGTGCACATGGGAAAGTACAAACCCCCGGGGGCATGCTGTACTTCCAGATATATAAAACAATACTCTTACCACCGTGATGTTAAAAGCGTAGAGAAGGTCGAAGGGCAAGGCTGCGATCAGATCCACAAAGAACCAGGTGGTGCAGTAATGGAGGTAGATGGATCGGGCATCATACACCACCTGACCTGACTGACTCACATAGGTTGTGCGAAAATTCAGGATAATATCTGAAAAGGAGCAGTGAACAGAATCACAAAATTACACATAAAAAGAAAAACAAATTTCATGTCTGTATGACAGGCACATACACAAATTATTCATGAGTAACTCACAAAATAATACATACATACATTCAAATTAGTAAAATAAGTGATCAGTATCATGTTCACTCATAAATTCATTTGTAGGGATAAAAGAGGTATCTGATATATATATAATATGAGATCTTAAAACAGTAGTAATGTATAGTATAGTTTAGGCAGAAAATTGATAAAAGAGGACATTTTACAGCATTTACATCATTCCATGGACATTAGAGGCAAAATAAATTAAGTGATTATATCATGTCAGTTGGTGGAAATATTGCAATACACTATGTTATGTAAGTCATCAGTTATCTTTAAGTACACAAAACCTTCCCGATAATGAGTTGCAGGCTGACATCCTGGAAATTGCTTTAACTTGTATGAGCAAAATAATATTAGCAGTGTTTCCTAACAACACTTGGTCCAATTAATGTGATATGTGCCTGGCAGTATATTTAACTGTTTCTTGCAACAAGGCTTCTGGTTTCTGTGTATTTATAAGGCCATTATCGGAAAACTCGCACCTTATATTGCAACGATGCTGGACTGGAACTTTGGAACTTATCAAACTCTTTCAAAAGACTTATGCTCAACAAGGTCCCCTGAGTACAGACCAAATTTGGAAAGCCTTTTGTTTTAATACCCCGACCTATTGGAACAATCTCAACACACTGTAAAAATCAATTCCCTAATATCTTGTGGGCAATTTAAGACCATGGCCACCCCCTCCCCCCCTGCCTCTACTGTTATAACTAATCTTAGCACTGTTTAGCTGATTATATTTGAGTCTTGTCTGTATTTTACTCTCTTCTGTTCTTTTATTATATGCCTAATGTAATCTTGGCATCATTGGAAATGAGGGCTACAGTCAACGTATTCCCAAGAATTAAATAAAGGTTGAATGAATGAATGAAAAGGCTGAATGAAATTTAAATGAAACTGGTTCATGGACAAGCATTTGACATTCAGTGACACTCCACACTAAATGTCTTAGGTGACACTTGCCATAAAAAGGATTTACTTTCACAAACAGGAAAAAGTGCCAGCATGTGGTACCAGGTGAGCTGATTTTGAGTCTGTCCGCAGGCAAACTTGTTGAGAGAGAGGAAGTCAAAGAGCCTCATGACAGATGTGCTATCACACTTGCTTTAGAGGAAAAGTGGGACGAAGTGAGACAAATCTAATTATGATTCGTAACCTGGGGCAACAGAGACACCCCGAGTGGGTGAGGCAAGGTAGGAGGTTTAGTCATGTGTTAGCTATCGCCACAGAAACCGCAGCAGCTGCACTGGGGGATATAGTTGGTCTTAATTTAAATTGTTGTCTCTTCATAAGGCTACTCAAGATGCTTCAATATAAAGGTCAACTGGAGCACAGCATGCAATCACTGTACTTTAAAATTATAGTGATTCAAGCTACCAATTATCATACTGAAAGAAGTTACACCACAGTCGCCTAGTAAGATGTTTGTTATCTGAACTTACATAGTAGTAGCTCAAATTTCTTTGAAAGATATTTAGAATAAATAAGATTGCATGTGATGACAACCAAACAGTCCTACACATCTGCCGCGACAGTAAGTCATCTGATAACTAAATGATTTATTTGTCATATCCGCCCCTTTAACTGGATCCGCACCGCATTTTAATGGGTTTGTCCATGGTTCATGCCCCATCCCTCCACCAAGTTTGATGCAAATCAGCTCAGTACTTTCTGTGTAATTCTGCTAACAAACAAACAAACTAACAGACACTGAGAAAACACAACCTCTTTGACAGAGGTATTAAATGCTTCATACCAAGAATGAAGAGCATCTCCACTGCTATGTCACTGCCTATGGTGCTGCGGCTGACAAGTGAGTGATGGTCACTGCCTTCATCATGACTGACAAAGCAGACATCATAAGGCACAGTGACAGCAACGTAGAAGGTCGCCAGTAGAATCAGCCAGTCCCACAAGGCCTTGGAGATGCTGTAGTGCAGCAGGATGAAACGTGACTTCTTCACAGCCGCAACCTTATACTCAGGTAGAGATGGCTTCTGGAACACACTCTGAAAGCATCACAAGAAAATAGACTCTCTGAAAAACTGAAGTCATTGAATTTAAATCTGTGGTGATCTCAATAACATCCTGGTGTTGTGGGAGAAGAGTTGACACAGTTGGGGAGGGGAAGCTTGTTTGATGAACTTACTCAGGCTTAAGAAACTGAAGTGGTTGGATTATATTAATAGCCCCTGAGGAATAATGAATCCTTTGGATAAATGAAAGCAAATTTGAAAATGAGAAAAGATGCATAATTTCCATCTTCTTCAGCACCTACTGAGGCTGTCTTTGCATATAGTAATTAGCTCAGCATGAAACACTGAAGGTAGCTCATAAACCTTCCAGTGATCATCCATTTTATCATCATCAGCATAAACATCATACTGTTTTGAATACATTTTGAATAGACTTAAATAAACTATTTATACCACAGGGTTGTTGAGTAGACAGCAGTGATTTGAAGATGGTCATAAACACAAAGAGAGCTTTTTGAGCAGACTAGGTAATTTACAATACTGCTGTTTGCATGTCTGTTTTTGCAGTAATTGTAAAAAAATATATATAGGTAGAAAACAAAAATGTAAGATTTACCCTCAGCATTAATTAAGACATATACAAGTTCAACTTCATCAAACTGCCCCTCCCTCATATACAAAGCTTGCAGATTGGTATCAAATACTCACCTGACTAAGGTTTCACATTGCCTTTTACTTTAAGAGAAGCAGCCAAACATCCATCAGTGAAAATAAATAAATTCAGTATTGAGACACCTACATCGGTCAGCTTCCTCTTGCCCCTCTTGGTGAACAGGTTGGTCAGGTGGTGCAGAATCGTCCTCCCCCTATCTCGAGCTTGGGAAAAGTGTGATTGGTTGCTTTTCCTGGTCTGGTGAGCAACTTCTGACATACCTGTGGGCAAAATCAAAATACCCACTGAGTAAATGTAAACTGTGCCATGTTCCATTTAGCTTTGAATTCCATAAACACATGTGGCAGTATGACATTTTGAAGTTAAAACGGTCTGAATTAAAGTAGCAGGAAATGCATGTAGCCTGGCCTCACCATCTCTGTGGGTGTAGTGATGGCTTTTCCCGAATGATTCACTGATGTCTTTGAAGGATAACAGGAACAGCACCACCTCACCTTTCTCATTTTTAATTGGCACGATATCCAGGAGGCACCAAAATTGATTTCCTGAGGATATTAAAAAAGTTATTACACTGAGATTACTGCTAGACAGTTTTTACCCTGAAATTGATTGGATTTCTATTAACACAGGAATAACAGTGTTTTTTTCTTTCTTGCAGCTATTCTAGAGTTGCTTTCCTCAAAAAATAATGTCCTCACAATGAAAGAAAGGCCAGGAAAATGGTTCAAATTATCATAACTATTTCTCATGTATACAAATGCCTTTCAGGTTAGGTCAGGGGCATAGATTTAAATTCAGTATTAAAAAGTTTGTGTTTCAAAGAGCATGGCCAACTCAACATCTGGGTGAGCACATAAAATCCTCACCATTTTTCCTATAGAAGCAGACTTCTCCCTGGTACTCCTGCTGTCCCTCCAGAGCTTTGTCTACCTGTTGGATTACACTTTCATTGGTCTCGGCCCCGTGGAGAAAGCTGCAGGTACACGTTTTCTGCATCACCTCAGTCCGAACAAAGCCGGTCAGTTCGCAAAACCCGTCAGAGCAGTACACGATAGGGTAGCCATAGCGACCCTGAGCATTTCCCAGTAGGAAGTTACTGTCTGCAAGGGAAATAAAAGAAGAGGAGAAAGAAGAGAAAGAAGCTGCTGTGTGACTTTGAAGAATAGAAAAAAGTGATCGATCAACAGGCAATATTTTGTGCTTTTCTAACTGCACAGTTGTGACGAAGCTTGAGACAGTTGCAGTTCTGAAAGTCTCACAATAACACATGGAAATCAACTTATTTAGTTGCTTATTTCCTTTCCCCACTACACATCTCACTTCAGATTTCATTCCTTTGCTGATGCACCAACAAAAAACAATTCATACATTCTATCTGGCTTCAGCACAGATCCCTGAAATAGCCTAGTGTACATCAGAGGGGGCTTTGAAGTATGCTGGTGGTGTGTATGAACTCTAAGGGATATATATACAGGGCCCCAGCTGGCTCCATGGGGGACCAGTTTCTCAATGAGGCTTTAGCCCTTAATTAGCACGTGGGGCATGTTTTCATCCTGCCACCAATTGCGCAATGGATTTTCGTATTTACACAGCAAGACACACACACGCACACACACAAAATGTATTTCCTTTTGCATTGAGGGGTGTGTTGTACCTAATAAACTGGCAACTGAGTGTATACCATTTACTTACCAGTTGCCAGGCAACCAGCCAAGACTGTCATAAAGTTTGTCATTTTTAAACTTAGGTTTTTGGACAGATTAAACAAACAATACTTACAGGACTATCTAATTTCACAATATCCATCACAAAAAATTCACATGAACCAGCTTATAAGCATATTCTACTTAAACGTAGTGATTATATAACAGTTCGTGCTCGCAAGAGAGAGACTAAGCCTCTAAAGAAACATTTTATGCTTGAGAACAAATCAAATCAATTTAGACAGATACTTGAAAATATTGTTTAGGGGAAAAAACACCACTGAACATTGTTGCTATCTGCTGGAGCACTGAGGATTCACTTAAGGGCAGGAAGTGTAGGTGGCGAAGCAGAAAATCAAGAACACTGCATTTAAACACAGGCTTAAAATCAGCAGCATATTGAAGGGTTAGTGTTAGTGCAGTGCAGTAAAACAGACTCATGAACACCTTTTCTGTCCATGGACACTATTTCTTCCCCCCCACCCCCCCCCCCCCCCCCCCCCCCCCCCAAAAAAAAACAGGTATCTTTTTTTGTTTTGTTCTTTTGTAAGTAACCTCTTGACAAAGCCATCGTCTGTCCAAAACAAGAATCTAGACCAGTGAAATTAAGTAAAATTAAGCACTCCATTGTCTACTGTACAGAGAAATAAAAGCCAGATTTCATCATCATTTACTGACTAATACAGGTCTGCTTTCACTCGTCTCCACATAATCCTAAATAACCCTGTAATATTTGGACAAGTCCACTGAATGTTGTCTCCTTTCACTGATTCATTCATTCAAATTTCAAACAAACATCTTTGTTTGACTATACTGCAAAACACTGCAATGATGATGTAGCTGAGAGGACAATGTTGAACACCTGTGCTGCAGTGAGTTTTAATGAGTGATGCTTTGTATGCTCTCTAAAGCTAGGAAAGTAAACACAGACGGATAATGCCACAGTTTGTTCAGATGCATGCAGCCATAGATTCACCTGATGTATTTCATATGATTTCTCAAGCCAAACAAAAATAATTGCCGTGGGGGTGTTAACGAAGTGTTACTTCCAGAGGTAAAGAGGTGCAATTAGTGATGTGTGGATATATCCTTCCTGATATCTGTGCAGTTAATCTCACAAGAAACTAAATTAAGATCTTTCCACGCTTGTGTTGCCATAGTAATTTGTGCAGAAAAAAAACCCTAAACATATGGCAATGCTGTAGTTCACATCTCTGAGGTTACTAAGACTCTGTGCCCCCTGAAATGCAGGCAATAAAGAACTGGCAATATTAGCATCAGTCTGATTTATTCTTGACTAATTTAACAGATGTGACTGTTTCTGATTGATAAGGTGCTTACAACATGCAAGAGTGAGGATTTAGTAAAGATAAAGTGACTCCTCAGCTAAAACTGAAGCACTTTAAGCCCCTTGTGATTTTTTTTTTTTTTCCAATAACCCGATCACCTACACTCATCAATTTTATCATGTAAATCAGTCAGATTCCTGTCTCAACTGTGATCTTCAGGAACAAAGTTCAATCTTGGTTGCATCCCTTGCCAACAGTTGTCAGGTCATGTCTCTAAAATCAAAATCTTCCATTCTACTCCTTCTGTCTCCCTCAGCCTGTTTCTATGGCTTCAAACTATTCAAGAGAACAATATGGTTCACACTGACAGATCACCAGAGTCTGACTGGCTGTGAAACTCACTCACAGCAATTTCTTGTCAGCAAATGCTCATGGCAGCGCTCAGAAAATGGGCGTATATTGTGAATGATAATAAAAGAATTTTGATTTCTCAGCCAGTGAACCACTTCTCTCACTGTTACATCTCCAGCTCTGTAGAACATTGACTTAATGCATTTGCTTCCTTTCAGTTAAACTGCAATCACTCAATAGCAATGATTGTTATTATTGCTAATTATCAATGGCACTTGTGAAGAGAAAGATGCAATTCAAACACCTACCCAGGCAATTAGCAGGAGAGACTGTCCACAGTGAGCAACAACAATAAGCTACAGCTTTTTATGCCTGCTACTGTGTAATTATATCACTGAAGCAACCTAGATTTATGATACTCTTGACCCTGCAGTCCACAAACTACAAATATTATAGAGGATATCATGTTACCCTAAACCATCAAGTTAATTCTTTAATCTTTAGCTAACATTTATTACCTATATTTGTAGGTGGTGATTGATTAGATGAATAATTGAAGTCATTTTGATGGCTGACTAGGCAAGACCACCAGTGATGTTTGATTGGCTCATGCCCCCTGCATAATTTATTTTAATTCATTTTCCTGCTCACACCACAGTCATTTGAATACCACCTCCATTCCGCTGAGCATTATTTATTATTTCTTCAGCACAGAGACATGAGCTGAAATAGACTTTCATCTCTGCAGTTATGCCCTTGTCTTCAAAGAGACATCTCTGCATAGAAAAGCTTTCAATTCAACCGAGACAGATCCTGCGCAGTTCTTAGATTGAATTGTGTTCTGCTCTAGGGCCATCTCTTGTCAGTTAGCCCCTTCACCTCCCACTCAGCTTCTTGGCCAATCCGCCCACATTGTACAGCTGATACAGAGGTACTGTGGCAGCTAAGATTGAGAAAATGTCTGCTGCGCTAATATGTGTATGTGCAAGTCTGTGTGTGTGAAAGCAAAGGCAAGGCGACGTGAGGAAGGGCCGGAGGGTCTGTGTGTGCATGTGTGCAATAGGGAGATACAGACGGAGATAGTGTTATCACACTGTATTTGTGAATTTGTGAGTGTGAGTTGTGAGGGATATGGACAGTCTGACTCTGACCTGTACACACCATTTATTATGTTCTGGAAAGAGCTGCCTGGTGCCTGCTGGTGACTTTCTACTCTGTATGAATTTTGTATGGACCCTGTATGGCATGAACTAGCAGGGCAGGAACAAAGCATATATCAACAAAACAATGGTCCAAATGGACAGAATGAAAATAAAACACCCACAGTCTAACTGTTAAGGCTCTAGTTCAATAATCCAACGGCAAAGATCAGAAAATTTCACATGCGTGACGTCTGTGACAGTGTATCCAGGTGCATCTGCTATATTTCATTCATGTACTACAGGTGCAGCATGCTTTGGTTGTGTGGAATGAAATACTGTACAAATCAGCCTCAGCTAGTCACATTACTGGTCTCATTCTTCAAACTACTGTGGTGAAAGATAAAAATAGCTCACGTAGAGATTAGCTTCTCCAAACAGAAAAATAATGTTGCTGTCTGGCAGTTTCAGAGCGGTAACAGATGAGCATTACAAATATGCAAACTATGTGACTTTTTAAAGTTGAATTTACACTTATGAAGATTGTGAAAGTTCCATCATGCCGTGTTTTCATTTTGAATGCTATACCTACAAAAATAAAACAATAAAAGTATAATGAAATGTGGCATTTTGTCAGTGCAGTGATATTTCCACAGCTTTAATGTTCCTATTGATTGCAGAGAGTTTATTTATAGTAATTAGTATAATTCTGTAGCTGCTGGTAGATAATTATTGAATAAATGACACTGTAGAAACAGATCTGGTCCTGTCTGAGACATCTATTTTCAACAGCCTCAAATAGTCAATTTTAACAAAAAATATTAACACCTCTGTTGCCTCACTTGCATGGGACTCCATTTTGTTGCACCTCTTCTGCCACCAGTACACTATGTGTCCTATGCCTAGCACAAAAGAACCAACTAGATGTGATGGCCAAGTGGTTACGGTGTTGGACCTGCAATCCAATGGGGGTTCTCCACACAGGCTCAAACTCTGCTTGTGGTGATTATTTTCATTAAAAGACTCATAACTGCTAATTTTCCCATTGTGGGACTAACAAAGAATTATCTTCCTCTCAACGAATGTGCAAAGCAAAAGTACAAACATATCTTGCAATTGTATGTCCTGTCACAAAAACAGAGCCATGACTGTATTGATAAGAACTTGTGCACTTGACAGAATAATGCATGAATCGCAACAATAAAATATCCTAACAAGCAATACAATGGTTCAACAAGTGGCTCTTCAGCTCCAATATATCATCCCAGACTGCACTGTCCATCTCCATTTCTAGTTCTGGTTTACTGTCATAACTTAGCACTCTTATAATTGGATCTCACTACCATTGGACACATTTGTCGACAGCAGTGTTTTTCAGTGCCAGTCACAATCCTAAACTGGGTTACAAAAATGCCACAGGCTAAAATCCTAAAAGCCAGGCGTAGCTGGTGGAGTTGCATCCTTATAACTGAGACAAAACCGTATGCAGGCAACACAATTAGAATTTTGTAATGTGTGTCTTTTGTTTGAAAAGTTTAAAACACATTGATTTCAGCATAATGATGATACAATAAAAAAAGGCCAAAAGAACCAGTGCAGGTATAACTAATCTAAGGTTTGGCATGACCATGGCATAAAAAAGTACTATTCATGTATGTAAGACATTCAGTGCATATTCATATCAAGTTTTGCAACTACAGAGATTGATTCATATCTCCTCTCCAAAATATACTTACGAGTGCCGTCAAAGTGGTTTGCAATGGTATCCAGGAAGGTGTTCTGTGGAGCGAGGAGGCCCTTCATCACAGGCATCTTGTACTAAGAGAAGGCTGCAGACTCTCAGCAGTAGCAGTAATTCCAGTAGTTCATCACCGTTCCCCAAAGAGGACCTGAAAGAGAACCGCGGTGCCTCTCCTTGGGCTCACTTGTAACTCTTCTACGAGGTTCTGTCGGAGTATGTGTTGTTTCTGTTCTGTGTTGTTGAGAGGAAACTGCTGACTTGCATCACAGAAATCTCTCTTTTTTTTTCCTCAGAAGAAAGCTCAGAGGTGTTGTAGTTCTCTAATGCTTCTTTCTCAGTGTTGAGTCATTGAGCTTTCAGGCTCTGTTGCGCATCCCTCTGCTCTCAGTGCTGCTCTGATATCACAGCGAAGCCTCAGCTTCTCTTCAGTCAGTCTAACTCCACTCACCATGCTTCCTGCCATCTCCGAGTCCCCTGCCTCTCTCTCTCCCTCCCTCTGTCTCTCGTACAAAAGCCTGAACCATCCCCCTTTCCACACACTGTCAACTTATTAGTTACCACTCTCGCTTTCTCTCTTTCTCATACAGAACCCATGTCCTCCTACTTCTGACTCCCCCGAGAAGTGATTAGAAATCACCTTCTATCTCTATCTTTCTCTTTCTCTCTCTACACCTCTGCGTTTTTTCTGAAAATCCTTTTTCAGGTTTGTTTGCTTGAATTACTAATATTCACACACTCTTGTATAGGAGGATGTGTATATATGTAATACTGTGATACACAGAAAGAGAGCCTCAGAATTTTGGCTGCTGTGGATACTCTGCAACAAAGAGGATGAGACTATGGTCAGACTTCTTTTGTGTGTCTATAGAGATTTAGTTTTTTCTTCAGCCCTTCTCCGGACACATGGGGGTCAGAGGTCAGATTGGGTAAAGCACAGCACTAGATGATTCACTTCCTGGCTCAAGAACACCACAATACATCTGCTGCTGAGCTGCTTACAGTCATCTGCTTGAAGAATCTTGTCTGAATCAACATACCTATGTCACATTTTCTTTGTTACCTATACACATGCATAAACAAACACCCCCACACAGGTAGTCGCTGTCACACATACAGTATAAGCATACAGGGACGGACACACAACACAACACAAACTGGTTCTTTGTATAGCACACTTCCTAATTACCACTTTCCTCGAGGTTCCATATGGAAGTGTAAAGCTGTTGTGCACAATCACACATCCACTGAGACCTGACATTTCATTAATGTGTCCGTTATTAAAATCTACTCCATCCATGAAAAGGTCAAAAACACAGCCTGTTAAAATAAATGTTAGTTTTCATATCAACTTTGAAAACCTCCATAAGCAGCAGTCTCATGGCTGTGGAAGACTGGCAGATTCAGCTTGAGTTGGGTGTATGTATCACTTTGCTGAGAAGCAGTTGTTCTTGAATGTGTCCCTCATTTTTCTTGCGCGTGGTTACTCTGCAATGTGTCAAATCAGTGGATTAGTCTCAGGTGCAGCTGAGTACCCAGTCAGGCAGCTGTCGAGAACAATCTGCTTTCCCTTAATTTGAATTCACTACAATTACAAACAGCATTGTGACAGACAACATGCAAAATAAAATGGTGAAAGTGCAGTAAAGGCAAATCAATAAAATGTCCCTGAAAGTAACAAAAAACATCTGTGTGTGTATCATAAAGCCTATATGTGTTAGGGACATTTAAAAGGGCCAGTAAAGTAACTGGGTGAGCTTCAGCATCATAGTCTGTCTGCACATTGAGCTACTCAGTTCAGGAACATGTCCACCATGGAAACAATAATCCTAGTTTCTCAAGAATTTTCAGTAATACCTGTAGGTCAAACAAGGTGCAGTTGTTGAATGCTGATAAAGTGATAAGAAAATGTAGTTTTACCTTAGAATG
Organism: Lates japonicus; assembly: GCA_033238685.1. Taxonomy (NCBI): domain Eukaryota; kingdom Metazoa; phylum Chordata; class Actinopteri; family Centropomidae; genus Lates; species Lates japonicus. Next base: position 4,558,444 of record BRZM01000007.1, read on the forward strand.
AGAACAGAAAACACATCCAGGTATGATTTAGCATCACAAAGAACCCTCTAAGCAAAACACAGGCCAGTGGAACAGAAGCTATTCTCAAAGAGGGGTGGGGCTTTGAGCCCATTTAATTATCCTGCAAAGAGAGAAAATGAAATCTGAATATATCCATCGTTTTCATATTAAAAGGGATCAAATGCAGAAGTGGTATTATTGACTTTTTAAAGGAACTTTGAATAGTAATAAAGATTTTGCCTCTTTTATTTCAAATGGAAATGTAGCTTAGGAAATAAAATAAGTGAATAAATAGGTGGGAGAAGAGAGGGCATGTGTGAAAAACAAGGTTTTTGTGACATACCTACAGTATGAATGCAAGAGGATAATAATTTCATTGCAGTGTTCTTGCATGTCAAAGTGCAACATATTGAATTGATTATCTAGATTATCTATGTAACAAAAATCATTCTTTGGTAAATATCTCGGTTGGCAAGTGAAAATACATTGAAGTGTACTGATGGACTTGCACTGCCACACAGATGCCACACTTTCTTTATTATTTTCTCATTCATGCAGCATTATGCTATATCAAAGACAAACATGTTGGTTCACATTTTCATCAAGGCAAACAGAACTGATGGTGAAAACCATTTTATATTCATTTTAACAAAACATGCACACGGCATCTTATTGGATGATCACATTATTCAGTAATCAGGCTATTGTCTGTATCCTTGACTTTGTACAATGTCAGCACCATCTTGTGGCCCACTTTATTCCCACACTGCGATGAGCTTCTGGGTGCATGTCATGCAATCAAAATCAAGCCAACACTGGGTTTTTATTTCCGCATATTGTTGTTTTGATAAAGAAGGCATTACAGAATATATCTGTCTTCTCCTCCCTCATGCAGTAATTCCTGAACTTGTATTGGCTGTTCTTTTAGGTAGTTAGATTGTACATAAAATAGAATAGTGAGTAGCATAATGTCTTTATACATACATAAACCAAACCTAAATTCCAGAAGACCCATCCAAGAATGACAAAAGACATGTTGTCAGCTTTATGTTTTTTTTTTATTGTACATGTATGTACAATATTACACATTTCCCTAAAGTTCTCTCACAGGCAAATGCAAATCACACTCAAAAAGGCACAGATAAAAGAAAATCACAAACAAATCATGTTTCCACATGAGCAAAATATACATTTTATATGGCATCGCTCACAAAATAAGTCCCAGTTTACTTATACCATGATGTATAAATATGCCTTCAAACAGGAAGGGGTGTTGTGATGGTAGTTTCTGACTGAGCCATCCAGTCCATGTACTGCTCTCCAGCCCTCTCTTCAGTCCTCTTCCCCATGGTCAGGATCCCTGCTGCTTGGTTCCTGGAGCCTTGCAGGAGCTGGTGGAGTCGGCTGTGTAAGCGATACTCATCTTCTCTCCGTTTGCCTAGAGTGAGGATGCCAGCGGCGGCATCTCCTGTGAGGGGTCCCCCCAAGGCCTTACCACCGGAGCGACACAGCAACACATAGAGGCGGCAGGAGCGAGAGGGTTGTCTGCAGCACTCAGACATGCTGTGAGCATCGCAGGTCAGCTGAGACAGCAGCAACATCAAGACAAGCACGAGGACTTTCTGCTGGGTAAAAGAGATCAGTTTACACCTGTATGCAATGATCAGTTTCAATCTGCAGCTTTGGCAGACAAAAACTCACATTTCATTTACTTTTGATTATAACTTTATCTTCATGTCTTTGAAATATATCTTTTTATAGAGCAATTGGCGATATTTGAAGTTTAGAATTCTTGACTGACGCAAACAAAACAATCATGGCCAGACCAACAGACTCCTATCTACGTATAATGAATATGAATCACTGAATCTCCAGTATCTCCATCCATTAGCTATACTGCTTATCCTTTAAGGGTTTCGGCGGGAGAGTTTGAGCCAAAATACTATGGGAAAGCATTGATTACCATGATTACATGCCTGATCAGCCTGATCAGAATGTGTTAAAATGCCTCAGTTATAATCCATATTGATTCCCTGAACAGAGAACACCATCTGTGCAAAAGAGGTTTTTAGGAAAGGGCACTCTACAGTTCTGCAGAAATGCAGCCCAAGTACTGTGGTTTCACCTTTTGAACGAGCAACTCATGGTCATATTGACATGGTGAAACATGGCATAAAAGCTAAACTGTTCATATACATAATGTCTTGATAAGGCCAAAAATGATATGAACATGTAAAGAAAATAAAAGTTATTTATATCTAAATAAGAAGACATGGCAACAAACACATTCATAAATAAGCAACTCTTATGCAACTTTTAGTACTATTTCTCACACTCACAATAAATTATTCTCTTTAATTTCAGATAAAAGATTTTCAGCTGCCTTACCCTGTTAGACATGTCCACCCCAGCAGCTGTCTGGAAGTTGGCAGGGAACCACATCATCTTTTGGTCTCTGTGAAGGGGAGTCATCTGATCTTCTTATCTCCCCAGTGGAAGAAGAAGTGTCTTTTATATTGTTCTGTGCAGTCCACGGCATCAACCCTGTGTGGACGTCATTCAGGCCAAACACAGAAATGACACAAACCCCCCAAATTCTTTTGTTTCTGCTCCTTCTTCGTTTGAGGTTTTGCTGTCAAGCTCGCTGTCATTAATTAGTCTCCTGTGGCAGATCATCTCCAAGGCACTTCTCTGGACCTTCGACGAATAACAGGTATGTCTTTGTGGCTGCGTGCCAAAGGTTTATTAAGACATACCATTGCAATGAGCGGCAAGGGACAGAAGTCAATTAGCTAATGTGTCCAGTGAGTTCAAAAATATCATACAAATAGAGAAAAAGCCCTGATGCCCTTTCTCAGCTCTAATGACAAGCTCATTCAAAAGTCATGCTAATGAGGTTCTATGTACTTTATTCCCTCACACAAAAGGTGCCATACTGACACATCAAGAACAGTTTTGTAACTCTCAGTTACACTCCTGCTCCCACTGTCACTGTCATAAGTAAACATAACAGGATAACAAAAATCACTTAAAAGCAATTATTGACTTCCAGATTGCTGTTTTCATCTTTCCATCCTCACAGCCATTACTTATTATTTGTTGCCATCTTAAGGGCAGCAGGAAGCACTGCTTTAATGAGATAAACTAATTCATGATAAAATAAATGGATACTTCTTTCTTATTGATACAAAAAAGGATTTTATATCAAGAGAATTAATGATGTGTCACAGTGCATCAAAAGCAATCAATAAAGCTTTCCAAAAGCTATTGATTGCTTTACGTTGGCAGTAAAAGCCGCTTTCAAAATGCTCAGAAGAGCCAGTGATGTCTGGTTAAAGGCAATCAAAAAACTAACTTCACTCACAGTCATTCTCTGAACCCTGCACAACTAAAACATTTTCTAATAGCAGCCCATGGAATCGATTGATACATTGTTCAAATCCAACGTTTAACATCCCTGTATAAAACGTTTGAATGTATCCCCATTTGAAAGTCAGCAAAGGGCAATGAACGAGAGGAGGCAGGATAAACAACGAAGCCAGTTTTAATGGGCCACTTAAAGGAGCTTTTACAGATTCCACACTCACTTTGCAGTGAAAACACGTCAGGTTATTGTTTGACCCTCATCTTGTGGTGCTAACCCGTAATCTCTCGTTCCAGTCCCACATGCACTGGTTGTCCTGATCTGCACCACAGAACAACAGGTGTCAAATCACTGTATATGTGGAAGTAATGTTAAAAAAGAATCAGAATATCAATAGAACTAACAACAATTATTATAATATCAATCATTAATGTCTGTGTCTGCAAGAATTATAGCAATATATTTTCCCTTCGTACATTTTACATACAGTTTACATCTATATTTACTTTATTTTGTGTTTTTATTGACAGCAGTACCATGTTCCTGTTGACCTCTGACCTCTAACAGGCAGGGTCAGATATTCCAGTTGTGATTGGCTGGTGAGCGCCGCCATTCAAGGATGTGGGCGAGCTCCACCCTGGGGACCAAAACACCAACTCACATAACGTCACACACACAGCCCCTGGGGAGGAGACAAGGAGACCCTGCGGGGGAGAGTCCGGGAATGCTGGAGAACTTAAATTCTAAGGAATGACCCTGGAAATGTGAGTGGGGCTTGATGGAGGTTGACACCAGCACGGGATGCAAGTGGAGCATCGGTGTGACACATCAACAGCTGCAGTTTTGTTTTTCTATTTTAGCTCTACAGCTCCCTGGTTTGTGCTGAACTGGTCGTCTGTTACTCCTACAGAGCTCAGCCTAGACAAGCTGCTCTACTTTGTGCACTTAAAAATGAAAATGACATCCTCTTCATTGAAAGGAGTGAGGGTTCACTCGTAGCTTTATGTCTGAGATGGAGGAGGAAGAGCGTGAGCATGAAGAAACCAAAGCTCAAAGACATGCCAAGGAGTCTCTAAAAATGAAAAGGCAAATTTGTGGCATTAAAATGCCAGTGTGAGGTAAAGCCTGTACCCACAGAGCTAGAGTACATAGTGGAGAGGCATGTAACTAGCACTGCCCAGAGAGAGACATGGATATCCAACTTACTGATCCAACTACTGAATATGTTCCTGTGCAGAAACACACACTAGAAGTTACTAGCTGTTTACCCTTTTGCTTTTCACAAGAGAGAAGACAGAAGAGACCAAAACCTTCTGGCTCAGATGGAAAAAAAATAAACACGACTTTCTAGCTTTCCATCCTGTTTAGAAATGAGTGACTGAAGCGTGAGGTCTCTCCTTCTTTTCTCCTTAAGCCCTCCTCTCAGACTTGTGTCTCGCTTCTAACACGACGAGTCTTCCTCGCCATCATCATCTCTTTAACCCTTTCCATCACTTCCTCTATCTCCCTTTCATTACTGGACTGCTGCTTTTTTTGCGCTCCCTTCTGCTTCTCTATCTCTGTCTCGCTCTCTCTGTCTCTCTTTGGGTAGGATTCTCTGTGGGCACAGGCTGCGGGTCAGCAGGATCCCGCGGGATCGTCGCTGACCATCTTTTTCTCGGGGATGGCTTCGAGAGGTCCTGCTGCCCTCTGCTGCTGGCTCTGGGACTGAAACTGAGGCTGGAGTAAGGGTGGGGGTTGAGGATAGGCTGGTGGTTTTGTAACAGTTTGAACCAGAGGGAGAGCTGGTAGCTGGGGATGTGGCTGGGGAAGGGGATGGAGATAAGCCTGAGGTGTGATCAGGGACTGGGGCTGAGTTTGGGACTGGTGCAGTGGTGGAGGCTGTGGGTGGGGCTTGGCCTGAGGCTGTTGCTGTATCTGGACCTGCTGCGGCTGGTGGTGAGGATGATGCGGGAGCTGGGGGGAAGCTGCTCCGTTTTTACTGAGGCCACAGGACTGAGCTGCACAGTGGATCTGACGCAGAGTGTCCAGCGCCTCGCTCTTAGCGTGCTTCAGCAGGTCTGCCTGGCCCTGAGATTGAGACAGAGAAACAGAGAGAAAGAGAGACAGCTTTGTCAACAACACATAACCATATCAAATTTTAAGGCAACAAAAGCAGCAGGATATCCATTCCCTCAGGGCTGTTTGAACCTACACTTAGATAATATCATCTAGTGTTACGCTACCTTTTTGACCCAGACTCTTTTGAGAGAGAGATTTTAATCTTAAAAGGACTTGTACCTGTTAAAATAAAGATTAAGCAAAAAAGAAAAAACAAAACAAAAAAACATTGTGGTAAAAGTGCTGCATGAATACCTTTCCTTAGTGCATTAACTAATAAGTTGCAGAAGGGGGCAGTATAAAGCCACTGAATGAAGGCCTTTGGTTGCTTGCCAGCCCCTCCAACTGCTCCTCTCAGCTGGTGAATAGTGCTGTCATATGGTGATAATGTTATACTACATTTCTGCTCTTTATTTGGGAGCACCCAGAGATGAATCCCTGCCATATGTGGAGGAAGTGGTCAGGGCAGGCATCCTGCTATACAGCACTGTCAAGTCAGTCTGGGCCACCGCCATGGCTGCCTGCCTCCTTAAGCTAGCTGTCTCTGCCATGTGGAAATGTGGTGGAGTCTTCTCCACAGGCGGTTATTTCTGTGTGTGAGAGGTGCTTATATTATTAGAACTGGCCAAAAGAGAGAAAAGAAATCTGACCGCATGCTTTTCCAAAGTTTCTCCACTTCTACAGTCTTGACTCTTCCCTTCAGGCCTCTCATTCTTGCCACAGCCCCCTCTCTTCCAGCATGTCCGCTCCAACACTTTTTTTATACCGCCACTCCTCCAACATCTGCTCACAAGCAAGTTGAAAGCAGTCGCCCTCTCATCTGTGAATCTGCATATTTTCCCTTGCTCCCACTGAACTTCACTCTGGACTCCATCTGACCCGCTGTGACAGCTCACTGGGCTAACATCCCTGTGAAGCGGCACAGACTGACCTGTTCTGCACCAGACTGAAGTGTAAACGGTGCAAAGGGATAGAGTTCTCACAGCCACGAGGCGGGCACAGCAGTCTGACATATTGTGGGATGAGTGAAGGTGCTGCCCTGACGTTCTACTCCAAGGTGATGTTAATACACTGCAAGTGCCCTTTTACCTGAGCCACTCCAGTACGCAAACCACGAGCATGAATAAGTCATATGTTAAAAAAAAAACAAAAAAACAGAAATTATGTAAGTCATGACTCACCAGGCATAAAATAAGACAGCGAGAAGCTTGTTCTTTGCTGCCAGAGCCAAATCACGACAGCACTTGTATTTGGGTACATTTACCCCTACGGCTTGCCTAAAGCTGGTCACAGGGGGCTAAGCCCAAGCAAGGGCAGCCATCAAATCCCACCAATATATCCTCATTAAATTCTAGCCCATAATCCCTTCCTTGTTTATCAGAATCAGTCCACCCCTTTGGTAGAAATTGGGGAGTCAATAACCTGCCTTGAGTAGATTATTTTAAGGTTGTAGACAGAGAAAGGTATGTGACACTGGCTCGTGAGCAAGACTGAGAACGATGCATCTACACCTGTGCTATCATTTATGGACGAAGTCAGAAAATTAAAGAAGGTAAAACAAAAAGGGGCCAGAGTATGTTATAAAATGCCTGAAACAACAGTTAATTACAATTAATTAATTACAATAGAAACAAGAGGCAACACGTTTTTGGTGCTTATTATTGTTCTCAAGAGACACTAGCCTACAATATGCTTGACATTTGCTTCAAAACCTCTCTTTCTGTCTCTCTGATTTTGGTATTCTCTTGACAGGAAGGTACAATGAGTGACAGGGTGGTATCACTGGAAAAAATGGGCAAATACCCTCATTCACTATGACAGCTCTGATCTGGCTGTAACTGTCAAAGCAAGGGCAGAGAGGGAGTTTGGGAGACAGACATGACTCTTTCTCTCACTTCCTCTCGGCTCCCCCGCTATCTACCAGCAAGTGCTTCCCAGCCCACTGAGGATCTGGAGCGGTTAACAGGTGAAATAACTGGGCACGGTTGCCAACCTTGGCGAACAGGCACCGGGCTCTCACCAAATGTTCAGTATGAGACACAGATTACAACTGAAGAATGAGAGGAGGAGGGGGTTATGTGCACGCCAAGATGCCGTCATGTTGAGAATGTGGCTCATGAGAAAAAAAAGAAGGAAAAAAAAGAGGGAAATGTGTGTTTTGGAGAGACTGGGCAGGGATGGGAGGAGTTGGATGGGTTTAGCAGAGATGGGCATAGGGGGAAAGGTGGGGGGTGGGGTGAGGGGTTAGGATTGGGTTTGGGTGTCCACCTGTTATGCTATGTGTTTCCCAATTCTAGAGAGTGCAATGAAGCTTAATTAATACAAATCTGGCTGTTGTACAACACAGTGCTACTCTAATAGTTCAAGAAAAACAAGAAGACAAGCACAAATCTACAAGTGCTAGAGCCATAACATTAATTAGTGCTGAAACGATGAGTTGATTAATCAATTAGCTGAAAAAAAGGTAAACAAATTAGTATTTAATTCATTTACAAACCAATAACACCAGGTGTCCAGCTTCCCAGATTTGAGGATTTGCTGCTTTTATTTTTTGCTGTGTCATACAGTCGTAAAGATTTGGACTGTTGGACTGAAATCTAATGTGATCTAAGACTCAACTATTAATCAGTTAATCAAAACATGAGAGAATAATAACAGACTAATAGTTATTGACAGTAACTGCAGGTTGCACCCTTAATCTTCACTGGTCTTTTGGGTGTTAGCTGTCTGATAGGGCAGACATAAAAAGGCAAAGAAGAATCAAGCAATCAAACATCTACCTAACCTGACACTCCAGCAAAAAGCTCAGCCAAGGGAGCTTCTTCACTCAATACTAAATGATTTCTGGGTGATGAGATGAGATAAAAATATCCTGGCTGCTCTGTCCTTACTTAGCCAAACTGGCCCACTGCACAGTGTGCAGTCTGAGCAGCATGTGGTGTTTTATCAGAGCTGGTTTTACTACCGGTGCTCATAGATGCAATAAGTTGAGGGCATTAGGCAACCTTATCTCCTGTTTCAAGGGGCAGGCGGAGACAAGAATGCATCTTGCTGAGCATAATCTTGTCCAAGGGCCCCAATGTCTCCTTATGAGGAATAATAGGGCAGCTTGCATGTGTGCAAACAAGTGTGAACAATCCTATCATAGCTTGTCAGGATAGTTACATGAGCAAATAAATAAAGCAGTACTTGAATTAACAGTAATTAATTAAGAGATTTAGGGATTAGAGAGAAGGCAAACACAATTAGCCCAGGGAGCTTTCTTAAGACATCATGTAGTTTAATCTCACCAACAGGGTCTGGGATTGCTTATCCAGCTGCTTATAGTCTGCAACATAATCTCACATCTCACATCAATCAAAAGGTATTAGCCAGTACTTTATATAAACTGGAGGTATAGTGCAATTATGGTGGTATCCGCTGTGTTAAAGAGACCACTTGTGAGGTGTGGGTCAGTTCATCTCACCTTGAGCACAGTGATGTTCCACGCGTAGCTCTCCATGGCCTTCTGGAGTTTACGGCCTTTCAGACCCTCCTTTGCTCCAATGCGATGCAGGTCCTCATGGAAGTCCAGACCTGGACGGAGACACACATGACACATAAATAATGAGTAAAATACACAATATTAAACTAAAAACAGAACTGTAATGCAAAAAATGCATTTTATAAAGCCATACCCTGTCTCTTTAAGACCAGGGAATGTTTTTAAAAAAGTACAAAAATATCTTGACGCATACAGAAGTATAGGGGAAATCACTCCACTTAAACCTTATTAAAGGATTTAGGAATTTGTTTAGTCTTGTTAAGAGCTGCTCTTAAAATAGTTAAGTAGAAAAGTGCAGAGACATAAAACACAAACAATTGTAGATAATCTCTTTCATTTTTTCTATTACATTAACTGCAGGAGTTAATGATAAAATAGCTAAATGTTTTTGCAATTTCCTAATATTAAAAATTCTTTTAAAAGTTTTTTAGACTGACTTTTGACTGAAATCTGTTAACATGCATCTAATCTACAATGCCAACTAACAAACTGACAGACACTTGCTTCCTTTCATTGTCATGTTTTTACTTTTGCACTGTGCAACACAGAATCTGCAGGACAAAAGACACGTAGCGAACCACTCAGGTGTACCTTAGTGGTCACAGTAGTAGTTCACCATTCAATGTGCTGCAGTAGTAATGAAATTGAAGTAGTGCAATGCAGACTAACCTCTAATTAGTCAATCAGTAGGTCTGGCTTCATTTATCCCAGGCAGACCATTACTAATCCTCTGGGCTTTAAGAACAAACTCCTCCTAAAGCTGTAAGTCTCTGCCTGCTTGTCAGTCTGTCCCTGACAACTGACCTTATACCGCTCCAGCTTTGATTCACTGCAGAGACATTGACGAAACATAATTCGCTATAATTCACAAAAAGCCCATCATCACAAGTCATTCACTCTTTAGTCCTCAGCTCTTTTCAGTAACTAGTCGGAAGATTCAGTCATAGATACACATATACACATACATACAAGCCTCCTCACCTGATTCAAAGCCCTAAGACGATGTCAGTGTGGAGAACAAAATTTAAGAAGAACAAAAAAACTCATTTAATTCACAGCTCATTTAATTACATTATTAGAACTACTGGTACCTTCAATTTATGCCTCAGTACAGCCCAGTTTTCCCCAAAACCAATGAGCTGCTGATGTATGCAAATCTCATTTGATGAACTTGACTTCAACATAACCGTATGTTTGACACTCACTACAAGAACATATTTCCCCTAATCTATACAACACTTAAAACAGATCAAAAGGTCAAGCAGTAAATACATAAAATACCATCTCTAGCCTTCAGTGCACATCAGTGCAAGAGCCCCTGTTGTTCTTTAATTTCCATATAATTGATGATGTAAAGCCATTGCAGAATATCCGTTTCTGAGCCTGAAAGTTGTGTTAACAGGGTTTAGGGCTGATTTGATCTTGTAATCTGGTGTAGTTAATGGGCTGCTGCTGGTGCAGAGCTGAGCCAAGGCGGTTTGCGATCGCAGGACTTGGGGAGTGAGGCAGGCACGGAGCTGAATAAGAGATGAAATTAGCTGGAGGCGGCTTGTCGCAATACAGCCTCTTCAAGCATTTAATTTCCCAATTATTAAGCATTTCCTTCCCCCAACAGTCACACGGTTGCTGTTCCTTACTGTCACTTATACTCTGTGAAATTTGAGCTAATAAACAGAAAGTGGCCCCTGTGACTCTGATGAGTCAGGATCGTATGCCTTACTTCTCTAGTGGAAACACAGAAAAAGAGAGACAGAGAGACATAGATAGAGAAATTAGTGCTTAGACTGAGAGAAGGACTGAGGGGACAACAACAAGTCTCTCCTGAGTAGACAGACACATATGCAGACACAAGCTTCAGTCTCTGCATAGAGCACTGAGGGTTTTTGCCTTTGTAATGAGTACTGCAGCAGCACCCCTTATGCTCCAAAAACACATGCACAAAAAGAGAGACAGTTACAGGCAGAGAGAGAGAGAGAGAGAGAAAGGTAAGTAAATAATAAAATCAAACAGAATCTCCAAACAGGATCTGATGAAAAGAAATGATGAAAACAAAGATGGTAAAAAGGGGGTGAGAAAGGGAGATGCAGTCACATCAGTGCTTCATTAATATACAGTATCACGAGTCATACACACTGCAAAGCCCAGGCAGAATATCATCACTACAAATAGAGAGTGGGATTTTCCAGCTACTGCTGATGAGCTGGGAAAACAATGACTGCAGAAGACAAAGAAAGGGAGATGTCTTTATCCCTTGGATTTCAGTTGTAATGGAATGGCGTGGCCTCAAACCGTACCAGCACAGTGGTCAGCCAGAGAGCAAGTCTTTGCATGGAAGGAGACATCAATAAATAAGCACAGTCAGGCTTGCAGGGAAACAGCAGCTCCCAAACCCATACAGGCTTGCACCTGTTCCTGCTTCTGTTTTAACATGGTTGGATGCAGGGCTATTTTCAAACTTGAACGCCTCACAGCCCCGATGCTGAACACACAGAGATGCTGAGAGATGCACAAAAGCACAGAGATGTTTTATAAATAGTTTAATTAAGTCGTGGCCCATCTCTGAGGCACTGTAGCCTCTGCTCTACAAGCATCTATTACTCTTTCTGTAAAGCTTTCTGATGACAGACACCCTTACTTAAGGAAATCCACTGAGTTATAGAGGCCAATGTAGCAGAGGCTAGTCAGGAGATGGAGTGGGAGTTGTGCTCTCCATGCACAAACAGATTGAATGTGCGTGCAGACACATAAGCCAGTGTACAGTGTACACTGGGCCCGGTGGTAGCATCTGGAGGTGCCAGTGTGCATCCTTCTATCTGTTACTATTGGCGGTGTGTGATGCCAGGCAGCCAATAGTGCCCAGGGATCATCCAGCACCTCTCCATCCTCATCAACACGTCAACTTCTGCCGATTAAACTGATTAGCTGCTATGACTGGGCATAAACTGAAAGCAGGAAGGAAAAGAGGAAATGGAGGTGGGGCTGCTGGGGAAATAAGAAAAGTACCAACCCAAAACTGTCCATCGCCGTTTCTAGCATCCTGCTGTGTGAGTGATAAATCTACCAACGTGCCAGTCATTTGAAGTTGCTGCGATTTAAAATGAAAGGCAAGTTAGGAGGTAAGGGGTTAGTTCAGGTCCCTCATTTCAGATGTCAGCCTGCGCGTCATTGCGATTACGGTTTTGTCACAACAGCATTTAGCTGATGAGCAGAGCACACTTTTAATGGCCAGGGCAAAGTGTCAGGTTCAATCAAGGCCTTAAGGGTAAGCAGATTCTTTTACGTCCCACTCCATCCCATATTCTTTCTCGATGCTGACGGCGTCCCTCTAATAGCACCTTTTTCACGCTCCTCACACAGCCGTACACCAAAAATTATACCTTTGGCTTAGATCGATCATAGGGACAAAACCTTCAATTCGCTGATCCTGTCTCTCTCTCATATGCCTCCATTCTCACAATTCTCTGTCTGTACTCAGCCTGTTGCTATTGTCATCGTCGGTTTGTACATAATCATATGGCTTATGAGATGGCTTCTGAAGAGGTGCATTCACTGCTTGTCCAGTCTATCAAAAGAGAGGTAGATTTTGTGCCTTCAAGCCATCAGAAAGATCTGGCGCTTTGTTGAGGAGCAATGAGTTCAACAGAAATTAACCCTCTGTGGGTTTCTGCTCTCTGGAGGATAAGAAATGCTTGTAATGAACTGGGATACAGACTAATCCTGGGTTGTGCTGTAGTATTTACAGGCAGACAGGTGAATCTGTGCATCATTTTAATGAATCCACTGACTTTGGTTATGAAATTAAATTGAAGTGACTTACCTCACCCCTCTCAACCTTTCTGTTGTCATATTCAACAGTATGAAGGGTCAAATTCAAGCTGACACTTTTAAAATGAACAGCTCAAGTTCTGCAGCAGGTCAGCAATTTTGAAATGACATATTGCTATATGGATGGATTTAATGTTCAACTGGCCATAACCATACAATTAGCTTCACTGAACACTTGATGGACTATTATGGAAAAAGTGCATGTGTGCAAACCAACGGCAGCAGATAAACAGACAACATAGGGACCTGAGTAGAGACAGGAAGCAGATGGAGAGGACAAAGAGAGCATGCTGGCGGAGGAGCAGGACAGAAGTGTCTGCATTAATATCGGAAAATAATTTTATTAAAACGGGGAGAGATTATTATAGCAGATCTAAAATGTCGACTTACAGGGAGGCAGTATGAGGCATCATAATTTTCCCATCAAAGCACCTTGAAATTTTTCTTAAATGCTAATCATGCATTACCAAGCACAGATACAAATTTATATTTGCTCTATATTTATAAATCAACAATATTTATACTTTTGCCCTCGCATGCTTGTGCGTAGATAAGGCTGTTTGCACATTACCCCAAGTAAAAGGTAAATTGCGCAAACAACATGTAGTTAAATAATGTGATGAAATACTGCTAGTAGGCTCACTCTATTCCTGTATTATTATTCCTATTCTATCTCTATTCTGAGTTATAATAATTCAGACTTATATTCCCTAGAGCCAACAAGGTTAAATTTAATTTAAAGTTTAGAATTGTTATTTCCCAGTTCTGATTAGAGGCAATAGGTCACATTACATAGCTCTTTTTACGTAAAGCTAAGTAATTAGATTTATTATACTATCGGAGCATCTGTTTCTCTGGCAGCCTGTTTTTAATACCACACTATGTCAGAAGAAAAGCAGCTATTTGAACATTATAATTTTTTTGCCTCTCTTATCATTGTCAAAACGACTAACTGATGTCTGGAGCAGACGCCCAGAGATTATGTATTTGAGAATGGCGACGGTTTTGGATTGAGGCATGTGTGTTAGCACAGGGGAGGCAGGGGGTGGGCGTGGAAGAAGTGCTATGTTTGGCGTAGCTGAGGCCCTCAGGGCTGTCGCTCCTGCCCTCTGCTCATTATTGTTCTTACATAATGCTGCTCTTATGCGTGAAACCCAACCCTAACTCCAAATTTAGGAATTTCCACGTTTTCTCTGCAAGTGGATTGGAAGGATTATATATGAAAGTACTTCAACCCTTAGGCTTTAAAGCCCTTTCAAAATAATTTAATTATTTAAACAAGTATGCTTGTGAGGCACAATATAAAGGCAGATTTTCTTGTATGTAAAGTGTAGTTCTAAAATTTTTGACATTTGGAAGTACAAGTACAATTTCACCTGACAGCAGCAATAAGCTAAGCATCAGCCTCGGTATCCAGCTACTGACACTGCTGCTGAGTGTGGCCCTGTAGTAGCTGTGTGGGGTTTTGGCTCTGCTTAACTCTGCAGTCATTGCGCTGAAGATACCTCCAGCTCTGGGCTGGGAACCTTGGAGTCAGGGGACAAATCTTTCTGTGATTGAAGCCCCAGCGATTCCAACCTACATCCCAGGTAACTGCACACTGAAATATCAGCTTGGCTTGTTGTGGTGGGGGGGGGTAAACATGTCTGCCACTGCCTCTGTGTGAAACCAGGGGAGTAAGCGCTAGGCATAGCAGGCTTAAATTGGCTTATCAGCCTCCAGGATATTAGGTTGGCATGTGCCATGTGGGTTCATCATACACAAAACACACACAATAGGCCTGAATCTGTAGGTTTCCATTTTTCAATTATGCTTTTGGTTGCCTACAGCACAATAGGCATAAACATACCAAAAATAAGTGTATTATTCAACCTATGTGCTCTTGTTGAGAGCTCTCCAGCAGAGCACTGCAGCATAGTAGAAAGCAAGGCAAATGAGAACAATTAGTGCTGAATGTGAAAGAGGCTAGAAAGACAAGCCATAGTTCTTGATTTGAGTGATTTCTCTCTAATGATCTTGTATAGTCAATTTTATCTTCTACTCTCCTAAAGGCCAGACCTTTACACAGGCACCCTGTTTAAAAACACTGTACTGGCGAAATGCTTCTTTAATACCATCCTTTCTCTCCGTTTGCCATCCACCCCTCTCACTCCGCTCACAAACCATTTCATTTCTCTCCCCCTCTCAAAGGATGTTTATGCTCTCTGTCCTCTCTCTCCTGCAGCCCTTTTGTCTGTGTGGCTGGCTGATTGTTTTCACCTGCCCACTGACATGATAACTACTAAAGCCTGACTCACTGATGATAGCCTGTTCTATCCTTGTAGCCACTGTTGTTGATGTTGATGTGAATGCTGTAGGAGTAGATACACTGCAGCTCTTTTCCTGTTGGGCAAGAGGGCGTGACACATGTCTACGTTTAAAAGCATGTAGCTGCTGCGTTCTTATAGTACATGATTCATTCGGATCTTAAAACAGAGGAGCTGAAAATAGATCCCCAACTGAATTTACTGTGCTTTGTCTGATGATCTTATTTTCTTAAACAAATTAAGAAATATGCCAATAAGTGGTGAATTTCATTTGTCTGACGATTCTTGTCCTTCAATTGTAGGTCATCTTCCTCACAGTGGCAGACAGATCTACCTCATCCTGCTGGCCTTGTTTCATGGTTCTGCTTTCTTATTTTTTTTGAAGTGTCATAAAGGGAGAGAATCTATGTTTGAAAAAAAAGCAGGAATCTTTTCAAGGTAATACCAGAAATTGTACTAGTTTTCCAAAAGCCAGGACCAGGGTTAGCTCGGACTACTCATCTAGCAGCTAAGTGCTCTGCTCCAATCCCATAATGCAACATACCCGTTGTGCTTGTGTGGGCTTGGAGTAGACCACGTCCAGCTGATGACTCAATCAGCATTCTGCTGGTTTGGATCATCTAGAAGACAAAGGTACATGCCGTTAGTTTGCAACAGCATAGCAGCAAGTCATACCTGAAAATCTTTCAGGAGGAGGCCCTACCAAACACAAAAGGCCTTTATAGCAACGAATTAAGCTAAGAAAAAACAAAAATACAAAGAAAACGTTCCATAAAACATAATAGAATGTCTCTTGTCATTGCTAGGCTATAACCTAATAGATTTCATCCCTCAACAGCCAGGAGCTGTTTATGAAGTATTTGGAGTTTGAGCTCTCAGCTAATATGTTTGCCTAACACTCTGAACAATTCAGCCACAGCCCAATTAAAAGCAACATAGCTGTCGTAAATGTCTTTATCAGTTAACTATTGGTACAAGATCACATAATCAGGGGAAGTAGTTCTTTCCAATTAACTGGGCATGTATAAACAACATAGTTCAGACTTCTTTTGCCTTGTATGTAAGTACAGACAGAACACTAAAGTAACATTTGAGAAAAGCTACATTGTAAACATATTTACTTTTAAATGTTTGACTCTATGGGCTTGCATAAAGGTAAACCTACATTTAGTATTTTTCAATGATGTGATGTGGTTTTAAATTGGACTTGTTTTCCCTCTGTGTCTGTCTCTGTATCCCTACAGGAGCTACAGAAAATACAAAGGTCAACAAGTCTGCACTGAAATTACATGTGTATTGGTACCACAAAGGAAACGAGGAATGCAACTTCAATTTTCACCTCTATGTGTTTTGCATTGACCATCACAGCATGGTGTAGTTTGAGCCCTAAACATCATCCCACAGGCTGAGGAGAAGCAGCTGGACTAGCCCTGCAGCACTGAGGGGGAAGCTAATGAAGTTTCACACTCTTGTTAGCAGGGAGACAGGAAGTGGACTCTCAGACTGTGTGTGTGTGTGTGTGTGTGTGTGTGTGTGTGTGTGTGTGTGTGTGTGTGTGTGTGTGTGTGTGTGTGTGTGTGTGTGTGTGTGTGTGTCTGCGCGCACATGTGCATGTGTGTGTACATGTGCATGCCTTTTCTTGTTTTGCTATCCTAATGAGAACTGGTTTCAGTGCAGACAAATTTGTAAAGTGAGCTCATTTTGGACGGTCCCTTTGTCATGGGAAAGTTTTAAACCTAAAGTTAAAAACAAAAAATATGAGAGACCTTCCAAGTCTATTGCATTAAGTACCCTGATGAACCTACATTTCAAGAATTTCTTCACCAGCCTCAAGAAAATGGATGAGAGTCTTGTAGGCTGAATGTGTGAGTGAGTTGTAATAGTGAAAGTGAACAACCAAATATTTCCAACAGCGAAGCAAACTAAAGTCTTGAATGCAACTTGTCTTGAAGCTGCACTGCCTTCTGGTCTTGAAAGTACGTCTGCTCTGCAAGTTCCTTCCTGTGACTGTTGAGTGGTCACGGAAAAAAAGTCCATACCCTGGTCTCACTAACTGATATTAGCTGTTGAATAAGACAACTAACTATAGTGTAATCAACAAAAGGCTGTCTAAAGTAGAGTTAGGCAAACATACGAGATACACTTGGTTCTACATAAATGTGCAGGCTCATGATCTCTGGAAACAGGTAGTACTGTATTGAGCTTTGTTCAACTCAGGAGTTACGACACTGGCTGGTTGCAACCCATGGGGTATTTGAGACACGCACTGTGCAGTGATATTCTACAGTAAATGGCTGATGTTGGCAGCCATGATCATGATCACAGGCATTTTACACATGCGCATACACATGTGCACACACCTAGGTCCTCTGTTCTTGGTAAGGGCTGCCAATGAGCCAGTCTTTGGGAAGCAAACACAAACTGGAGCTGACCATGCCCAAACCTCAGGACAAGACCATGGGTTAATGCACATATAATTTTAATAACTCCTTAGACTATATGCTAGCAAATAAACCAGGCTGAAATGACCCGGACCTATCATCTGGGGTGTCTGAATAATTGAGTAGAAATAATTAATAATCTCTAGTAAATGTTGCCCATGTTTGTCATTTTTGATGCCGCTTTTTAAATATAAACAAAAATAATATTTATTCTCCTTATCAATAAAAGTAAGTAATAAATATTCAATAAGGTAACATGGATGACAAGCATTTGTTGGTGTTAAGGAGCTTACGCAATGGTAAAGCAAATGTTTTGAGTGGATGTTCACAACCTCCAAAACTCTAAAATATGAGATTCTGGGCATGCCTTTCAGCTTGTCCCCAGAAAGCAGCACCAAAACAGGTTATATTTGAGCTGTGCGTGCGCGCTGCGTCGCTCGCGGTGGCTCCTGTCTGTGTCAGCAGCAGAGCCATTGACCTGGGCAGCATGGGCTTTTCTTCTTGTTCTCGTTCATGACCACTTCCTGGCTCACCAAGCCCTCCTGCCAGGGGAGGAGAGGAGGGAGTGAAACAGCGGGTGATAACTAGTACAGACAGGGAGTCCTCAAGCCCTTTTTGGGCCCGTGCCAATGTCAAGTGGTGAAAATACAGTGCATGGAGAGGCAGGATGAAAAGGACATATGAAATTATACAATGAGTAGCTGCAGCTTGACCAATCTGACTAGTAAAATAGGTGGTTTGAGGCATGTTTAAAAAGCCTTATAAACACATCCAGCTGTGTGATGCTTGAATCAAATGTTAAACAATCTAGCGATGAGAAACAAGCTAACCATCCGCTTTGGTTTTTTTCTGTGTTATTTGAAGATCTGCACAGAGCAGGAGGTGCTTATCACGGCATCTCAGGGCGGCCACCAGTATCATGTTGAATGCCTGGGTGGCGACATTTTATCTTTATGGTAGATATTTAGTAAAGGATGTTACACACTATATTAAAGTGTTATTGTTTTCACAGGAACAGAGTATATGATGATTTAAGGTGTATGTATATATCGTGTCATGATTCCTGTCACAGCCCCTCAATGTTTATGTTGGCTTTCCTAGTTAGCTGTCATGCTCCTGCCGCCCACCAGATGTCCGGACTTTCCGTTCTAGATCCACCTGCTCACCTGTTGTTACCCGTGTCAATCACTGGAACCTACCCCGCCTGAGAAGGCTCCAGCTGCTGCCTACATGAACCACAAACCACCCCTTCAAACCATGCACATTATCTTGTTTGTTAGTGGCAAGGGGTCAAACAAACAACAAACTCATGGCAAAATTCAGCTTCTCAACTTCCTTCATGTTTGTCCTTAGCGTTTTGTGTTGTGGCGCAGCTGGATATGTTGTTATGCCTACCTGCACACCTGTTTCTCATTCAACAGCACTGTCCCATGTGTTAAACCAGCCCTTTCCCCTTGTCAGTTGCAAATCATTTGCTAATGTCTCCAATATGTTTCCTTTTGTGCTGGTCGTACTGGCGGACTCTTGCTTGCCTCTTAAACTTACTATCCATGTGCTTCCATTGCACCACCCTGCCCTGTGCTCTTTTCCGGCCATGACAGCATGTGTACTGAATTTACTTGTACTTTAGTGCTGATTAAAACTGCAGCTCATGTGTATTTAAATTCGATTTATCCATGAAGATATTTAGAAGTTCCACTTCGCACCTGTGTGCAGGTTACTTACCATGTCATATCGTTGTGAGCACTTTGCGCAGCAACTCAGGCGCTGGGACTGGGCCACCTCTGTGGTGGAGTACAGGTCTCCTCCAGGTCCACTGTTACCCTCAGTGACCGCTCACTGTTCAGCCAGGTGGAGCACTGTCAGGATAGGCTGCTTCATGTTGGCGGGCGGTCGACCACACAACTCCTTGAAGGACACCATGGCATTCTGGGAAGAAAAAACCACAGTGAGGATAGCAATTTGGGTATGAACATGTAAAAGTACAAATAAAAGGAAATGTTAAATATTACAGTATAAATAAATAAATACATAAATATTACGTATGTGCTGCCCTTTGTCCTTGTGCTCCTGTGCCACCAGTAACTATGACTACATTGTATCTCTCTGTTTCAATAAAAACAACTTTTCTATATCTGAAGCATAACCAAATTGCCCAGGTTATTGTGCTTGGCAAATGAACCGATTGTGGTCCTAATGGAATGGCAAATATTGCAACCACTGGAAGTCATGTTGAAGATGTTGCACGATCATCGCGTGAGGCCAGTAGCACAGCTCAACGACAAGCACAGCAGTTATTGTCGCTTCAGCCTGAGTCGTTATTGCGCCCGTCGCATTAGTCACTCCGCTGTCGTTATCACCGCATAACACAGCCGGTTGACCAGAACGCAGCACCATCAACAGAGCGAGCGTAGAGACGGCGTATTTGTTCTTCGTTCTCAATCGCGGTAGCTAAAGAAACGCGAACGGACGGCGCACAGAACCATCGTGCCTTGAGTCCTCAGCTCATCATGTCTCGATTTACTGGGCAGGCTCTCCACAGCAGCCTCCAGCACGGGCAGTGATTTTCAGCCCTGGTCGGCCACCGTTCAGTCCCACCGGGAGTGCCATTAACCGGTCCTCCCACAGCCAGACAAGATCCACAAGCCTTCCCTTGCACGCCACCACCACAACGCCCGTTTCACAGCGCGCGGGTCTGTTATTTATCGCAGTTCCGGCGACAGCGACGACGCACCGGAGAGTGTGCACTTCTGTCATATTAGTATTCTGAAGTTTGTTAGCAACGACTAAACCGGTTACCCTTGTTACCTCATTATTGATTTCGTGGATGTGACAACATGCACTTCCAACAAACAATATTTATGCATTGAGCGTAGGATACACTCCTTCAGACACCGTTCGCTTTCTGGCACAGCCATTCATTGTAAAAAAAAAAGAAGAAGAAAGACCGAAGAAAGAAAACATTCGAAATATCATATTTCGAAAGGCCGCAATCCTCTTCCTCACGTCGTCAGTCCGCCTTCATGAGGTTACGAAACAAATACGGTAGCCGGAGGGATTGTGCCGTCCAACATGATGATAACAAAATCAAAGACTGCCCCGAACAACACAAACACATTGCGTTAGCAGCAGGCCCGCCGATTTTCGTTGCTGTCAATGAGTTGGGCATTACGTTTCAAAATGGTTCATCAGCAGCGCCAGCGTGCACGTGGTTTCACACCGACCATTGACACCGGAAGGAACAGACAGTTATTTGAATTAGACAATCAGCATCTCGTGACACCTGAGCATCACTGACCACGTCATTGAGCGTGGCTTTCAGCACGCAGACTGACGGATCATTGCAAGCTCTTCCCTCTCTTCCAGTGATCGGGTGTGGCCGCCTGGGTCAGCTCAGCCACTTTCATCACCATCACCCCTTCCCGGGGGCAGCCCGTCTGCACCAGCAGCGTCGCTGCCGCAGTCACCCACCATGTCTACGTGACAACCAGAACAGTGTTTGAGCACGCAACACAGATACCGCGCAAGAGGAACACGAACTGCCAGGCGCCTCGTAACCGATACTTTCCTCAGGCCCGCGTGGTCTGTGGTTAAAGTTTGACGAAATGCGCCCAGGGCCCATCGCACATTACAGTTCAACACACGCCAAAATTAAACGAAGACAAGTGGAACCGTCACCAGTAGATTCTGTTCATGTAGCACAGCATCATCTACCCGCTGATGACTTCACGGCCGCAGCCAAGTGAGTGCCAGCGGTCAGGTCGGGGAGGCAAACATCAGCAGCCAGTATCACCGCTGTCCCGCCCCCACGGGCATCCACAGGGCTGCGCCTACGATCCGCCTGTTCACCAGCGCACAGAACGCCGGTGAGTGAAATATGGCCAGAGGTTTGCGACGCAGCTCAGTTACGTACGCCGACCGTGAGGCCGGTTCAGCCCGCCGCCGGGCGAGGGGAACCGACAACCGTTACCAGCAGCAAACACTACCGTTAATTAGGATCAGACGCCAAAGAACGAGACCCCACGCTTGTTTTTCTCGATTTTTCCCCTTCGCACTGAAGTCCTGAACCCAGCAGACAAAGGTCAAGACGATTTCAGCCAGCCGCAAAGAACAAAACAGTCTGTGCCGTCCAAAGTTCATCACAGCAAACACATTAGTGATGCAACACTGTCATCATCCATCAGAATAAAGATCGCAACACATACAGTTCACCTGGCTGGGTTTCTTCATCCACCACTGTGCCCTCTGTGAATGGCAGATACACATGAGTCAGATTTGAGCCAACACCATAAACATCAGCTCAAAGAGCGTTGCGGATCAGCCACAGGATCGGACGCCCAGAGAGTCAGTCTCGTCGAACGAGTAGCAAAGGTCTCTCAGTAGGTGACACTGTTTTCGCGAGGCATTTGCATCGCGCTCACCACATTACCAGCAGGTCAACTACTGGCGCCCGCAGCGAGCGTACCGCGCTTCCTCAGATTGCGCAGGGCCTCCGTTGCGCAGGAAACTTCGATAATTTGCGTACTTTATTTTCAAACCTGCCTCGACAAGAGCATTTCAACATACGCGACGCATAGCGGCAAAACATTATAAGAGTCGAAATGCCCTTCCGTCTGAAAGCCTTCATCACGACATAACAAAAAGAAACCAGCACTGCAGCCTGATCACCTCCCGGCCCCGCCACTGACCACGCGATCGTCATGACCTCAACGAGAGTGTCCCTGTTTTGCTGACCATGCACACATCAGTGCTCACACCGCGTTCGTTGCCGAGGTCAGACAGTCCTTGCGAGCCTTTAGTTCCAGGTTCAGTGACTGACACGGTGACCGGTGACCAGGTCGTTAAGAGTCAGCCCGAGATCATTTTAGAGCATTTCACCATGACAGCAGCACATATTCGTCGGCGCCGTCTCCGCACGGAGAATTGCGGAATTGCGGTCGCAATTTCGCATCGCGCAGCTTAACAAAGATTTGTCTGCGCCAAACCAGCCGCATTGCCGCGTTATTGTTGGTTCATACTTTCATCACCGTCATTACAAACAGCCAGCCGCGTCACAGACGCAAAGTCAGCCTTTACGGTTCAACGCGAGTTCGGCGCAACAGCGCGACATTTCCGCAGGCCATGGTGCGTTATTTGAATGCAGATTCAACCTTCCCATAGCCGGTTTGCCGCTTATCCTCCGTAAACCGAGCATCCTGAACAACGATGATGTTTCAACATCCTCAGCAGCTTAAACACTGATGTTGAAATGTTTTAAACAGTTGTTCGCGCTTAATGTTGTTTGTCATAAGAACAGTGCGATGACCCCTCAGTAATAAAGACCGTCCGTCAGTTCTGTTATTGCAGTTCCGTATGCAAAGCGCTTATCAGCACACAACATTGCCTGATCATTGCATCCTTTCAGCGGTTCCGGTTCATAAAACCATGAGCAAACAGCGAAAAAATACCACAGAGCGCATCCATTTCTTGTTACCGACCAACATCAAAACCAGCAGTTTGCCTTATCGCGTTGCGCAGGGCCCGTCACTGGAGAACCTCAACCATCGACACTGGTATTTCGCCGGAACGACTTTCAACACTGGTTCATCATTGCAGTTCACAGCTGGCGCCCGCTATCATCCGGCACATTAAAATGCTCAAAATGTAATGTAATCGGCCAAAATCCGTTTTATCTGTGCCAGCAAGAACGCAGCACGATAAACACCGCAGTCACTATCTGCAGCCAGTCCACCCCGCAGCATTCACGCACGTTGAGTTATTCTTTTCATTGTTATTATTACCTTTTCATCGAAGAACACGGGTCTGTTCACCGGTAACCATCAGGTTATCAAAGCTTGTTAAACCCGATTTGCTCGACAGATTGTTATCGCAACCACCGTTACCTCGCCCGCTTTAACGTGAGATTTGTTATCCTCGAGACCGAGGACAATCAGTGAAATAGCTCGGGATCAACAATGTCGAGCATCCAGTGATCATTCGAGACGACGATGATGAGAATTGAATACAGCCCTGGTGCGCCCTCATCGGCCAGGTTTTGGCGCCTGCTTCCCCGCCGCAGTTCCGATTTAAAAGGTCGGGCTGGCGGGTGAGATCCACAGTTTGGCAGACGGCACGGAAAGGCCACCAGCACTTCACGCCCGGCAGCAAACACTCACGCTTCAGATACCTGAAAACAGCATCTGGCACCGCGCTGAAAGCGAGGCAGCAGAAGACGTGAAGCGGCAACAGCGGGGCCGCCGAACACCCGCCAAGTTCGGGTCAATTCTCAGCAATCCGCGTGTCACGAACATCCAAGTCTCTTTATTTCTTGGTCCAGTCAATCAGCATCGAACAGCATAGTGTCAACAGTTTATAAAGGTCGTCATTCGGTAAACATCGAAGCCGAGTTCAACGCCCAGCGCATCATCCGCGGACTGAATCTGTGCCAGCAGCCGTGATTGGCGTCCATTTTCATGCCTGTATCATTTCGCGTTGGCTTGATAGACCAGCAAAATCTCCCGTGTTGGTCACATTAGCTGCACTCATCCCCGCAGCAGCAACAGCCCAGCGTTTACTGGAGAGTTCCATCCGGAGTTTCGAGGCCTGGTTTCAAACACATCTCGCAACAGTAGACCCCCGAACATGTCATTTTCAGGTGACCAGGTCACCATTCCACATTCAATGCCACCATCAAACACCGCCTTCAGACCGCTTGTCTCGGGTCATCCGCCTCAGCCTCACGGGTGGGTTGCCCGTGCCGCCTCCAATCATCCTCCCTTATTCCCTCAGCGACGACCAGCCGGAATCATCACGTAACTTCGTATCAAAAGAAAGTTCTTCAAACGAAGAACAATGATTTCGATTGAGCCGACCAAATTGCGCCAGTTTCAGTAACGCCTGTCTCGACGATCCCGCGAGGCGTAGCAGCGACCACGGTACACCGTGGCTGATTGCGCGGGCCCATCGCCCGCACTGGCCTGATCGTTGACGCCACCGCAGCGTTTTAATCTGTAAGAACGATCTGACCTCCAGCAGCTACCGTCATCGCCATGCGGCGACGAGTAATACGGAACGTCTGACGGATTATCAGACACATACCGTTCACCACGTTCACCGCAGAACACAACGCACTTCCTTCGTCACTAACGCAGTAGCCGATGCGCGACGTATCACATCTGCGATCATGATAATCATCGCACGAACGTCCAACAGGTGTCAGACGTTCGATTTTGTAACGACCGCCAGTTTGAGCAATTTGAACTGCGTGCACGGTTCGCTGTTTTTCAGCCGATCCCAGCAGCGCGGATTGAACACCCACCGAGGCCGCACCAGCAAAGTCCAGGTTTACTGTTGTCACTTTTCAGACGACAGCAAGAATGCGTTCGAAGCCTCGCATTCAACATTGCTGCACTATGCATCCCAGCCTCAGGCATCCCATTGACGGAAGTGAAACATAGAGACGAGCCAGCTGAAATCTCACTGGAAGAAAGCAGTGCATGGCATTGCAAGACCAGCCGTTCTTCGCGCGCCGCCATTTCAGACACAGCTACACCGTCGACACCGTTCACGCCCCGCCTTCCTCTCACCTCCTCCGCCGGCTTCCGCGGCAGAGTTGCTGCGCCCGCATCAGAATGAACGCTACAGGGAGATGATGATGAACCAGACGCAGCGTGCCATCGCAGTTCATTAGCCGCGGCCTCTGGCAGCGAGGCGCACGCCACGTCAGCCCCAAATATTGCAGCAGCTTTCACGAATGGAGGAAATTTCAGAAAGCCGAACATGACAGAGATCAAATCATCACCGCATCCCGAGTAACAGCCGAGAGAGAACTGACATCGATAAGAACGCAGCGAAGCGATGGTAGGATTATAACGCATGTCACGCCAGATGGATTAGGCAACATATCAAAAGACCCTTGACATCCCAACAGGAACAGCTTTCCGTTACAGCGAGCCTGTGTTACGGTTTGAACAAACAACCCGACTTTCAGTCGCGATACACCAGCAGACATCACGCCCGCGCATCAGCCGTTTCGCACTGGTTCACACGAAAAATCGTGCCAAAAAATAACAACACACATTAGTCACGCTCGTTTCAACCGA
This sequence comes from Lates japonicus, assembly GCA_033238685.1. NCBI lineage: Eukaryota > Metazoa > Chordata > Actinopteri > Centropomidae > Lates > Lates japonicus. Next base: position 4,584,105 of record BRZM01000007.1, read on the forward strand.
ACGACAACAACCGGCCGTGGTTTCAGCCAGCGTTTAACTGCGTCAGGCGTTGCGCAGAAAGCATACAGCCTGAGGTTCGAATTTCAGACGAGCGACATTTCTCCGGAAACGTCCCCTGCTTTTTCTCTTACGCTGGAACCATTTTTCTTCCGCCAACGGGATAAACCGCGTTGTTCAGGGTTTCGTCTCGTTCACTTCGTCACTTTCGACAGCCACTGTGCTCAATTCCTGCCTCTGCTTCCAACTCCAGACCATGCTCAGAATCCGCGAGTCACAGACTGCTTATTTACACACTTATAATGTGGTCACCGCCCGAATGAGCCGAACAGCAAAGTGTTCGCCGCGGTCATCACGTTGCTGACAGCCGCGAGCACGATCGCTCGCGTCGCACGTAGCAGTGAGTGGGCGGCATCCCCGCAGCCCGTAGCACAGAGGTCAAACAACCAAAATACAGGAAGCAAGACAGGTTGTTTTCGATCCGACACAGCATCGCCCAAATGCAGCCTGTTACTTTTACCCTTTATTCTGTTTGTTTTGCACACAGTAGTCAGAGCTTGCAGCAAACATGCTCAAATCAGCAGAATTACAGCTTTCGTTCACGACATCCGTCATCTTGGTGCGGTTGTAGAATGCCAGTCCAGAACACGGTAACATGTCATTTTCGACAGCAGCCGTTAAGACCGTCGAGTCCGCTGAAGTCTGCCAGAACACAGCATGGCCGCAGCCAAATGAAATCAGCACCGGTCGTGCGCGATGCATCGTGCGATTCGAGAGTCTATCGCCGCTAAATGTGATCATGTGATCCTCCCGCCGGGGCCGTGCATCAGTGAAGACAAGATCAGCCGGCGTGACCGCCCATGTTCCCGTTAATTGGCCGATGCCGGTAGCCGCGGTACACAGCATCTGTCAGCGATACGGCGCCACTTTTGGCCCGGCACAGCCACAACGAGGAGTGAAACGGACGTGCCACATTAGCCGAATCGCCGATCTTGATTGGCGACCAGGTTCCCGCTTGACCACCGACTTACGCAGGTCAGCATTGACTTCAAAACAAAATTATTCACCATTGCAGTTTGCGCTGGCCAGCATCAACATTCATCGCCCATGGGACTTCATCTCCATTGTGAAATATGCTGACCAACGTTTGCCTGCTCACCGTCCGCCCCACCGCACATGCCTCCAAAAGAACATGTGCCCAGCTGACGAGCTCATCTCCAACCGCAACACCCACATCTGATGACGGAACCGTACCGATCCTGGTTTCATTCTCGGCTTCCTTCTTCCATAGGGATAGTCCGCAGTGTCCCAACAGATGTTGACCAACCGACCTAGCTAGTACGCTGAACTGGTTGCTTGTGCCGTCGCACATGCCCCGCTCACGCCTGTGACCTGCGTGCATTGCCCTGCGGCGGGCCTGCAGTGTCACGCGCAGCATGGCCTCAAACGACCACTGATGCCCAAACACATCACACGAGGCATGCACCTCACACACACACACCAGAATTCTCATGCAGCCCTGGCATGTGTCCCAGCCAAACAGAACACGACAGTTTCATCTGCGCAAACCGTCTCACATCCACCGCGTTCAGCCAGCAGCCTGATCGCCCGTGCGTCTCATCCTTCCGCGCAAACCACCACGAACCATGCATGTTCAGTAACACAGCACCGCACGCGTGTTGCCGACAAGAGAAAGCCACTGCTTCCTGAGAACAGCGAGTTTGGGATCGAGATCAAGCAGGAACTGAGCCCATCCCAGCCGGTTCGAGCCTGGGTCTCTGGTCCAACAGACCGCCGAGAACGCACTGGTGGTCAGCCCAGGCACTATGTTTCCCCGAGCAGCCTGCGTGAACAGTGGCCGGGCTTCGCCGCATCTCCGAAACGAGATTTTGGCGGCAAACATCGCGACCGAACGCAGGGTCTCGATTGATCCGCATTGAAACAGCGCAGTTATGTCAGAGTGAGTTCGACGACGTCTTCACAAAACGAAATAGCGAACAGCAGCTGTTCAAATCGGCGATTTTGATCCAACATGCCTGAAACAGTCAACATGCGAAAAAAAACCAGGATCATCAGCCGTCTGTCCGCGTCATCAAACCAGGGTGGCGCAACCCGGTGCGACAAGACGCCGGTCAAACGTCAGCTCATCAATCACGCCCCGTCGCTGCAGTTCAGCTTGCCTCAGCCAGAGCCAAACTCCTTTCGCCCGCCAGCCCAGAAAAATCCAGCCCGGGTCACTGAGTTCACCCAGCCAGCTATTGAACAGTGGCGTAAAATTATTTTCAGAATCAACCTCTTCCCTCCAAAACAAATCACGAGTTTCACATTTTGCTTTCGCCAGCACATCATTTTGACAGTGCAAGACGAATATTTCACCAGACAGTCAGAATGCCGATGTTTCATCAGCAGCAGATCTTGCTGAGGCCCTTCCTGCGGTCGGTTACCGACCGACCCCGCCGGGGTCAGTCCAGCACCGACCGGCCCGTGCTCCAGCACACCAGCCAAAAACATGCCAAATTGTAGTATTGCCCTTTCACGTTTCACATTATTGCCATCTATTATTATTGTTGGTCAAACAGACTGGCTCAGCTCGAACAGAAAGAAACGTCGATGCGGCACACCAGCCAGAACAACAGCCCCGGATTGCAGAGCACTGTTGTCACGAGCAGATGAAAGGAGGCGGTGAAGAGTTCGCGTCCGAACCAGCTTCAGTGTAGCGCGTCAGCGTTATCAGCCTGAGGAGCGAATGCCACGAGCGCATGTGGCCTCGATCGCATGATGATCGTGCAGGCAGATCACGCACCAGGAAGCTGGCCTGCACTGGCGCGCGGTGTAGCCCGACAGCCCGCGGGCCGGGCGGCCGACAGGCGGGTGGCACACAGCACGTCAGTCAGTGTCAGTCCACCAACTGACCAGAAAGCCATGACGAACCGTTCTGAGCACACCCGCCACGAAGCGTTACAGCCGATACACCAACAGCACACACGTGTCCCTGAACGACTGTAACCTCATCTCGTGGTTTGCTCATATCGCCCCAACCTGCCTGCAGCCACCGCAGTCAAGATCCAAAAGAGATGGTTTAGCCCACTGAGCCCAACAAAAATGAACGAAACATCATTGCCCGAACATCAAAGTCCGAGCACCATTGCTGTCTTCGCGACCAGAAAAATATAGGAAGGCAGTCTGTGATAGGTCCGGGGAACACGCTATCTCTTTCGCCGCATTACATACCGACACCACAGCCCATAGCGCAACACAGTCACAGCCGTCGTTGCTTACTAGTTAAGAAGAACTGAAACAGCCGGCCCGGCCGCGGCCCAAATGCAACGCCGCGCAAACCCCAGACAGGCGCCACGATCACCCAGCCAGCGTCATCAGCCAGAGGTTGTCCGCCTCAGTCCAGTTGCCGGATAACGTCGCCAGCGCGACCTGAGTCAAACAGCACGGTGCCCACGACCCCGTCACCACCAGCTCGTTCGTCTGCAGAGCCACGGTCACGTCAGTTCACCCGTCTACAGAGTGATTCGTCACCACCATCTCACGGGGAAGGGTTTCCTCGTTAAACCGTCAACCACTGCACGTCGCGCCACGTCCACCAAACCGCCGACCCAGCAGTGAACATACGTTATTCGTCACGCAGATCGTCCACTGAACATTGCCCCCACCAACGGAAAAACAGCAGCTGAGGCCAGAGACGGGAGGCAGAGGATGGAGAACAGAAGAACCAGCTACAGACCATTAGCACCTTCAGTTGCGTATCTCGCAGCCCCTCACGTTTCAGTCGTTTAGGCCAGGAGGATGCAGAGTGAGACACGATGAAGCGAGCAGCAGCGCGCAGTCACGCAGCATGCACGCGCCAGTGAGCCTCTGCCTCCCGCCTTCCCGTCCCCATTTGGCCCGAGCGGTCGAAGCCCGTTCATCCACGAGAGGCCTGGAGATGGCCAGCGCGTTTTTTCACCAGACGCCAAAACCGAACACATTGCGAGACTGCGCGAATCTCTTGCTTGTGCCTGAGACCGTGTCATTGCCGGCTGCGTCATCTGAATCGAAGCGGGACAACCGTTTGGTCAGACAAAATAAAACAGTGTCCGTCAGACCGAGATCGAGAGTCGACTGCTTCAACATGCGTGTGTACAGCTGAGTGGCACATTTATTCATCGTGTAACTAAAAGGAAACGTTAATGTAATCCTTAGATTATCGCCGTTCGTTTCAATGATGACCCAGTACCTGTATATTTTATTTTCACTCACCATTGCCGAGCGTTGTTTCAGTGGCTTGCTCAACACCAGCAGTCAGACCGTGACCACGATTGCTCGGTCATCACAGCTCGTTTACCGTCAGTCATTTGCGCCGCCGCATCTGTTTCAGAGCCAGCGACACCACCTGACCGCTTGTTTTAGTCAATCAAAACTCTTTACCTGTTGTAACGGCAACAGGCCTCAGATTACTGATCAAAGCCGCGATAGTCGCTTTTCCTTCGCCTGAGTTCATTTGACGGACCCTTGCAGACGGCCACTGCACCGACCGACCGCCTGAGCCAGAATCCGCTGTTAAGATCACTCTCTTTCCCTCAACCACCTCAGCCTGTTCAGCCCCTGCCCTCGCTGCCCGTCACGCAGCGACCGCAACTGGTCGGTACAACGGTGAGAACCAGCGACACTGAGTAACGTCACACGTAAGTCATAATCAGCAACAGCGTTAGTAGTTATTAACGACAGGCTGGTAAACAGCGCATGCAAATTACAATTTAATCGCGCAGTGCAACTGATCCCCTGTCAAGATTTCACCCAGAGTCTGGCCGAGACAGCAGAGACCGACATAGCAGTAGGCCGCTCACTAAATGCTAAACAGAGCATTCAAATCATTTTCAGACCATTGCCGAGAAGAAGCCACCAATTTCATTTATTTCATCAGCCCCAGAGCAACATTGGCGCAACTAATCAGTTCAGGCAGCATTCCGTAAACGCCGAATTAGCAGACGCCACCGAGAACAAACAGCCTGGTCACCGGTGGCACTGACCGTATCATCCTCACGCGAGGCCGATGTGCCCTTCAGGCCCCATGCAAGCAGGCAGCCAGACCGTGAAACAGGCGGCGCTTCCTGCCCCGCCTCAGCCACAGCCTGTGGCCGTGAGAGGGCACCGTGCGTTTGCGCGCGCGGCTGTCACCGCGGAACAGCATCATGATGGTGCCGACAACGTTGTCTGTGGTGGTGCCTCTCTACTCCAAACACTCATTTCAGACTCCAGTGCCCGCGAAGACCAATATGCGCGGGCAGCGTTGCCGTTACGGAACAAGCCCGCCCACAGTGACGGATGGAGAGTGGCGATGAAACGATGAGCAGCGGAGGTCTGGTTATTGCGACGCGCGAGCAAGGGGGACGTCAGGCAGAACCGACATGCTTCCGGAGACAACACAGCCAGCCGAGGGAGCATGGGTGTTTACGAAGACAGAAAGAGCTTCCACAGTTGGGCGACGGATCATCAAACGAAGCGAGGAGAAGAAGAACTCGGTGGGCAGGTCGACGCGATTGCTCGCCACCAGCAGAGTCAATCGCAGTCATCCCGACGGCCGTCGAACAAAGACGTTGGGGACACCGAGCGGAACACGGTCAAACCCGCATTCCGTACTTACCACGTTGTCAAAGAGCGATCAGTCATCACATAACGCGACCGCCCGTCAATGCTGTGCCAGCGGAGCCTGTCCGTGAAGACGTGCCACCTCCTCTTCCCGTCGCCCTCAACCAGCCACCGTCAGGCGCAGAGAGAAGAAAAGTCAACGCCAGTGACAGACCCGGCAGCCAGCCATCGTTCGCTCATTCATTCTGCGCCAGCACCGTCTCCCTCCAGGTACTGATCGACAGGAAAGTTGGTGACGCCAGCGAGCCGGTGGTGCGCAGCCTCGCCCCACCTTCGTATGGTCGATTACGGCGAAGACATGTTTGTGCACGTCAATCGTTATCCTTATCGACGGAGCCTTGACCGAACACGAAAACAGATGAGCATACTCGCGAAAGCCCAGACACAGTAATGCCCAGTAGCCCTCAGCTCAGCAACGGTAACGATCACAGACCAAGTCGAATTCATTCAATCAGTAGCGCACACTTCGACGCACGTAACACTGACATGACCAAAATACTCAGTAATCATTTAGGTTAATACCAGCCGCACCACTGCATGCACAGTCCACCGACATCGCGCGCAACTGGTCGGCGCATCGCCAGCGGTCACCAGTAGACACCGAGATGAAAATAGTGTCAGAAGCATTTGTTGGTCAACAAGAGTTCGTAATTTTCCCGCGTCATCCAAACTGTGTCAATATCGTCGCATGGCAACTTTATCAGCCGTGAATTGCAGCCCATCACAGACAGGTGATCATTGCCATCAGCTCAATGACGTCGAACATAACACGCCCAGATCAGCGTGCGCACATAACGCACATGAGTCTGGAAGTCAGCCCGTTTCGTCGCGCTTTTCGAGTTTCCCCGCACAGGAAAGCGGGTCTTGTGCCAACAGCGACCGCATTTCACGCACACACCAACGTCGCGCTTCAGCCCTTGTCGGGAGTTAGCACCCGGTCGATCAAATGACGGTAGACGGTGCTGCGTTTTCCCGCTTCCCGCCGGGTCGGTCTGCCGGCGCATTTTTAGCAGCTTGCCCTCGTTAACGCCGGTCTCATCAGCTCAGCAGCAGCGACTCCGCCGCTTTTAACGTATCTGACGACTTGTTCTGAACGAGCATCTGGGCACCATCAGCCTGGCACGCCGTGAAAGAGCCGGGTAATGGTCATATATGGAAACTGACGACATTGCAGGCCTCAAAACCAGTTCAGGTCGCCGCCGCACTTCGTCAGCGGCACAGCCAGACATCAACGAGAAATAATCATTGCAGGCGAGAGCCCCTCGTCGCCTTCAGTCAAACATCACCGCGTCATCCTCACCTCACCGTGCCCATCACCCCGACGTTATCAGCCACCCGATACCAGCCCAGCAGTTTCCGCCCCGTCCATCGCACCAGCTCTCGCCGCCGATTGCCATCCGCGTCGTTGTGTGCCGCCAGCCGCCCGCTGTTGCAGTCGTCATTCACGGCAAAATAACCTCAATCCACAAGCGTTCGCTCGTCAAACACAGCATACTGGCTGCTCTTTACACAGAAGAAGCGTTCGTCAACGAATCACCTGATTTGTTAGTCCGATGAAAGTCATCACATTTTGATTACGCCGCACTTCTGGTTAACAATGCGAGCGCAAAATCACTGCGCCCATAGTGCCAATCAGTCGAACCGGCGGTTCATAATCTGACCCCAGATTCAAATGAACAATTAAACATTCACGCGACCGAGATGCCGGGCCCATCGCTTTGTTTCGCCCACATTACCTGGTTACATTTGCGTAATCGCATAGAACTCAGCTGTCCGAGCGACGACGAGACGTGCAGCCGGAATTTTTCTCGCTGAAAGAAGCCGAAAGCCGAACAACCCAGCCGGAAAGCGGCGAGCCTGACGTACAGGCGCACAGCCGAAACCGAGAAAGAGTGAGTGATGCCTGCGTTTCCGTGAGCCTGCTCTGGAGTGAGGAACAACGTGACCGTCAGGATCTGGCCGAAAGCGACGCAGGTGCATTGGTCCGAGGCCACCAGGTCAGACGATGACCTGACCGAGGTGACGATTTGCGCAGCCACATCACGCACGCTCAAACATGCCGATCAAACCGTGAGAGAGAGAACACGTTGTCTCAGCATCAACGGCAAGCTCATCTCCCTGGTCACGATGCACACGCCGGAAATGCCACGGCGCAAATCCCAGGGCCTCCGCGATTATCGACAGAACGTCAGCGTGAAAGGTGATTTTACTTCATCTATTTGTTCATCATTTTGTGGACCGCTTAAACAGACTCCACCAACGCTTTCGCACCTCATCCGTCATCGCCCGACCAGTCACCGTGCCGAAAGCGCGACGCAACACCACAGCCACCTGGCCTTCCTCCTCCCATCGTCTGCGTATTGATCCGCCCCCCGCATCTTCAACATACCGCCCGCCAGTTGCAGATCACTCGCCGCGTCCACGTTTCCTCACGCACCGGCAGACGTCCTTCAGACCACCCTGCCAGCCAGAACCGGATGCGCGATTCGCGCGTAGTACCGCAGCCAGCTCAGTGAACTACCGTTCACCCGCAGTTTTCCTTCACTCCACCAAACCATATCATCACTTCACTTCAGGGTGACCGGCGAGCGAAGCAGAGCAACAACAACGTTCAGCAAACACTGTCAGAATCATACGCTTATGCCGCCCAGATCATCTCGCGAGCATTTTAATTCGGTTAAACAGCGATATCAACACTTAGATAGGCGACATTGCGTTGCTGCGCAGCGGAGGCGCTTTCAGAATCTTTTCAATCGATCGTAGCGTTTCAGCCTCTGCAGCCTGTTCATCTTTTTCGTGTCAGATTGAAGTTGTTCCTCTTCCATCTTTCAGCCTGCTTTCGTCGCCGACCTTTCGAGGTCAACAGTTCCAGCGCACCGAGTTGCCGTAACACTATCAATCTTTAATATTTTCACAGTCAAACCGAATGCTGACGAACATTGCATATTACTGCAGCCCGTATAGCAAGCCCGTACCGAGCACCATATTTGCGCCAGCCGAAGTTCCTCACAGAGCACCAAACAGCATCAATGGTCGAGTCGCAGGTAACACACGTTGCCGCGCAACGTTTACCGAGCAGATGATAAGCCCAGCGTTACGAACAGCAGCGACCGGTCTACGGTGTCTCGTTAAGAATGAAACTGGCTGGCCCACAAACAGTTCTGAAGATGGTTGTCAATATTTTCAGATTAAAACATAAGCACCGTCACTGGTTCGACATGGATCAGCAGCAGGTTGCCGCTGGCGATGGCTCAGTTGCCCGTCACCGTTCATTACCCCCATAGAATGCATCATCAGCGCAATTGTACCGACATTTGGCTTTGCGCCGTCAGCCGCACAGGGGAGACTGGCCAGCGGTCATTTTTCACATCCGGGGCCTCACCTCAATTTAGTGGTGCCGTCGATAGTACATCAGCGCATAGTAATCCCATCAATTATTTAGATGGAATGATGGTCAACCGTAATCACACCCGGTGACAGCGCACCAGGCAACAAGATTACGATGCCGCCTTCGATGAATAAACCGCCTGCGGTTGCCCACAGCAGAACACACCGCAGATTACACAATACTTCCGTCTCAAACATCCTTTGTCAGCGATTACCGTAGTTTCTCTCATTCATCGTAACATGACTGTTTTTACAGACCGTTTCACCGCGGGTCCGCAGTCACCACGCCACTAAGAGCCCGCCATTGCCGTTATTCCATTCCTTATTTCGGCAAACATCAGTTTGACCGCGACCATCAAATTCCGGCAGTTTTTGATGTTGCCCGCAACATCATCTCGCACCGTATCAACGAACGCCAGAGGTCGCGCATCAGCCAGACGACAACATCATGTCCCTTCGAACGAACAGCCGCCCGTCAACCCGTTATCACAGCTCATGTACCGCGCCAGCCGCAGGCCACCTCCATGCAATTTGCGGTTCCAAACACTTCGTCGACAGTTCTTCAACTCACCACGAGCGCCGTTCGATCATCTCTCCGGGATAACCAGATGATCGTCATCTCATGGCCCAGCAGAGCATCGTCTCACGTGTCTCGCCTCAATACGAAAGTCCGCGCCGGTCACCGGCTGTCCGAGCCCGTCACTGTCAACAACGGTCAATGCAACAGAATGGCCACCAATTACGTGCCTCGGTACCGTTATCAGCAGCATTACGCAATCAGAACCGAGTTTTTCAAAGATAACAGTTTATCTATAATTGTTGCATAAGCCAGCATGTTGTCAGTTCAAAGAAGAAGTTATTACTAGCCGAAAGTGAAACGAGGCTGAGTCCAGCTTTCACAGATGGTAGCAGGTTTTCAGTCTGTAACAACATGGTGCCTAAGACACGAATGGCTGCATGAATGTCAATACAGCCTTCAGAAAGAAATAACGCTTTGCCCGTGCTTCTCCGCTTATTGCAGCAGAAACGCCGAAGTCACCCTCTGCGTCAATTTCGCCCTCATTCTCAAAGGTTTACAGTTGTTAGCATGAATTTGGAATGCCCATGATGCCCGAACACGGCTGATGGCCTGGTCTGTCAGCCCGAACCCTGCAGCCAGACCAGAAACCGCAGCGACTGGTCACGCAGCCGAGTACCGTCACCTTATACGTTACGCTCGAGCAAGTCGTCTCCAGCCTGCATAAAATTCAGATCGAACGAAAACTGGCTCACACAACGCCCGTCGAACACCCGCCCATATTATTAAAGTTTTCATCGTTCGAGGGTCTCCGTTCGCCGCACCTCTTTCCGAACTCACGCTCAGCAACATGTCGAATCTCCCCTTACTTCCCCGGACAACACCACCATCGCGTTGACAATGCAAAGAGAGAACCCGTGCAGGGTCCGCTTTTCCTGCCCCATAATTCCCCGTCACGACAGCACCAGAATCAAAACGGTGACGCAGTTGATGCCCGCTCGAACAGCATCACCGGCCGATTTAATCACCGTCGCGCAATCACGGCCGATCAGTCTGGGTCCACCCAGCCCGCCGCATTTCCGATCGACCGTCAGGCCAGCAGCAGTCCCGAGCGTGAACAGATGACGGTCAGGCGTGAGCACGTCAGGAGGCAGCGCGCAGAGTCACGACGAAAAACGCCCTTGCCAGCACTTCTGCTCTGTGGTGAAGATCCACAAAACGAATGGCATGTGGCCTGCCTCGTTCGAGCAGCCAGTCTCGTCCGTCTCAGAGTCCCGACCCAATGCCTGTCACCCATCCAGATCAGCAAGACGGTCGGTTTTTTTCCACAGCCCGATCAGACAGCATGAGATTTGCATTATAGCCAGGTGCATGTACAGCATTTCAGGTGATACTAATTAAAAGCCTCGTTATCGTAAACACAGTTCAGGTGAGGGAATTGGCAGGGTGATGGAAAGACATCTACATGCTCTTTCCTAACGCGTTCACTGCAATTGCTGCCAGGAAATCAGAACACTAGTGCCGGACACAGTTGTCTCTCTGTGACCAAGTTCGCACAGTGGAGTTACGTCGCTGTTGCGTTGTTCACGAGTATTGTAACGTTGTGAGTTACTTGACGCAGCGTGTTAACCAACAAGTCCTTTGCCATGGTGCCTCCTACTCCCGTGCCAAAGGACCTATTGTGACTTAACACTGCAATCCGTGAGCATCCTGGCTGGATTTACAACACTCATATGACAGCAACGGCAAGCTCTCGGCACTGCTCCACTGCAACGCTTCTAGTTCACAGGGGATTTAACAGCATTGCAACACGCGTTAGCAAGGAGAAACAACACTGAAGTTTTCACAACATGGTTGCAGGACGCAGAAGATTTGTATGTAAGGTCTTCTTCCATCACCTCTATTCTGTTAATTCCTCCCTTTGAACTGTGTTTGCATTATGGTGGCAATTGAAGGACAAGAGTATCACACAAATGTTTTTAAACACATGCACACAGAATGCTAATGCAACAAGTCCAGCAGCTAATCTGACTTAACTTAGAACATAGGAAAACAGCCATCCGTATAACTTACAAGATTGTCATCAGTATAAACATTACGTTAATTCAGGACTCCTGGGAAGATGAGACAAGGGATTTACCATACTTTCAAGAAAAAACAGGAAGCAGAAAAACCACATACATATACATTCATTTTTATATAGATCTTCACCACAGAGCAGAAAGTGCCTACTTGCAAACATTTTCATCATAGCTCTGCACACTATTGATTTCAGAAATGCCTCCCAGCAGTACTCACACCCCAACCAGCTACATCTGCATCCTGTCCTTCACATCAGGTTTTTTCTCTCACAAGCCATAACTTTGTCAATCAAAAATGCAGCTGACTAAATTTGAACCCAGATTACAATCAGCCGCCAACACCCCTGGTACACGAGTAATTGAAATTCATCAGCAGACCTTTCTTCGAAAAAGCTGCATAGCTGCATCCACCATTTTATTTAATTCACAAACCTGTCTGTGGCAGATAATAGGAAATTATGATATATAAATTAATCACTACATACAGAGTTCTCTTTTGCATATTGTCAACACATTACTGAAATGATAATGTCAGAAATAGGGGAGATTTGATGATTTACGGGCTAATGAGTTCAGAAGAGGTACAGCAGATGGCAGGATCCATCAGGTGATGAAGGAAAAGCTTTGTAATGGCGATAATGCAGGTGTGTGTTGCTATAAGGTGAGTTGTGTAGTTTTTTTAACTAACCCAAGACATATTTTAAAAGAGAGAGAAACTGGGACGCACTTTATCAAACAGCTGTATGGCAAAGGTGTATTTTCTCTGGCTTTAGTTGCAGCTGTTCCAGTCTTCACAGACATAAGGTCACACACAAACTGCAGGGAACCCTCGACGGTGAATCCCTGCATCTTGCCAAACCCACTGTGCCTCGATTCACATCATAAGGGCACCAAATTCATGCTAACTAGCTATAAACCTTAAAATAGAGTGTTAAATAGAGGTGAAGAGCACTAATAGTGGTTTAGATCGTTTTCTCTGTCAAGAGAAGAGAGAGTTTTTAGATAAAGCTTTTGTTGTTTTTCTAGAGGAAGCTTAGCCTATTGACCATATAATAGCTATTCATTGTAAAATATCTTAAGAAATATATGTTTGGTACAGACTAAGAAGCCTGCACACCTGGCAATTTCATCCTTGCCCAGTAAATAATGTGAAACTGACCTCAATATCTGTTTTTCACCCCAGTAAATATTGCTCTTCCTTTGGGAGCATTTAACAGCATGCACAACATACAACAATTATAGATTTTACTAAACTACTTATTTTTGAAAACTCAGTTCATAGTTTGTACTCCCACAGTAATTTTAAAAACATAATAAAAATAAATTATTGTTCAGCCCTGGTTATATATTGAAGAATATTTATTTTCCAAGCAAGGACATCAACAATAGTAGAGAAGTTATGAAAGTGTCAGCACTATATAAATATGTTCATTTTTCTATAAATTATATTCTTCATAAAAAGATAATAGTCCTTCATCTGATTATCTCAGAAAGTTAATCAGACAGCATATTGGTTATGAAGTTGAGGCATGAACTTGCTCAGTCAAGTGAGCAGACTGCAGTACATAGAGAGGAAGCCTACAGTTGCTTTTATAATTTTATAGGCTATGTCTTAGGTTAAGAGAGCAGCTAATTGATTTACTCGAGGACTATGGTAGCATTATCTGAAAGTTAATATTGCTGCAGCACCACAACATTTACGCATCAGCACACAGCAAATGCAGTGATACAGAAGGTGGTCTGTTGGAACAATGACGCCGTGAAGAAGACACCTAAAAGAATGTAACTTATCTTTAAAAACTGGTTTACTAAATTCACTTGTCCAAACTGATGACTTTTCTGCCAAGGAAACAAAATTGATTAAGCAGCAATGTAGATGCTGCCCAGTAATTCGTGACATGGGAAGTGGCCTCCTGATACAATTAAAAACTGGATTCATAAAACAATCATATCCCATTGTTAGTGAGAGAGAACACATTATTATCGTCACTTTCCAACTAAAAGTTGCTTGAGAGACAACAACCTTTGTATGAAAGTAATCCCCTATTGAATTAATGTATTCTATATCTGCTACAAGAACTGGTCATTCCTCCCATCAAAAGCCGGCATGTGCATGAAATCACCCTACTTTACTATATGGCACTTTACTGTCCACCCTTTAATATGGGTGTGAATTCTGAGGTTGTGTCTTTTGTCTCACTCATTCTCACTCCCTAAATAATTGATGGATTACAAAAAGCAATTCACCATATGTTTTACATGACAGCTTACACCATAAATTGAATGGAATTTGTTAGATGTGAAATGAATACTAAGCCAGTCTGCAGCTGTGCAGGACACTAAAATGGTGATGATTTGTAAATGTCTGAAATTTAATTTATCTCCTCACTATTGAGTGTCTATTCTATAGGGGGTAATTGATGAGGTGATGAGGCAACTGGAACATCCTGTTGCTAGCAGCAACTACCACTGGTACAGGTCCATGCTGCTAATTGACAGTTACATGTGTTTTGTCTGGAGAAAAATATTGACAACCATCTTTTTCTAGAACTGTTTTGTGATTGTGGTTTGTAAATTTCTTAACTTAGTTTTTCAGACGTCTACTGCTGGCCACATGCTAGCCATTAAAAATTAGCTGTCTAAGGCTTATCATCTGCTCAATACAAACTGTTAATTTGCTGTCAGTAACTGTATTTTTACTCTGTACTCTGACTACATTAATTACTGTTTGGTACTGTGGGGACTCTGTTGAACTTAAATGGCACCTAAATGTAAATATAAGTACTTCTAATTACAGGCTACATACCCACACCTGACAGTAATATCTTTTATGTGTTCATCCAGCCCCACTGTACCACACTTGAGCTGTAGAGGAGAAATGTACAAAGAGGTTAATAGAGTGGCCTGGCTGCCTAGCAACTCAGTGATGCCTTTCATTTGGTAATTTACACTCAAAGAAGGCCGAATACCAAGGGCCGTATAGGAGGATGAAGGAGGAACAACTTCAATCTGACAGAAAGACAAAGATAGCTGCAATTTGAAACATACAGTCGGTGCCAGAAAGATGATTCCGAAAGCACTCACTACTCCACTCTTTATACTTTTACCTTAATAATGTCACCTATATCTAAAGTATGTTTGATATTTATCCTCATTTAACCAGGTTAAAGTCTCACTGAGATGAAAATTCTAGGCAGCATAAAAACATGCTAGTTGCAATTTTGAAGTAACACTTTGGAGCATTCAGTATTTAATATTTGCTCTTACCTATGCTATGAGTATTATTATATATATCACCTAAAGTAAGAGAAGTAGTAGGAACATAGTTTTGGGTGATGAAGAAGGAAAATATGCAGGTGAGGCAGAAGCCCAGTTCACTAATAGTGGAGAAGAGAGCTGAAACTGCCAGCACTACACACTGGAATCTAGCACATCCAGTTCCTGAGCTGCAGAGGTGGTCTGAAGGACACTCAATCTCAGTGCAATACAGTGCATGAGGAAAACAATGGACACAGCGAAATGAGTCATCCGCTTTTTAACTGCCCAAACAGTGGAAGATGCAGAGAATCAATAAGGCTAGGTTGGATGGAGGAGAGAAGGTAGGTGAAGTTGTGGGTGTTTGTTTAAAGGCTTTTCCATATGGTGGCTAATTCAGACAGTGAAAGTGGCAGATAGTCGAGTGCAAAGGGGTATTGTGAGCCTGTTTAAAGCGAGTTACAAAAAAATGAAATAAATGAATAAATAAATAGAAAGTAAAATCACACTTTTTTCCTCACTGACTTGATGTTCCTGTCAGTCTGTCACAAGGAATTTCAGTTGCACACATGCATTTCCATCACATCATGTTACATCAGTGAAAGACATAGGGAGTGAATGAGCTGCCATTAGCGTACTTACAGACTCTTGTCTCCTGTTTCTCTCTCTCTCCTGAGTGCTGAGTCAGCATGATGCAAGCATGCATGAAGAGTATAAATATTCACAAAAGCCTGCACAAAATCACATCACCTGGCCGAAAGACATCTATCATCAACCCCTGTTTAGCCCTCAGACCATGCAATATTTTTCACCTTCCTTGCCTTTGGGTCACTGTTGTTTGTCCTTTCAACCCAGGTCCACCTGTCTGATAGTCTCCCCGTGTCTCACCAGTGTCCTTCATCCCTCCAAACAACAAAAGCCAACACACAGAGAAAGCTCTATAAGGCATCACTCTTCTACTTTTCCTTTCCTCTCTCTGTAGACAAATATGCACACAAATACGTCCGACTCACAATTTTTCCAGTTGATTGTTCAGCTTTCATTTTTGCTTTTAAAGCGAAGAAAACAATTTCAGCTGCACATCCTCTTCACTTTCTGTCATGCTCTAAACCAGACAAAAAGCAAGGATTCTTAGTAATTACACAAATAAACAACCAAAAATATGCCTGAGCAGGAAACAAAGCTGATGTGATGATTCCAGCATCATCATGGTCTTGTCAGGAATGTTTTGGTTGTTCATTTTTGAATCTCTAAGTCCACCACAGATTCTACCTGGAACCACCAGTTCAGCTGATTAGAGACTTTTCTGTTTACAAGTGATTTTTACACTTTCACATTTATTAAAAACCAAATTGCATATATCAAAATACATGATAACCATAGTTTGTAAATCTCTAAATTTAGTAATTCATTTAATGACCTTCTTCCTGTCATAAAGAGCCTGCAGGAGTTGCTCTGCACATATGACTGGCTGAAGCTTTGTCAAGCTTATAAGTATCGTTAAGGTTAATTTTCACCATGACGTGATTGACGATAACAGCAGACGCCGACAGCAGCTCGCTTGACTATATTTGTTTTTAATCAAACAGCAGAAATGAATTTTGATGTGATGACCAAAGTGGAAAATCATCAGAAGCCGGTGGCAATGCCAGTCTCCTCATGAATAAATCACATTTTGGTGGGGGTCTGGGGATGAAAACATTGACGACAGTGGATGTTTGATCAGAGGCATGAAATTATGTGTTCTCCATCAAACTTCCTGCAAATGTGAAGAAACTGGGGAGATATTTCATTGATATGCAAGCAGCACTGACAGAGTGCAGCTAAGCTAACACCTGAATAGTTTTTGAAATTACCCGTAGTCATTCAGACTTACATATATGCTAACACATTGCACCCAGCTGGGCTCACAGTAATAGACTGCGAAGACCCCTTTACAAGATTCTCATTTACATGTTAATAGATACATTAAAAGCCAGCCGAGTCAGCTACTTTAACAAACTGATGAAGTTAACATTAACTTAATTAGCAAGCTACCAAAATCTGCCAAAGCAAACAGTTATTGGCTAGAAACAAGAAGCCTGCTTTTGTCTACCATCATTTGAAATCTAGACTAAGCTGCTCCCATGCAAGTTGTTTCAGAAAAGCTGTGTGTGGCATGAGCAAGGCGTGTTGTTGGAGAGTACGTGCATGGGGATCTACAGGGATTCTTTTAAGACCCACTTCCTGTGCAGGAGCTCAGAAAATGTGACTGAAATTGTTTGAAGGTTTTCCAGATCGCATTAAGACTATGCTGCACTGACAGCTTTACTGATCTAAAATGATATTATGTTCAACTGTCAGTGGGCTATTAAGTTAATAGTCACCTACTATCTGTGATGGGCTGCAATTTCCACAGCTGATATTCCAAGGTGCCACACATTGATGTTATTTTAGCTTTAAGTTTGGCAAATTCTACTGTTTCGTTTATTGTGCTGCCCCTGACACTACTCTAGTATTTTCTTTCATCTCAATTGTCTCTCTACTGTTCGTTGCCAACGCACTACATTATATAAATTTACTGCCTGATGTGTCAAGTGACTAATGCATACAGTAGTGTGCAACAAAGATATTAAATCAAATATACTGTAATTCACAAATATTTTGTCCTTATTCATTACATGCATCAGTGTACACTACCTAATTTGAATAGAATTCAAGCAAGGTCTGTGGTCCTTAATTTGCATTGCTGAGAGTTGGGGCCTATAGGCATCGCAGTGGCCCCTGCAACACATGCCAGGCTGCAGGGATATACTTCATCTGTTTTGTTATTTCCAGTCAAGAGCTCCATCAATAGGGGATGGCACTGACCTGTTACCACAAGCACGCTTAACGGCCCCACATGCCTTCGTCAGCCATAACATACAGAGCAACACAAGGCAGCTGGCACGCACACCACTACATTCGCTGGCTTATCACAACTCCTGTCATCTGAAATCACTACCTGGAAGGAGGGGAGGAGATTGTGAGGTGCCTGGCGCGGGATGGGGTGGAAGATGCTTATGACTGATAGCTGGCTGCCAGGTTCCTCTATCACCTATGTAGCGTTGACTCTGGGAAATGTGATCCTTTTTCTTCTCCTTCTCTATCTCTCTCTCTTGCCTGGCAGTGAGCTGGGATATGGGAGGGAGGGGCCGAGCAGGAGAAGAGGGAGGAGTAGCACATCCTCTTACAAGGACAAACTCCTGCGCAGACAGGAAAGCATTTAACAACATTAGTAAACAGTGCACGTGCCTGTGTGTGTGGCTGAATGTATGCTTGTGCTTGTAGTCTGAAGTCGCCCTGGGATGTGCAGGTTTGGCCTTCACCCGTGTTCCACTCCAGTGCTCCTAGCATCACTGTTTGATAAACTAGCCTATAATCGGATTGCTTTGCAGTTATCTGCTAATCTAATGGCACCTGCCCAGCCTCAAGATTTAGCTGACCATCACGTCAACCCTCCTACCCCACCCTGAAAGTTCTTCTCCTCCTCCTTCCCATTTGTCGTCCATCACCCAACTGTAGAGCTCTCTGTCTTGTAAACACCCCATACTCCCTCTAGCTTTAACCTTGACATCTCCAGGCTTATGTCAGTTTTCTCTATCTCTTTGTTTCTCTGACATCCCCCCTTGCTTTCCTTGCATCTGTAGCCAAACCTCCTTTTCTCATCATTTCATCACCCCTTTTTTTCTCCTCTCCATCCATCCTCTGATAGCAGGCAGTTCCATGAAGCAACAAACGCACGCACATATTATTGGGTCTTACGGGCCTCTGGAGTCTGGAGAGTAAGTGGCAGGTAGGAGAGAGGCTGCACCACAGGGGCTGGCATTGTCGCCAGCACCATCATGAATGCTTCTTCCACAGTATAAACAATAACACGCACACACAAACACACAGTACCCTCCTCACAGCCACAAGCAATGTAAACAAAGACGGGCAAATGGGGAAGCGCACACCTGTTTCCCACAGTCTAACACACACGCACACATATGCTAGCCCTGAGGGAGTTTTATCAGCCTCAGCATGAGATGTCTGTGAATACAGTGTGAATGCTAATTACCCGAGGCGGTAGAGATGACTGACATGTATTAGATGTGTCTGGTCTGTTTTGCGCGTCTACTAGATTCAGCGTTTCCTGGAATGCCTCCTGTTTTTTCTCATAACTCCGAACTTCAGTTGGTTGCACCAATGGCACACTCTAGAACTGAATAAATAAAATGAAGTGGGAGCAACTTTTCTCAGCAATGAATTCTTAGAAAATGGTTGATTTGGGTGTTTATTTATGTTTCAAGTAGGGCAGGCAGCCCTGGTCACTTTGCTTACTCTGTCCAGTTCTCAAAGCTCTATACTGTCCTCAATAAGTCACTTAGATTCAAATCTTAACTTGGGGACTGTTGCACTGTATGATTAAATTTCACCTAAGTTACGCCTTCTGTTTACAGAAAGCTGCAATAACACGATTATGGCATAACTACCCCTAGCATTTGCTGTTTACAGTTATATTTACATGTGTATATTTATAGTGTCCTGTGGACCTCTCTGATTTGGATGCAATGATTGGTTACGGATATTCACTCTGCATGTTGGGTAAACAATGAGGCAGTGTGACTTGAACAAACTGAAAAATTAATTGAGAAAAAGAGAAGGAGATCTGCACAGAAGTAGGATTCTAAAAGCTCAAGTCGTCAATTGCTACCCAGTTTCTTCTATCTGCAAGTCCGTCAAAATGTGAACCTAGAAAACAAAAAGAAGAAGGAAAAGAAACGATCACTCCACTGCAGCTTTGATGTCAAATATCTGAAATTTTGTGTTTATTTTGATTTGTTATTTCAAACTCAATCATGCGCTCACATAATTGTCTTTACATTACAATAAATTAAAGAGTTTTGACAGTTTAGACAAAACAAGCAGTCAGAATTGTGCCATCTTGAGTTTGAGAACTTGCAGATGATACAGCATTTTTAAATAACTGACAGTAAATGAAATATGATGATAATGAAACAATCATTAAGGTCACAGTCCTGAACTCAACACAGATGATTTGAACTAAAAACCCACTGTAAAATTATTAATATATTGTGGTGGGTGTAAGAAAATAAAATATAAAATATAGGTCATCCATTTCAGAACAGACAACTGATAATCTAGGATTACATTCTCTTAAAAAACGCTTCAGCACCTAGTTTACACATTAAATTAAATGTACCAAGACACACACACACACATGGTAAAAAACAATCCCAGTGACTTTTGTGTTCCCCAGTCTGATGGACACACTTACATCAGCTTTTGTTTTGTCTGACAAAGCAGTTAATACACTTCAGTTCAAGATGGCATATTACAACTGTGAAAACACATTTGTGAGTCTCAAGGCAAACAGGATCCGCCCAGTCCTCACACAAGTAGTATTTTTCAGTTGAAACATCTGGTGAAAAAGCTGCCTTTGTCATCTTCAAACCTCTCATGGATGGAGAGACGAGGCTTGTTATACCTAGGTTAAATGAGGACAGGAAGAAGCGGAGTGGAGCTAAGAACCACTGAAGTGCATGCAAAATGTATGGCTTTCAAGATCTTCACTCTCTCCTTCATCGGTGTCTCTACTTCACCGCCTCTCTGCATCCTCCTGCTTCGTGATTGGGCTGTTGGGAGAAGACTGTGCAGGATTACTGCCAACTGAAGGTGCTAATGGTCTATAGCTGTAGAACAGACAAAGTGCCCTCTCAGTTCTTCTATTTCTCCATCCCTCTGCCTTTTCTCACCTCTCCATCTCTATCCTCCTTCTCCTCTCTCTTCTCTCCTTTTCTTATTTTTCCATTGGTGAGCAATATTCAATGGAGCAGTCTGCATATTGATCTGTATGTTATTCCCCACCATGGTCCAGCATGTTAATAAGTAGCTATTTAGTAAGCGCTCCAATACATTATTTAGTAAGGCCCAATAGTTATTATTTAGCAAGAAGTACAACCAAGTGCTGGAAGGATTCACCCCACCCCTATGGGTCTAAACAATCAGCAAGTCCTTCTCTGTCCATTTACCCTATAGATATGAGCAGTTTTAACTTACATGTTAACCATTAGCTCTGCAAAGATGACAAGCGAGAACATTTCAAATGTCAGGGGCCAATCAGATTTCCATTCTGTTTATTTCCAGCAGATCAGTACACTCAGCGGTAGGTTATCTTAGCTAGCAAAGACTAGAAACAGAGGACATAAGCTAGCCTCTTTCAACAGTAACAATAATTCACTAACAGCACCTCTAAAAACTCATTAATCATCGCTTATATCTGGTTTGTTTGAATGCACTAAAAGTGTTGCATTTAGACAGCCAGGCCAGCTGTTTCTCACGCTCTAAAGTTCTTCTAAGCTAAGCTAACTGGCAGCTGGCTGTGACTTCATATTTAGCATATAGACATGAGTGGTATCAATCTTCTTATGTAACTCACAGCAAGAAAGTGAATAAGCATGTTTCCCAAAAACATGGACCTATCCCTTTAAAGATACCTTCCCTACTTAATTTTTCTAATTCACTTTTGAAACACTTAATAGTGCTCCACTAAAAGGCTTTGTCTTCAGAACATGGTAACATTTATTTTTGTTAAAAACCAATCGGCTCAAAACCATCTTCTCTTTTTAAAAGATCTGACTGCATTTAAACTTTTCACAAGCAAATTTATGAGGCTTATTCATAAACAAACTATACAAGAATGAAGTTGATTACTGTCATTCAAAGTTTCCAGTGTAGCACTTTTATTTGAACACTATCCAACTGTAACAGCTATAAATTGCTTGAGATGTGATGCTTTCAGAACAGTTGTATCCACTGTTAGGATCTCTGTTACAAGCTCTGAATTAGTTTAATTGAGATTCTTGTGTATATTTTTGGCCCATGCTGTGTGCCACCCACACCTCTCAGCACCCGCCAACCCACTGACAATCAGAGCTACACACACACTGACCTTAATTCTCCCTGATTACCAAACCAACTTCCCTGTTGCATGAGTGTCTGACCTTTTCACACAATCATCACAATCATGCAGTCAGAATTACGTACGCTCATGTGTGTACATTCACTCCTCCAAAACAGTCACTTGTGCACGCACACACACACACACACACACACACACACACAAATAAAACTGGATTCTGGTTGCAGACTCTTCTACACCTCTGCTTCCATCTAAAAAAGGCTCATGACAACAAGTGCTCCTCTCATACACCTTGTCAGGGCTGTTGACAACTGGGTCACCCTGTGCTGAGAATTTGTACCCACTTACTCAGACTGACCTGCTCTGTTCAGGCTAATTGGAGTCTGACATTATACAATGGCATTAATAAGGTGCCCAAATAAAAAAGGATGTCTTGGCACTGGGAACGTATTAAAGGGCCATACTACTAATTTGGCATGTTTTTTGCTGATGTGCTTTTCGGTTTTTAGATTGATTCAATTGCTTCTAGATGGATTTATTTTTAGTGGCTTTTAAGTCATGGATGGTCAGAGTATCCTTCAGTGGACCACCCAGGAGAGATTTCAAACCGTCCCTGCTCTTTGACAAAAAACATCAGCATCAGCATGTTCCCTGGCTGTCTGAAAGGTAGAATATTCATCTTACACTGTGCTATCAAAAAATGGTCGGCAGTAAGGATTGGCAAAAGCTAAAATATGTAAAACTCATGGTTGTTTTTTGGAGGGAAGGTAGCTTGAACCACAGGGATTCTACAGTTCTGAAAGGATGTAGGTTTTTCACCACTTGTTTTGTCACTGCTCGGTGACTATTGTTGACCCTTTCCTGACTCGTTTTTCCTCTCGCTGCGAGAGAAAAAGGTGTTTGCTCCTCGCTGAGAGGCTCAGCTGGAGCTGCAGCAGCCGGAGAAGCAGAAATAAACATGAGGTGGTGGAAATAATATTCACTTTAGTACAGTATTTAGCCAGCATCAACTGTCACACCGGGTTGCACTTACACCTAAGATAATATGGTTGCAGTGGCACGGACAGGTTGTGGCTGAGAAGTTGTCCTAAGGATTTTTTTTCACTTATATGTTGTATTTTCAAACTTGTAATGGATCTAAAATGTTAATTTGAACCTTCTTTTAACTACACTTCTTCATTTTTATCAAGAAAACTAACATCAGTGAACTCCCTCCCTGTCATCACAGCCTCTTACTTTCTCCCTCTCTTATTTCCCTTGCTCCAGGGGAGAACTGACAGCACAGTATCACATTTCACAGTGTAAAGTCCAGATCTATCTCTCTCAAGACCCCTACACATTCAGTGCAATGAACACACATAAAATCCCTCATTTCAAAGTCACAGCAAAGCCCAGCTTGCTCCCCTCTTCACACACAAACTGTATACTTTCAGAGAAAACATAAATATACAAACTGATACACAGTACATTCACCAGCTGAGGTCTGGCAGACCAGAGGCCCAGAGCAGACCGAAAGCTGGGATCGTATGAGACCCCTGCACCTAATCCTCCAATCCCCAAACTCATATATTCTCAAAGCTGAGTGAAGCTTTTCTCTGTCAATAACTACACACATGCAGTACTGTATTGCAAACATACATAGACCATGTAGACACATGTACTGTATGGAAAAGATGAACACACAGACGTAGAGCTCTCTAAGCTGAAAACACACTTGTGGAATGTAAAAGACTGATTTGTAAAGGCCTGGAGATGAAACTGTCAATAATGTATTCTGTTTAAGCTGCAGAGACACATACTGAGGCTGCATAGGAAATTCTAGTGTGTGTCTGTGTGTGTGAGTGCATGCATGCGTGTGTGTGTGTTTAGAGCATCAGTGGAATGTTTGAGTGACATGCCCATGCTTGCACTGTAACCTGCAGAAAGACACCCTGGGGCAATGCACACTAGGTCACAGGCAGCATGAATGAGGACATGGTGGCACGACAACAAACAGCCAGTTCAACATCTTTAAAACAAGTCAGGCAGATGGCTTCAGTAACATCTGTGCAAGATTTGGGATAATCAGTTACTACTGAGACTATCAAAAGCAGCATCTCCTATGGAAGAGGAAAGCGAATGAGAATGATTTTAAGTTAATTTGGTTCCATCTCATGTTCAGGATGTGTAGGTGTTGCAGTTTAAGAATGGCTCATCAATAAAGGCACATGATATTTCTTTTAAATGTGTGGGCAGCCACCACAACTACCGGAAAATTAGAAAAACATTTAGACTGATGACCAAACTTTGACAAAAACATTGAGTCAGCATATTTCCTGTGGGGGATTCAAGTCCATGACATTAGATGTTATTCTGTACTAGCACAAACTGCAACTAATGGAAGGTAAGACATAATTTTTTATTTTTTTTTAAGTCCAATTCTGGCCACACGCCAAAAAGAGTAAATCAGTGAATCAAATAAGACCATTTAATAGTACGTCACATCCCCTTCCAATCATACAGTCAACATTCAGCTATGTGCTTACAGTCCAAGATTTCCTCATCTCCTCGTGCCATCTGTGCCAGGCCAAAAAGAAAAATGGCACCATCTGTGAATCACTGGCAAGGTCTGTGTACCACTGGCTACCATCAACCATAGTGGCAAAAAGACATAGGCTACAGTACAGCTCAGCAGACAACAAGCCTCTACATACACACCGGCCCCTGTTGCCATCTTAATGCTACTGTTGCACATTTGGTAAAAAGGAACTGGATCACATGATCACATTTTAGCAGCAGTAAGATTTCTCAGAATCACTTTTACATGATGCATCATGCACTTTGCACATTTTTGCAGTGCACTGATTTTCAGTTTAACAAGTCTACAGCCATACTAGTGGCTCTGTGAGGCTGTAGTTTCAGCAGTCACCCTAGTAACATGCTGTCAATGTGTTAACCATATTTACCATGTTCACCATCTTAGTTTAGCACATTTCTACAACCACTTTCACTTTAAAGACAATAGTTCTCATGAGGCAAAGAAGCTATAGTTAGCTAGTTCTGCTGGTTATCATTTGACATGTTTAGATTTCACTGCAAATACAATACCTGTATTACAATACCAAAACCAAACTATTACAAAGAATAAAGTGTAAAGTAGCAAAATTTCTGTTTAAGGTCGTCACTGTCGGATCAAGTAATACAATGCTTGCTTCCTGTATTTTTTGGTTGTTTTGATACTCTGTGCTACAGATACAAAACACTGAGGTTTGCCACCCACTCCTGCTACAACTGTTACGTGACTGAAACTTGATCATTAGATAATCTTCTCATGATATCTATCAGCAACATGTTGAAAATGCAACAGGCAAAAAAAAGCACTTTGTGTTGTTCATCATTCGGAATGGGTGAATACAAGATCGAGCCCACGGTTATAAATTCTATAAATAAGCGGAGGTCTGTGGCTCACTGGATTCTGACATGGTGCAAGGTTAGATAGAACGCAAGAGTGGAAGAACACAATGAAAATATCAAAGAAAAACATAGCAAAGTGGAGCAGACAGAGCCCTGGAACAACACTGACATCTACATTGGCGAAGGAAAAAAATATAGAAACAAGACAGCATAAGAAAAGCAGAGGTTTGTTTTTTCCAGAAGAGAAGTCTCTGCTCAAATCTATGGGAATTCAAACCTCCAAACACAACCTTACTCTCTTGCATAACCACTGTATTTGGCCTGTGGTTAAACACTAGCCTACCAAAAAGTACAGCAGTTTGTGTGTTCAGTTTAAGTAGCAAAACGTGGCTAATAATTAATATTTATTTATTTTTTGCTGATTTTTTGTCTCTAATAGTGAAGTCTGAAACACCCAGCTGTTCACACCTTGATGATGGTGTGTGTATCTATAGATATATGCGTGAGCCTTAAAAGTCAAGACAGCTTGACTCGTACATGAAACACAAATACATATATAGCAAATATTCCCCTGTGGGATTAATAAAGTTCTTTTTATCTTATTATAACACCTAATAATATCCATCCTAACATCTCAACAGATGTGGCATGCCTCGATGTAAATCCACCCACAAGGTCAGACGGTCAGAAGTTGCATCACTTCCTTCCTCCTGCAGTTCTTATCTCCCATTATTAGTTCTCTCTCAGCTTATTGTATTTTCTCAGGATGCAGTTGTCAGGGGTTTGGTCTCCTGTCATGTTCAACTTTCTGTTAGAAATTTCCCTCCATTTCAGTGAGAAAAGCTGCTGCAGTATTTTGCCAGGAGGCTGCTTAATTTACCATTAACATTCACTACTGTCACTTTCTATACCAGAGAGCCTGCAGCTGAAAATGACCACACACGTGTACAAAAAGACACACATACACACACGTCCTAATTCATCCATCATACTGCTCCCTCTGCTAATCGTTCTCTCCCTGTTCTGATCTCAGGCACAGAGATAACTCTACCAGACCACCTTGGGTAGCAGGAGGAGGAACAGAGGAATGAAATGGTGCGGACGTGAAGACAGTGTGCTCCCTCCGGCAGGCCAAACCCAACAGATTGACTGTCTGAGGAAATAAAGCGAGGCCTTTGAGGACTTGGCACTAGTCTTACCTGTTACCATCCTTTTCTGCTCTTTTTAATTAAGTTTCAAGCTAGCTCCGTCTCCTATGTTTCCTTCCCATCAATGGGATTACTCTGGGAAAACCTGGGATTCACACTTAACGTCTGTAATATGACAGGATACGAAACTCGAGGCACGACTGCTACACATCGTCACAGAGAAAGAGGGAGAGTGAGAGCAGCAGAAAATTAAACCTGACTCTACTGAACAGCCTCGAATGTTAAAATTGTTTTCAATCCCACCTTATAGGATCAACTGAAAAAATGTATGAGCTATTACACAGAATTCAAATTGCTTTCAAATAGCAGTGTTACAAAATGAACATGCAACTTTTTATTTTGTTGGACATTTTATTTTTGATGATTACAAACCGTTTCATCATCCTTAGTCACACAGAATTCTTCAGTGTATTGTTACATCCCTTTACTGTCTTCCTGCACATTAATAAAGAGGAGACATTGTGATTGAGAGGAAGTGCTGTTATGTTCTACAGGCAGTAAAAAACATGTCAGAGCAAAGCCAGGTGGAGTGGCTCTTGCAGACATATTGTCCTATTCATCCATCAGACCCCTGTTCCCCTAGCCGAGATGAACCTGGGAAACGTCCAGCTTGACAAATCTGAATATTACTCATCCTTACTTATGTGCTTGAAATGACATTAGCTCTTCTAGGAGAGTCAAGATCATTCTACAAGATTCTAAATACTGTGTGGTAACATCTCTTGATCAAACCAATGCCCTGCCCAGGCTGTTCTGCAGGAAGATTTTTTTGCCTGTCAAGAGGACCACACATACAGTAAAACCTCAGTGCCCTACTGCCACTGCTGCCATGGTGTCGTCACTGCTTCACACCTCCTGCAAGGATCATCAAGATAAGGCATTACCCCAAACACTCCCTGGTGGTGTCCAATCAAATCAATTGTTCTTGTTTGAAAGAACTTTCTTTGTCTGGGGCCCAATTTGACACATGGGTAATTGAGGTTCCAGCTCAAGTCATTATCCTTTAAGGGAATAAAGGAGGATGAAGGACTGGGAGGCAGCTTTGGACAACCCCACCCCCGTGAAACAGGAGACGGATGGCCACAAGGACAAGAGAAACTATTGGTCTGTGGGGAAAGTCAAATAAAGCGAATCCTTGTCAGAGTTAGTGTTTGGTAATTAGCATTAGTGCTGTAAATAAGGGACTGGATGACCACAATTCACCTAAGAGAGTAACTTATGTTCGAGTCTACTGTTGCAGGATGTGTTTGAAACCAAGCCTCAGAAACTCAGATAAGGACTCTCCATATCTCCAATAAACACTCAAACTATGACTTTGATCTATTTAACTTTTCTATACTCATCTGAGTTAAATGACAGAGTTGCAGCTTCAAGTGATAACACACTTTGGAGAGACAAGAGAGTTTTACTGAGTCTATCAAATAACCTTGAAATGAAAAGCTAAATACAAACATAAAATGGACATAAATCACAGCTCTTCTTTGTTTAGATTCAATCCATTGAGATGTTAATCACTCTCGATCTAGGAATGCATTTGGGGCTCTTGAGCTCGGTGTTTCTCTGCGGGTGAGTGACCTTTATAAAAACTGTTGACACTTTTGCTCTCTGTTCGATGCTGTTCGAGCTATGGATTCAAATACAAAAGAGGCCTATTTGAGATGTTTGTATTTTTGCAGATTGCTGCTTTGAGAGAACCAGCCAAGAGAGCAAGCGATGATTCAGCAGCCCCAGACGCCTGTAATCACCACTTCACATCTTCTGCTGCCTCCTTTTCAACGCAGTGCAGATCTCTGTTTTCCAAAAATATCTAAGCATTCAGCATGGGGTGCTGCTGCAGGAGACATGGGAATTACTTGTGCTCTTTAAAACCCTTGCATCTTACCCAAACTTATGGAATCTCTACCCATATTCCATTACTTTAAATCAAATTTCTGTGGGAAGCTCCAAACTTCCATAAAGCCTGTGATAAGAGCAGTGAGGCGTGCATGGGCTCTTATTCCAATTCTCATCATCATCATCATCTCAGATGATCCCACTAGATGTAATCAGTGTTATTTGTCCAGGCTTGTACTGAGGTGTCCTCAGTCCTCGGGGGGATCAGCCAAATCTCACATTAGGGAAACAATAGCCGGGAGCAGAGGAAGCCTGGCAGTGGGATCCATCAGGGGGCAGAAATTTAAGACACCGTGCTGCTGGCTGACAGATCCCCTACAGCTACATTTCCATCCAGGTGTCAGACAGGTTTTAACTAAACTTTTGAAATGCCACAATGAAACACAGTGAATTAGTTGTGTTTCTTTCAATGGGAAGCCTCCTGAAAGTGAAATAATGTAGCTAAATACAGACCAACAAATTGTATGAATGAGAAAAAAAGTCTTTCAAAAATCAACTGTTGTGCATTGTTTTTCACTGCAAGACAAGACAACTCACAGATAGTAATACTTTTGATGTTTATCAGTTTATTGCTGCTGAATTTCTTGCTGCTTTAAGATAAAAAAACAGATTTTTAATACATTACATTACATTTTTAGTACATTTTAATATACCAGTTAGTAAATTTTAGGCCAAACAATGTAGGGCTGCAATGATTAATTGAGTATTTAAGTCATTTTCAAGCAAAAATACCAAATGTCTGATGGTTCAAGGTTCTCCAATGTGACGATTTTCTGCTTTTTATAACCTTTAACCTGATAAAATAAATACTTTGGGGTTTTGATATGTTGGTCAGATAAAACAAGAAATGTGATGGGATCACCTTGTGCTCTAGGTAAGTATTTTTCACTGTTTGCTCATGTTTTATAGACCAAACAATTCACTGAGAAAAAGAGTCTGAAAATGAATCAAAAATGAAAATAATTGTTGTGGCCAAAACACAATCACAAAAGCCACTTTAAACATACAGAGCCACAATATGTAGGACATCACCTAGAGGCTGTAACTGATGGATATTTCAGAACATCAGAAGTCACTTTTAAACTACTGAAGAATTCATCACACTGTTCTTGCCAAGCAAACAACATTAAATCACTGACAAATATGTTCTTAACTGACAAAATAATTTCAACATCAAGTCTGTTTAAACACTTTTGGGGATATTTGAGGAAATAACATCATCATTTGATTTCAAATTCTCAGTTTACGAGAGGTCTAAGCAAAACCAATATAGGAGAGTTAGATCTACATTCAAATGCAAACACCATAACATGCAGAAGAAATAGGCTCTCCCTTTCTATTTGCATAACTCTATATTTGAATACATAAAACAGCTGCATGCAACGGCAACTCACGCAGCAAACCTGTTTGCCATGTGAAGCAACAACTGACAATTTGATTAAAAGTATAGACCAACAAAAAAATGCCACAACATTTAATGTCACAATATAAGTTTGTGGCACAGGGACCAAATCTTTTGTGTAAATACCTTGATGCAAGAGTGCACCTTCACATTGCAACAAGTTCCACCATTCATCGTGACCATAAACCCCCAGGGGGACAGATATTTTCGACAAGATAATGTACCCTGTCATGGTGCAAGAATTGTCCTAAAATGATCCTCGGAACATTCAGATAAAATGTCATTAACGACCTGGTCACTGTCCCTGATATCAATCTCACTGAACCCCTGTGGGATGAACTAAAAGGCACCATAAAAAGGACTATCCAACCATCAACCTTGGGCAGTTATGAAAGGCACTGATGTGTACATGGTCAGCTTTAAAACTGGGACACTACAGGTCCTCTGTTGAGTCACTGGCACGATGCGTGGCGTCTGTTATCAGGGCCAGAGGTGGTCAAACACAGTACTGAACTGCTTTTTCTATTTATATGGTCAGTGAGTGGAGGAGGATGACTTTCAGATTGGAAGGAGCATTTCAGTGCCTGTGCTTATCTGACACCACTTTATGCGTCCCCCTTGTATGTGGCAGAATGCTTCACTTTATCAGAGGCAGGTTTGGAAATGCAAGTACACCAAAATTATATCTGAAGTTTCCTGTTTTTAACCCAGAGGATTTTCTGTCCTTTGGGAAGCAGAAACACACTCTCCTTTAAACTACAGGCACCAGATATAGTTGACCTAAATATAAATGTGCAAAAAAAACCTTCAAGAGCAAACCTTGAATCTTTCATCATTAAACCTCTTGAAAATGAAAGTGTCACCTACCTACTAGAGATGCTTTTGCTCTCAGTCGACAGGACTGACTCCTCTATAAGCCAATCATACAGGTCAGTCCCTTATTAACAATCCCTGTACACTCTTGAGCTGATGAGGGGTCACACTGGGTCAGTTTGGCTCAAATCTATTATATGAGGTCATGAATGAGAGGGTGGATTGATATCCTGCCATTCACAGAGGCACAGTGTGGAGGTGGATGGAAGAGAGAACCTTATGCAAGGCAGACTAGTAACCATGTGAGCTTTACTGATCTTTATTCCCAATGGATATTAACAGTGTTACATCACTAATGTGACACTGCTAATGATGACTTTTTGGACAACTTTTGAACTGTGTTTTTTTATTTCTTGCAGCTGTCTGAAAATAAATGCTTGACCTTTTGTCTGCTGCTAAGGTTCAGGACTGTGGAGTGCAAAGAAGAGGGGAAAAAGGAGAAATCAAAGAAAAAGCAAAACGCTCAGGAGATTCTGTTCTTTTGCAATAGTGTTGTCCCTAAATTCTTGGTAAAAATCATGTTTGCTCCTTCTCTAGTTGTGCTGGTTGTCAGTTCCCCTCCACCCAGCAGCCAGGCTGGAGCCAGCCTTGCAGCTGTCCACAGTCCAACATTACATAACAAGGCTGCATCACAAACCCCCCTCTAGCCACTCTTCAGCCTCTCCACCATGACTCTGTCACCCCGCTGAGGAAGTGACAAGAGGACAAAGTTGGATGCCCGCTTAAGGACACACAAACCCCTCTCTTGTAAGATCTGCATGTTGAGGGCCAAGTTAATGAGGTAATGCAGCGCTGTAATTGCTCATTTGCCTCCCCATTCCCATGGACCTGCAGCCCCTTCACCTTTTAACACTCCACTCAAACACACATGCAGCAAAGTGCCGCTCAAGTGTAGGTGGGTGTGCTGAAGCTATACATGAACCAAGTCTACTGAATGGCTGACCCAGTTTCCCACTATGCTCTGTTTGAACAGCGTGTACCATATTGTGACTATAATATGCAATGCATTTTTCTAGAGGTGCTCCGACAAATTAAACCTTACTGGGCCACACCTGCTGAACATGAGAAAGTATCAGTTACAAGGGATACTTCAGGCTCTGTGACAAGAGTGTTTCACCTCTCTGCTTTGAATATCCTTATGTTAAATACTCAAACCTGTTCTACAAGACCATCACGTGATTAACATAAGATAGAGTAACTGCAACAACATTTGCTAACTGGATACAGACGAAGGACTTTTCTCTTCTAAAAACTGCCCCCAAGAAGGAAGGGACAGTGGGGTGGTGATGTGTCTAGAAATCTGCAATCTGTGTGCTTCAACAGTTGAGTCTGTTATGCCTTTCAGATAACTGAGCTTTCACTTTATTTAACCAAGCACGTGTACGGCTGCAGCCAAGTACACACAGTCATCCAACAGAAGAAGAGAAGAGCCTCTGAAATGTCAGTGCAGTCAATAATGGATCACCTCTGTGGTCACTACGTGCAAGTGTAGAAAGCCACACTCAAGTGACATGAGGTGTGAAGTCACTCAAATATCTACAGAATGCTGATTTGTCTGAATTCCAAATATATCACAAAGACGATTTCCTTCCAGTGAAATGAGCTCATGGGTCAGTTATGGAAACTATACAACCTCAGGTACATTACACATATTTGTGTGTCTATACTGATGAATACATTTTTAGAGCATGAGAATTTGCTCACATTGTGCTAGCAAAGCTCAGCAGGATCACTTGCTAACACAATATGAACATGGTATTCAGAGAACCAGTCTTTGAAGATTTGTTATCAATCATATTTAGACAGCACAATCCCCTCCAGCTTTCCTGTCATGTTTTGCTCATGAGCCTCATAGAGGTGGACTGATTATTTTGTGGGGAGAGGAGGGATTTACGGCTTTCAAGTCATATGATATTTCAAAGATGTTTTTTTCTTTCTTTCGGTCTTTCTTTCTTCTTTTTTTTTTTTTTTTACAATGAACAAATGTTAGAAGTAGTAGTACCAAGGAAAAGCAGACAGTGTATCTGAAGGAGTGTATCCATACACTCAATGCATAAATGTTGTTTATTGGAGAGTGCATATTGTTTGTCCACATCCACAGGGAATCCAATAATGGGGGTAACAAAGAATTAACCAGTGTTTTGTGTCAGTTGCTAAGCAAACTAGGTCTAATATGACAGAATGCAACTCTCCAGTGCATCCCACCTACGCAATCCTTCTATCTCCACCAAGGACCCCATGATGCAGTCTGTCATGCTAACAGATTGCACACTGTGTTGTAAAAACAAGGCATTCTTGTGTGGGGTAACATTATATAATCCTAAAAGGAAACTTGTCGTCTTGTCTATGTCAGTATGTGGAGGACCAGTTAATTAACCTCCAGTAATGGGGGCCCTAATTAGTGCTGGGCAACCATTAGAACTATTAAAATCCCACTGTCCATTACTGGAAGAGCTATATGGAGAAAGAGAGCCTGCCCCTGGCCCACAAATCAAGTTTATATTAGGCTAAAGTTTCAAAGCACATTAAATTCTGTGCACCATCCGTTTCACTGACACCTGCTTTTACTTCTACACTGTTAAGAACAAAGAACAAATACACCACATCTCTCTACACTCACTCTATTGGTGTGTTACTCCGCTGTTCTGGGTGTAGCTGTATTATACTGTGTGCTTTATTGTAGGAGTAATAAATGCAGCAAACAATAACTGACTCCAAAGAATGCAAACTGTCTGGCTCCTTTTGACCATGCTGCTGTTAAACTGTCAGTCAGAATGCCACGGCATCACAAGAGTTTGCAGTAAAGAACGTTAACAGCTTTTATGATGATTACTGCAGCACATCTTGTCCACCTCATGTCAAAGTGTCTGTTGATTTCATTAGTGGGCTGATTTACTACATGTGGGTGGGTCACAGATACCAGGACATCCACATGTGAAACAAAAACACAGTAGATGTGCTGGGGAAGCCTAACGGCTTTTACATCTGGCTTTTAATCTTGATTAGGAATTGCTAGACTATTTCTGCATATTAAGTCTAATTCTGGCAATTCCTTTAGAACTTCATGGAAGTTTTTATTTGCTGAAATAAAGCAGCTTAATTCTCATTTTTCTGAAGTACCCAGTGAACTTTGAGGACCCCCGGAAGTCTCTGACTTATCACGGGTTTACCAATGTCTTTGTGTTGGGCTTGTTCTTGCTTTGTTATATTGTGGCACACCTACTTAGCAAATTCCCTTGTGTCACCTGAGAATCATCATTGACAATGAGCGTTAAGCGTTTCAATCAATCAAACTTCACATGCGTGTGTAAGCTTCCAGCTCCTGACCCTCTCGGCGGAATTATCAAGGCTGCCACTCCTGATCCTTGACCGCCGTGCCCTGTACGGTTCACTACCACGACGATGTTGGTACTCACTGAAAGACCTAAAGGATACGTAGTGGTCATGACATTACTATACAACGCGGAGGCCAAATGTAAACCACGTCAAAATAACAGGACGCAGGTGTATTAACTGGATCTGTACCACCATCGTAAAACAATTTAGCACGCTGGCAAATCAGTTGATTTGATGGGGTAAATTGTCAACGAAGAACAGAACCTGCAGAACAACAACCCGCAACATCCGCTTCCCAACCAAACATTGAACAAGAATATCGTTTGAGCAAAAGGTCCGGAATTTCTCAGCTCATCAGCTCGCCGTCGGAGACATCGTCAGTATATATACATTACCAGAATATCCTGCCTCCGAACAGACCGCACGGTACCGATATTAAATTACCACCGATATCCAACCGTACCGAGCTGCAGCTCCACCTCCCGACAGCACAGACCGCGTGTTGGGTCATGACTGTAGTTTGAATGATTAGCAGGACAGTCAAATCAGGAATAATCATATATCGTGTTTACCACTGCTCAATTGTTTTGAATGTTTATACAAATTTCGCGTTCTATATACTAAAATCACAACAAAATCTAGGGGTTTTCATACATATTTTAATGTAACTGATCCACGAGGGATTACCGTGATTCTTATTCATTTGTCTAATGCGCTTGCTCTCATCTAAAGGTTAAAATATTACCAATCTTTCATGAAGATTTATAATGTTACCAGAGACACCTGTCGGTTGTATTTCTCCGAATGCTAGCAGGGGACTGCACTTTGTTACGCACCATTACATATGAAAAATATTCATTATTTGACATAAATCATCAATAAAACATGAGGTTGGGACCAGATTGAAACGATAAACGATAACGCAAACCGCGCCTCGTATCGCGTAGCTCCACTGGCCTGTCACATTTTGAAGAAACATCGATCATGCGAAAGACCTAGACTGTGAATTATGTTTTATTCTGAATTAAATGTCACAAATGTCTCATATTATATTTACTATCTAGCTACAGATATTCTATCAAAGAAAACGATATACTGTGTTACGTTGACTTGTACAAAACGCATAATTTCAAGAAACACGATCTTATAGAAATGTCTCATGATAAGTTGGAACTGCTATAAATCACATTAGTAATAGGTACCCTAAGCAAGAGGAGTTTCTCCGGATGGGTTACAATATCCGCTTTCTAAATACAAAGAGGTCATACCCTGATCCAATCATTTACTGAGAGTATTCATAAACACCACAAATTTTCACGCAAATCATAACGTCCGGTTTCTTCCGTGCTTTTTCTTCACTGAAGGCGTTATATAATGGCAATTGGCCGTGCAGTCACAAACCCGTGTGCATCAAGTGAATTATTCGACACCCGCAGAGAAGTTCCCGTTGTGGGATATAGTTAATCCAAATACAATGACGATCTATTTGGACCCGACATATTAATAACATACACATGAAATTTAAATCTATTGTTTAGGTCGTTTTCATCTTTCATACATACGATTTCTGCGAATTTAAAAGTATTTCTGAATAATACTATGAAAATACATTGCTACCGCGCTGGCCCCGTGATATAGGATGTTTCACAGATGTTTATTACCCAAAATAAACTGGCAGTAGACTCAGAACCACCCATCATTTCCTTCTGCTTCGAACTGCCAAGAAGAAACCGCTCCAGCCAAAATTTGTATGGTAGAAATAAAGAAGAACAGAAAACCCAGCAACACTAAATGATTGTCTGGACACACTTTGTGAGAAAATATACTGCGTATTGTCAATCATTAACATTGTACCATCGACATACAACGAATTGCTCAATAATACCAATATACAGACGCCCTCTGAGGGTGAACAATCCCACAGTCCAGCGTCTGGCCTGGATGTACTATCCACGGTACTCACGCACTGACTGATTGTGACTGCTTTGATGTGCAACTGACGCATACCAGTTGCGCAACATCATCACGAGAGCATCATTTTAGCTTAGTTAACAAAGTAACTCGTGTGTATTTGCATTGAGCAGCAACATCACGCTGACGCATCTGTGGTCATGTTAGATTGCCGCGTTCGAAGCTTAGTTCTCTCATATTTGTCAGCATTTCCAGGCAAATGGCGTTACCGGTAACGATCACCGTTTCAAGACAGCAGACGATGACAAAGATAACCAGAGCGGAGATAATCGCAATGGCAGGTGCTCATACATCTCTGACCGTGTCCTGCCTTGTTTTCGAATTTTGGTAACTGCTGTCGCCGCCTCCCATGCCAGAACTGACCACAACCAAGCCCGGCAGTGAAGCCTCCAGACATTGCTGTAACGGTCGATTGCCTGACGATAAATACACAGATTGATCATAGGTAGCGCCACGTCGATTTGTTGTAGGAAGCGCGTTCTGACCTCGAGAAGTTCACGTTTGGCAGGCAGCATCCACCAACGGGAGCTGAAAGTCCGGCGTCTGTTGATTTGAGCCTGGGTCATAAGGCGAGGCGATCGAGCAAATCGCAAACAGCTTTCATCACAATGACGCTGGGGTGTTATGATTTCTGGTTTCTGACGTCCGTCACCAAATCCTCCCAGACCACCAGCACAATTATGGAACGCCCGCTGACGATTACCAACACACCATTTGAAGGCAGCGTTTGATAAGGAACATAAAGGCTTCGATAGTTGGAGCAAGCGAGATTACCAGTCTGCCAATGATAGGGGTCGCCAGCCCAACTAACTGGAAGCACAACGTCGGTGGATTACTTTCGTAAAATGCACTGGTTTTGCCGCGGCGGTATGCTGGCTGTGGCAGGATGGCTGGGGATGCCCGTTCGTTGCGTAGAAATATGGCCAACAGGCCAGCAGCTCATGCTCCGCACGGCATGACCGGTCTACTCAACAGAACGTCACTGATGAAACTATACACTGCGTTAGTGTAATCAGATCAGATAAGGTGAGGTTAGCGAAAAATCTAAAAAATCTAAAAAAGCACCAAACAACAAAGATCTCACTGCACTCATATGATACTCCTATCCTGACATCTGAGAGATATAACTCTTCTGTAATTGTAACTTAGCACCATATCACATCCATCTCAATGATTTTTCGGCTAGAGTAATAAATATTAAACATGGCTATAATTGGCGTGTGAATCTGTCTCTGAAGCACCATTTCAGTAGAAGAATGAAGAAACTGTTTCACCAAAAATGAAAATAGAAATACATGAATTGACACTGCACTCAGTATCACTTCATCATCATCAAAGACGCAAGGATGCTTTCCTTCTCACCCCACCTCCTATGCTTAGTATTGATTGGGACAATCAGCAGAGTGAGTAGAATAAAAGAGACCGAATACGTCCTGTTCATTTATACGGCAATCCGTCTTCGTGAACAAATGGAAAGATTGCATTGTGCAACATCACGCATTGACGACGGTACTACACGCTATATATCTGGGTGTTAGCGGTTGTATTAAAGGCCAATTATAAATAACAGAGGGTGTAACATCAAAAGTCAGGCTACATCAATAGACAAGATATGGTCAATGTCAGACAACAACCCTCACTGAACCCGGCAATGAGACAAACCAAAATCACACCACCCAGCCGAGTGAGTCACGTGCAGAGCTGGAGTCGAAGGCTGGTTCACTCTCGTTGGCACAGACTATCAGGAGCTTTTATCATGTAAGACAGATTGATCGCATGGATTATACTAAGCAATTCTGCAAACAATGAGGAATTTTTAAATAACACCACAAATACACAAAGCAGTTTACTGTGTATTGCACCCACAACTAGCCGTGTTTTGCCGTAGAGTGTACGATAAAACTGCCAGTGTTTATATGTGAGGTTGCGACCCGTCAGACAAGGGTTAACCAAGTCAAACACAGGCCTTCTAATCAATATCAATCTATGAATGAATGACTTGATGACGGAGACTGTTGAACCCAGCTACCAAGGACGGCCAGAATAATGACATGAACGGAAAGAACGCATGAATGATTTAAAAAGAAAAGGCCGAAAAGCAAGTAGCTGAACGGGACACCACAAGTGACTGAATCTAGGAAGAAGAGGTTGAAGACATATGCTCCTCAAAGTGATTCTCAGTCATGTATTATGTATTTTAGAATATTATAAAAGTTCTGCTGAAAGCCCTCCCCTGCCTGGCTCCAGCGTCTACCCACGTGAGAAGGCCCCGGGACTCCACCAGCTCCAAAATCTCAACATCAGCCCACATGGACCTCCCAAACCGAGGCAGAGTAGTTACAGTCCACGTTGCATTTTGAGGGGCTCGATCATCCATATATCCACAAACACAGTATGTTATACCGCAAGAATTGTAAATCTTCCCTTTACTTCACCAAAGAGTAAAGAAATGCCTGAATGATGACTGACTGGGAATGATGTAAGAGACGAACATTTCTTTGTTCGACTGACTTTAAAAAGAGCTAAAGTAAAACAGCAAGCAAGAGAGAGAATGAAATGAAGAATAGGCTGCATCAGCACTCTTGAACACTGAAATGGCAGTGTCACTCTAAAATAACAACCTTGTTGTTTTCCAGTGAGGTTTTCTATAGTTTCCTGTGGCAGGATGTCAGCCATGTCAGTACAGTACGGCACAGCTCCCTCCTGCTGCAGTAGCTGTCAGGCTCAGACCAATGGATCTCCATTGTCACACTATCAGGCCTCTAACGGCTCCTTGCTCCCACCAGGGGCCATCAACAGAGGCCAGGCCATCGTATTGATGACAGATGGCTATTGATCAAGTCTCCTAATCCCAGCTGGCTATAGGGGGGAGAGAAGAGAGGGTCACCCGGTCAAACGCTCAGGATTTATGACCACACCAGATTTTTGTAGAAAGCTATGTGTTGTCGATTTGCTCCCTCACACCTTTATTTCTCATTTACTGTGTCTACAGCATCAGTAATAGTTACCTTTTTTAACTTCAAGCGCAGATACTGAGATAAGAAATTAAACCACAAGAACAAGAATCTGCCTCTGACAGATACATGTATAGTGTGTGAATTGTACATTTGAATGATGATATCTATAAAGGAAGTTCCTGCTGCTCACAGCTGGAGAGCAGAGGGTGTGTCTTCCTGAGCTTTGCCACCGCACATCCTGTGCCGACTCATGTGATCATCAGTCCAACAGGAACAGAAACTGTGTATAAAATCCTTCCTATGAATGTTTTTTTATGCAGTGTAGTTTTTACAGTCTAATTCTGCATTCAAATACATTTAAAGTCACGATCCATGATCTAGACAAAAGGATACTGGAAATGAAAACACAAGACTGGAATCTGCTATTGGCTGTCAGGTCTTCTAAGGACCACCTTATGGCAAAAACAGGAATTGATTAATGTTTCATGCAGCTATAGAATATTTGTTTACATCTGTGAAGTGGGAGACCAGACCTTAATTTGAAATTAAGATAATTAATCATAACACAAACTCTTCCATTATATATGTCATTAGAAAACAAATTTACATTATAGTCAAAGAGTTAGTGATTGTGCCTTCAACTCCACTTAAACTTCTTTAACTGAAACTTTGAATTCTTGTTGATTTTATAGGTGTATTCACAAGAGACAGCATCCAGAGATGAAGGCTGACACTGAGGTCAAAGGCCAGCTGCTTAAATTTTAGGCAGAGGAGTGACAAACGTAATGTGGCATGCAAGGTGGGAAATGAAGTGGAAAGTAAGAATTTGCCAGAATATACTGTATATAGGTGCCTCCTGTTAAAACATGATTGTACATGTTTTCTGATTTTACAATAGTCAAGATGTAATATGTAAATCTTTATTTTGATTTGACCCCAAGTCTGCCCAGTTACATGGCTGTCTGTCTGATGCATTAGACTTCACTGACACCTGGTGGTGATAATGCTAAAATGTACTATTCCATTCCATTAGATGTACCGCTAATCCTCTGAGGGTCACGAGGGGGGGCTGGAGCCAATCCCAGCTGACACTGGGCGAGTACACCCTGGACAGGCTGCCAGTCTATCACAGGGCTGACATATAGAGACAATCATTCACATCTAAAGAAAATGTAACTTGTATATCTTTGGACTGTGGGAGGAAGCTGGAGAAAACCCACGCAGTGAGGTGACAGTGCTAACCACTGTTCCACCTTTGGCTGAACTAGAATAAAGATAATTTAGGCATGTGCCTCTTTAAAAATATTTTTTTTTTTAATTGTATGTATAAATGTATTTATTAGCTCTACGGCTCAGTTTATAACATATTCTTAGTTTTGTAGTCAGACACTGCTATACAATTGTGTCCATAATTAACCATAAAACTATATGGTTCAATTTGATCAAAAATATGACACTTGCCTGATATCAGTATGCAGCTAGTGAAATAATCTTTATCATTATGTAGATTAAATAAATAAGGTTGTTAGACTTATCACATTAAGACCATTACACTCCATTTTATACACTATTACGTTAGACTGTTACAAACCATTACATACAAGCCAAGATAAAACCAAGAAAAGCAAGTAACCTTTGCTCTATCTTCAATGAAATAATAAAATTCAGCAACATGGTAAATTGTTGCTCTTAATTGTTGTGCATTCGCCTGATAGCTGGAGTGAAGAGACTTGGATCTTTAAATCTCAAAATTTCACTATTTAAATTAAGCAAATTTCTATCTTTAATAAGGACCTAAAAAGAGCAATAAAGTTCTAAAAAGACAAAAAGCCTTTACGCAGTCTGGACCTACTAAATTAGAACCAAAGAGAAGGAAATGTACATCAAACATTAGATATTTACAACTAAACTCTCACTGAGAGCTTGTCATAGCCTTGGGGAACAATACAAACTGCACTGAGCTTTCTTTTTTATTTTTATTTCATATCTTTTCTTTCATGGTTCTCACTATTTTAAATACATAAACTGTATCTGCTAAAATATATTTCATCATATATATTGTTTTTTAATTATTTGTCATCAACTATTTTGATATTTTTTAATTCACTGTTGTATATCTATGTGCCAACCATTTGCCATCCAATTCAATATTCTCAAACCTTGGCATGTAAACTGCAACAACCCATTGCAGGAAAGTCTCCCTGTGAGTCTGCTATACTCCTTGTAAGGTTTAGTATCCAAGCAACAACCTGACCTATAGGAGCCCTTTCCATTGGATTACAATCACTGACCTGCGCACATTTTCAGCCATTGATATAATAACCTATAGATAAAGTATAAATAATTAAAATATGACTGGTCTGCAGTACATTCTAATCAACCACTACCTTTTCTCTTAAGAAAGCAGCGAATTAATTTCTAGACGTACAATCTGATGATGAAAATAATTTAGGCAATAACTGGTCACACTTTATTGAATTTCATGCAAATTAGATTTTCTTATCACCTTTCCCAGGCTTTTCCAGGCAGATAATAGGCATTTACGCTTCAGCTCAAATAAACACACAAAAAATCTGTTTTGTTTCTTATCTCCACCAGATGGCAGAAATGGGCTTATTAAGACAAGACTGCTGCTACTGGTGATTGTGAAAAACTATTGCCAAAGGGCAGTGCAGTTGGATAACATGGTAAAACACAATCTGTATTATTATTATGTCAGTTAGCTTCTCATACTTACCATCTCTTAGGAGATATTATAGTTGCCATATGTAGTAGTTGCCATGTAGTTACATCAAATATACCATGCTATTTTTCATTTTTGTTCTTACTCAAATTTTTTAGCACCATCCTTGCACAACCACTGGTTTATATTTAGTTTAATTCAATATGAAAATCAACTTGAAATGAGCATTCAAAAGCTTCACAGAGAGAAATGTCACATTTGTGTGTATAGATCCAAAAACAACTCCCCCCCCCAATTTTAGCAAGTGTGAAGTCTCATATTTCAGGGGTTTATTTAATTGAATGGATCCCCTCATTTACCGTACATGATGCTGTTACACACATCCTGTTTTTTACTCTGCACATCACTGCTGAATCCAGACAAGCTTGAGGATTGCCAGTTAAATCGATGGTGGTGACCGCACATATATATATATAAAAAAAAGCACTTATTTTGTAGTGACATCAAAATCTTCGGTAATGTCTACAGGTTGAGTTCAAATTATTTATAAAACTTTATTTTCTTCTTTTCAACTTACCAGCTGTTTCTCTTGGAAAACCTCCAAGTGATAAACCCAAACCACAAACATGGTACGTACATCGAACAGCACACAGCGCCATCTACATCGTCAAAAAATACACAGTCTACAAAGCTCAAAAATTATGAGAATAATGATAATGAAGGATATATCACAAGACTGTCCATATAGGTTGAGATCTCAAAAAACGGGAAAGAAAGTAAGCGATACAAAAGAGTAAAAGAAATGAAAAGAAACACAAGGGAATATTTTAAATACTGTAATGTCTGTTGGACAAACACAAAAGTACATTATAAATTCTTCTCTGATTTCCAGTTGCTCTGTGTCCTTTTTCATCTGGTGCTTCTGGTGACACGAGACTTGAAAGTTCTGCTCAGACTGGGGAGGTATTTGTATGTAAATCCTTGACAGGGTCATGCAAAGGGGTTACATTCATTTGGGGAGTGCCAGAGAAACGATAATAAAATAGAATTATGATAGAGAAAATAAATTCATATAGTCTGTATACATAGATCATTTTCTATTTGGCTTATACATCAACTAAGCAAAGCAATTCATTCCTGAGGTGCAAGGCTGTTGTGAATGACATTTTCTATTAAGCGTTGTGTGTGTGTGTGTATCAAGTGCAGCCAGAGGGGTAATAGTCTCAACATTTTTTACTACACTATTTGCTATCTTTTTTCTGTAGCAAAATAGGGGACGCACAAACAAAAGCCAGACACAGAAACAGACCAACACTACTCCACATGCTTGAATTCTATATGTGGCCCCAGCGACTGGTGAGCCTGTGCAAGCAGTCATAGCCTGCACCTATCAATCTATGCCTTGCGACTACAGCTGCTGGTGTGGCCATGTTGTCACACAGAGACATGCATACACTAGTTGTGTCACAGTGTCATGACACAACTACAGCAACAAGTGGACAGATAGGCAGAAAAGTCAGAAGGGAGCAGCACTGCCCCAAAATATGCTGTCATTCCGACCGGACCTGACTACTTCATGACTGTAGACTTCTTCAGGTGAGTGGTTTCAAGCATAAGACAGCCAACAGAGTCAGCCCACAGGCAGCAAGGGATCTTCTTTACACATATTAACACAAATTACGGGGACAAAACCCAATGGCCGTACCTACTGGTGTGAATGTGGTGCAGAAACATCAACAGAAAGTAACGACAGTAGAATAATGCGAGGTAGCAGTGATGAGGGGAACAGAGGGACCTGAGAGGACAAGCAGGCAGCGCTGGGTAAATGCTTAGATTTGCATTTCTGTGTACAAACAGAAGACAAGTAGCCCTGTGAGAGCGAGGGAGGTGCATAAAACCCCCCTCCTGGGTTTCAGCTGGTGAACAAATCAGAGCAAATACATTGTACACTTGCGTATGTGTACCGTGTGCTGATGTGTGTGCTGTCAGTTGCAGAGAGCAAAGAGAGTCACTCTGCCTTTAGGTTAGTGTATATGGATTTGAAAAATTGACTAACTCTGCAGAGCAATGACTCAGATTATGTTGTTTAGAGCAAAAGCAAAACTCCTCATTAAAGTTTTTTTTTTTTTTGTCAAAGGGCAAGTTCAATGTCACTATCAAAATACTGATAACCCATTTATAAAGAAGAAAATATAACAAAATAAAAACATTCAACTGTTAAAATGACTTCATACAGTAGCATATTATTTAAATCTGTTCAAAATCAACTGGAAATGCATGCACAATGTGAATGAACATTACTTCTTCTGTTCTTTTTCATGATACTGTAACATTGTAGGATTTGGATTATACCTAGTCTGTTTTACAAACACATATGGACACAAATAAAACTGACGTGCATGCTCTCATGCTGAAAAGAAAAAAAATCACAACAATTATTAACATTTCACATTATAGCTATCTGAAACGAGAAAAGAGAAATTAATGGAATTAAACCATGAGAAATGTCAATGAGAGTGGGGTAAGTTAGGAGGCAGGGTTTGTTTGGTGTTGTCGCAGCTTAAAATGTCAAGGGTCATGACTGTTGGCCGCCCCACTGGCTCTCTACAGGCCGCCGGAGGAGCTCCTCTACATGCCTCGCCACGTCCATGGTGTCATCCAGGTCGAAGTCTCCATCCGTGTCAAGCATAGAGTCACTCCTGCCACAGGACACAGAGAAGAGCCACCCACACTCAGACAAGCTGGCAGCACATCACCAAAAAACAAAACAGCAAGACCAACGAGACACAAAATGCACGCACACGCTCACACAGAGCAGCTCATATGTTCAAAGGACTCACATTGGTGGGTATATGCCATAGGTGTGAGGGTGACTGACAGGTGCTGGGGAGGCGCCGTGATCCATATAGGTTGGGTTCCCACTTGTTGGGTCTGGATTGGCTGTAGCAAACCTGCACACACACACAAATACACACACAAACCCAAGATAAAAGCC
Source organism: Lates japonicus (assembly GCA_033238685.1). Lineage (NCBI taxonomy): Eukaryota > Metazoa > Chordata > Actinopteri > Centropomidae > Lates > Lates japonicus. The sequence continues at coordinate 4,628,636 of BRZM01000007.1, forward strand.
TATGAATCTATGTTCAGCAGTTGCCTAAGCAACTACCCTCAGCGTGTTTTCCAGGCCTTGCTGCATCATTATGGCCATTCTCTGTACTGTGGATGAACCAACTGCGGAGACAAGCAGGGAGCGGGGCTTGCTAACTAACAAGCCTAACTCTAATGATGAGCTGAAGACAAGCTTGCTCAGGAACCCTGGCCATCCTTAATTGGCCTCCTCCAACTGTAACAGCTAACTAATAGCTGATCTGAATTCAGGGTCCGATATTTAGTAATTAACTCTAAATGTTGCCACAGAGGAAAAACTGGTGGGTGGACAGGAGAGGAGAAAGGAAGGAGTGAGATAGCTGGAAGAACAGGAGGAGAGAAGAACTGGAAGCTTGATACTTACTCGGGCACCACTTGTTTGATCTGTGGCTTCACATAACCGTCCACTGCTTTCGCTTTAAAACAAACAAGCACAAGAATGACTGACAGCTCTGTGCAGTTATTCTTCAATCAAGACATTGCTTCACTCAGGAGGCTTTGCAGCTGTGATATTAAAATTTTAAAGTACAGAAGAGCAGCCAGTGCAAACAGAAGGTTGCTTACAGAGTGGTGGGGTGTAATATTTGGAGAAAACCTCATCCTTGGGTCTGTCAGGGTAGAGGAACAGGAGGTGATTGAGATCACTGATGCGGTCAGCCAGAGAGCGAATGGAGAAGTCTTTGGTTGTGTAGGGCATGAGGTTCCAAACCATCCTTTCACCTGAAGAAACACAGAACCCACACCAAAGTATCAGCAATGATAGGACTATAACCTCCATTTCTCCAGAACTTTTAACTACTTTTAACATTACTACAGTGATGTTTTGATTATCTAAACTAGATGACAGGTATCAGAAGTTACATTTATGTTACAAAAGTGCAGACACTGATCTAACTTATAGCTCCTTTAGGACGCTTTAAACTCATTGTTTTTCCTTGGTCTACACCGATCAGCTATAACATTATGACCACTGGTGGATGAAGTGACTGCCCCCTAGTGGTCAAAAAATGCATAATGCAGCCTTATTCTAGCAGAAACATAAGAGGAGCCTTAAATTTTATCTGGATTTCCTGCGCTGTTGATTCAGTCAGAAAATGACAAATTTGGAGTCGTAACAAGGATTTGCATATTATACCTGCTTTGTTAGGATTTTCTGCCACCCAGGCTATTGTAATTCCTCCGATCTCAGAGTCACTAAAGCGCAGAAGGAAAGTGCCGTTGGGTTTGGACATCAGCATGTCCTGAGCCTGCTGCTTATTCACGAAGCCCAGGATGGCTCTAAGAAAGAAAAGGAGAGAGACTGTATATAGAAAAATACATAGACAATTGTCATGTGCTTTCCCTCACCACCTTTCTCCTTAATTTAAGTCCTAGTTTACTGAGAGCAGGTCCAGCTCCCCCGTTGCCATGGAAAATCATGAAAGTGAACCATTGCTTGAGTTGTCAAGACAGACAAAATAGAGAACATGGAGTCTAGCTGTCTAAATGAAAAAAGAGAGGTATTGCTTTTATTTTTCTGTTTCTGACACATTTTTCATCCAAAGACTGAAACTGACAAAAAAAAACCAAACAAAAAAAAAAAAACAAGAAGTTTCCTTACCCATCATTCCAGTGTGGTTTGAGATGCTTTTTTGTGAGTTCCATCACACCATCAAACCATTGCCAAAATGTGAAGTTCCTCCCTGGCAAGCTTTCCTGTATTTTTAAAAGCACATAGACATGTACATCTTTTAAAAGGTTTTCAGACTCCCTCATGTCCATCAAGTACATAAATACAGAGAACAACATGTCCTCATCCTCAGTTGAGTTTGATTTAAGTGCATGGCTGAACGTGTACGTGTTGTGTATCCAAGGAAGAGGAAAAAGAAGACAGGGTGTATGTGTGTAGCCTATACACAAGTCTGTGAAGCGGCTGAAACTTGATGTTCCTGTAATCTAATGAGACTGATGGTGTGTGGTGAATGTGAGTGTGTTTTCTGCCACAGCCAGCTGCTTTGAGCCAGAAAATGAGGCCTCTAGCCATTCACTGTGTGGACAAACAGGCCCATTAAGATGAAGACCTTGCTACCAATGAGGCGTTCTCACTCAAGTTGACTACAGAATAGGGCAGTAGGGACACTGCAAATGGAGCAAGAAATATTTCTACGTATGAATAACCAATAGTAAATCATTCCGTGGTAAACATGCATGTGGCTAAAATGGCTAACTGAAACTGGCCTGTGGGCATTTTGAAAATACAAAGAAGATAGAAAATGCTTTCTGTGCAGCATGGCAGAAATCCATATATTAAGACTGATGATGGCAAATGATCAGAATGGTCTTCATAAAAAAGCTGTGTATTTGTATTCACAGAGGAAGAAAAGGAGAAAACTACATGGGAAAGAATAGAAGAAAGTTATTCACCCTGTTAAACTGTGACCAGGTCATAGTCATGTTGCGGTAGTCGTCGGGGTTGTTGCTGGAGATGCTGAAGGCCTTTTGAGCCAGGAAGACCAGGTTCTCCTCAGACAGGCCTCGGTTACTCTGCACCTCAGCCTTATACTTCATGTTGATGGCATCACATAGCTGAGGCCAAAGCACTTTATCTGGCACAAGGAAAGGCACCCGTCCCTGTAGAAGGCAGAGGATTTACATGAGCGTTACTGAGGGGAGAGGGAGAGGCAGTCATGGATGTGTGCAAAGATTAATGCATAAACAAATGCACACACAGCTATTTCCACAGCAGCTATTTCCACAGCAGCAGTATTTTGATATTGCTTTATTGTTTCTGCAAGGATTAACACAAGCCCCCCTTTCACTCAAAATTGTGTTGTTCTTATATTCCTTGGATGTTGAGCTTCACTGTGCAGAACTGGCAATTTGCATTTGATAAAATACACTTAATTAAGTGTACAGTCAATCATTAGAACTGTTTATAGTTTGTGTATCATTGTAGATCAGCACTACACACTACAGACTTTTGTACATTAATAAAATGTTTATACTCTGCCTATTGATGCTAAATGCTAAATGCTAAAAAAAATCTTAAAGCAAAGTGTTACCAATGAATAAGATACTTTTTACAGGTAAAACTAGGAAGTTTTGTGATGTGATAGTTATGTGATAGATGTTCTGGCATATCTAAGAACACAGGCTAATGTTTAGCCATCCCTATGTAAAATTTTGAACAGACACACTCACACAAATAAACTTATTATATAATTACTCACCGGCTCTGCAAAAGCATTGTCCCACAACACAGTGGCTGTGGCATTATTGTCTTGGCTACCATGAACTATCACCACTACAGGAAGCGATAATGTCTGTTCAGAGAAAGAGGGGAGGCTGTCAGTGCAAGAAAGCTACGGCATCCACTTGACCTTCATTATAGTAGTTCCATAGATTTAATAGAGAAGAGCCAAAACAACATCATAAAACCACTGGGAAGAGGACAGATGAGGACAGGGAACAAGTGTTACTAGTTGGGCAGATATGGGACACTGCATGTCACAGTATGTATAGGAATGGATGCTCAAGGTCTTGTGACTTAGGCTTATAAATGAGCAGATTCCTGTTAATTTCTTGGAGCAAGAATGGATATTGTGTTGTGTGTGTGCCAAGGCTAATGTAATCTTTTCTTCCATCCTATCTGTCTGGGCCCTCTTACCTTCACTTGAAAGACAAGCTCATTGCCTCCAACACTAAACTGGGACTCGAACAGAATGGTGAACTTCTCTTCTGTGACAGACTCTGCTCCTCGTCTGTCCGATCGCTTGATCCTCTTCAAAGACTACATGAAAAAAAAAACATATGTAACAATGAGGAATAGTGCATATACTGTACATTTTGCCTACGCAGTTAGGCTGACAGTGCACACATGATACATACAGTACATGCATGCATAATTGAGTCACACTGCAGGGCTGACATGTAAATAATCCATGGAGGGCTCTGGGGATTGTTGCAAACAACATGTGCGATGTAGAGGGAGAGTCTACTGATGCTGCACACTGATCCTCCAATGCATTTCTGAGTTGCCATGGGTATGTGCAGCACACAATGTGCTGTAATACCCACACTGCAGAGTCAATAACAAGACAAGACAATAACACTGGGTGGTGCACTGCTGCTCAACAGTGTTGCTTCTAAATCCTATTAGATCCCAGTAGATTTTATTTATATGTCAGTATACTGTCACTTTATTCTAGCAAATCCCAAAACTATTGGAACTGCATTAATAACATGTGAAGCTATTTCAGTCCAAGAGGATATATTTTCTATTATTATAGGAAAATATTATATTGCATATCTTGACTTAGATAAATTTTTGCCATAGATTTCCATAATATTTAAAATGAATTCTGCAGGCTCTTTCTACTATATGAAGGGCATGTTTGTCATTTAATTTCCTGTTGCTTCCATAACCGTAAACTCATCTGCTCATGTAGACCACGAGGCCCCACTCACCATGTTCCTGAAATGGGCACTGAGAGTGCCCGTAGTCTGGTGGTACTCCATCACACAGTTATTGTTGAGAATTTCCCCACTGCTGTCACTGAAGGAGAGAGACAATCAAGGAGTCAATTAGCTGTACTGTCTGCTGTGACGCACTTAAGTGCTGAGAATTATGTTCTTCCCAGAACAAATTAAACAAAATGATGCTCGTTTGGACAGCACAAGCTGTGTGAAAAAAAAAAACATGCTGGGTGTAGGAATTATGCTCATACTCATTTTTTTATATAACTGTTTGACTGCCACCTCCTCTATCTTCTCAACATGAGAAAACAGAAAGCAGATGTGTCTGGGCTGCAGATCAGTGCTGTATCAAGTGATTCAGATGAGAAACAGCAGATGATGGCTGAGCTGTTGAATTGCTCACCCATTTAACCACTGGCTGCCTGGCTGACCTATACAGTCTTGGAAGGTTTCTATTAGTCAGGAGGAATGTGGACCAAGGCTGTGGAACAGGCTAAATGTGGATTCTGCATCCACACCATAGATTCCTCTGAGGCATTGTTCAAGTTCCAGCCATGTCTCTGTGGTGAGGTCTGGAAACACACTAGGCCAGAGTTCATCTTGGATTCCTGTAATCCTTATAGAAAACTAAGATTCCTTGTCTTAATGGCGTCATGGGAGTTTATTGCAGTGTCCCCACTAAAGCAAAAGGGAATACTAAAAAATGTGCATACAAAGAAAGGGGAACAGATGGATCACATGTGAAAGCACTTGCATGTGTCACTTCTTGAAACATCTGCTTCAAAATTGATTTTCTGTATTAATTTAAAATAAACCATGTGGCTAATGTCACCAATTAGCAATTGTTCAAGTATTTTCAGTTTTCAAATCCACACTGACACAAATAAAACACTGGACTTACTTCCTTGTGTTTTCGTTCTTCAACAGGGCCTTGGCTTGTTGTTCACTAATGATGGTGGCTTTGACTTGTGGAGGGTTCATGTGCACGTTCAACTTCCCTCCAACTAAGAGGCGCACTGTAGCGGCAAACTTGGTTTGGGTTTTTAACACCTGTGGAGGCTGTTTCTCAATGATGAAGGTGCTGTGGAGAGAAAAAGCTGGAGTTTGGCTAAATTGCAAAAAACAACTATATCAATTTGTTCACAGCCTTAATAGCTTATTTGATGCATTCTTGTGGCATATTGTAGCTAGTTACAATATAGCATAAATTTCCAAATAAAAACTCAATAATGGCCAAATCTTAACAAAGACTGCAGAAGGCTATAAACACAAAGAATGCGGTAGAAAATGCTTTCAACATGTTCATTAGACTTTAGATTCACATACACATACACATACACATACACGTGTTTTGGTGTGAAATGTTGTTGACCATGAAAATTCCACAGGGTTCCTTTAAGCGCCACTGACCGGAGGATTTGCGAATATTAGCCTTTGAAATTGACCTTAATTGCAACCATGCAAACAAATGGAAGGTCATGAACATAATCCCTGCTCAGTAAACCAACAGGGTTAACAATTAATTTCTTCTGACGATATGGTCTGCTTTTCTTGTCATCTGATTTCCACCGTAACACAAAAAGAGAGCAAGAGACGACAGCAAACACAACCTAATAATTAAGCCTGCAGGCACAGAGGGAGCTTGGAAGCAAATACATACTGTTCTTATGAGCCTTCAGGCCCTCTGGTCTATAGCAGAACTAAGTGGTGATGAGACAACAAGACTCTCCCATTCCCAGCCTGAAACCTCCTGAGGCTTCAGAGGGATATATAGAGGATGTTGTTGTGGAAACATAACCTGTGTTTGTACTGTGCGTGATAGCAGTGCATTACTGTCTGGTCACAGGCTTGTCTGAGACCAATCAGAAATTGCTGTGACAGTGACATGGCTTCTCAATGCGTTATGGGTCCCTGCAGGGACAATCTTCTAGGAAAGTGGAAGAAGATGCTGTCAAAAACTTCAGATTACTTCCTGTTCAAAGATACTGGAGGGCTAAAAAACCCTGGCAGATGTGCCGCTGGGGCCAAAAATAATGTACCAAAACAAGGTGTATGTACCCTTGCTTCCCTTTAATCTCTGGCACACTGCATGTTCTGTGTCTCTGTAGATTTCTCGAGGTGCATTCAGCTACCATTCATTGCCTCTGGGCACATTTACATTCGGTCCTGACTCTTTCTTTCTATCTTGTTCTTCACCCTCCTCCTCCACACCAGGGCTCCTCCTCTTCTCCTCTGCCCATGTCTCAATTTGTACTGATGGGGTTTGAATGATGGTCAGGTGATGTAATATGTTAAATGTGGCTCAGCACGGGGGCTCAGACTTTAACAGAGGTGGAAAGACACACACTTAAACTTAATTGTGTAAAGTTAGTGTACATTTTTGTATTTTTGTATTATTTGTTTTATTTGTGTACATTTTGTATTTCTTATTGTATATAATTTCTTCTATAGTGCACTGTCTTCGTGGAGCACCCACAATTTCGTTGTACTTAACTGTACAGTGACAATAAAGCCTATTCTATTCTATTCTATTCTTGAATCCTCTTTTAATACATATCCCAACCATGGATCCCATCACCACTACAATCTTAACTCTCACCTGCACCAGGATAAACCCAGACCCAATGCAATCTTGCAATTTTTATGAAATGGGGTTACATTTCATGAAAATCTTTATGATATGTTTTATCTTTCTATTTATCAATATTTTGTAATTTTCTTTTTTTTTAGTAGTTTTCATTGTTAGTGTCTGAGTCCACTGGATAAAAACTGCCTTGAAATGTGTGAGAAATTCACAGGAAACGATGCATCATGTAATGCATATGTACCTTTATCTCATTAGTAACAGCCTAACGGTTTACAGCTTATTCCCTTTACACCATATCAAATCTGTATCAAGTCACCACTAATGCAAACTAAACATATCCTACTGCCACTGCTTCACATAAGAAGCATACGGGGTGGCTTTCATGGTGAAACACAGAAAACACAAGAAGACAACATTTTCGACACTTTTTGAAGTAGATCCGTTTTGAATATTACAGGTATTAATGAAACAAGAAGGATCAGCTACAGTGAACTGCAGGCAGCCCCTCAGCAAGGTAACCAACTTTACTATGCTCTGCTGCTGCATGGAAAATTACTCACACTAAGTGCAGTGAAATCAGACTGTGGTTGCCATTACTTTTGACCGACTTCTATTAAAACAGCATACGTTTGTTTGTTTGGCTGCACAATAAACAGGTACTGTATGCCAGTTACTCTTTTTGTAACAAAGTAGCTGCTAAGTGAGTGTTTGCCTTAGTACTAGACTGCATTTGCTGTCACCATGGTAACTACAGGTGTCACCAAATCAACCAGTGCTGAAACCTTAAGGATAACAACTTTACTTTAACAGCTCTTAATTTAACATGAAATGTTCCCACTTAAACAGATGTTCCTTACTGCTCATACAGTAAGTACTGAATGAAGAAAACACAAACATTCTCTACAGTCATATTCAGTAGCTTCCCTCATGTGGATTGAATCATTGGATGAATAAATTTAATGCCTAAGTAATTTAATTTTAGTAATAGATGATATCTCTCGTTCTGTTGGCCACAAAAACAGCTAATGTTGTGTAAGTAGGATTTGCTTCCATAAAGGCCAACACTGAGTGCAGGAAAGGGCAATGCCTCATTGGACATAACACACCCACTCACTTATGCACATCTGTATACTGAACTTATACTAACCTCTATTCCTGGCCTTAAATCAGTCCTTAGACATATAGATAAACTTGAACACACACACACACCTGGTGACCAGAGCTGAAATGATATCTGTGATAGTACTGTTGAGTTCATTGAGGAGCTCTTCAATGGGGCCAGGGATGGGCAGCTGTTGTCTAAGGTGCTCTGCCCTCCGAATCTGCTGCCTGTTCTGCCAGATAGTTTCTGCCAACTTCTCACACCTGACACACACACAAAAACACACACAAGTAAGAATTAGGCCTAAACATAGACATGGTCAGAGATACTATTTCCCTTAAGAATATCAGTTAAAATTGGACATAGTTCAAAGCAACAATCATATCCCTGAATGGATAGGGAGGGCTTTTTTATGCTTCAAAAAAAGGTAAAGAACACAGTCGGGCAGAAGATAAAGGATTAGAAGATGTCAGCAAATGTCTGCCCATGTCTCTCTTATTAGGAGCCAATAAACTTTGGAAATAAACCCAGTGGTAGTCAATTGCAAGCTTGTAAACCTGTGACCCTTTGTTTTGTGAGAGAGTCTAGTGGCTGCGAACTTGGCAGGAGGTAGAAAAGAACTCACCAGGACTGCAGGATGTCCAGGCCTCCCTCCGGTGGGCCCCCGTTGCCTGCCAGCTGTTGCCGTCTCTTCCACTGGATCAGCTCGTCATCCAGAATGATGGTCTGCTGCTTCCTCAACAGCTGCAGTGTTTTCTGATGCTTCTCTGCTAGGTCCTGTACACAAAAAGATGAACACAATTCCACAGCCTCAGAACCACTGGCATGCACACCCTTATACAAATTAAAGAAATAAGGTATATGAACAAGATAAAGTATGTATGTGTGTGTTCATGTCTTACCAGTCTGTATTTCTGTAGTGTGTTGGCCTCTCTGGTCAGCCATGCCTCCACAGTGGCTCTCTTGCTGAGAAGGGTGGGCTCCCGTAGCTGTCGGTCAGCAGGGGGCAGCGTGGTCAGGCTGGACAGCTGAGCTGGAGTGGGGGGGCGCAATAGGAGGAGGGGTAGGGATGAGTTAGAGATGGAGGAAGGGAAAGAGAGAGGAAGTAAAAATCTTTAACCTGACATATACAATATAAATTAAAACATTTATAAACTGTTAACTTTGATTTAGCGTGAGACAGCAAGGCGACTTCACACCTCAGTTTATTTGAGCTGTACACTGAACAACTTAAGCTAACTTCAAATAGTAATTATGTTATGTTTCTTGTTTATATTTCCTATCAATCAATTGATCAATCATTTGGCTTACAACAGTGAGTTAAAATGCACAATTGAAAAGCTTAAGTCTAGGCAGTAAAAAGTAAAATTCTTGCATTACTTTAGAACAGGGATTACTAGATGAAAGTCCCCTGGTCTCACCCTGGATGCGGAGGCTCTCCTGGTACTGGATGATGAAGTATTCCTGGTTGTGCTGGAGCTTGCGAAGATCATTCTCAGTGTCCTGGGTCATCAGACGAAGCTCCTCAAAAGCTTGGTTGATCTGTTGGTATTTCTGAGACATGCTGTCCATCATCCCGCCCACCGGAGAGCTCGACTGTCAATTACAAAGTGCAATTGAGAGACAGGCGCAGAGAGAGAGAAAGAGTGGGGGAGAAAATAATGGGTTTGGGAACAGTAATTGGTAAGGTTGGTTTGGATGGTGCATGGCCTGTAAATTGTCTGTCATTGGATTGTTTATGATAGTTGTTAAGGGAAATGGCTGGTGACTGTTGAGCTGAGAGCTGAGCTATTGGGGAGATCTGTTGGGGGATGGAACTGGGATGCAAAATTAAGCTGGACATGATACATTGACCCCTGCTTGTGGTGGCTGCGTTGTTTGATTGTAAAATCCCCAGTGACCACAAGCAAAGTAGGAATTCTGCAAATAGAGGGGGAGGAAATGCATTTGCTTATCAAACTCAGGCAGACTGCATGGTCAGTTAAAGCTCTGAACAAGAGTACCATGGTGCCTAAAGGTTCAGACTAAACAGGGTGGAATTCAATCAGTCCAAATATGCATTCCACTAATAGAAAAGGCATGTTGTGACTGGAAATCAATTCACCCCAGGAACTGCTGAGAGTCAGATGTTTTACGCACTGCTGGCTTTAGGGTTTTATAACTCAGGGCTTGTTATAAACCGTGAAATATTTGACTTCCATTTTTGATTTCCCTCCATTTTGCAGTGTTGCAGTAGAGAAATACAAGATTTGCTTTTACAGTCCCATTTTATAGCATGATTAAGTGCATGTAAGAGTTTGTAGGTATCAAATTAATAATAATCCAAGGAAATCTGCAGACTATGGGAGATAAATGGAGGAAACAGAGAGTAGTTACCCAATTACCCAATCACTGAATCAGTCACCATTATGTAGTTGAGCTTCTGTTTGTGTTTGCAGGCTTTGTACAGGCTGTGAAATGAATAATGCATGGAGAAGCCACAGGTGTTTGCAAGTTTATATTTCAGTGAGGATGTCTGTGTGCAGGCAAATGAGCAGAAGAGTGCATGTGGGTTTCAACCTGCGTATGTATTGCACTGCACACACATGCATCCTACTTACATTTGTAGCCTCTCTGACGAGCCTCTGCTCTGTGTAGAGGATGTGTTTGATGCATCGGACCAGCTCCAGAGGACAACGGTCATACGTGCTCTGAAAGACAAGGAGCACATGTGCTGTGTTAAGGCCTGTTAGCCCCTGACGAGTGGAGCGGCTGCTGCACACAGTATTCACCAATTTAGTCGCATCAAGGAAGCTCGCTAAGTTCTGAAGCCAATGCTGCAGACACACTAAAACCCATTAGATGAGCCTAATGAGACCCATCTCTGAAGCTGAGCACACTTTATATAGAGCCTCGACTCATTAACATACACACACATTGTCACACACACAAACCAAAGTTGGGCGGTTTATGTGTTACAGTAATATATTTTTTTCATGAGCAGTGTAACAAATTGCGGTTTCACTTTCAGTTTAGAAAATACTCTTGTGAGTCATTCAGTGATATTCATGCTTTCCTGCTTTAAGTGGAAGGATGAAGTTGCATTTAAACTGTTTTGCAAGGAGAGCTAAATGTTAAACAAAAAAGACAGCTGGGCATCAACAGTGTTTGTTCACCTGCATTATTCTGACTTTTGGAAGTGAGACAGGATCTCAAGCATAACAGAAAATTAATATAAGCCTTGTATTGAAAAAAATAGCACCACAGTCAGCTACATGAATATACTACATGTAAAAAAAAACAACAAAAAAAACGGAGTGGTAGGAATTCGGGATTGCATTTTGATTTTGCACCGCCAGCCCCCTCACCCTGTTTCTCTGCCTAGTTTCAGGGAGGGGAGAAGACAAACAGAAGAACGGATCTGTGAGCAGGGGGATCATAAATAGCAGCGCTGGCTGGCTACCAAGGCCCTCACTTGGGCTGTCCTCTTGTTTTTCTCATGGTGGATACAACCTGTTCTTGAAACATTTTGTGCACTGCTTGCTCTTTCTTAGAACCATGGCAGGGGAGGTGCCTTTCAACCTCTTGCTTATCATTTTGTCACACTGTAAACAATTCAAATCTTTTGTAGAAAACACAGCTGCAGTCTGAGCAGGTGATCTCATTTCTTTGACTATCCCTCTGGAGTTGTTTTGGTTGCATGAACAGTAGGCACTTCATGTTACAGTACTTTTCATTCTTCTGTTAAGTAATACATATAGTATCAAATACATTTTTATGACAAAAGAAATCAAGTGCCAGGGAAATTTCTCCTTCACTGATAAATCTGACAACTGAACTGAAAGTTCAGTTGATATACATGCTGCATTTAGTCTTTTGTGTGTTCTCAAACTTTGACCATACTGACCCCAATTCAGTTGCCCTCTTTGACTACAAACCAAAGCCAAAGTCTCTCAATGAAACAGGCTGTACGAACAGGATAAGTTGGCATTTTTTCAGCTTGCTGGCCACTGGCAGGCGAACCAAAACATACAACTAGTAAGGTGCTGTATATTGCTAGGTGTTCAGTGTCACACACAGTTCTCATGTATAGCTCTCATGGCTTTTGAGGTATAATTCCAACAGACTTACCTTGAGCTGGCTGGCGTAGTGTCCCAGTTTGATTTTGAGGAGGAAGCCGTCTTCTCCCACCTGGTGCTCAGCCTTGTTCTGCAGCTCCTGTATCAGACTGTCCAGCAGGCGTTTGGCCTTGAACTCCTCCTGCGGGTTCTCCAGGTCTATGACATCCCTAAAATCACACACACACACACACACACACACACACACACACACACAGACAGACAGACACATGTATAAATGTGCACACCATCCAAATATGCTCTCATGGACAAACACACAACACAAACATTTGTTCAGGCATGTGGGTATCGCTGTACACACACATTTATTCTAAGGAGCAACTCACCAGAGCTGGCCCTCTATCCACTGGGACAGATAATGTCGCACCTCAATGGGGAAGTGCTGACCATATAGAGACTGCATCTGGTGCAGAGCATCTCCCTGGAGCTGCTGGGCCTGGATCCACACTGCCATCTTCAACACCCTGAAGATGAAAAAGGGGGGTTGGTTAAAAAGAGTAGAGAAATGAGACAGTGTGAGGTGATGAGAAAAGACAATTATGGTCACAGAATATGAAGGGATTATGAAACTTTCACTTTCAAATGACTGTTTGCTAAACCACCAATTGAGCCTTGGATTTCTCCCTTTTAGTCCCACCAAAACATAAATACAAGAGCATAAGTATGAGGTTGTTTAAAAGGTGTGTTGGCTGATGACGACGTGCACCCTTTGGAGGCTAGACTTGGATGTCAGGAGAGTGTAGGGTAACATTAGCAGCTCTGTTTACACTCCAGAAACCTCAGCCAACATTACACCGGCACTTGCATATACTTTACACACACCATGCAAAGCACATTGGTTAGTCCTCACCCTACTTTTTTCTTTTCTTACATTGAAAGTGAAACAGTCCCTTTTACAAGATTCTTTTTTAAAATAAGTCAGCTGGAAACTGGGAAAGTCTGGGAAAGTCTGCCAAAGACAACCTTTTTCAAATAACTCACGGGGCAAAGATTAATTAGCTTGCTGCAGCTGATACAATCTGCAGGTGATAGTTTTTTTTGTTTTTTGTTTTTTCAGCCGGCAAAATCGACGGTTACCAGCTAGAAATTAAACTGGTTTTGTCTACCTCTGTATGAAATCAAGGAATGATTGTTTTAAAAAATGACTGGGCATTTCGAGTGGTAAATCTGCCACCATATCATTGTGAACTGCATCTGTGCAAGAATGGAAAGCTTGACAGGGGAGCAGGGCTTACCTAACAGTTGTCAGGCTGTAGGACATGTACAGGAAAGAAATAGCCAATATTTATTTTCTGAGTAAACCCACATTATGAATTGACTAAATCCACAATTCAATGAACCACTACCAGCTTACACACTATAGCCTACATCTTTTAAAACGAAACCTACAGTATACAGATGTTTCTGGTTTCCCAGCTGACTGCAGCTCCAAGCCATAGTGGTTGAACCAGTCGTGTGTCTTTACTCTGAGTGTGTCTTTAATCTTAAACAACAGCTCCATATTGAGTGTTACTGTGTATGGGTTGAGAGGTCTTTGTGTTGGGTCACTGCTACCTGTTTCCAGTCAACACACCCACTCACCATTCTCAAAAGTGGCACAGTCACTGTCAGTAAAAGACTGAGCGATATGAGTACGCGGGAAGTTTGTGGTGTACATATGTATGCGTGTGTGCTTGCGTGTATGTGCATGTGTGTAGTTGGTGCTTGTGGTGTCCATGGTTCTACTTGACAGTGTGTGCGTCTTTTGTGTATCAACGTGTATGTAATAAACAGACCAAAACATAGTATCATATACAGAACAATGAGGCAGAAAAGAAAGTTTATCTACATTATCTCTTCATCTGTGTCTCTTTTCATCTCTTTCTCTTTCTCTTGCTCATTTCATTTGCTCATCATAGCTTTAGTTTACAATATCCACAATACCCACAAGGCATTCTCTATGTTGCTGCTGCTAATCTTGGATAGAGGTTTCCTTTTCCTATTTTAAACTTTTATTTCCTCTTTAACAACAGAGGCTAGTCTGTAACTGACGTTTACACATCAGTTTACAAATAACATTGGGGCTGTGCACATTAAAAAAAACAACGCAGGAATCTACATCCCTGCACAAAAAGAAACTGCATCAAACTGAAGAGGATCCCATGACTTGCACAAATGACCTTCAGTCATCTGTCTAATGATGGAATGAGCCAGCTGGATAATAAATTAATTTGATGAAAAACTCAAAAACCTCGTCACAAACATTTCATCCCATCTGACCACCAGGCAAAGCATGTGCATGTTCGCATGTCATGGCACAAATCACCCCTCATAGCTGAGTCCAAATGCGTGCATGTTCACCCACTACACATATGTGCGTGCGTCCAGGTGAGATGAGCTTAGAAAGATAATTCCACTCCTTATGGTATTTGCGTCTGTAGACACTAATCCTGTCAGCCTACGCTAATGCTCCTGCGCTCATATCATTCTGAATATTCCTCTGCACTTCAACCTTTGAACCTTTGAACCTTCCAGATTGTTCTTATCCACCAAAGACTTCAGACTTGAGCACAGACTTCGCAAAGCAGTCACATTTACACAGCTACGAAAGCAAACTGTTAGTAGTCCTATGAGTGGCTCACCTCTGCGTGGAGCAAAAGCTTTGATATATATTCAGTAAACTGCGTGTGAAAATCACACCAACCACACATGGCAGATGACTTTAACTGTCATAGTAGAAGGGACTTTGTCTGTACTCATCAAATAAAATGAATGGATAACTTAACATAATATGGTAAGGAAAAAAGGCTTTCAAAAAGTTAACCTGGACAATTCTAAATATCATTTTGTGGTTATTTTGTGACTGCTATGTCATTATGATTTATCCACTCCATAGCTGTAAAGTAAAAAATTATAATTAAAAAGAAATAATACATGGTTTTTAGAGCGATAGTGACTGGAAATGCTCTTTATCGTCTGCTACAACAAAACATTCATCAAGTGTCTTGCGTTACACATGCATATAATCTAATCAAATCAGTAAATTGGTTACCTAGACAGTAGATTATATTTTATTCTACCTGAAACAATGAGCTGAAAAATTCACACACACAGCAGTAAATGCTCAGTTTTCTTTGTTGTAGCATGAGCATGCAGTCTGTTTTCAGACTGTGTGTACGAAGGCAAACTGCAGGCAGAAGAAGGCACACTCAATATATTTTCAGCAGTGCTTTTCAAATGAGTAACCTGCACATGCTTTATCTATGAGGGCATCAGCGCTCAAACTATCAGCTGATTGGAGGAGGAACCGAACAGGAAGAGCATGAAACCTTTTCTATCACCTCTTTCTGTGACACCCATTGTGGGTACAGGACTGTTTTTCTGTACTATCCTCTATTACACAGACACACAAATACGAGGCACACAGAGCATGCTGGGAGCTAAAGCTTTGTAGAGCAATTGTTGTACTGCCAAAAGACAGAGGGAGAAACTGGTGTTTACTAGTCTGTCTGTCTCTTTAACAGCTCTTTAGGGTGAGGGCTCCACGCGCTGTTTGCCCACTTTTAGCACCTCCATTCTCACCTCCAACAGGAGAATGAGATGCTTCCCAGCAACTGTTTCACTCTGACTAACCGCAACATCCACATGCCCTGGCATGAACCTAAGATATGCTGTGACAACTAAAAAGTCTCTTTCTTTGTCACTTTCTCTTCACCAGAAACTTTCAGTGCTGTAACACGTCATCCATTTTACCACTAACTTAACTGCAGTTTAAAAAAAAGAAAAAAAAAAAAAAAAAGAAAATCCACCTTACCTCTTGCCTTCAGCTTTGTGTTACCATGTAACAGCAGGAAACTCTGAAGAGGAGCACCACAAACCTGAGACAGACAGACAGAGAGAGAGAGACAGTGTCAGAGAGAAAGAGAGATGGGGAGAGAGAGAGAGAGAGAGAGAGAGCATGAGAGAACGCAAAAGGAGGAAGTGAGTCAACCTTGGGTGCTTCTGAGGAAGCTATCTTTTTTCACAAGGACCGGTGCATTAACAAAAAGCACGAGAGATTGAGGGAGAGCTGAAAGGGTGAAAGGGAAAGTCCACTGAACAGATTTGTCTTTATTCCAGTTGTCTTGGACACGACAATATAATAACATAATTCAGGAACATGGACAAATTCTTCCCTTCCTCAGAAGTAAACAGGCAAAGCTCCCTCGGTGATGCTATGTATGGATCTTGGAACTGCTGCAAAAAAAAGACATAGTGACAGAACCCACAGAGATGTTAATGATATGGCCAGAATGCCATTTTAAAAGTAAATACATGAGAAAAAAAATTAAGGAAAACTAAGGTTAATTACTTCAGCTAGATTTTCTGAGCTCTGGCCATTGGTTCTATCAGTAATAATAATTTTGTTCTCTTCAAAGATTAAAACTGAGTGTTTAAAACTAAAGCAAATACAGAAGGCCAAATGGTTTGTCCACATTAAACTGGTTACATTTAAAACGCATAATTTTCTCCCAGTTTCAGCCCCTTCTCCTTGCTAAGCCGGCAGTGTTCTCACCCAAAAACACAGCTTACCCAAAATGCTCTCCAGAGTGGATAATAAAATAACAGCTTGTTGTTTTAGTGTAAACATTAAAAAAAAAAAAAAAAAAAAAAAAAAGAACTTTTGCAAAACGGTGCCCAGCCTGGCTGTGCAGTGAGGGTCAGACGCTGCGTGGGAATAAAGTTTCAATCTTCTCTGTGATCGATCACTTCAAATGTCAATACAGCTGATGACACAACCAAGCTGTTGTCATCAACCTGCATTTATGTTGATTTTGTCGTAAACATGAAATAATGATTTTATGAACACCGAACCAAAGTGTTTAAACTACCATTTCATACTCATCTTCTTGTTTGGCAACAGAAATAGAAAATTATGTAAATGAGAGCAATTATATTGTGAGTTCAGCTGATAACAGACACTTTAATTTTCTCTTTTAAATACGTTTGTCAGAGGAGTATAATGATCTGGTTGCTTGCGTTTCTAGCTCCATTGGACCTATTTTTAGTAATGCCACCACAAGACCTCAGCAGTGAGTACAGTGTTGGCAAAACCGAGAGAACCAATGGCAAAATATACAAAAATAAAACCCAAAGTTGTAATACTGTATGTTTTCCTTGGAACCTTGTTTTTGTCTCTCTCTCTCTCAGAATTCATTGCAGAAAAACTAAACTGATGCGTGTATGGAGTAAAAGGAATGTCTATATAAAGTATACAAATGCACTTTATGATAAAAAGCCAATATTAGATTAGCTTCAGTAATTCTTTCTGTTCAGCCTCCATGCTTGTTTTCAGCGGACAGAAAGTGTTTGGCCCGATCAAGAGGCTGCAGAGAGTCGTGGCAGCTGCATTAAAGTGTGATCTACAGCCTGACAGAAGGCCGTGCCTGTCATCCTGAAGCACACAAAGCCAGAGACTCTGAAGTTGGGCTTATCGTGATTGAGACAGCTCTCATTCCTGGCTGGACCCTGAAGAGGCAGAACATCGGGAGACCACATGCTGGCAGAAATCTCCAGACAAATATGTGAGTATCTTTATTTTACTGTCTGGATCTGTCTTCTTTGGCTCAATCCTTCTTAGCTTCTCTGTCGTCCTGCTTGTTTGTTCAATTTAACTCTTTGGCTACTTAAAAATTCCGGAGACTGATGAGCTGATGAGCCTCCTTTTCAGCAGCAAATCCAAAAAGATAAACAATTTGATCTACAAGTTTGAAAGTTGTGTCTAGAATTTGTCAAGGTCCTGTATGTATCTCATTGCACAAAGGAAGGTAATGTAACTGACCTCTTCAGAAGGTCCATCAGCCCATGTCTCATCTCAAATCAAAATACTGGCCTGACTGCTGGTGTTATGACTCCAGATGAAAGACACATAGGCAATAAACAAAAAAACAAGTGGCTAATGATTGCTATAACAAATCCCATTTTGATAATCTTCTACGACCACTGAGTCATGTGTGTTAATATCAGCAGTGACAGTAAACATCGATGAATTACCCCGTTACACACACAGTCAAATACAGCCAATTAACAGCTAAAAGTGCACTGCCATACTCACTGGGATGGTTTACTAAAGCAGTTATCACAGATGTTTAATGTGAACATTAATAGGAGGATATTAATGCTCACTAATGTGCTTCTCTTCCTATAACAGAAACTATGAAGAGCTCAGCTTTCAGGAAACAGAATGATGCCACTTGAAAGGAAAAGTCTTCTGACTACACAGGAGGTTATTATCTCAGCTAGACGACTCACACATCCTCAGATTATCTCAGAAGACATGGATGGGCAAAATAATGGTGCAATATAGTGCAATTAAATACAATTGCCCCTCTATAAACACTGCATTTGTGATAATCTTCACTTCTTTGTGTACAAGAGCTGTTGATTGAACCCCAGTGGTATTTTTAGGCATTAGTTTGTGATGTTATATGGCAACACATTGTAAGGTGTTCCTGGTATTTTGTCTGCTCCCTGTATCTATGAGCATATGTTCACATGTGCATGTGCAAGCATCTGACTTTTACCTTTCACCCTTCACAGATTGTCAGTTGTTGTTCTCTTTGATCTTTATTGCCATTCTTTTCCAAAAGATGGAGAAAGACCTTGGCTCCATCTCCAAAGCTGTTCTCACACTTACACATACTTCTGTTGTCCAATTTGAATTTATTGCAAACTGCACTGCCAACATATTTTTCCTGCCCCTCTCTCTCTCTCTCTCTCACACACACACACACACACACACACACACTCTTTCTCTCTCTTTCTCTCTCAGTCACACACAAACACTGAACGCTGCAGCTAAACCAATTCAACACCATGGTAACACCAGACACTCATTTCGCTCAACTGATGAATTGCCAGTTAAATAAATGAATCTGTGCTGGCTTCCAGTGTTTGACTCTACTCTCTCAAATGCCAAACAACACACAGTTCGACGTCAGGTTAAAGCAGAAATCAGTTTTCTCCCCCAGTCCTTTCACACAGCACTGGCAAAGATGCAAGGAACAACTGAACTGGTTTTCTTTTTCACCCACTGTGCAGAATCATGGCATATTTATGAGTTGAGAAGGGTCTGGACAAGAAAACAAGAGAACTGGGTTCCAGCTAGCATTATGCAACTGATAAAAACAAACAAATCAAACCCCTGTCCTAACGCAGCTGGACAGGGTTCTCCACACTATCCCACAGAAGGTGAAAATAAAGGAGGATTGCTTCATTTTTCACTCTGATTATTTATGTATTCCTAAGCTAAAGCTTACAATAATGAGGAAAAGTATGCTATAAAACTATGAAATGAGCATGCTTGTTTTTACAGTCACCTCTTTTGTCTGTTGTGTCATCAGTCAAGAAAAGTCAAAAAGCAATTTTCTGTGCAGGTGAGGGGGTGACATGATGACGGGCAGACTCTCACCCTTGGATGTGGAACCACAATAAGTAACTCAACTTCCATCTCGAGTGGATAACTTGCTGTCGTTGTCCTTGAAAAGCTCAACAATTCATATTTCACAATTGTTGAGCAACTAGCGGGGCTTTAATAACACTTAACTTGCAAAGTGTGATTCAACTGTGGACAAGTTTTTATACTCTGACATGCAGATTTACACTATCTGTCAAACCAGTACATAAGTCATGCATCAGTACCAATCACATCAAACTCATCAGTTCCTGGAGCAGACTGGAAACCAAACAAATGGAAGCTTAAAAGCTTTTCTATGAGTCAATCAGCTGTCAGTGGAAAAGAAAGAACACGTCTTCGTACTCTACACTGGGAGAAGTCAACAAAAAGAAATTTTATTTTTTAGCCAATCCCTCACTGGGTTGTTCTGCCAAAGATGGAGAGGGAGAAGCTCTGTGTGTGTGCTTGTGTGAGGAGAGACCAAACAATCTAAGTAACACACATCCTCCTCTGCTGACTGACATGTTCCGATGAGCTTCACTTGTGAGCCAGTGCGCATTATATTACAGCATAAGCCATCCAGGCGGCAGGAACAACACATGAATCATCATCAGTATCTATGTTCAATTAACTCACAACAATCGCGATGAGTGTATTTTAAAGCCCAGCTGAGAGGCTTTTTAAGTTCCCCATGGGTCTCAAAATGTGCAGGCATGTTCTCCGACATGAACAAAGCCAAATTGAACACGAAATGGTGTCACCCACTCTTTCCTCTGAGGAAAAACTGCCATTCATCAACGTAAGCACTTCCTGTTAGGAAACTCAAGTGCCACCCACCATTCAAAGCAATCTTACCGCTCCCCTTTACACCAAAGCCCTGTGAACACCAGAATCGAAAGGGCACTCACAAACAACATGCCATATGATGCTGCAGCAGCTAGTTTTGTTGTATCTTAAAGGACCAGACTGGTGTATCTGCATGTATTATTAAAAACTGTGCATACTTAATATTACAAACAACTACTTGCCAAAGCACAACACAGCCATTTAAAATGACAGATATGCAGTATAGACATAGTAAAAACATAATTGATGTAAACATATCTTTAATAACAACAGAAACAATTAATACCTGTCAATCAGTTTGATAGTAAAAGCTTGTATTAATCTTGTGTTTTGAATTTTGTGAACTGAAGCTGAATTTTGCTTCTGTAGAACTTACTTGAAATATACAAAGCAAAGATGGCTCCATCACAGTTGCGTGTAAATGTGATGCCGATCAGAAGTTGGCTCTAAGATCTTAGGTGCTGGAACTTCCCACCAGCATATGGGGAAACATCTCGAAAATTCAGTACTTTCAACTTTGTTTCATACAAAAGACATGGAAGTCTGAGAAAATTGATTTTCATACTATACATGAAGTGAAACCAGTGGCTGCTAGGTATTCACAGTATTCTACATTCTACTTTAAAGGTGCAGGGGACACAACAACTGTTGTATCAATTATTTAGTGGTTAAATTAGGTGTCAGTTATTATAAGTTTTTATTGAGATACTCCAACTGATCAGAGATAGCTACATGAGTCTATTCTAGTCAGAGCCAGTTGCTGTTGACAGTCAAGAGTTAAAATTATACAGTGTATGGTGTTTCATAATTTATCTGTTGCTATATGTGGGGTGCTTAACTGTTATAGGTTTCATAATCTTAAAGTTCCAGCTTTAGTGGAATACTTCAGAAAATAGTCAGTAGAAATGTTAAGTATAGATGAGCTGTAATTAAATTACCAATAACATGCAAAACACTGTATGGGCCTTTAAAACAAATGTTAACACAAGGAAGCATTATATTGTTACTGGTCTGAGCCAACTCATTGATCCTTGGTCTTTAAATTGTCTTGACATTTCTGCAAACATATATATAACAAAAGCAAACACCAAAAACAGTCAACACAAGCAAACATTTTAGCTGATTAATGTTTTTCTTTCTGTAAATTAAAGTAGATTGTGCCTGCAACCGCACACACAATACAAATGAAAGAAACATAATTAACATTCTTTAAACAAGGCAAAGCTGTTACAGCTGCATCATGTACTTGGGCAAAAAAACAAAACAAAACAAACAAAAAAACAGTAGAAATTCGATATATTTAGTGACTTAATTATGTTGCTGACACTTGTTTATCTGTAAGCCTACACAAAACTTGTAGCCTGAGGCTTAAAAGCATGCTGATTGGTACACAATTTTAATGATCAGTGTCTCAACACTGATTAGATTTGTTGTTCTAGTATGAACAATTTGAAATAATTTGAAAGGTAGTTTGCAAAGAAATGAGAAGACTGACCAAATTCAACATATGCTTGGCTCTTGACACCACCCTCTGAAGAGAGCTAGACGGCAGCAGGAAAAACACATTTTGCTAATTATCACATAACTTTATTTGTCTAGATAAATAAAGGATGCCTAAAATAAACAACTGGCTCCACTGTCTGCCCTTACCCCTGTCTCACAGCTATACTTCCATGCTCCTCTGTCCTCCTCCCTCAGTCCAGCTGCTCCATGACAGAGGCTATGCATTAACACACCCACCCTGAGGCAGCATTTATAAATAACATTTCAGAGTAAAACTGCCGAGAGTAAAATTAAGCCCATAACTTACTTCCAGTGTTACGTCCAGCGCACACGGTGGCATCTATTTCCACACAAACTGCGGCCCATTCAGTAATATTTTAAAGCACCTTTAAAGGCTAGTCAGACATGTCATCTGCTGGTACAAAATACATTAACCTTCAAGCAGCAAGAATGTGAAAAGGACAATGTTTGTGAATAGTTTAAACAGTAGGACTGTTTATGAAAAGACAGGGGAGTGTGGTGGGGTTAAGGGGCAGGGAAGGAACACAGGTTTTGGAAACAACCAAACCTTGCAATGCACTGGAGCACAGAGCAGCAGTCAGGAGGCAACACAAAATCCCAGGCAGGACAAACATCCTCATTACATCACCA
The DNA here is from genome assembly GCA_033238685.1 of Lates japonicus. Lineage (NCBI taxonomy): Eukaryota > Metazoa > Chordata > Actinopteri > Centropomidae > Lates > Lates japonicus. The sequence goes on from BRZM01000007.1 coordinate 4,651,329, forward strand.
GCACAGATCTGTCTCACTGCTCTCCTGCATGCAAACACTCCAAGCTGGCCAAAGTACATCTTGTCAACTCATCAACTTTTTCAGTTCACTGTGAATCATCTCCAGACTGAAATACATGACCTTTTGAACTCCATATTTATGTTCACTTTCACTAAGGTTTAAGGATCATGTTGATGACGGATCCTACATCATTTCAACCTTAGCAGCTGGACCTGTTCAGTGAAATCCACCTGTACTTCAGTCTGACAGTGTCTGTCTGAGCCTTTATTGACCTGTTCCTGAGCCTCAAGTATGGAGATGAAAAACATGCTAGTGCAGAGGAGAGGGTGAGGTGAAAAATGTATCAAACACACGTAAACCTCTTGAAAACAATCTACTGAGGGTCAAGCAAATGTGACAATCGAGTCACATTGAGCACACAAAATCAAAGAATGATAGAAGAAGAAGAAGACGTGGGAGACTTGTTGTCACAGAGGAGCGCATGACAAGTGAATGTGCCAGGAGCTGAAAGGGAGGGACAGACAGCTACAAGAGGGTCTTTGTGCTGTCTAACCTGCCCTGAGGTCCTGTTGCTATGCTCCAACCCACATCCCCTCACGCTGTCAACATGAGGAAGATCACTCATTAGCTCAGTAATGTGCATGTGTGTGTGTGTGCATACACACACGTGTTGGCGTGTGCAGGTGGTGACACAGGGCTCATCTATTGTCTCACATTTGAATCTGGCAAAACTTTAATTAAATATGGCTCACAAGACTAAATTAACACTAGAAAGGGAACACATTTGATGGGTAAATCACATTGAGAGCTGAACATCTCTGCCCTGCAGGCTTCTCCCATCAGCTCCTGTTGTTACTTCTCCATGCAAGAGGCTAAACAAGGACCAGAGCTGAATATGGCTGTCACCATCACATCCTCACATTAGAAAGATGAGCTAATTTTTGAGGTGTCACTGACACGAAGGCCAAAATAGATAGAGACTGTGCTGACAACGACCCATAATCAGACAAAATGTGCTCCACTCAGAAGCAGTTGGAGGTAAATTGCGTGTTTGTGTGTGTGTCTATTTGTGTATGTGGTTGTATTAGATACAGCTTGTAAGCTAATGGAGTAATGGGGCTCTTGATTTTTTCTGCTCTTTAAAGAAGCTACATGACAAACGTGATGCAGTTTAAGAGTGAGACTGAGTGATTCTTTCCACCATATAACAGTTAAACCCTGTTACAGAACATGTATTCTCATGTGCAGTAATCTCAGGATTTTCATGGAAAAACAATCAGTACAGTAAGGATCACAAATGTTACAGGTCCTGGGTATAGCCTAAAGCAATTCTGAAACAATTAGGAAATGTCTAGCTAAAAATAACTTGACAAATCAAAATGAGGGGAAGAATAGCCGCTGAAGTCCACTGCCCATGCAGATTTATGAAGGTGAGATTGACTTGAAAGATATTTTTATCACATAAGGCAGACACAAAAAGCAAACAATCGTGTGTATATGCACATACACAAACCAGTTAAACAGGAAAATCACCAAGGGGAATAAAGGGCACTGGCAGTGGCATAGATAAATTAAAATTAACTGGATAAAAAGGGCACATTTAAAGAAACAGAACATCTGCCTACAGCCACAGTATAATTTGTTAGAGCATATTGCGTTATTGTTAATGATGTTTGAATACCAAAGAAAAATGTGTAAAAAATTCATGCTACAGGGCCAGAGGGGTGAGGGTATAAATGGACAGAAAGCGTTGCTTGTCAGTTTGATGCAACACAAAACAGTGCTTCTTGGAAGGCTCTGCTGCATCATTTGGTGTGGTATAAAGGCCATTTTCAACTTAAAATGAGTCACTCTCACTCAGCTCACATTTAAATATGATAACTCTAATCGTCCATTTTTCCATTGCATTTTTTTGCAAGCAGGGCTGATATTTAGCTTTTGTATTGTGCTATTAGAAATACAAACAGACACAGACACACTTCAGAATGACAGACCAAATGTAATTGTGTAAAGAGGTAAGAGTAGCCTACACATGCCACCAGGTAGCCAGTTACCCACAGCGCTGCAACAGAGGCCTGAGGATACTCTTTGTTTGCTGGCTGTGATGATGAGCCACTACAAATAATAGAAGAAGACATCTCGGACAGGCACTATCTAGCCGCTTTCACACAGGTGATTAATAGCCTGTGGGCGAGGGGTGTTGTGCAGTTATTGTCAACACTGTCTGAGATCTCAACTAAACAGGAAATATAATGTTGCCATGGAATCAGCTGTGGGCAGATTTTTCAACTTTCTTTCTGTACTGTATTTGTTTTGGCTAACAGGTGTTACAGCTGTACTCCCTGCAGATTCCCAGTGTTTCCTTGTGTTTTCCCTTCCCTGCACTCCCTTCATTTCCCTCTCTTTCTCTGTCTTTATGTTGGTGTGGGTGTGGCTTCTAGTCCTCCACTGATCATCTGCACACCAGCCTTCCATCATCTCATCACCTGCAGTAAATCTACCCCAGCTCTCCATCCATTCTTCTCTGTTGCTTTAACCATAACAGTAGTAAACGTTTCAGGCCGCCTTTGTTGTTCCAAGGAAACTATTCACCTTCTGCATTGCATTTACTAAACTGTTTCTAATTCACCAGACTGTCAGTCTCCCAGTCTGCTTCTCCAGCTGCCTGCCAGCTGCATCCAAGCTCCAAGCCACGCTTCCCCCTCACTCTTCGCTCATGCCAGCCATGCTTCTCCATTACCCATCCTCACCCCTGCTTCCACCTGACCCCCATTCCAGTGGAAGCAAGAACCAGTTACAAGAACCATATTTTTTATGATTTCTAAGTGGATTTATGGATGCAATCAGCAATTGACAGTTATGTATATATATTTTTTTTCGCATGCTGCTTCAATAATTGCACTAAGGGTCTTTAAGTACTTAACTTGCCTCCACACAGTGCGTAGCAGCCATTTCTGCAGCTGCAATGGCTGACCACATTGGTGAGCAAGCCAAATAAGTGGGCCTCACAGTATGAAAACCTTTGCTCTAAAGTGACCAGATACCAACATGGAGGGAAGACAAGACATTATAGTCATAAAGATATGACCACAGACAGCATTATAGCTGCCGTCACAATAATTACATTTTAACAGCAAACATATGTAAGCAGATTTTCACTGACTGTAAAAGTACAGTAAAATTCTTGAGAGAGAGTAAAAGTTATTATTCACAGGCTTACAGCACCTTCCCCTGGGGTTGTAACACTTTGTTATGGTGCAACTACTAAAACTCTCAGACGGGGCAGATCAGACCAGCGGAAAAAAACAAAACACTGAACTTAGAGGGAAGATGAAATTCCTGTTTCATTTCAGTTTTCTTGCGTGGAGAGGAAAAAGAAGGAAAAAAACATCTGTACACAATGCCAGGAATCAACTAATCATTTAGAAATACAATTTCTGTTGTGCACATTTTTGAAATAAGAGTTTGCTTTCATGCTTAACAAAAAGTAACTTGGACAAATAAATGATTAAAAAGAAAGATTATTTAAAAATATATATTTTTGTTATTATTATTACTTGATCTTTTGAGTGTGCAGCCCAATACCTGCTTGACAACTTCCGGCGAATGCTCTTCCCACTGACACAAGACCCCCGACCAGCAGGCTGAGGAACTCTCATTTCCTGGCCCATTAACTTTATAAACTCTGGATGTTAGAGGATAGTCGAGAGGCCATTACTACTGGAGTGTATTTGTATACGGCTGATGATGCACTTGATGTATTATTTTTTTGTTATGTGCTGCTATTTATGTTTTATGCACTTTTTCACATTCATTCAATTTAGCACCACAAGCATAGGGTGATAATATAAACTCTTCACAGAGAGGTGGGAAATGAAAAACATTGAACTGAAGTTACTTAGGTTGAATTGGAAAAACAGGAAAAAAAAAAGAATTTCCAGCTGTCTCAGTCACAGCTGATCCACTGCAGTGCCTCTGCTTTGCTCCTGCTTGTACCTTCCCTGCTTCCATGATGAAACACCAGACGGTAGCAATCTGTTATTTCTGTGTCACTGGCTGGAGCTGTGACTGAGCAGAGCAGCCTGCAGGTTGAGCAATGGAGCAGTGGTCTGTATGGAGCGGGATCAATCAGGGAGTCATAATATACTGCAGGTGACAGCACCCTGCCGGACTCCGCTACCCAGCCTGAGAAATAACGATTTGTGTCATCAGCCTGCCTTACACTGACAAGTACTCTTCTGCATGCAGCAAGTCGAGCATTTTCACACACAGTTGTCCTTTTATGCAACTTCATGCAGAAGTACATTTGAGTGTTATTTAGGTAACAGAGAGGCCTTACTTCACTAGTGATGACATGTCGCAATGGTGGCCTTTTGCAACCTTGTGAGAGCAACAGACTATTTAAAGGAGTTGGCATGGTGGAGAGAGGCTGAAATATATTTCATTCTATTAGGATCTACAGTTTAGGCTGACCAAGTGACTTTTTCTAAGTCTACGGGGAGTACAGTCAAACTCAAATGTCTCTATTCATTTATAAAAACGAATGTTACAAATACCTGATTGTTCAAGAAATGTTAGCCCTTGTCTCACATGAGCCAAAGTAGGTTTGAATAAAACAGTATGCTATAAATAGTGAGTCATTACTAAGTATTCCTAAGTGAGTAGTATTTTTTCAAATGTCAGATATCTGGTATTAGTATGAAACTTACAAAATCACAACATGGCTAGATAAACACACCATGCACCGTCATTCAGTGCTTCACAGGGAGGGAATGAATACCCTCTATTGCTGTGCTCTCTGTACTTGCTGAGTCCCTGGCAGAGTGACCTCATTGTGCTCAGCTGGCCTGCTAGCCTCTTAACCCCCCCTCCACCCTCACCCACCCCCCACCCCACCCTAAACCTCTTCCAGCCAGAGCTCAACCAGCCAATGATCTGCTCTGTTCCTCCGGCTCACACTATCCAACCATCTGGACTGACGCCTAAGAGCAAGTCAGGGTATCTGAGGTGAGAAAGGCTGCAGCCTATATGTGAAAAGGAAACTGCGCAGTTTTGAAATACTTTCAAGTGTGAGTCTGAATATCTTGTTTGTTCAAGTGCAACACAACCCTAACATTGTACAGTAGGTGCACAGTTGCACTGTGGCGAAATAATCTGCTCGAAAGCTATTACAGCCCATGATGCTGCACATTGTGTATAATGTAGATCTGCACACGTACACTGAGCACACTGAAGCTAAACAGTAACCAATCACTGTGTTTGTTTGTGTGCATTTGTTTACCATATAGCAACAGATGCAGAGATCGTTAATTTGCCGATTACCTACAGCATGTTGATTCCCTTTTGATGTTGGAATGCCTACTAATAGTCTGCTTTGAAAAGTAGCTGCAATAGCTTAAACTTCACACAGTCTGTGCCTCCGTCTTCTCAAAAGAAAAAACAAACACAAGTTCAGCTTTCTCTTAAACAACTGGAGCTACAGACATTAAAAGCTTCACAGATCTGGTGAATTTCTCCAACTTAATGCATTATGTCATTATTTTCCAGTTCAGGCCTAGAATATGATTGTATTTGATGAAATAAATTAAACATGCTAGACATCTTGGCACTTAGTTGTCAGATCTCACACATTTGAATCCGGTTCCAGAACGACCAGAATAACACACACTACTTCTGCATTTATCTTATCTGTGTCTGCCTTGTTTGTAACAGTGACAAGGGACTGAGCTTCACTGTTTTTTCGCTGTATTTCTGCATTTCTGCATGCAGGAGGACGACAGTGTAAGTCTCTATTTATACATGTCTACACATATGTTTGCATCCATGCATGTTGGTGTCAACTACAGAGAACCAGTGGGTGGCATTATTTAATCCAGGGCCCAGAGGGAGCATTAAATGTGGACATGGCCTGTAGCTCAAGTCCGTGGCAGCAGGAATGCCAGCTTGCTGGAGTGGAGCCACTTTTGGAGCAAAAATCCTGCAGCCAGAAAACCATAGAGCAGAGACGGACAGCAGGGACGACCAGCTAGCCAGTTGTCACTGTCTAGCAGTCTGGTAGAAAGAGACATCAGCACAAGATAGTGTTAGTCCACTTTTAAAAACAGACATCGGACATTCAAGGCCTAACGTGTTACCCTTTACATCCACCCATGGCCAAGCACTGAAGAGCAGCATTGTTGCTTATAGTTTAATCTTAAACGCTTCCAGCCAATTCTGTGATGGAAATTGGAAGTGATGTTTTCATCCACAGCACCAATTTATGCATCTCCATTACACAAGTGATAAGACAGATTAAAGAGTTACTATAAAGTCAGATAATCATGATAATTATTATTACTCTCCGTATTACTCACTAGACTGTCCACTGTTCACTGCATTACAGAGAAACTAGGCTGACTTGACTAATCAGCCTTGATATATTGTTTGGTCTATCAACAATAGAAAACCATGAAAATGTCAATGTCAAATGTGACGTGATCAAATGTCTAGTTCTGTGAAACCAACAGTCCAAAACCTGAAGATGTTTACTTTACAATGAACTACGACCAAAAGAAGCAAATTCTCTGATTTCAGAATTTCAGAACCCGAAATTGAAAATTACTTAGATTGTTGATCAATTATCAAAACAGTTGTCAATGAGTTCTCTGAATATTAAGTTGATTCATCAACTCATTTGCAGCTTTTATTGCAGTGTTTTTTTTTTATCTTATCCTTAAGGCATGCACATCTAGGCTGCACAACTGCCATGATCCTCTTAAGAAGGACAATACTTGTCAACACAAATGCATCAGTTTTGCTAAGCCAGTCCATAAATTGTATTTTACTCTTTGTGGTATGGCAAAGTTTAAGAGGTATTTGGTGATGTGGGCTACATGGCAGATGACTAACAGCATACTCCTTCACAGAAACATCATCATGAAACCATCTGACACCTGAATTGATGAATATACCACTCACTCACACTGTCATTGGACTTGGTTGACATATTTTCCACTGTATCATCTCACACTGGATTCAATTCAGTCAGTCCTCAATGATTGCTTTCCAGACTAACATCTTCATATGTTTGCTTCAAATTAATGTCCTTCAACTGACGGCTTACAGCCCTCAATTAAAAAGTGGGCTGTTGACAAACATTTCTGTTACATGTTGTTAATATTGTTATAATAACAGAGAAAGTCTTCATTTGAATAACACACTCTGGGATGACAACATGCAGAGGGCAGAAGGCTTTAGGCTGACTGGTAAGAAAGAAAAAACCTTTCCAAAATAATCACTCAACAAGAAGCTTAACCTACATACAGCATGAATTGGAAACAAAGAACATGCAACAGATCCAGACAAATAAGTTCACTGGTCCATGTGTTAGCGGAGGGCATTTGGGGTAATTGTCGTAAAATCCCGTCCCCTTCTCTACTTAACCAAACACATGCGGTGGGAACTCTAATCTGCTAACACAGACATTTGGCAACATGATGGTTTTAAACTCCAACTGCTGTGTCCTTTCTTCACGCATACAGCATGACTGTATGTCTCTGCATGCCCTCTGCTTCAAAGGCATGTGAAAACAAAGGTTAAAGAATCTAGAAATTTGTTGATCCATTGCCCATTATTATCCTTTTATTGAATATCAAACCACTCTGAGTGTAATGGATTATCACAGCTGTCACATGAAATCAGTCTGCATTATTAATTCAATAATTCATTCATTATTATCTGTGGGGAATGCTTGTAATTTTTTAGCTTATAATAGTTAAATCTACACACAGTTGACATGGGGAGACAAAAGAGAAATCCTTAGCAATAACACTTCTGCCAGGTCACAGTTGTGTATCTCTAATTAGACTTAAATTATTCTCCTGAGCTAGTGGAGCAGAGCAAAGCATTAGCACTGAAGCTATTGTTCAGAGTCAGGCCCTGCCACAGGGACCCCATGGCCCCCTGCCACTGGCCGATTATCCAGGCCTGGTAATGGGCCCCTGAAGAAAACACCAAGCCAAATTAGTACCTGGCACACACACATAGAAATACTCTTAAATTTCAGTTCAGTTGAGCTTGCAGCAAAGTACAAAATAGTGACAAATTATACTGGCTCCACATCTAATAATCCATACACTAGTAGGACTCTTAATACATTTGTCTGATACTTTTATTTGAGTATTATCAAACGTGTATGTTATAGTATACATTGTCTACACTGTGCACAATAATATACAGATCCACTCTCCAAAGATCAGGGTACAAGCTGTCACCTAATGTACCTTATTCATTTATACAACCACATACACTGTAAAAGAATCCCTTACAACAGGGTATTTAATTTAGATAGAGTCTAAAATCTTGTCTATTTCTGATAAATCCCCTCATCACCAGAATGACATATTTTTCATGAGCAACACCTGGCCTTCTGGTGCAACACCTCTACCACACAGTACCATTTGTCAGGGGTCAGATAGCGACGACAGTACATGACAAACTCAGACTCACAGTCTGCTGTTTACAAAGTCTTAATTAGTTATTAATATAAACATGTATAAACATACACATACACATCCTGTATATGTTCTATACTGTCCAGGTTAGAAGATGGACAGACAGACAGACATGAACCACGCAATTCTAAGATATTATCATTGAAATCGACTGCGTGTGTGTGTGTGTGAGTGTATACTTGTTGGGGGGCGGGGTGCAAAGTCACTTAAAAATGGCAGACTATGATTTGTAGGCTTTCTTGGGTACCTAGGTTTCCATTTATTTTTGAAAAAGATCTTCCACAGTCTCTTCCATCACACAGCACACCTTCACCAGTTCCACCCCCCTTTCAACCTCTAACACCACCATTGTTGTCTTCCCAAACAGTGTTGACATCTGACAAGTGAATAAGCTGTCATAGAGGCCCTCCATGTCTGTAGCTGTGATAAGGCTGCAGAGTCCCAGACCAGAACCTATAGGAGTGATGCGCACCCCAAGGGGGGGGTCTCTAGGTACAGTCAATGAGGGAGTTGTGATGGGCTGGTGAGGTGTTGTTTACATTCCTCATTAGTGCAAATGAAGTTGCCCTACATGTAGGCTTTGAATCCTTGAATAAACTAGTTTTTCAGCTACTGTTTGATTGTAAGACAGAGGAGATGAAACTGAGGCAATCTCAGAAAATTGAAAATTTATCATTACTGGATTTGACGAAAATAAACTGAGCAACCATGGCCGCCTCATGGGTGGGTCAAGGGAAATTCAGTATAAATGGTCATATATTTACATAATGTGGATATTTGATTTGGAAATGAACCAATATATATATAATGAGCAAACTCCAATGGGCTGAAACATTACAAATATTTCTAAAACTGGAAAAAAGCGAAGCCTGAATCAATCCTTTCCAAAACAGCCTGCTCACCATGAGGTTTAAGCAATAGTATTGTGCTATTACAGCTGCTCAGGAGTAATATGGCTGCTTATATCACCAGGTGACTGATGGGGAATAGACTCTGACTCGTGACCGCGACTCGGATGCAAATGTGGTTTATAAATATAGATAGATAGATAATCTCATTCAGCATGTTGGTCCTCTCCCTTGCTTTACTGGTTGTATTCACCGTCCCTCACCTCCATTTAAGACTGCTGATTTTGCAATTAGGAAAAACCAAACAGCGATTCCATATCAATCTACATGTTTTGGTAACCTTACCAATTCACAGGCCTCCTCCCTGAACATCCCTCAAAAACAGTGTCACCTCCTCCTTTTATATCAGTAGAAAGTAGTTACATCAACATAAATGCATGACATTTTGGGGTATTTGCTGAAACAATTGGAGGACAGTCTCATTTTGGCAACAGTTTTGTGTGATATAAAGCATGTTTAGAATAAGTACATTTGAGATACACAATAAGAAGCGTGGGAACAGTCTTGTCTCAGCGCCACGACTCTTCAGCTTATACATTTCAGTTTCCTTCTTGTTAAATTATTCTTCCTATCATATCAGGTTAGATTTTGAGGTTTATGGATAAAATGCATCTATTAGTCAGGTCTTGGTGTAACCGTTTTTTTTGTTTCTCATTGTTTAAATTTAAATACATTTGGATAATCCTGGACATTGCACATGTTCACGTCTACCCATTTTCAACACTCATCTTATGTACCATGACAATCTGATATTCTCTAAAGGTTTTCAATAATATAACTTAGCTACAAACTGTATGGGCCAGGTTCACTAAAGGTCAGCCGGTAGAGACAGAGCTAAAGAAAGACAGGGGCAGATTTCAAGAGCAAGACTTTCCTGGCCTGTGATGGGGAGCTAAATAAAACTGTCACACACTACTCAAATGTGCAACTGCAAACATAAATATATCTATCAGTGGTGTCTGTGAGGATGCAGACTAAAGCCCATTATTCAGGAGGTCATCTGATTGCCTGTCCATTCTCTATCTAATCTCATTCACATATTTTATGGCAGGCCATTTCCTATTCTTTCTGCTCTACTGACTAACTCTATCTTACTGTCAGAGGCCAACCTGACAAACTGCCAGAGTTACCAATAGTCACTGCCCTGCAGGTGCTGTAGTAGAGGATCTTGCTGCATACCCCTGGCTGGTGTGGACTTGGCCCGTCCTGCTGTCACGAGGTTGGGAGAGCGACTATGCACTGTGACTCACACCGCAGGAGGCGGTAGTTCAAGGCAGTCAAATCAATGCACTGTAACTTGCAAAATAAAGGCGCTGCTATATTAGTTTACCAGAACCAGTCACTTGGCATTTATACGATTACATTACATAACCTTTAACAAAATTATCCAGAAATTCTATTCAATGCGCTAATTCATTTGTCAAGAATGTCCTAACTCTATTAACCCTTATCTAAAATGTATTTCTTGTCCATTTCCTTTCAGTCATGAACTCAATCATGCAGTAAGAATCAAGGGAGAGAGTGTGTGCATGGATCATACCGCCTAATATTGTTAGTGTTTTGTATGTGATGGGAGAGATTGGTAAAGTGGTAAATATGGGGTTTACATGTACTGTTTCAACTCATCTTCAAACTGGTCTAATGACATTGTGTGCAGCACCTGGTGAATTAGACACAAATTTATACTGTTGTGCAAAGAATGAAATGAAAGAATTCATTTGTCAAAATGTTTCTTTTTAGTTTTTTAGTTTTAGTTTTTCTTTTCTAATGTCTTTTATATTTAATATGACTTTGCCAGCTACTCAAAGGTTCAAGTCTTGCAACAACCCGGTATTCTGTCTCATCACCATGTCTCCCTTTCCTCTCGACAATGCTCCTGCTGAAACACCAATGCAGGCAGCTTTTTGAGAGTTATGCCCTTGATCTTCCAGCTTGTCATGTGTCAGGTCAATGGCTGCATGGTTTCTGCACAGTATCTAACCTAGTCATCAAACTCTATACCCCACCCCACTCAATCACCTCCACTCCATGCTGTTGCTCCTCTTACATGTCTCCTTCTTGTCTTGCTTAGTAGTGCTTTCAATAAAGTCAACTCCACCTTTTACCCCACGAAGTCTTTGCACTTACAGCACCCACAGCACTTCATGACAGATGGGGCGATTTGTTAACAGTGTCCAGGCCAAATGCTGAGAATCATTAGACTTAAGCAACAATTTCTCATTTATGTGTTCCTAACGTAGAGCTTTAAATCTGAATGTAAATTTCCTCACTGCATGGCTTCGATAACTATAACTAGGTAACAGTGATTTTAAATACATACCACATTGAACTATTGGGACTATATTAGATATTTCTGTGGCAAAAAACGAAATAAGATCAATACATGTAGCTGGAAGGTGTCCCACAAGTCAATTTCTCTTTGTTTCCTTAACAGGCATTTCAGAAAATCTGTTTAGCTTTAAGCATAAGAAAGCCGAGAAATGAAAAAACAACTGTGATATAACATGACCAGAATGAAGGAACTGTTTAGCACAGGTTTAAAAAAAAAAAAAATCAAAAAGCATTCAAGGCCTGAGGCCCATCTATGGCTCATTCACTGAGTCCTAAATTCCATTTATCCCATAATCATGACAACGACGATTTACTCCTCTTTAATCAAAACACCACTCAAGGCAGATACATATTATCCTTGATTAATTTTCATTTTACTATGTAGATAATACAGAGGCCTATGGTTTGATAACTTTCGATGAAGCGGCCGTAGCAAACCTGCTTTTGAAAACCAACACAGCCATTGCTGCGGTTTAAAACCCAGTTGGTCTACAATAGTTGCGCCTTACAATGGGCTTTGAGGAACCATGCACTATCAGGTGAAATGCATTTTAAATTGGTATATAGTAGCGCTGAACTGAACTGGTGGCTGTGCCCAACATCATCGGGTAGGAGGAGTCAGGTCCACTGATTCTTAAAGGCCATATAGAAATTTCCACAACAGTTGAAGCCTCTGTGTCAAAATCATGATAGAGGCATGCCATCAGACAGAAATCCCAACCTGATGTCAGTCAGGTCTGAGCTTTTTGGACAGGTGAGGGTGGACCCACCGCCAGAAATACTCACAGCTGCCAGGGTTATCCCTGAATCTACTCTGTGAAACATTGCACATTCAATGCGCAAGCTGCCTTAAGACTGGAAAAGCTATCAGTCATCGTTGTTAGGTCATGATAGGGCCATGGTGTGCCAACATGCGATCAGTCTCCAGTTTTAGGGACCTCAGGCGGAAGTGCAAGATGCCAGAGTGCAATCCCTGGGGCAGGTTGAGCATGTTTGAATATCCTCCCAATTGTGAGTAGTATCAAAGCATCAACTTGCCAAAAATCCGACTGGCTGAATTTTGAAGGTAACGTGAACAGGAAATGCTGGTTCTTGGCATGATTCAGCGACATGTACAGCCATCTTCTACTACTTTGTAGATGCCAAGATATAGTAGCTCTTGACTGCTCTCCTAAGACCCCACACCACCAACACCAGGTGATATATTAACTGTAATAAAATAAATCATCTAATGGCAAATGTTTGATCTTTATCCTAGCTAGCATCATATAGCTGTAGTTATTTGCCAGCTAACTCGTTCAACTGGCACCATAACGCTTGACAGTGGTACTACAACAGCTAAAGACACATCATATTTTGCCCTTGATCGCTTCTATCCTATTGCTTTTGTGTCCTTTTCATAGACACTGTCAGATTAAATATTGTACTTTTGAAGTACAGCATGTGCTTTCACAAAATAAGCCCCTTTTACCGTCCTCACAGACTGAGAACTGATCAATAATGATCAAATGTCGTACTATTGTTATACTGCCTTTTGACCTGAACACTATCATGGCTACATGATAGAGGACCAAATTCTTCAAAACAGAAAAACAGGACAGAGCTCTCATCTCTGCCGGTAAACAAGGAAAACAAAGGCATCAACCTTAAGTGCTGTATGCATAGTAGCGCCTAGGAAGGTGATTATGGTATGCTGAGGACCGTCTAGATAAGCTGAGCATGAACACTAGGTAACACAGAAACTGTGCGTCCCTGCCTCACTCCCAACACCACTACTTGGATAATTTCCTAATTCACTCGATTTATGTTTGTGAGAGGACTTTCAAGTGTTTTAAGTCTGCATCTCCAACAACTTGGCACTTACAGATAGATGTTCTCCAGTTCAAAGCAGTCGATGGTGCTGCTAACCCTAAAGGGATATAGACAATAATGACCCTCAGTGATACTGATATATTATTTCTATTTCAGTCTATTTTAATTCATAATTCTGTACATGCCTCATACACTTACTGTGTACAAAACAAGAAGGAGGGTTATCAGATCATGTGAGAATGAAAATGTGTTGTTTAATGAGGTTTTGATGGTGATCCCACACACCATATTTGTGTGATGCTCCTCAGGTGTCATTACCTAACAGCACAATGTCTTGTCTTCTCTCAGCATATATTTAACAGCATGTGATTGACTCCATGACCGATACCTCAAAGGGGCAGCAGGGAGAGTGAGAGAGCAACAGATGGGATCTAATAGTCAGAATTGTCAAAGCAGACTGGGATCCCCAGTGTTTCCTTAAATGTATAGGTGATTATTAAACTCATTTAAGTCCAACAGTTCACAAGGCTGAGAAAAAGCGATGTTATATGGGGCTTGTCTTTATGAATAGTAATGCTTTGATGTCATCATAGACCGCTTTTGAACCTATATTAACAGTAATATGTTTATTATAGACTGAAACTAGACACTAAACAAACGTGCCTGTTTGCACTAGGACACACACATAAAAGGTGCTTCACAGTACCGAAAACAGAAGAAAAGGGGAAGTAAACCTTTATCTTTTGTAGTTTATATCTAAGCATCATGAGACCTATATCTAATGCAATGGTATGATTCCTTTAATACATTTTGCGAGTACTTTTGCAGAGTACTTATTTAATTTATATAAAACAAATAAAATCTGTTTTGTTGTTCTGTTGTGGAGTGGTGGCTGACCTTGTTAGTAGCGCCTTAGAATGGCTCACGATCAATGCGGATAACAGCTCACAAGTCAAACACTGACTTTGAAACCTGTGGCATGGTGCTTCTACAAGCAGGAAGAATAAGAGCATTTGCATCCTATAGTGTGGTTTATAAAAGATAAAAGTGCACATGCAAAAATCTAGGAAAAGTAAATGAAATGGAAATATTACGTTTGCCAGTGTATTTGTGTTGATTATTCAATATCTCTCTCTAATCCCTCTTTAATCAACATACCATTAATATAAATGAGACAAGCATCAATAATTGAAATCTTTTCCTAACATCCATAATAATTTTTTAATCAAAGTATACATTAATCTTACACAGATATTAGCTCTTTCCCTGATTTCGGGCATCATGACCCTAAATGGTGAGCAACCCACATTTTAATACCTGCACAAACATACTTTACATATTAATTCTAAGATTATGAATAAGCACAACAACTGAGCTAAATTGTTGTCCTCCCTTCTTTGAAATTGTGTCAGTGTGATGTTCCGTTTAATATTGATCTATATCTACACACCTCTCTCTACACACATAGAGTGTTATTCTTTATGGGCTAAATCATTGGTTTTCCAATCTGTCTCATTTGCTGTAAAAGGCTGTAAATATTGGTGTGATGCTTGTGCTTCCTCATCCTGCTCAATTAAAACACAGAGTGTCTTTGTTTAGACCTTTGTAAACCTGCTTTTGCTTCTGGTTCTGTTGTGCAAAATAAAGCAGAACTAATGTTTTAAAACAAAATGGTGGGCTTATATCTACATTCATGGTAAATAGTAGTGGACTTGTACTTATATACTTTTCTAAAGTCGTGCTCAAATATCAGCCTCATCATTACATTCTGATAATTACTGGGAGGTGGGTTCAAACCTCTTTAAGGATACTTGGAGCCGAGTTGAACTGCTGACCTTCGATTTGTGGGCCAGCTCTACCTCCTGGTCTGGGTTGTCTGTGTGCCTCAGGTTTCTTGTGTCTCAATTAAAACTAAAGGAAAACTGCTATTTGTTGTTTGTATTGTCTTGAATAGGCTCTATGTTCTAAATCTCCATGTGTTGTTTCTTGTCAGCCCTTTTACTGTGATGGTTCAGTGCCTCGCCTCGTTGCCAGTATCAGGTTATTTACCTCATTCGTGAGACCAGTAGAATGTGAACATGATCAATGGACACAAAGGAAAGATGGCTCTTCCTCAGTGAGTGTTGCCGATAATCAGGTTAAGTTAAGGTGCAGTCTCGACCCACGGTGCATTATAAGTGTTGTCAGTAGAATATGTTAAAATGATCAGTCTAATCATGTTCTTTGGTGGGTGTTTTATCATTCAAACCGCCTCTAGATCTTTTAAGCTGGGACTATTGGAATCGTTCAATATCCTGGGCATATTGTGCGGCGCGCCCTGTTATCGTTGCATTCAATTGGCTAATCCTCTCTTTATTCTGCCTCATGTTCAATAATAATAGTCTTTGATTAAGTCTCTTGATCAAGACAATTCTTATCATACTGATTCTTATAACTGGACTATAAGATAAGTTGAAATTCATCCTTTGAATTAATCTTCAGTCCTCTCATTGATCATCTTATTGACAGTCTTGACTCTAGACACTTAATAAAGTTATATATAAACATTGAACTTGATCTTTGTATATTTTCGACATGTTCTCATCATTGTCAATAAACAGCTCTGGCTCAGACTCCTGCTCTCTGATCATCTGATCAGTGGGCCCATTTTCTCATCAGCCTGATCAACAAGACCTCCTGGTTGGACCAGGTGGAGGATTCAGGCCTACATGGCGGTCCTTTACGATCTCTGTGAACTGGTTCTCTCTGTTTCTTACTTTCTTATATATTTGTTGTCCTTTCTCAATGTAATTATTATTGATCATTCTTCATCATCTTCATATTAAACTGTAAAGTTTTCTTTGCTTGACAATTTTAAAACAGTCTGGTGTTTAACCAACTGCGCCAGACCGCCCAGGGAAAATCAGTTAGGTGCATCATGAGACAGTGATAAATTCAGTGTGTTTCCTTGGACAAGACCGCGTCTTGATGTGGATCATTGACCTGCCATTATCATCTGTGAGACACAGTGGCATTAAAGTTACTCGGCTGGTTTTGATCATTATCATTCGTTTTTGTCATTCATGCATGCCTGGCAGTGTGGGTTCACAGGTTTTTGCCATGATTCTTCATCTTTATATGCTTCCTTTAAGATTGAGCTCCTCTTAAACTTTGAATGCTATGGGTACCGATATATTTATGATGACCAGATTAAACAGTCAATTAGCTAAACTGGCTGTTTAGGCCTAAAGGCATGGATGATTTAACAATAAAACTGATTGATCCATGATCAATACCTCAGACCACATCTGGTTCTCTCAACTCTTATGAGATCAGTTATGTCTGCATGAGCGTAAGCAGGGATTCATCTTCATTGCCTGTCAGTTTCTTCCTCGGTCCATTAAGTGAATGGAGACATTTTCTCATCTCCTGGCAGACCATTTCCAATTTGGGTGTGGTGCTCTCTCCAGATTTTGGACTTCAAGCCTTTGGTAAACATAATCAGCTGGCCGGCTTTTATGGGCCATCCTCTGGTTATATGGGTCTAGGCAGGACTGATGTGCTGGTTCTCTGCTCTCTCCCTCTCCCATCTTTACATTCCTGTCCATCAGTGCTTGTGCTAACCTTCTCATGGTTTTATCTCTTGTCTCATTTGCTTTATGCGGTGTTTCTCAGGCTGTGGTCGGATCATGATTGTAAGCCACTTACTGCCTCAGTCAAATACCTGCTCAGCTTTTCTGAGTGTGTGTTCTCACGCTGCGCCGGAGTTTTCACGCTCACTGTTGGGTCATGATAATATATATATATATATATATATATATATATGTGAAAAGTGCCTTGAACTGTCGCGGCCTGGGAAATAAAGTGGCACCATCTAGAGGTGGCTCATCAAACTGTTGAGCTGATGGGCACAGCAAAGTAGATTATAAGTAATAATAAGCTGATCTGTATAAAGCTAAAGGAGGACCTGGATGCATACTAATTGAACTCAAGTTAACTACATTTGCAAGTCACTTTGACCAATCACCCACAAAGCTAAGTAGTGTGCTTACACAGCAGTATTGCTAACATACGGTACAGTGGTTCAAACTTTACAAGCATCAATTATTTAGCAATACATAATTTATTAATGTATGTGCTATTAATTTCATAATTACTGGTAAAGTCTTTACCTTTAAATAGTCTATACAACCTTGTTTGAAATCTGGACATTTCTAATGGTATCACATTGACCTAAATAATTATCATATTCTGTACTCTATTCAATGCTTATATTGGTTCAGAGAAAGCATTTGAGATGATGAATGATATTTCCTGTGACAAATCCTGTGACTTTGCTGCACAAGATTAGATATAAGACTTTTTTTCCCGTCTACTTAAACACTTTCTCAGGTAAGCAGTGCTCATCCCCAACTGAGTGCTCGGGTTACATAAACTGAAATGACCCAACAGGTCAGTGTATATGGGGTCATGACCACATGATCATAGGTGTGAAAAAAAATAAACTACTAAAGCGCTGCAAACAGGTTTCATTGAAGATTTAGTGTCACGATGAGACAAGTATAATATGAAAAGGATTTGTAATACTCCTGTGTCTACAGGCACATTTTAATCTACACCACTTTCAATTAATGTACTTTTGGGGAAGGAAATATAACTACGGTCTCTAAGCGTATGCCCTGCATGTCCTGTACATAACAAACATGTGTTTCCCACATTTCAGATTGAGACTTCACATGATACAATATCCTTCAGGGCCCTAGATGAAGCTGTTCGTTCACATAATTCCTTGCATGAGGAGATCAAGCATGACTCAGAGATGAGCATTAATAAAACAAAAGTTGTGCGATTATGTTTCCAACACAACTACGAAAATGTCAGAGATCGATAACTCACCAAATGACAAATCCGGTCCAGGTTCTGCAGTAGCCATCCTTTTCTTTTAACTCTCATTTAATGAAACAATGAACTTGGGTCCTTGTGCAGCAGCCTGGGGAGATTTTGCATTTTAACTATATTATTTCTGAGTTGTGTGCTGGTCACTGAAGCTACTCTAAGTAGTAATTCTGAGGTTAAGTCCGCTGAAGAGCACACTGATACTACTTCTGCATGGAGGAGAAAACTGCTTCTCTTTTCTCACTCAGACTTCCACAACTGCAAAAACTTGCCAGTTACTCTGACAGCTCTCACTAACCTTGAGCTACCAACCCCTCAGGTGTGTGTCCCTACTAGAGCATAACAGCATAATGGATCGACCACGAGATGAGAGATAATGTTGAAGACTTATAAATACTTTAATATAATTTGCTGTAATCTCAATAATTAAGTGGGTACCTGAAATCAGTTTTGAATAAATAAGATAGTGATGTGCAGATTGAATATCACTGAACTTTAGACAGCATTTGCTAATCAAACATGCAAATAGTAATGCAAAATAGCCTCTAAAAGTATATAATTTTAGAGGCTAAGCATGGTGCTATGGTCACCAGCAACAAATTGCAACAGCATATTGCTCCTGTAACTGGGGGATGTGTATAAACGGAAAATAGTTAATCCAGACCATATATCCATTCTAAAGAACCTATTTCATTTGACCTCTGTCAGTATACCCTTACACAATTAAAATCACAGCAACAAAAGGGAAGCACCTTCAAAACATTCGCTAAGTTCAAGCATACTTTCCTCTCATGATGTGACTTCCTTCATATGGCTCAGCACAAACTTGTCCTCAAGTGTTCTGGCTATTCTCGTTTGTCACTGAGATGTGCTTAGGCATATCATGCTTCTCAGTATACAGGGTTGACTGTCATCCCTCCGCCTCACTGTACCGAGAGACAGACGCAGAATAAAGGACAATGAGAAAGACACTGCCACAGAGAGGGCAATTCTCATGAGACTACTGATAAAATCCCTACAGAAGTAACTAGCTGATGGCGATCAGGTTTGAGTCTTGTGTGGAGCAGGCAGTGATCATGGGACAGGAATACACACTGTGGATGCCAACAATCAGCAACACTATTCGACAGATGGATCAGAGCACTCCTGGCCTAGACCAGGCTAACAGCTCATGGTCACGTGGCCAGTGGATTAGCGTTAGCCCAACTGAAAGGGGGAGGAGGTTAGGGTTTATGTCACCACATGCTTCCTGATCACTTCCCTTTGAAATTGTTTCCTTTTTTTCTGTCACTCTGAATCTCCCTGTGTCCCCTGTTTGTCTTTCACAGTTTTATAAAATGTTATTTTCTTCACGTGACTTCAGAGACCAGGATCACAAGCAAAGGGAGTTCTTGGTGTCCTTCCACTTAACTCTTTCATCCATTCATACTCTCCTGCTCTGTTCGGACCTACAGGAAGCCCCATGCTAGGCACCGTCATTCGTGTGTAAGTGATTCTGACACCTTTGACTCATAACTCAGTCAGATTGAAACCACTACTCTAATCGGTTCACTTCCAGCTACTCATGATGTCAATGCTGAGAACATGTCTCCTGTATTGTCCTTCCCAAATAACTGCACCCCCACCCCTACTTACAGTACCCAGATTTTCACATCAGCCTTTCCAGGTTTGCTGAACCCTACACTTGTCTGGCAGCAGAGAGTGAAAAAGTGAGTGGCATGGACAAGCTTAAGGACATGCCATGCTGTGAGCACATGGCAGAGTGGGTTTGTAGGATAAAATACTGGTTTCCCCTGTCTCCCCTGGGTCTTTCTGTCAGGGACGCAGTGTGCCAGCCAATTCATGCCTGGCCAGCATGCCATGTTTGCTTGCCAACCTAAAACACCCTCCTTTTCACAGAAACCTGGGAAAGCCCTCCCTTCCCGTGCACCATGCGCAGCAGTGACAGAGGGAGCATACAGGGTAACACAGTGCTTGCCAACAGGGTTAAATGCCAAAAGGCAATGGCCATTATTTCCTGTCTGAAATGTTTTATTGACTGGGAGAGCAGACATGCAGAAATTACAGAACAGAAGATAACATCTGTAAAATGTCAAGAAATAGGTTAAAAAAAATCCTGTAACTGTTTCCCTGAGCCCAAGGTGATGCCTTGAAACTACTCTGTCCAAAACCTAAAATTACACAATTTCCAAACATATAAAAAAGAGAAATGCATTAACCGTAACTGACAATATGATGAATCAATTATCAAACTTTTTTTTGACTGAATTTCAGCACTACTAAAAGCCAAACACAAAGGTGCCACAAACAAACCATTTCTATTGTTGTGTTGATAGGAAAGGACTCAGAGAGCAGTCATAGACCTCATTCAAACACTTTTCACACAGCAGCCTCAAGGGGGGAAATTATCATAGTGGGCAGAAAGCATTATTATCACAACACGTAATTCTCAATTACCAAGAGCAACAGGGGACAAAGTCAATGCCAACTTGACTGTAGGAGTCTAAAAAATATCTTTTTGTAAGTCCAAAGGAAAAAAACCCAAAAACTTATCAGAGTAACTAAGCATTTAGCAAAGAACAAAAAACAAAGGATATCAGAAGGATGCAGTCAGTCAGGGCAGGTAAGCTCATCTGCACACTCAGAAATACACAAGGACAAATACACGCACACACAAACATAGCACACCATATTCCTGGAAATGACAGTGTCTTCAAAGTGTCTGTGACATTTCAATTCTGTTTGTAAGCAAGCATAAACACCAGGGTCTTGATTCTAGAGATGTGTCTTACAGCTCTGACAGCTTTGTGTCGACCTTTATGAGCCATCCTTTCATTCTTTTTCATACTGCATATCAACAGCCAAATGCAGAGAAACAGTGAATCCTCTGTTTTACAGTAACACACATTTAGGACAGCTAAAGTGAAAGGCAGAGACACGATCGGAATGAGCATACGCACTCCCGTGTTGTATTAACACTCAACATCTTTCACATTTATGATTCAACGTTTGTAAGAATATGATAATGGGTATGTGAAGAGAGTTAAGATAAGATAATCCTTTATTAGTCCCACAATGGGGAAATTTACACAGACCATTTGGGTTACAGTAGCCTACAGGCCTTTCTCTAAAGGTTTCTCTAAAGAAAGATGTTTCTTCTTCTTTTCAAGACATATTTTTAGAGTGTAACATAACTATAGTACTTATACAGTATAAAGGCTTACTGTGTGTCACTGTGGAGTTCTAGTAGTGAGACCAGAGTGACCTTTTTGTCATTTTATGGAAATCTCCCATATTGCCATAGGGACTGCAACTGAATTTGTGGCACTCAATACTGAATGACCCTACTGAGTTGGTTTTTAGCTTTATCTGTATGATATCACTCCTTCATTCATGCTTTTCCTAAGAAATCTGTTTATTATTCTTGTAAAATGCCTCACGTTGTTGCTATAGCTGGTATTTGTTGTGCACAGATCAGCTGTGTACCATTCTAAAGAGTGTTTCATTGTTGATGTGGTAACATATGAGCAGTATTTTATGTTGCGGCTGGTCTCACTAAGATTACTTCATACAGTGCTGGGAATAATTGAGACTAAAGCATCAGCATTTTATGAACTTGTGTGTGTGTGTGTGTGTGTGTGTGTGTGTTTGCATGTGAGGTCTTTATCTTCAAAGTAACATCAGCAGTCAGACAAATGTCATGCAGTACAAAGTACAAGACTTCTTGCTCAAGTGTGAGGTAAAAGTATACATTTCCACAAAATGGAACAGCTCAGTTCAAGTAGCTCAAACATGTACTTGAATAGAGCAGGGTAGAAGCATTACGCACGTATGTGTATGACAGAGACAGTCCCTGAAACAAAAGCTCTCAGTCAGGCTTTCACCTGTCAAACTTTTGAAGCATGTCCATTACACCATCATTATGCTGCTCTGCACTCATTTAAGTCAAAGGCTGTAAAACCCGAGTGTGTGTGATTGATGCCGCGAGTTATCTTTATGGTCCTATTTCACCTGTGACTGTGGCTTACCGCCTCATACAGGTATCATTAGAGTTACTGGAGGGGAGTAGGGAGGCTCGTCCCAACAGCAAAACTTAACATTTCAAAATGCCGTTATGAAAGTGAGTCAACCCTTGTAGGACCATTACAGCAGTGAGAATGTCATAGTCACATGCCACAAAGCTTGTTTACACGGACACCATGTTCGTACAACAATACTGGGATGAAGACACAACACAGGAGATGGAAGATGCCAACAAAGTAGCCCACGACAGGGTGACAGTAAACTCGGTGGCACCAGACACGCTGCCAGTCCGTGAGGATTATTACAGAAATATCACAGGGATTCCTTCGTCTGCGCACGGAGACCTGCCTGTTGATTCAGCAGCGTTGATAAAAACACACAGAGAAGGCAAGGAAAAAAGTAACGCAGAAACTAAATGTTATTACACGCATCCAAACTGGTTTCTATCTGTGTGCAGCGGCGTCCGCGGAGCGCTGCTGCCGCCTCACACTCGCAGTTTGTTTACAAAGCGCTGTCAGAATATTCTTTCGCAACGGGGACAGTCAGCGGGATGAGACGAGGACGTTCACCTCTTAAACATATTCAAAAGAAACGAAACTGCCACACTCACCTCTGTGGAGCGACCGAAGCTGCTGTCCTTTCTCATAAAATGCGGGGAAAGGCTGCAGCGACGTGAACAACCTACAACAGGAATCTCCCAGTCAGTCAGTCGACTAGTTTCCAGCAGTTCGCTTCACACTTCACCGATCTCTCTCTCTCTCTCTCCCTCTATGTCTCTCGCTCTCTCTCTCGCTGACAAACCGCCCACTTCCGGCGGTTCTTGCACTCTGTCACTCTCAACAGTTTCTACTGATTTGTGTCCCGGTGATGATTGATGTGGACTAATGCTAAATACAGGCTTAAGCAGCTGAAAGCCTTTTATCAGGTAGCAACAACAGACGAAATTACTATTTTTTGTATGTGTTAAAAAATAGACAGGTTTTCATTTAATTTTATGGGCTTTTTGCTGTAGCCTACGGTATCTGCACAATGTTTTGAATTCAAGGGACTTTGCAACTTTGTTTTGAGCAATACTATGTTACCACAGGTTATATACATAAAGCATAGGCACAAACAATAGCCTATACCTTAAATACCACTACTACAATAAATAAAGAAATACTCATAATAATTCCATACCTAATAAATAAATGAAATGGGTTAAATGTAATTTATTAATAAATTAATTTTCTATATCAGAGATCACACTTAAATTGCCCCCTGGTTGCGGCAGGTCATTAAGCTCAGACTCACTTTTTTCTGACTTGCTGTGATCAAAGCTGTTCACTACTGCACATAGTTTTTGAGCAGACCGGTTGATTAGATTAAGTCTAATCTACTGTACAGCAAATCTCCTATCCAACTCGCGCCTAGATCTGTCTCCCTCAAGCTGTAGAATAGCGACGCCTTCTGGTTTAAAAAAACAGCGAGAGAGAGAGAGAGAAAGGATGAAAGGAGGACGAGAGATGAGGCGGCAGGGACCAAAGATAAACCTGCCAGAATTAATTAGAGGACAATACGCGCCTGAGGCACGTCCAGCATTTAAGAGAGCCACATATTGCTGCCCGAGACAAAACAAAATACACATAAAAGGGCAACAGGCACCATGTGAACAAGTGCTGATTGAAGAAAATATTATACATCTTATTTATTGTATTGTATTTTGTTGCATCTGTGCTACTTTGTTTATCCCACAGGACCATATAGAGGGGTCAGAATCCACATACTGGGTCCTATGTGCCAGTAGTGACACTTGTTGTTTTGTACATACCAATTTTACACCTAAAAACATTTGACTCCCAGAGAAATACAAGTACTCAAAATACAAGTACTTCAAAACTGTAGCCGAGGACATTACCTGTGGAAATACACCTGCTTACATCTCGCCTGTGGCTGTACAGTAAACTGACTTTGTCACAAACAAACAAAAGGGTAAAAGTCCAGAATTTCTTCTGAATGTTGCTGCTGACTGTAACCTGAAAAGTCCCCTGTCACGCTGCAGAAATAAATGACTTCATTTTCCCACATCCATGTCAAAAAGTCATCATTTATGTACACAAACACACACACACACACACACACAGTTTCATCGATTCTCCAAATTGATTGGCTGCGAGCCAGAACTGGAGGGCGACAGTTGCTTCCTAAGACAGCTGAGTCAGCAGCTGCTGACGGTAATAGATGTACATCTCCACACCCCCTCATCTCCTCTAACCAGTCTGTGTTCATTTCCTATCACAGAGATGAACTAGACGCACACGAGACACAGAGCAAGCAAATGCTGTAGAGCAAGGCAGGGGCTCAGTGATGCAGAAACTGCTTCCTCACTGCCTGAATTTGTTTAGCTGCTTTATATCAGCTGTCACATATTTTCTAAATGGACTCGTGGGAATCCCAGCAGTCACACTGCAGCTGATTACATCAGTGCTACTTTATAGCTGAAAATGTAGTGGAGTTGCACACATGCAATATGGGGTTTCCAGTCTGGGAAGTCCAGTGATCATGTGTCGAGAGTATTGTCACCAAAAGGGAGAGAGAAACGCTCATATTGAAAATAGGAAGTGCAATGATAGGTCATTTCTTATGCATGTACATGAATCCCAGAAACTACAATGCATTAATACTGCCACGACATTTGTGTATTTCATCTCCCAGTTTAAACTTATCAACTTATTTGAAATAATTAGTGTTATTTAGCCCAACACAGTGGATTTCATCATATTTGACATCCTTTTTTCAACTCAAGATTAAAAAAATAAAAAAATTAATAAAGAGAACATGTGGTTGATTTTCTGTGCTGCTGAATTTCTGTTTCCTGATTCATATACTTAAAATGTTTGCAGTGGGTGGGTTAAGTGCATTCTTTGCATAACATGAATGTGAAAATGTCCCAGATATCATTGTATGAACTCAGTTTTTTATGTTAATGTTTACAATGAATATAACACTTCAGCTCTTTTCCCCTTCAGCAGGCAGTGTCAGACAAACAGGGGCCCTGAGTTCCTCAGACATAAAACGTCTATTGCTTGCATGTTATTTATCACATATTGTTTTATTGCTTATCTTAAATCTTTAGAGTTCCTCTTTGTTAATGGTCTGTTGTTATTGGTTTCCCGCCTACACTGGTGCATTTCAGCACATTTCCAATCATCAACTCTAGCTATTTTTACCATCTTAGACTTCCTCTGGCTTGATCAGAAGAGCACTGTACTATCTGTTCATCTTTTGGAGAAGGGTGTGACTACATGAGCTTGTCACTTCTCATCCAGTTAAGCTGCATCACAGTGTCCAGATTGTAAAGCAGAAACAATGCTGTCCTCATCCAGCATCATTTGATCTGGTGTGTGTTCTTTACTTATTATCTTTATCTGTTTTATATCTGGAACATTCAGGACGAGCATTCAAAAGTGTGTTCATATTAAAAAGGATGGTGGTGTCTCCCTCCTTGCACAGTGAAACCCTTATACATGCTCCAGAATGCAGTGGCACATCTAATTTTCAATCATCCTAAAGTAGCACGTTACTCTGCTGCGCATTGACCTCTGGCAACCAAAAAACCACCCAAATCAAATCAAGTCACTAATGCTTGTGTACAAAGTGACTTCTGGGTCTGCACTCATCTACTCAATGAACTCAATCATACAGGCCTATTCTCCATCACTGTGTTTCTCCAGGGAACATCTTTTGGCACTGGCATTTTCTACACACAAGGAAATCTTAGTCCAGATTCTTCTTGTTTGTTGTTCTCCCACAGTGGAAAGAACTACCAACTGCTATCAGAGCAGTGGCATCCCTGCCCATCTTCAAGAATCTCTTGAGGACTCATCTCTTTGGATAATGCATCCTCTCCTAACACCCTCAACATGGCTAACTTGCAATTACTGTGCACTTCTGTACCTGACCTCCTTGTACATTGTCATATTGAACAGATCTAGCACTTAGTGCCTACCCTGAGGTCTCCTCCTGCACTGAAACTTGAGTGTTGTTCCCCGTTTGTAAGTTACTCCAAATAAAAGAGTCTGCCAAATGAGTAAGTGTAAACTAAATGTTATTAATTTTTGATCTTTGTACACTGTTGCCATAACTTAAAAGTCATGACATGATGCTGTAAATAATGTGGACATCAATCACTTCCATCTCAAGTACTAAAACGGCTCTGATTTTTATTTGTCAGATACTGATTCTTGAGCACATTTGACATGTTTGCAAATTTAACTTCCAAGTTGCCAGCAGACTACTAGATTTATTTTAGTGCCAACTTGTTTTTATTGCCTTCTGTCAAATCATGAGTAGTTACAGCATATTTTACAGGAAACCTCTTGGCTTGACAGACAAATATGTGGCTTGCATCGAACTCAACTGACAGGGTTTGCTCAACTGTATGAAAGGTTAAAAGTCACCTGCTACACACCTTACTGTGTACATTCTGTTAGAGTGAAATATCTATCTGAAACACCCATGATTACTTTGATAACAACTTTGTTCTAAAATAAACTGTTCATAAAATTGATTTACATATCTGACCATATCAGGTGAATTCAGGCAAAACTAAAACAATAACACTAATTTCAAAAGCAAGTGCAATTTACATGATCACAAATTACAGTATTTAGGCAGGAGTGACAAAAAAACTGTTTTCAGAGCACCACATTTACAAGTTATGTCATTTAATTTCTCACAATACTATAGGGGGAAAGAAAGCTTACAGGAAAATTACTTTAGAAGTGTCTGAAACTCCCTGTCTTTCTTTCTCTGTACAATTTTAAAATGTTTCCAAGGGCTGAGAAATACAGGAAATATTCAATTTTGTGTAAAAACCATTATCAAACAGAAACCATTTTAAATGCAACCAAGGTATTTTTGGAACACCTGCAACATTACATTTGGCAGAGATTAAAAATGCAACTCTTACTGACAAAGACCATTAAATGCATCCAAGTAAAATCGCCAAAGTACATTTCTTAAGCGGCATAGCTTATACAACAATTATTATCATTACATTTTCTTATTCAAAGAACACATGAAATCATAACCATCTTGAGAGTCAATAACACAAAAATATAATGTTCTGAAAAAATACAATTCCAGATACTTAAATGTACTAAAGACACACATGAAGACAGGGGAAGTACTGAACAGAGAGTCAGTAAGTAGGTCAGTATTAACAGTTTAACACACTTAGTACAGGTGCACAGTCAAAGGCTAAATAAGTGGCAATGCATCTTTAAAAGAATATCTTTCAAAATTCATTCAACTCCCTACTGTTTGTAAATTTAAACAGGAACAAGGAACAAACTGTACAGGCAGAGTGAGTGTACAGAGGAAAGAGAAATCTTCATCAAATACCTACAAAGAAAGAAAAAAAATGAAGAAACTTCACAAATCTCCTCACATAGGTGATGCTACATCCATATCCAAAGTGAGTGAATCTGTGGAAGAAATCCAAATATCAGTTATTAATCTTTTATTAATTAATATTAATTAAGTTCTGTTCTTCTATCGTCTATCTTTGTGAGGACCAATTTGAACACAATGTTTTTTTGGCTGGTCCTACCTTCTTCAAAGGGCTGTTTGCTTTTATTTAGGTTAGAAAGTACATGTCTGGCAATTCATTATGCAAATGAGTGCTCTCACAAGTACAGAAGTATAACTATGTGTGCATATGTACAGTATGTGTGTATCTGACTCACCCAAATGTCCTGGATTAGCTTCAGCTTCATTGTGCATCAGAGAGTCGAGGGTGCGAGGTGACATGGGGAACAGGTCACTGGTGTTTCCAGAGTTTGTGCTGTGAAGAAACAAACAACATAAGAAGACAAATTTCATGTTACAAACTGAAATGTCCACAGAGGATCATACACACTTTCTCTTGGATTCTTGCCACAGTATTCAGGTTAGTCACAATACTTTGAACATAACTAGTGAAAATACATTTGTCATTACACTTCACCACGAGATAAGTTAACCTACTAACTTGTGTATATTAGTGTTTGTCATCATCACACTATCTGCAGGGTTACCACAAACAAAAAGGATGTGATTCTGCTGAAT
Source organism: Lates japonicus (assembly GCA_033238685.1). Classification (NCBI taxonomy): domain Eukaryota; kingdom Metazoa; phylum Chordata; class Actinopteri; family Centropomidae; genus Lates; species Lates japonicus. The sequence continues at coordinate 4,679,860 of BRZM01000007.1, forward strand.
TGTTTAATGCACCTATCAGTAGTTAATCAGTGAAAAGTCACTCCATCAGTCTCATTATACTCTGAAAGGTAATTTAGCATTCAGCGTCAGTATGCAAAGTCATGACCAAAAAAGAAAGAAGATGAAAGCCGGGATGGTTCTGTGGTACAACACTGACAAATACTTTGATTTAAATACCAAAATACATTATAAATGAAACCAGAGAAGACTGGACAGATGTTGAGAATGCCACATATATTTTAGGCAGTGCTAAGCACACTGACACAAAAGGCTTTTATGTTTAACACTGCATTGATGTTAATGACAGCTACTCTACAGTCAGTTGTTTGTTAGCAAAGTGGATTAAGTGGATCGAACAGGCCATTACTCACTCTTTTCTTCAGTCTTAAAGAACAATTTCCATTTCTTGTTTCTTTCTTCTGTCAAACTGACATGGGTTTTTGCCCTTTTTTACATTTTATTGACTACTAATTGAATTGGAAATATTTTCATCAAAAATGCTACTATCATCTAAAATCTCTTATCACTTTTCCTCAAACAATCATGTCAAAAATAGTTTGGACTGTTTAATCCATACAAATGGATTTGGTTGAGGAATTATGGCAGAAATGTCTGGAAACATGAGTGTGACCTGAACCAAATGAAAAATTGATGAATGGCAGGGAGATGCTCTTGAATTAGAACCAGGAAAAGTGGCTGTGAGTTGGAAACACAAACATCAATTATGTAGATGGGGGTACTGCACCATTATCCCTAAAACCCACCCACAAAACAGACAGACAAAGTGTCAAGATGCACACACAGCCCTACATGCCACTTTCCCCCGAGTGCCTACCCTGGGAATCCGTTCCCAAGCAGCTCACTGTCCGGCAAGTCCATGAACACGGAGGGACACCTACGGAGACAGGTCAGGATCTCACTGAGCAAACCTCACAACCCACCAGCACGCCATCAAATCCACCATCAAGTCCACTACCAAGCAGCGCACACATGGCTGACCAGCCTGTGTATACACTCCTCTGATCTCAGTCAACCTCACACTATCACACTCACCTGCAAACAATTTTGACCCTCCTCTCGCCCTCCCACCTCATTTATTTTTCAGTTAATCTCAGATATTCAATGCTAAGACATTTGAAGAAGCTCTATAGAGGCTAATTCTTACATTTCTAAATGTCAGCATTTGTAAGTAAATATTAGTTGGAAATATTTTAGGCTGCAACTAATTTCAGAAGTTATCGATTGTTGCTATTTCTTGTTTTTGTCATTTGGCCCTGATCACACCAAAAAGTGTCTGAATTTAAGTGTGATTACAAAGAAAACACACAACAAAGCACATTAACAGCAACAGAAATATACATCCTACAGCATATTAAGAATAGATGTATCATTTGGAAGGGGCATATTTGCCTGTTGGAAACTGAGGGTAGAAAATAGTCCTTACTGTTTTTATTTTGACCACAGGCCTGATCTACAGAAATGCAAGCATTGCACATGATTATTTGCATACTGAGCTTTGAAATGAATTCCGGTCAGAAGCCCCCAAACTACATAACCTGATGCCAGGTGTGAACTGCATCTGTCATAACCGAATACACACATATCTGGGGCCGAACAGGGTTATGGTTCCTCCAGTGACAGTGGTGACTCACAGTAAGAGTGAAAACAGCTTTGTTCTCTTTTCTGTGAACATTTGGCAATACTTGCCATATACAAAAGAAGTTCAAAAAAAGGAAGTGCAGATCTTGAGCAGGAACATTCAGTCTGTTGTCTTTATAAAAGGAAATATCAACAGCAAATAATAAGGGCTAACATAAGTGGAAGTAAATGGGTGGCACTGGATCTTCCCGTAAATACTGACATCTTAAGGATAGAGAAGTAGTGACAGATACTTACGGTGTAACACAGATGAACTTCGTCTTCAAGTATGGCTGAATAGCTGTCAGGGAAAAGAAAATATTTGTACTTGTCACAAAAATACTATCCACAATAACACATTGCACAAGGTATAAATGAAGAAATAACATGCATAGTAAGCAATGCAGTATGTGTTGTTTCTCTGAAACTGCATAGACACCGCAGAGGACCAGGACAAGTGACTTACTGCTTGTAGAGTCTCCTCCCATCTCAGTTTCAGGAGCTGCTTCTGGCCTGCAGTATTTCCCGAAAGCTTCCTCTTTGGGGATATCGGGATAGAGGTAGACGAGGGGTGAAACGAGGATGTTGGTGGCATCCATGATTTTGTAGCCCATGATGATGTCGGCAAAAGACATGCTGTTGAGCTGCTGCTTGGTGTATGGCTCCACTGACTGGATCTGGGTCTTTCCTGTAGTCACACCAGGAAACTCAGCATCACAACAACAAATAAAGTCTTGAAAATATCATAAAACAATTAAAGAAGGCCCAAAATACTCACCACTGATGTCTTTCTCTACCCATGTAAATGTTATGCCCCCCTCCTTGCTGCTCTCACTGAATCGCAGGAGAAAAGTACCAGGAGGTTTTGGACTCAGAATGGCCCTCTCCCTCTCCTTACTGATAAAGCCCATGATATACCTGTAGAAAGGCAACAGGAAGTCAAATAAATGCACACTGAATTTTAAAATAGTAACTCTATTTTAACTGTGGACTATTGCATGTCAAAACACTGTTCCAGCGACTGCTTGGGGACTTGATTGTAAACAAAGAAAGACCTCTCACCCTTCATTCCACAGTGCCAGGATATACTTCTTCACCAGGTCAATGATGTTGTCCAGCCACACCCAGAAGGAGAAGCCTTTACCAGCCATGTTTTCCTGCGAAAGGGAAGGAAAAAAATAACTCACACTGACTCAACACAATGGCAATATGGCGGACTGAATCATATGTGGTTGGTGGGTGATGTACCTTACAGAACTTGGCCCAGGTGATCTGACAGCCAGAGTAGTTGACACAAGGACCTACATGGATAAAACACACGTCATAAAATTACATATTAGTATATGAAAGTGAAATGACATTTTTGGAGTGATTCAGGCATGTTAACTCACCTAGTAATTTCTCAGCCAGAGTGGTGAGCTGCTCGATGGTCAGGCCTCTCTTGGTAGTGGAAGAGAACTGCCAGCTTAGCACCTCAGCCACCTGATCCCACGTTCCCACTGGGGGCTTGGTGAAGAAGTTTACATTCTGTGCAGAGACACGCAGGCCAACATATTTAAAAACGTATCATTTTTTCTCCAACTGTAATGTGTGAACAGTTTTCCCCCACCAGATTTTAGCCCCTCTCCACCAGAGGGCGCTGTCCTACCTTTGGGTGGTTAGTGAGCATGTTGTACCACAGAATGGAGGCCCAGGCATTGGGCATCTGGCAGATGTTCGAAATGACTACCACAGGCAGGGAATGAGTCTGCACAAATGAAGGAAAAATTAATTTCAGCACATTTGTGTCCTCTTCTTTTTAAAAAAGTTTTGTTATTTGCCTGCTGACATTTACTGCTGCACAATGACCCAAAAATGTTCCTGCCTCTATTTCAGTGCATTGTTTTGAAAGAGGAGTTCTTCAGAATGTCCTCTTACTAATACTGCTCTTAGACCTAGAAGGCATGGAGCTGTTCTTAGTGCAAAATATTTTGGTGTAAAAGGGTTGTCCTTAGGTCAGCGAGTATGACAAGTTGCAAGAAAGAACATGTCAAATTCATCATGTGGAATTTTGTTTTGCCATGACGACATAGATGATTATGTTACAGATGTGGTGCATGTTGCTCTGAGACAGACATGGCTTGTTGTGTTTTTACTCAGGGTCTGTGGATGGAAGCTCTGTAGTGCATTTGAAGTTTAAGGAAACATATAATGCCTAATACATTAAACATGAAACTTAACTTAGTCATAACATACTATCTAAATGTCTGGTCTGATTATTCAAGGAAACCCACAGAAGATTAGAGAATGTTGTAAAAATCAAACTTTGTTTCAGCATAAAATATCTGGCTCTGATTACTCTGCCCTCAGTATGGTAACTGGGGTCAGGTCAGTAACTGGGTTGAAGGAAGAGGTTTAACTTTAAGTAACAGCTTATTTAGAAGCCGCCAAGGTGGGAGGTCTCCGGAGGCGGGAGACTTTGTCAATGACTCACTTGTCTGGTGACTTACTTTGTACAGGGTGTCAAACAACAACAACACTGTGTTATGTTTTGAGAGTTTTTAAAGTTTAGAGTTTTGTTGACTTCTAGTGTTGTGAGAAAGTTTAACTGAGAAAATAGAAACGTCTCCCAGTTCATGAAGCAAAGTGGTGGCACTCACCTCCAGATCTATCTTCAGGCCTTGGTGATAGACTTCTGTCTCAAAAGTGATAAGATGGAGCTCCTCTGTGACAATAAGAGAGGCCTAGAGAAAACAAATATTTAAACCTCCATTATATAAAAAAATGAACTGCATGGACTGTTTACGTGTATTTCTGCATTAAATTACACTATCCCAGCGTTAGGGAGAGTACTTACATCACTGTTGGTCCGGCCACCATTACCACACCTCTGTTCTCTCAGGGTCTGTAACAAACAGGAAGTCAGCACTTCATTGCAGGCTTTTATCAGAGAACTTTATCACTGTCAAACATTGAGAGTTTTGCTTGTGTAACTCACCAAGTGTTTAAACTCTGCTGACAGGCTGCCATTGTTGGATTCCTCCATGTTCATAACTTTTGTGTTGGTGCCAAGGATGTTAAACTTTCGTGACCTAAGAAAATCAAGTGACAGAAGTGAGACTCTTTTCTAAAATAATATAGAATAAATGCTTTAAAAAAAAGTGTTCTTAAAGTCTTACCCTCGAATTGCAGCCACATCACCAGATTCCCTGAAAAATAAACAGTTTAAATAAGCAAAACAGTAATTTCTCCCCTTACTCACTTCACTCAAATCAATGTCTTAATATAAATGCTGGAAACCCCATACTAAAAAAAACTCACTTGTCAATGCAAACTTTAATTTTCAGCTGGTAATTGAGTTCGGGAAACTTAACCAGTAACCTAGAAGAGAACGCATAAAATGTTACCATGATACCAGTTATAGAAACATATGTATGCTGTCTCTGATACTTCAGTGCTGCATCTTTACCTGACTTTATTTGTGAACTGCACTCCTGTTTTGATAACCAGAGGTCTGTCTGGATGCATGGGCATACAAGGCTGTCTTTCAACCACAAAAGCACTAGAGGACACAGATCATGTTTCAGATTAGGTTTCAAGCAAACTTCATAACATATGGTGATGAGAATCTAAGGTCAAAGGTCCACTTTTAATGATTCTGAGCTTTTAACTACATCTCACCATCAGCAAACGGAGCTGGGTCAGATGTGATCTCACAACCAGAATGTAATATTTATTTGAACTTTATTTGTAAACTACATTTGCAGGATGCTATGAGATGTGGCTGCAAGCTATGTATCACTAGTGGGTGAAACCTTGAATTTAGATTCTCCTGTTCCCAAAGGTCAAGAAGGAACATCCATGCAGTTCATGGAGGTGTTCATGGAGTAACACTAGCAAAGATTCTGGGCAAATGTACAGTTAAGATTCATCATATGTAGTACCTCTTCATCAGGTTTCTGAACAAGTCCACAATCTTCTCCTCCAGGGCAGGCCGGTGCTGAATGATGGGGTCCCCTTTGTAGGACACCTTCTGTTGAAGCTCCTCCAATTTCTTGATCTGCTGACGAATCTGGAGCTGGGACTCAGCCAAGGATGTGATCCTGGTTAGAAAATGAAACCCAGTTCAGTTCAACATCAACTCTGTCTGCTCTTGTGTTTTCAGACGCTGGACAAGCAGAGCAAGGGCAGCAATGTGGGTGATATGTAAGTTGTTTAAACAAAGATTTCATCAACCCACATTTTGCCTTTTATTAACTTTTAAATGTAAACTGATCACTAATAATTACCGTGAGTGATGTCTGATTTAGAAAATTGGTTAAAATTTGCACTCCTGGTTACCATGTTTCGAGGCGATCCAGGCAGATGTTAGGTGGACCTCCAATACAGGCAATTTGCTGCCTTCTCTTCCAGTCTGCTAGTTCTTCATCTGTCAGGTTCTTCTGCACATAATCCATGGCAGTCAGCAAGCCTCCCATCTCTGTCACGATTTGCTACAATATAAGAAACACAGCATGCGTCAAACATGGGCATAATCAGTTAATGCCTACCTGTGATCTAAAGTTCCTGTTATTGTGAAGGATTATAACAATGTTAATATCTAATACCTATGTGATAATTATTATATAATCTAAATAATATTATACGCAGTATAGTATGTATATATATTTATGATATTTGTCAATATCCATGTGTAAGACGCAAATATTCAGGACAGTTAACAACTTTAAAAAGTGCTGCATAAATTTTCAACCACACATTTAGAAATATCAAATTAGTAGGTGTGATTACTATTAGTCACCATGGTCGATGTTACTGGTAGCATTACCTCTGTACAGCATGTTATTGATTCTCAAGATCTAAATCATTGTTTTCCATTAACAGACATGGTCTCTTATTGGAAAGATAATGTGACCACTCTTTTAAAATAATAATCTACCAGGTGTCTTTCTAAGAATGCTGCTGCTCCAGTTTTGTACCATTAACCAAGTCAGAAAAATTTCACATTAAGTCAAAACTGGTGACCAAGCATCTACAATACACCAGGCGACAGTTGCACATGTGGTTTCACAGCCAAAGGCAGAACTTCTCCCATCTGTATTAGTCAGCAACGCCAAGCTGGGTGTGTCCCTGTATCGCACCATCATGACACTATAGGTGTTGTTCTGTTTGTCTTTAAATACACTTGATAATTTTACATTTGCTAATCATATTGTTCAATTGTTCAGATATACAAGCAAACTTATCCTTGTGTTTATTATTATCTTCTTGGTTTGCAAAGCTGCAAGTCTTTCTCATGTATTTTTCACTTAACTCACTATATAGTTAAGCAAAGACACCCACCCTCCTGAGCTGGTCCAAGGCGCTCAGCATCTGTTCAAGCTGAGCCATCTTTTGTCTTGTAGCGGCTGCCTGGCTGTTTCCATTTAGGTCCTGGGACAACTCTGGAAAGAGGGTGGGCATGTCATAGGTCAGCTGACAAATTAAGATGCATTTAATGTATACTATAGGGCTGATAAAGGCACTGTAACAGCTTTAACACATTTCCAAGGGATCAATGTCACTGAAAAAGCAAAGAAAATATAAATTAGAATATACCTCCTTGGCTTTTCAGTGTCTTATAATTGAAGTCAAAGTCATCCTGCAAGTTCTCAAGCATTTTCATCTTCTGTTCCATATCCTGTTGAAAAACCAATGATCATGAATTATACATTTACAGCAACACTAATCTTGTCAAGTATTTAGTATTTTTATGTTGTATGTTCAATTTAAATCAATGCGGCTCTGCTAGAAACTAACCTGCACCCGCTTCCTGATGTCTTGAAGGTTGTGCTCCAGGATCTGCTGCTTCTCTGTCACTACTGTGCCTGTTGGATGGGCTGCTTGGCCATCCTGCAAGAGAATAAAATATATACTATAGTGTATAACCATTGTGTCAACCCATACCTATTAATGACTGTATTACCTAAAATCTAAAGCTAGGTTTGTGTTGCTTTCTCTACCTGTGCAGCAGATGTGGCAGTTTGCAAGAGCCTTTGCTCCTCCCATAAGCAGCGGGCAACAATGCGGGCAATATCCATCGGCTTCTCCAAGTACTTGCTCTGCAGATGCTGTTTAATCCTGCGAAGGTTATGCTGGTAGAGCACATTGTTCTCCTGCAGGAAACGGCTATACTGCTGGTCTATCTCTCCCAAGAGGTTGTGAAACACCAGTGTGGCATGTGACTCCTTGTTGGCAGCATAAGCCCTTGTAAAGGAGAGGATAAGATAATAAGGGTATGCAGATTTTTAAGCTGGTAAAAGATGCAAAATATAACTTCTTTGGTAGATACTAAGTTCTATTAATTTGGCCCTCAAAATCTCGGAAGTGAGCTCTATCACAGAATCATTTAGGTGCACCCTGATACATAGTACGCATGAGATCCCTGTAATGGTGTCGTAAGGGAGGAAGAGGACATGATAAGGACGAGGGTGACAATGAATGCTAAAATACAATAGCCTTCTATGTGGCTAACTATTAGCAAGTCATGGTGAATGGCCGGCTGCCAGTCTAGAGGGAGTGGCGGATAAAATAAATGTAATGGCATATACTGCAAACAGGAGAAACAAAATGATAACAGAATTCAGGAATTAAATTATTTCTCACCAGTCCTGGCTCTCAATCCAGGGGGCAAGAAACTGCCGTAGCTCCATGGGAAAGCTATCACTGTACAAGTGGTAGAGCTGCTCCAGATACCTGGTCTCCAGCTGCTGTAACTGGTTCCACTGGGCCATTCTGACCTCCTAAAACCTACATAAAAAGACAGAGGTAACAAAATAAAGTAAGCAAGGGACACATACTGACAATTATATATATTTTAAAAAAGAGTGTCACATGCCTTAACTGAGTAACACTTACACTGACCAAAGACAAATAGCTAAATGTCAGGTTTTCTCTGAAAAAGATTACAGGCCCTCAGGAGGCCTCCTTTTCAGTGCAGTCACTTCCTGTTCAGTGAAACACTACGCCTCCACCGAGATATATAGGCCGACATGAACAGCTGTCAACTCCCTTGGCAGATAAGAGTTAAATGATCTTTGACTGAGGTTTTGCCCCAGTTGTATTCGCTAGAAAGAATGAAAACCCCATTTCCTTCTCTAAGCTGTTGAAAAGCTATGGTAGGTATGGATTTGAAATCAGAGAAACATATATTCTTCGACATAATAAAAAAATGGGTTTTTATCATTTCTCTCATATTAGTGTTCTGTTGAGAACAATGCAACTTGAACGTCACAAACTATGTAATCCTCATTCAGTTGCCTGCAGAGACAACTATTATCCATCAGATTCACATTGAAGGTTCTGCTAGCCTTCTCATCTTACCAACAACAGGCTACAATGTTCCCTGGAGGGCTCCAGACCATAGGCTAACAATAACCAGACAGTCAGTAAATCCAATAGAAAGTTATCTTCTCTGTCATCCACACTGTATTAAATGACAGACTGAAACGTCTGTTTCAGCCCCTTACATAACTTTTGAATACTGTTGCACTATTATCCAAAGTCTGAGTAGTCAGTTCCACAGTGTCCTAGCACAATACTGAGTTGTGTGGTGTACCAAGGAGAATATAAATCTAGGCACAGAAGCACAAAGCTCTGATCCTTGGTAAATGATGACTCAGAAATGTTTCTGACAAGAAACCAGACTGTGCTTTCTGTTTCCAGGAGCTAAGATATTGCTCTTCCTGACAGACAGCACAGATATCACAGTCAGTGCTGTTAACATTTGAAAAAGTTAAAAATAAGTACCTAAATTTTTAACAACTAACAACTTTGGTGATTGCTAGTTAATCATGTCTTATCTGACACAGTGTCAACAGAAACATTAGAAGCTTTACAAATACAGCAGTTATTGCATGGTTATATAATCAATTTCTTCCTTTATCCCACTGCAGACATTTTGACAAAATGTGGAATAAAAAGCAGAGGTATAACTAGAATTAATTAACTGACTTTGCTCCTTTAAGGTGGAGGCCACTGTCACACCTTAATGGAATGAGGCCATTATTAATTTTATTAGTTACACCTGTGTTTACCAACTCAGCATGCCCACTGTTACAACAGTCTTTCATAATGAACTGAAAAAGATTGTACTGGTACACCAAATGAACTCATAACTCAGTTTCCAACTCATTGTTACATTACTTTAGTGCAACCTGAAACATAACTATATTTGTTCAAAGTTTTGTTTAATCAAGTCTGTGTACCAGAGAAGCCACAAGAATTCAGTAAACAGTTCATGTAGCAGTTACTCTCGTAGACTTCATCTGGGTATGAGTTTTTTCAAGCATGTAAGGTGCATAACTCAAATTGTCCCACAAACCTAACAGTTTTCATATGCACTACCTTCCTCTTTCACTCTCAAATGAAATGGTGCATCAGCATAGTGTGAATTTCTGGCCATGTGAAAACCCTAAGAGGATCACATCAAAGAACAGCTGAGTCATCATAAGCACTGTGAGGATTCTTTTCATTTATTCATCATCTGAACCAGGGTCTGCAACTTTCATGATTTTGGGTTGGAATTACCAACAGTATCTCAACTTGGTATTTATTTTAAACTCCTCTGATACACAAAGACACCACACTAAGGAAGGCCAAGGAAAAGAGGACACCAAGAGGGTCCTTAAGTTCCATCCGCAAACCTCTAGATACAGTGTGACTGTTATCTAGTTCTACTACCTCCATTTCAAGTATTACCATGCACTGATTTACAAACTGGGTTTCCAGTAAATTCAGCACCTAAATGAAGTGTCTGGACTGCTCAAAAACATGGTAGCAAACCTCTGTGAGGACTCTACAGGATTATCAAAGCCCAAAGAGCGCATAATAACAGTAAAAGTGTGCCAACGTAAGGGTTTTGACCAAACATCGCATCTGTAACATATTTGTCTTTGCCTGAGTTTTAATATTCAAGTTGATGGTATGCAAGCACACTTAGTCAACATAATGCCAGGCCAACCAGATGTTGCTTGTCCAGTTTCCAATGCTTGGCAGTCATGTGGCACTACCAGTAAAGCACAATGTGATTCCTTAAATTATGTTACGGATATTCTAGGAAGTACTTCCTTGAACATCCAGTACTTCCTGGAACAAACAAAGAAAGCAATTACCATGCTGACTTTCAAGTTTTATGGTCTCGGAAGACACAGGTGATACCAAAATATTAATAGCGATATGTATGTTATTAAGTCATGAACGTATTTCATTACAGTCGCTGATCTGATAAACAATATCACTATGACTCCACATCTGTGCTGTCTGCACTATACAAGGTATTCTGAGAAATCATACTCTGCCAAAAATGAAGATTTTGTGCAGGTATGGAGAGCTGTATGATCTCTAAATTCTATGTAGTGTGGAAGAAATGAATCCCTAAGTAAAAGGTGTCAGACATGTTGGCCCGCAGATGGGAGGGAGATGGGCGTGACAATTCAAGGCAAACACAAAACATTGACCTGAATTTCGCTGGGTCCAAATAACACAAATATGCATCTTGGAAAAGTCTGAGCGGTCAGTCCCGTTTAAGGAGAAACATCCTGGCCATTATTTAACCAAACGGTCCAGACCACATGTGCAAAACAGAAAATAAAAATTCACGAAGCTTGGCCTGAGAACGTTGGCTGTAATATTAACAGCGTAATGAGGAGCAAGCAGGACTGACTAACTTCAGTTAAAATATAGTAACATTTAAGTTACTTACAGAACACCGTGGACACAGAATGGTTTCTCCATCATGAATAACTCATAACGTAGTCACGTTGCTACACTTGTAGTTTATTATTGTTATTTACAACAGAGCTAACCATGCAATTAAGATTAAATGTTGTGACATAATAATGAAAAAAATTCTAACCTCGAATTTGAGACAAAACGTTTAATAAATGCCAAAAGCAGAAGTCGTTGTAGTCGCTTACCTAGCTCGTTTTAACTCCTTTGGAAAGTTTTCCCGTAGAAAAATGTAACCCTTTGTACTAAAAAACACTGACAATAACTGTCAGTGACAACCTTTCTCAAAACTGAGCACACAAAAGCGAGCTAAGAAACCCAGAAAAAGATCGCAACTCTGTATCTTTTCTAGCCAGCTCGGGACACACTTCTCACACACGCACAAACCTTCTCACTCAACCCATCCCCTACATTGCAGTCTTTCTTTCCAGCCAGCCAAACTCCATAAACTACTTTATTGACACCTACAACAACCAATAGTATTTGGGAACTCTGCTGTAGCCAATCAAAACACAGTTTATATGCCAGAGAGGCGGAATCTGACGCAGAGCTTGGTTGAGAACGTCGTGTTTACTGCTGTCGCAACTGTGCTGTTCCCACCGGAACACCCTCCCTGCGGGTGAACCGTAGAATAGGCTCGCGCGCCTCTTTGCTGCGGAGGGAGGACGAGCAATTCGACAGAACAGCCAGCCTGGAAGTCATCTGAGTTACTGGCAGTGCCGACGTCATCAAGAGTTTAATAACACCAGTGCTGTTCATTATTGCCCTATCCTAATCACAGTTCAATACTTTAATTACCAAAACATCATTCTTCGGTGGGTGCACAAACATAATTAAACACATTAGTTGACACACAAGTACAGTAAGTAGGTATGTAACAGTTCATGAAATAAAAATTGTAGGCAATATATATTATTCAGTAAGCTTTTATTTATAAGTGGTTAGGCAAAGGAGGTCTTAAACACAACAGAAAAGAAAACCTATTCCAATTATGTGTTACATTGTTTTATGTGACTATTTTTTTAAGGACTGTGTTTCTATAGAAGCTGTACATGACCTATATCATGCTTGTGGCACACTGGTTCAGTTTTTTTTAATGACCAGTAGCTTAAAATAAGGCAAGATATACACGATGGCAAAATCTTTCAAAGGGACCAGTATCTTACAGTATGTTTCAGTGTTTGATGTACACATTTCTGTCAAAAAAAAAAAAATCAATAAAAAGATACATAAAAAGCCTATGTGATGTCACAGGCTTGTAATTAATTTCTTCTTTCTTCTCTTTAAAGAAATTTCCATTTCATGCTGACAAACTTAGAGTCTCACAAAAATATAAGTATGGTTATATGGTATGCATATACTCTTCACAATCACACACACATATACACATCCTTTCTCTCAGTCCTTCTCACAGTTCTACAACCCTGCTCAGTGCTCAGAGGGAGCACTCTCCTTAATTGCATTCCCCAGCCCATTGATTATTTTAATGGTATTCCATGCTACACAGTGGGCTTCTGCATGCCTGCACCACATCAAGGTCACATACAGTCTCCAGACAGGAAAATGGAAGCACTAGGTTCACTTTGTTTCCATCTGGAGCCCTGTAGGCTTGCTTTACATGATCAAATGTAGCAATGACTGAGCATTGCCATTGTCAGTTTACATTAGGTTCAGAATAATTACAATCTAATTATAATAGATTCCTCTAATCCTCCACCACCACCTTTTCTACAATGATAACCTCATTTTAGGAATCATGGTCACATGGTCATGGTTTTTTTCCATTATAGTGGACATTCTTTTTATAATTCAGAAAAAGTACACCTGGTCTCTGCAAAAACATTTGTGCATTGGATCATTCTGTTCTGGTGTTCTGACATTTATCAATGTGCCATGCCATTCATAATACCTGGCAGTGTACTGTCTCACTCTGACTGCATTTAGCATGACATTTGCATCTCTATGTGTTACACAGTCAGTCATTAAACTGTCATCTTGCTCTTCAGACCATAATTTTTTCTGCCTGCAATTACCTTGGGAAATTTAATAGGGATGTGCAAATGTACTATGATGAGCTGTGACCATGGTGACACCATTGTTATTCTTCTCCTCTGTGCAGGAAGTCTGCTATGTTAAACTTGGTGAGTACAAGATGTCCAGATGCAATAAATATGACACTGTGAATGAATACTTTACAGTAAATGATCATCAAACTGTGTTTTCAAGCATGCATTGTACAGATATGTTGTAGCAAAGGTTACATTCTAAATATCATTATTATTATATCACTAAATTATAACTGAAATGAGTGACCAATTAGGGACCTGGAATAGAGTAGAGATATTTCCTTACATAATGTAGTACAATTGTGTAGTTGTGGCTGTAGTAATATTCTGATAAATTTCTGTCAGTGTTTCAGTATTCCCAATATAATTTAACAGACATTATGCTTCTATTTTCAATACTTTACATTTGTATTTTACATTGAAAAACATTACACTGTAACGTTTAGCACAATGCCTGAGTATTAAATAAGCATTATGCACTAAAGCATCGTGCATACTAGGGGTAATGTTTTTGTAAACTCTTCAAGTCCATTCCCACTCCTCCTGCCTCCTCAGTTCTTTATTTATTTCTTATTTCTCAGGCCAAATCCTTGCATGTTCAGTTTATGTTTTACACGTGCACATTACTTCGAAACCATCAACCATTAAAACATAAATCTTGCCAACAACGTCCTGTTACCATACCAATTAATGTGCATATAATACATGGTAAATTTTATATTATACAATAAATCTCAATAGCAAAGACTATTTATACCCTTTTTTTCTTATAGCCACGCAACTGATCAAACCAATAACAACCAAAAAAAAAAAAAAAAAAAAAAAAAAACAGCAAATACCCTAAACATACAAGTCTAGAATAACCAATCAGCCTGCAGCATGTTTTTGTTTTGTTTTTCTTATTTCTATGCTAAAGAGGAGCACATATGAAAGTCATCCCTATTGGGTATAATAAAAAGAGAACAAAAAACACATTAAATGTCATAGATTGTGATCACTTCTAGAAAGTCACTACGACTAATATTGTGTCCTTGTTATTAGATTCATTTATCGAGACTTCATTCCCTTCATCCTTCTCTCTCTCACTGCAGAGCTGGGACTCTCTATTCGCTTTGGGCCTTCTTTAGGTGGTCTGGATCCACGCTGACCAGCTGAGAATCCTCAGTCACCTCCAACAGAGCCTCCATCTCTGGGCTGTCTACACTCACCAGCTCCCCTTCCTCCACCTCCACGTGCACATCGAGCCCATTCTCCTCTCCGGCCGGCTGGCCCTCAGCCTCGGTCACCTCCACCATCTCTGTGTTCTGCACCATCTCCTCCTCCCCTTCTCGGATTTTCTTGACATGGAAAGTGAAGGGTGGCACACGATACACAGTGGTCTTGGAGCGAGCGTAGATCGTGTGGTCAGGGGTTAGGGACTTCTTCATCTTATCTTTGGAGCTCTTCATCTTTGCCCTGCGCTCCTGGTTGGGGGTCATGCGGGTCCCAAGCTTGCCAATCTTCTTCTCCAGGCTGTGCTTAGTTTTTTCCAAATTATCACGGGTTCTTTGTCTTGTCTTCTCCAGGTTCTCGCGGGTTCTCTGCTTGGTCTTCTCCAAGTTCTCCTTGGTCTTTAGTTTGGTCTTCTCCATTTTCTCTTTGGAGAAAGCTTTCTTTATGTTGTCCACTTGCTGCTTGGTGGAGCGTTGGAGGCGCTTGGTACGAGACTCTTCGATAATCTCCTCAATCTCCACCTCCTCATCGGAATTGAGATTGGCTGGGAGTCCCTCTTGTTCCTCCTCAGGTATCTGTTCAAGGCCCTCCACTGCTTTACCTTCAATTACTGTTTCTCCTGTCTTGGCCTTGGATGCCTTTGGGGCCTTCACTTGGTCCTGCAAAGATAAGAAAAATAGAAGACTGTAAGCCACAGCAACATTATATTAAGGGATCACAATGAGTGAAATTAATAACATTTTCACTTTGACATTTACTACAAATTAAGGAGACATGGCGCTACACTGATTGTATTGTATGCTTAATGTAAATCATGGCATTTCATTGAATATGTCATGTGAAAATTATCAGCCTCAGAAAGTGAAGTTCATGGCCTTTGGATGAGAAAGGAAATTGAAAATATGAGCATGATACCTCACAGATTCATGTGTCACCTAGTCACCACAGTTCACTGCTTGTAGCTAGTGTAGTGTGCCATCTAGTGGTGTTAGGCATATGCTAAAGATTATGCGCCAACAAGGCTACATCCAGTTATTTCACACTTCCTGGTTTTAGGAATATAAGAACTTTGCGTGGTGTGTATTGTGTGACACCTCTCCTGAAAAATAATAAAACTATAGGACTTCGACAAAAACCTACATTAACTGCAGCTCTACAGTCATATTGAAACTAAAGCCAACAGGCTCTTACATCTAACCACAGCTGCATTTCCTGCCACTGTGCTATTACTTTTTCTATGAAATCTTAAATTAACACAGTTTCATTAATGTGACTTCAAGGTAGAATTTTCAGTCCAATCTAACAGTAAATAAAGACTACTTTCTGGTGACTTCACAGATAAAAATGTTTGGATAAAACTAGATCATAGATGTTCTGTAATTTGTAATGCTGCTTTCATTTTACTGGAAATACTTTGTGGTTAAAACAGTTTCAATTTACTCTTGTAATTCAGAGAGCAGCCGTACAGAAATTCACACCTGGTCAGCAATATTTATATGTATAGATCTGAAAGCATACAGCAATTCAGAAACCCCTTGCCCTAAGTTGCAAAATCAATTGCCCAAGTTTATACTTGAATTCCTTCCCAGTCCTTTACTTTACTACTTGGAGTAAACAGTCTACAATTCCACAACGCACACAGAGATACAAGAGGGTTTTCCATGACATTTCCATGACTTTACTTTGTAACATCACTTGTTCAAGCAACAACCTATACTGCTGTAATGCTGACAGATGCCAATCAATCAGCACTGCAGCGACCATATTTCCCTGCTATTTGGCAGGACACTGTCAGTGTCAACTATCCACACAGGGAGAGGCAGAGCTATGCAAAGAATGTGATTCCACCTAATAGGATGTCTATGACAACTAAAGGGATTAGTGGTCCCATCCCTGCTGCACCTCAGTGCCACACCTCACTGTTTCTCTTTGGATTTCATCATTGCGCCAACACCATCTTCACTGATTTTATAGATACACTCGTTGTTAAATTGTAAGTCATAATAAAATTCTGATACAAATATATATATAAAGTCATCATGGCTTTCCAACCCGAGTTGCTCATGTTATCATACAATATGAACTGAAGACCAGTGAAGGTTTTAGGAAGGCCAAAACTGATATTGATATTCTGTATTAATGCTATTCACAGTCAATTCTAAGAATTCAGTCTTTTTATCAATTTTTGATAATGATAGAAATGCCTCCGTGATAGCATTTAGACTTGCCTGAAAAATCATGGTGCAGGTAATTTTACATATTAGCAGGAAAGAGCAGAAGGTTCACAATCAAATAGAATGCGCTCTTTACTCCTTTTCATCCAATACTGGCCTGCTGGAGAGTTGATGACATCAAGGAATGTGGTTACTGTCAGCTTGTTGCCTCATACAGACTGATTCCCCTACAGAACACAGGTGGGCTCAGTTATAGAGATATACAGATGTACAGCACTGCTTGCTGATAGCAGATGTTAGTTTGTCTCAACACCTTTTCATTGGGATTATTGTAAAAACAAAAAGTTTAATAAGGCAGCAATAACTTTCACGTCAACAGATTAAATTAATGCATCGCCTCCGACACAAGTGAGCATGTTCATCCTCAAATCTCATCTGATGTGTAATCACTCTTCCTTCCCCATGCCTAGCTGTCACTTTAGATTAAATCATTTCTGGTTCCACTTTCTATGGCTGCATTTTTTGCAACACCTTCCCCTTTCCTTAACTCATGTGACACAACACACATGGGCTACATCCCCTTTCGCCTACTGCATTTTTAACGAAAACCTGGTCCCTGAAATATATCCCACCATATTTTAACATGCGGGACAGTGGAGAGAGATAGATTAGAAAAGAAATGAGAGCAAACACACATGAAGGTAGTAAAAAAATCCAGTAAAAATTTCCAGTGTAGTTTCACCTATTATGAGATTTTCTATTAAAAAGATTAAGACTGTCTCAGTTTGTCACAACACACACTTCAAACTATACAGGAGTAAATAACAATGTTGCAAAGGTTTTGTAATGCTAGGTTATTGGTTACTTACACTGTTTATTCAAAGAAATATGAATTTAACCCTGATCACCTGTCAGATCACATGAGCAGCACATTTCCCTGGCCAGTTCAAATACTGCCATACAATCCTATCACATAATGGACATTGCCTCCTTATCTGGCGCTGGGTATGGTGTGGGCCTGGCCGGCCCGCTCTGTATAGGTTTATTTTGGGCTGGCCTTTCCCTCTCTCTGGATTCCAGCTTCCGTTCTCTGGCTACCAGCCACTGCGTTCAGCCCCCCCACCACACAACACCCTCCCCTCCAGCACAGCAACAGATAAACACGGCGCTCTGTCACCATGGCAACCACCTCCTCATGTTGTCGCTGGTAGGCAGTGAAGTTCTGCTGGACAAACAGCTGACAACTATACAACAATATATTGACATGAGGCTCTCAGTTGCTGTGAGCGTATTATGATTAAATACTGCAACAGCTTCGTAGACATGAACACTGAGAAAAAGTGAGGCTGAGCTAATAATACCATTAATGAGAGACATTTTTGAATCAGTGAGTGCACAACCCTACCGGAACATTTTTCCATAGCTTTTATCAGAACCGTGTATTAATATCATGAACAACACTGAACAGGACAAATACACAAAAATAACTCATTGGAGCTTGATTAAGATTTTAAAGACAAACCTACAGAGAGTAAACATGTGTACTCACAGTGACATAAAGTACAGAAAAAACACTGCACACTGTGAATAGCTGTGTCAGAAGCTGTTCAAGTGACATCATATGTCCCTGGCAAAACATGTTTGCTGCTGTGGGGTAAATTTGGCTGGTGGGCTAAAATTGAAAGCCACTTTGTTAAGCTTTCATTTTAAAAATATATATAAGTGCATCTCTTGTGTTCCTGTAGAAAGTAACCCTTAGGAAAGACTCCCTGCGTGTAAAAATACACACGTACAAATGCATGAGTATGAGTATTCATGCTAACACGTGTACGCCCACCCTCACACATACAGACACAGATGCAAAGGTTTTTCCATGAAGCCAAACTGTGAACACCTTTCATAAAAAGCAGCAGCTCTGATCCTTGAACAAGAAGTTTCCACAGCCAATGGAAAAACAGCAGTGAAGTCATACAAAACAGGAAAACTACAGCATGGTCCAGGATCATCTAAATTTCATACCGTGCCTCACTAAAGCTATGTCCTGCGTAATCAAGCTCATCACTGCACAACTTAGTGATGTTTTCCTGAGAAAAGGTACAACTTATTCCTTAAAACTGACGGAAATCAAAGTATTTTCATACTTGCTCAAGGAGTTTTCTAATAACTCTAATGGAGTATAGACTTGACAAACTACGTAATGGCCACAGCGTTTCTAAATGACCTTAAACCTAGTTTGGCATTTCTCTCCTGCATTTTCTTGTTAGTTATTGGCAGACATATACATTGATACCAGTATCTGCAATAAGCTAATATCAATCGAAATTTATCAGCCAAAGATTTAAGTCACATTTTCAAAATGTTTCAATCTTTTATTAGACTTTCATGGCTTGGAACCAATAACCAAAAACAGAAAGAGAGCGAGCTTCTTTGGAACATTTTGCTGTTTACATTCTTAAAACTTGAGTCAGTCCACAGTATCTATGGAAATTGTGATTATATCAGCAAACTTTGTTTGGGTTTTCGTGCCTGATCACAAACCAAGAGAAGCTTGAAAAAGGAGATGGTAAGTCCATTAGTGCGCCTGTGTTACCTTCCTCTCTCCTCCCACTTACCAGCAGTGGAAAAATCAGAAGTCTGTGTGTGTATGTTTGCGTGTGTTTGCTGACAGATGCTGCGGGAATAGTGACTGCGCGTATGTGTGCTCTCCTCAATGAGAAAGAGGTCTGTTGCTGATGTTTTCCTAGTAAGAGTAGTGTGAATCATACCTCATGGAAAAGCTGGCTAGAATTAGTGAGAACTCTCTCTCTCTCCATTTTTATTTGTACAGACAAGCCAGCAACTGTCTGAGCCGTCTCTCAGAAAGAGGCACAACACAGGAGATGCAATTAAAAAGTCCCAGCAGACTGAGGAGAGAATATGGTAAACAGCTAAGACTACAACCTATCAAGGAAAAGCAAGCAAGGCAGGACAAGAAGAAAAGAGACGTCATCTTTCCAAACACAACAATATTCTCAATCTAAAGTAAAAAACAACCCTTCAAAAATCCTTGAATCTAAAGCGTCCATGTTGCAACAGTAACACTTTCTCATTGTCTAAATATTATCAGAGGCAAAATGTTCTCGTCTGACTCATACGAGGGCTTGGGGATAATTTTACTCACTGACTGTTTCCATGGACAACAGAGCAAACAGTTTTCTCAACCAGCACTATATAGAGACCACAGCAGCTTTGACTAAAGCCACAGGCATCTAACTTTCCTTATCGCCTTCTTTGTCTTATCTGCTGTAAGAAGACATCATTAATCCACCAATATGGTCCAATATTCTTGCTTGGTTACTTAAATATGTCATCATTCACAACCGTGGCAGATATTAGCAGCATCAGTAAATTAATCGAGTGGCTACTTCAGCATGCAACTTTATTAAGGCAGGTATGTGAAGAATTACTACAAGCCTGATTAAAGACTTTGTTTTTCTGCTCTGGATGTTTTTCCATGATGCTATGTACAATCATAACAATAAACACAGATAACCAGTGCATTAAAATATTAATCTGTTCACCACCAAAAAATATATATTATTTTAAAAATGTATTATCCAAGTGTATTTAATACATTATCAAATAAATATTCAATATATTACAATAGTGATCCGTAGTACATTATTCAAATCTAGGAAGGTATATAATAATATTCAGCTTTGACCGATTGCAAATAGCAATAGTATTACACTCCTTTTCTGTATTTAGAATAAACATAAGATTATTTCAGATATTACTATTCATTAATTATGTTGCCAGCAGTTAGGAAATGTAGCAAGGTTGATTATTGTTAACAAATCCATGCACAACATTCACAGTCCTGATCCACATACATGCATGCAGACCAGCCACACACCATTCCTTTTGAGGCAGTGTGATGAAAGGCTTCTCCGGTGAGTCACAGGAGCAGCTGTCTGATCCTGTCCAGTCCTTGCAGCTGTGCACTTAGCTTTCACAATGAGTGATATCACTGACCCGTCTGCCCCTCCAGGATGGGAGAAGGCCAAATGAGAAACTGACATGAAACAGAGGTGGAGATTCACGTGTTGGAGCCCTGTGCAGGCCAGAATCGCGATGCTTTGATCCCTAAAGAGTGCTCGGAGGCTAAAATAAGGACGCTAATGTACTCTGGTCATCAATATTGGTGCCTCCCACACTCTCCTCATTGAGGCTCAAACAATTCACAGAGGATTGGACCAGCCGCCTACCATTTCAGGCATGTTGGGGTTTATACAATGCAAATTCTGTTTCATTATGCCTTTGAGAATGACCTGTGCTGGTGGCAACATGTTTAAGTGTCTTGTGGGTAATGGAAATATTAACAACCCATCCTGAACTGTCTATAGACAGATTCATTCAAAGAGAGGACCTCTGTATACACCACACCATGTTAAGGAAGGGAGTTCCTTGGGTTTTCTGTCACAGTGATTTGTGATTTCGGGGGAAGCCCTTTTCCACAGTTCAACCTTCCCACATTCACAATTCTGAAACCGCTGGAATCCCAGGGTCAGTCCCATGCAGAGACAGAAAATTTACTTTTCCATTCACGCCTTGGTGTGAACTGGCAGCCACAGTGCTGGAATATATTATATAACTCTCCCTTTCTCTCTAATGGTGCCATCCATATTGACACTGAAGGGGTACAGTAAATACAGTTTCAGCCAAATCAAACACAGCCACATCAAAGTTTCCATTCGTGTGCTTCAAAGATTGAAAACTAGTTTAGGCACAAACATGAATTTGCTCATCCTACTGCACTGAGCATGACGATTTTGATGGTATTTTATTATTTTAATGTTTAAGTGAAAGAGGATGTTGCAGTTATTCATTGTATCCTTATTTTCTATGCAAAACACAAACTAACTCTCAACAGGATAATGTGATGTGTGGATCAAGTGAGGGCATGAATAATTTCCCAATATGAATATAGTACTGGGCCCAGCATTAGGAAACTATAACTACTGAATTACATTAGGCCAATCACTCCTGCAAAATAACACTTGGGGGTATGGGAAGGAATGCATCCAGCCAATCACCAACACTGCTTTGCTTTGTTCTCAATTGAGCTATTGTTTGTGTGAGACTGAAAAATACAACTGGGCCATTTTATATGGAAAAACTGACAGGCTGCATAGAGCTTTTATTCTGTCTTTGTTGATCAGGCGTGCAGCTATTTTAATCTAACATAACACAGCTTTGGTATCAAATTGCTCTAAAAAAAAAAATCCATTGTAAGTTTAGCAGATCTGTTGTTGAATTAATCAAATATTTTATTTAACTGAAATGCTAACAATGCATTCCAGAGCTTTGGATGAATTCTTTCTTTCCCTCTGTACTGTAAACTTGTGTTTACCCCACAGCAGAACCTCAGAGAACCAAAGTAGACCTACACAGAGAATAAATAAGCATACATCAAAGTTGCCTCTTGCACTGATATCATAATTTAAGCACTTTTTGTATTATTTATATATTAATCACCCTAAACATCCATGTGCATGCAAAATCTAATCCTAAGGGTACCCAAAACCTACAGGGTGTCCTAGCATGCTCTCTCTGACAGCCTATAACTCAAATACCAGTGACAAGAACGGCGAGCTGCCACTGAAGCAGTGGGAAACATACCACCAGGGTAACCTGACTGTTGCACTTTAGACTGATAATTTACACAGACCAGACTTTACTTTCACACGCAACGTGTTAGGTTACAGGAATAACAGTAACTTATAATAGTGGTAAATGTGTGAATGCACCCTTAACAGCAACTTCTGGATTATTAAAATAAACAAACGCTTTAAAAGGATGTCTCTAGATATGCAGGGAGGTACTTTTATTAGCAGTGTTTTGCCTGTAAAGAAACATTGTTCAAAGACTGTGCTGTGAACAGTTGTCCTTGATAAATCTTTTTAATAATTAATTAATTTTTAATTAAGCAAAACATTTAAAATTACAGTACCTATAACACATTTATCTGGAAATACGGCAACACAAACATGTATATAATGCAATTAATCAATCAATTGCTGCTGCTGATAGCTAAATTCAGACCAACTCAATGAAACAGGACACTACACCATTCCATTGCATTGCTGCTTGTGTATTTATAATCAAAAGCAACATAGTGGTTTCCTTTAATATACCGACTCAGATAATTTGGCCACCTTTTTATTTTGGCAATGGCCTCGTAGATGAAGGCTGTGCCTACAAATCTTGGAATAAACAGCACGGAGGGTATCAGCAGAGTTGTGATGTAGTATGAGGACACATTTCTGTTAGCCAGCCAAGAAGCTGGATGACAACTACAACTGTTCAAATCAAGGGAGTGACCTGATCGGTCTCCCAGCTGGTAAATCCTGTCTGCTGCTGTGGGATGGGGATGTTCAGTGAGATGGGAAGGCAGCTGCGGCCTGAGATCAGGCAACAGGGAACATAAAATTTGTTTTTTTTTTAATGGGGGCGACTCGGAGTGTCCTCTTGCAGACCTGGAGAAACAGCTCACAACAAAACAGCTGGATTACACGATGTTGTGCACAGGCAGATGTGATCATATATGCACATAGAACACTTGCACATATTCATGGTGCCTGACTGAGAGCTATTTTCTGCTGCAAGGCAGTGTGTAACTAATAAACCAAAGTGAATAAAATACACTACCAGGATTTCTATGGAATTCATCTAGTTAAACACTTTTTATGACTTTTGCAATATCACATAGAATGCAATACCTGTTTCACAGTCATACCAACTTAAGTATGAAAGTGTGATGAAAACCTTGAATGAATTCAAGTTCATTTAAGTTTTTTGCTAAAATAATTCCCCATTATGAGACAGTGAACTTACAAGTTAATGTAGGTAAAAGCGATTCATTTTTTTGCTACAGTTCCAACGGTGCCCCAGCTATGCCATGTAAATAACACATTGTCTAAAAGTGCTGTGGGAGACTTAGCTCACAGCTGGCACTCCTGCATTACAGAACTAAGAAACAAATACATTAGACAAGTAGATCTATTAATAGAAAATAATAATATTTATATACGGACATGTGCAGTGTTTCCACATTTTGGAACACCAGGGATCCTCTTTTCCGCTATACACGCCTGATATCCTAATGACAGGAGTGCAGGAAAGGCTAAAGTAACCGTATCAGCAAATCCACCTTCTATATGTCAGACACACCCACACACCACAAAGTGTTGTACACTCGATCTGAGAAAGCATGGCATGGAGCAAATGTACTGTATGTGAGTGTACATTATATAATTAAATCAGTCCAGTTATGCCAGACCAACCCACAGTCCTCACTTAGTTGTAATTGTTCAAAATGGTAAGTCCTTTTAACATAAACCTACGTTTTATGATTTTATCAGCATGAAATTTTATTTTTGCTTTGAAAAAGAAACCAGAAAAGTGAGGTGAACAATAAAAGGATGCTTGCCCGTACACAAGGGACATGAAAGACAGAAGGGCTTTTGAAAGCAAGGACAATGGTTTTGATCTTTCTAATATATAAAATATTAATTAGAACAAAACTAAAAAAGAATTGTTTTTACTTTGGATTGAACTCACTTGTTCCTTGTACTGCTCAAAAATGTGTATGTCAATGAAAAAAGAAAGAGAGAGAGAGACGGGATCAGGGCATTACAGCACCCAAATTTGGTGCCAAAACGTGCCAAAAGGAACACAGTTTGGCTCCAAGATGTCGCTGATTGCTGCTAAAACAAATGGGATGAAAGGACGAGATAAACAGAGGAATTGAAAGCTTGACTGTAAAGGAACAGTTTGACATTTTGGGAAGTACACTTCTTTAGTTTTTTTGTCAAGAGTTATATGAGAAAATTGAACTCTCAAATCTACATGGTAAATACAAAGATAAACTACGATAGAAAATAAATACAAAGATTTTCACACATTTGGTTAAACAAAACAGGGCATAATGTGTTAATTATTTTGCTTTATGGGTGGAATTTTCACCTTTGGACAGAGCCAGGCTGTCTTTCACCTTCTGTTTTCAGTCTTAATGCTAAGCTATTCCCACCATCTGCTTGTGGTGGCTTCATATTTGTCATACACACCTAAGAGTGGTATCAATCTTCTCATCTAACTCTCGGCATGTAGGCGAATAAGCCTATTTCCCAGAATGAGAAGTACTATTGCTTTAACAATCTTCACAAGACCCTTTTGACAAGATGCGGGGCAGATGTCTTCAGAATTTAACGCATTCTTTTTCATTACTGTTTTCTCTGATGCCCGGTTCTCAGAAATAATTGTTGTCTCAAAGTAATAGTTCATTATGGACATCTTCACTTACTATAGTAGATGTGTATATCTGAAATGTTTTTTCTTTATCACATATGCCATGGTTTAAGCAACCCACATGAACAACTGGACAACTTTTTACATGCAGGGGCTCACACGCCACTGAGTACTGGAACTCAGCACTGGCTCGACATAGTAGCTGACATGCAATAGTGAAATGTGGAGCCTTCCAGATATCTTTCCACTCGCCCGGTAACGGAGGAGAGCAGCAGGAGCGAAATACCGAGAGAAGAGACCAGAAGGGAACGACATAGCATACAAGTACTGTAGCAAATACTGAATGAGCTGCACCCCTTAGTTCTGGATTAGAATTCTGAGTGGGAGTAAAATGGGCTAAGTCGATAGTGGGAGCAACAGTGGAGAGAAACTGAGAAGTGGGGAGGAGGACAAGTGGGCATCTTGGCAGAAGTAGCAGAGAGATGCCAGCAGAGTGAATCACAGCACTAACTTGGTGCTGCTAGTCGAGTGCTTTTGGTACTCCTTCTGTTGCTTGCAAGGGGCTGGCTAAGTGCTTCATAACTATCCTCTCTGCAATGAGGCTGAGGTCTGATTTATGCCTGGAAACAAAGAATCAGAGAGCTGAGGTGGCCAAAAGCTTTGGCTGTATGTCTGCAGAAAGTGGAATTGAGTTATTACACAGTCTGGGCCAGGTCAAAAGCTATTAAAGAAAAGTGGGCTTAGGCTGGTGGGGTGGCGAGGCTTGTTGGCTGTGATCTGAGCTCTGGAAGGTTTGTGAAGTTGGTGTGGAATAAGTAGACTGTAACTGAGAAGTCTTACATCTCTCTGATAGAGTTGACCACATGGCTATCACTGTCCTTGAACTGCAGCCAAACACCCTGATCCCAGACACACAGCAGTACTGTCTCACACTCTGATAGACATGTACTATCACGTTGCATAAACTAGATTAGTTCACATAATCAAACAGATAATGTGCATTATAAAACACATACACATGACCCCCAGCTCTGATGGCACAGTTTTAAGTATGGGATTAAAGCACACGTTTCTTCTTAGTAAATGAACTGAAATGAGAACAAACACTGGTACGTGTGTTGCATGGAACTATGTTGTTTAACTACTGAATATGAAGAAGTAGGGTTACAATTATTTTCATAATCGATTAATCTGCAGATTATATTCTCAAATAATCAATACCATTATTTCTCATAGCCTGACTTGATGTCATCAAATGTCATGGTTTAAATGTCATGACAAATTAATTGCCAGTGGTTAAAATGCATGCATGAAAAAGATCAGCATGTAGCCTGGGCCATCTGCCTGGGGACTGGCAACCCTTTGTAGGGCGGTGCCTGAGCCTAAGTCATGCACACTCTGCTGTCATTTGTAATATTTGTGGAAAGAAGTGCTGGGGCTACTGTAATGACTACTGTCACACAGCATGCCCCCCTCTCCCATACAAGTCTCCTACTGTTGCCTGGGCAGCCCATATGGAAGCTGTGGAGGGCTGAGATAAGATGGAACCTGAGCCAGCTAAAGTTTTAAGCCAGCAACAGTTTGAAGCAACTGCAAGCCATGACAATTGTTGGACACTGGTGTAGATGTGCCTGGTCTGTCTGAGGATGAGCAGGAGGCTCAGCGATCAAGCAGGACAAGATGAAACCATTTTACTTTCCTGTTGTCAACCAACCAAGAAAGTTGGGGTTTGGGTAGCTGGACAAATAAAACATCTGAATACATCTCTTTGGGCTCTTTGGGAATATGTGTTTTTCATTGTTTTCCTAACATGTCATATACCAACCAATTAATCTATCAATTGAGAAAATAATCCACAGAAACATTGATCATGGAAATAATGGTCATTTACAAGCACAATGCCTTTATTAGTGGAATATGGAGCTGCTGCAGAAACTCGAGGGACATTTAACAATTCACAATAATTATATTACCAGCATTATGCATCATAAAAGCCACAATATCATCTATAAACCATTCTATCAGAATTGTATTATTGTTGTTAACAGCTTCTGTCTAGGTTTACTTCCTGGCAGTTATTGCTGTTAGAAAACTCTACGAGTACAACAGGAAATTAGGCCTGCGAGGCTGAACTAAAATGGTCCGATGCCTGGCAATGTGAGATTAACAGGAAATAGGGAAATAAACTTGGACTCAATTAGAATGTCTATGTTTGTTTCTCTTGAGAAGACAATACATCTATAAAAGGACAACAATATCATATGAATCGCAGTCAGGGAAGAAACATGCAGGGAGGGTGTGAAAACAGGGCTCGACTGGATCCCTGGACATTTGTGCTCCACAGAGCTGTGATGACAGGCTGGCTGTGCCTTGTGCAGCAGGGAGACCCTCAGCTGCTGCAAGGACACTCACAGTCAGGGGCTTGTTATTCTAAAACCCCAGCTTTGCAACTCCACAGAGACACCACCCACGAGGGGGGAAATGTTCAACAGTTGTACCTAACATACTTTTCAAATTCTAAATATGTAAGTGCAGTCTTGATGATTGTAATGAGAATTATACTTCACAGATTTCTCTGTCCAAATGTGATCACAGTGAGGCCAGTTCATATTCCAGTCTCATGACAAACCACAGTAACTGTTTTGCTGTTATTCAAATGTACATAGACAGACAGAGATCTGTTAAAATATTGTTTTGCATATCTGATATGCAGTGGTGGAATGTAACTTAGCACACTTACTTAAGTAATACCTAAGTACAGTTTTGAGGTACTTGAGTATTTTCTATCTATACTACTTTATACTACATTACATTCTGGGGGCAAATATTGTACATGTCACAGATTTATTTGACAGCTTTAGTTACTAGTTACTTTGCAAATTCATAATCATCAACTAACAGTTTATGAAGTAGTTGCACCTTTACCAGCTGCAACATTATGATGCCTACAAATTGATGAATCAATAATTCTAATCAAATAATAGAATATAGATTTTTAATATAGATAAAAGTTTTGCTTGAGGCCATCTCATCTTGTATTACCACAGTGCGATAGTGAGTCACTGCACAATCTGCCCTCAGTCCAATATGAGACAATGAAGTAGTAACACTGCCCAGAGGCTGTATTTTGTCTTGTAAATGCAACAATGGCTGAAGCTCTTGATAAGTAAACAGCTGTTAATGCTAATGTTGGCTGTGAAGCTATAGAAAAGACTTACATATAACACCGTTAAGTATATTAGTAATATTCAGTACATTTGTTGAGGTAAAAAGTGGAATACATGACTTTTACTACATATTCTGACACTGTAGTATTGCTACTTTTACTTCAGTAAAGGATCTGAATACTTGCTCCACCCCTGCAGATACCTTTTCACTGCCACACCCTGCTGTTGCCAGGGGATCCTGCGTACCACCATCATTGGCGGTTTAATTATAAAGCATCATCGTCAAAGTCTTCCCAGCTAGAAATCCTGAGTTATGTGGCTATTCTCAGAGTGCACAGACAGAGTGACAGGAGGGAAAAATACAGCACCTGCAGTTAAAGCCAGGATCAGCTTAACAAAGCAGAGTACAAGGTCCATTGCAGCAAAAGTAACGCTATGAAAATGTTTCACTTGTCTTACTCATATTCTAGCCCTGTTTGACATTGACACTGCAGGTGAAAGCCAATATTGGCGAGGAATGGCCACACACACACACACACAGAAGCAGGTATTATTATACTTGTGAGGGCATATATCCATGGACGTTTGCCTTAAAATAAGCCACAACCTCTACATGCCTAAGTCTAACCCTGATCTCATCCTTAACCTAATTCTAATTCTAAACTTAACCCACTCTATCACATTAACACACAAACACACAGCGGAAAGTGGTGAAACCTGACTGAGAGCCAGTGTTGATTTGCAACGCTGCCAATATCTGACCAGCCTATCTGTCGGTCTATTAAACCGGACACGGTGCAGCCATCCTCTGGCAGTAAATAGGCCGTGGGAGCCCGAAACAGCTACTGCAACATGGAAGCTACAGCTCTTACAACTGCTCTGTAAACGTGACAGCCACTGAGTTTAGATGGTGATAAGAGCATTACAGTTGCAGTGAACAGGAAGTCGGTTATGCTGTGCCAATCCAAACAAGAAACTCAGAATGAAAACATTAAAATATCAAGCTTTATAAAATAGTGCAAAATTCTGAAATAAATTCCACATCTGCAAACCCTTAAATGTACAGTATCCTACACTGACAATTCCACACATTCACTTGAAAAGGTTTGCAGTAGGCCATACAGTGGCCCAAACAGCAGGAGGCACCTGCTTTGCAGAGTAATTTATTAAGGCCTAGTGTCTATGATTGGATTTCTGCTAGATGCCGATAGTGTAACATGCTCCCACAGTGGATATCCCAGGAGGGGGAAGTGAAAAAGTTTGTGCCTGCCAATACAGATTCTGAAGTAAGCTCTACTCACGAGAGGCTTGCAACTCGCAGATTCACTGTTACTAATGTTTTTTTTTAAAGAAAATCTTCTCTCTTTACCAGCCAGCAAATTGCAGAGGTTATGATGTGATGTGCATAAGGTGACAACTACTGACAACTTCTC
The DNA here is from genome assembly GCA_033238685.1 of Lates japonicus. Classification (NCBI taxonomy): domain Eukaryota; kingdom Metazoa; phylum Chordata; class Actinopteri; family Centropomidae; genus Lates; species Lates japonicus. The sequence continues at coordinate 4,709,586 of BRZM01000007.1, forward strand.
CTGCCGTCATTTGATTTGTGGCTTAATGACAAATTCCTGATCATAGGGCACAAGATTTTTTCAAACACACAACAAACTAAAGCAGAGTTGCTGCTGTTGCACACCGTAAGCTGCAAGTTTACCAGCCAGACGTGACAGCACGTCCTGCTAAAAAAAGAGTTGCTCAACAAGTCCCAAATACACAATGGTAATCAGACTCTCACATGTGAATTCATATTTTGTCCTTTTTTTAAATTCTTTTTTTTTTTTACCAATTTGTTTTCGCAAAACATTCATTACCCACGGTGTTTCTTTAAAGGAGAAGATACCATACTCCCTAAATTAAAACTGACCCAGCCTCTATATGAACAACTTGTGTTCTTCGGTATTCAAGTGTGGCCTTGAGCACCATGCATGTATGAATGTTAAGTGTGTCCCACTTCTGAGAAATCTTCATAATAAAAACTACATCTTCATCTTACATGGCAGCAGCCTGCCAACTATCTGTCCTCTGGGGTGGGGCGTTCGTTCTGTCTCAAGTAGCCCCTCATGCCAGTGTTTATAGGGCTTATATTTTTATTTACCCCCACCAGTCTTTATATAGTTTCACTGGGTAATCATGAAGTCCCGTGGAGTGGGAGAGGCCACTACCTGCCTTCATTTTTCCATGGAAGCTACTGGTATTCCCCTCACTGGTGAGAGGAGGAATCCACCTCTCACTGAACACAAATTGTGCAACAGCTTCTAAATAGAGGAGCACAGTGTCTGAAACTTGGCAAACATTACAGCCTCATTTAAGTTTTAGGAAAAAGTGATTTTGTCATTTATGTCAAGGAAACCACAGAGGTGAAGCTTTAGCCAGCATCCTGCACCCTGACAAAATACACTGAGTTGGCAGTTTACTACCTAAAGCCAATGCAGTCCTGCAATTAATCTTACATTTGTGCCAGTTATGATGTTCAGCTTGTGTTGAGACTGTTTTAAAGAGGTGCTGATTCAACTTCATGGTCATTTTGGAAGCTGCAGTTTCAGATAAATGTTTCTACCATTTTCTCCACCCAAACAGAAATGCCTCTCTGTATAATGCAACACACTTCATTAAGATAAGATTTATTGCAGGACCCTTTTTCATTTGCACCATGAAGGTTCACCCCATGCCACAATGTGACTCTTTCTCACTCTCTGATGGGATAATGTCAAAAGGTTGCTCTGATACACTGATAGCTTTTCAGGTGCATTTCACACTTCCTCCTAAACTTCCCTCATGATGTGGGGAATGCAACACACCCCTTTTGGGGGACAACATGCACTGTGAGTGTAATTTTAGTGAATTCACATTAATAGTCACATGTGAACTATGAATCATCACCACATTTTAGAAGAAATATTACTATCATACGATGAAAAAGAACAAGCTCATACACCAACTGCACCTCTGAGTACGCCCCCCCCCCATCCCTTCACCTGGTAGATGAGGACTTTGAAGTTGCGTCTCTTGAGCAGCTCGTTCTCGTTGCTCTCCAGCTTCTTGATCTGGCCCGCCTGCTTCTCCAGGTTGCTGCGCACTGTTTTGACGTTGACGCTGACTTTGCGTACCTTTTCCAGCATTTTGTTGACAGTGTTGGCTGTGCCTACGTGGTTCTTGGACAACTTAGCCAGCTCCCCTTGGATGGTTGACACCGACTTCTCCATGGCTTCCTGTCGGGCCTCGAGGCCGTTCTGGGTCTGCTGGATCTGGTCCACCACCCCGATGATCTTATCGAGCAGAGACAGGACCATGACCCCGTTCATCTGGGCTTCGCTCTTGCCTCCAGAGCCAGTGGCCAGCACCAGGTCCACCTCCTCGGCAGGGTCATCGTCGTCCACTGCTGGCTCCGTGGCGGCACCCACCAGAGCTACCTCTTCATCATCATAAGCCACTTCTGCCAGGGCTGTGTGCTCCTTCTTGACACCTGTATCCGCCATGGCTGTCAACTCCAAATGCAAACTGCTTGTGCACTCACTACAGATAAAAATACACAACTGAAATACAACCTACAGGAGCCACACTGCACAGAACTCAGTCCCTAATCCTTTTTACTTTCTTTCAGACAACTTTCTATAGCACTTGTTTGCCTCCTCCTAGTCTACTTTACAGTTTAACTTTCTCTTCACCCTCGATCTCTCACACTCTACCCTCTCAGTCTCTCTCTGCCTCTGCTCTGGGATGCAAGCCAGCCAAGGGGAGTAGGGCCTCTCACAGCTAAGGCATGTGTGCCCTGACTCAAATGCCTCTGCTCCTTGTGAAACCACCCCGTCAAACTTTTCCCTTTCTACGCCTGGCCCCCACCCCCCGGCTTCCCTTTTGCCGCTGGGGCTCCACCCTGTTCTGTCCCCAAGGATATCTCCAGACTCCACCTCTCATGGTGACACAACACTCCTCTCTGACAGGGAAAGGTGAGGGCCACCACAGGCAAGATCCAGCACCACAGAAAGACATCAGTCTACGTCAGAGAAAGGTGACAACTGAAGTTCACAGGCTCTGAAATTTGGTCAAAGGAAAAAAATACAGACATTAGAAATCTAACAGGTGATAAAGTTTTACATTGAAAAAGCATGCTGTATTGTATGTACTACTGTTGTCCTCTCTGTATGGTATGGACAATTTTGCAATTTATTATAATTCTTCTCGATGTCATTTTTAAAATCGTTTTGTTTTTTGTTGCCATGTGAGGATGTAAAAGTGAAGGCTGAACAGCATCTTGTTACATCTGTTTGGTTCAATAAAACAACCACAGTACCGTGACCATACTAATCCTTGAGAACTTGTCTCAGTTTTGTAGAGGACATGTTGACTATTCTGCAAAATACAAGCATGGAGAGAGAAGTTGTGTTTAAAAGCAATCCTCCATGTTTGACAAATAATTTATTACATCTATGATTAAAAGTAAGCAATGTCTAAATCATCTGATCAAACAAAGAGTAAAAAACAAATGGAACTAAGCAACTTTTCAACCAACTGACCTTAAGACCGAATCTAAACTGTGAGATCAACATACAAAGATAAAGCTGCAGTATTGATAAGTAACTGGTATTAATATCTGTATTAGTCCCTGTGCTGAATGTGGAGTGGCAGTATGTAACTGTGAGCTCTGGGAGAACAATAAGCATGATTATTAAATCAAATCTGTCAATTAAAGCAACTTCCTAATTAATTCTCTCTGACAGATTCTGTTCGGACAAATTATTTTGAATATATTCAACGGAAGTCTCACTAGACAGTCATGCGTGATTTATTGTTAATTTAACAGCTCTTCCTGGATATAAATCTCACCATTATTGCTGCTTCCTGTTATTTGTGGTTAACACACTAACCAAGAGCTGTAGTTATTCATATTATGCTGATTTTACTGATGTTTATGGAGTTGACAGTTGACATAAATGTATTTACAATCATGCCCTCTAGCGGTCACAACAATCAACGTCAATGCAGGAATACTAGCATTCACAATTCTGAATATCTTAAGTATTCACATTTTGTACAGTACGTACTCTATCTGTATTGATAATGTAGACAGCATATTGTCAAACAACATGAGGCCCATGTAATATATTCCAAGCCGTTCTGCAATAAATAGTACGTTTGGTAAAACATTTAGCCATCCTCCATTTCGCCTACTTGCTTGGCGTTGAGGTCGATAACGGCGAGGGTCACACGGCAGGTACCGTTAACGAGCTAACGTTATCACGACAGCTTGCGAGCTTGTCCACCAATAAACAACCGCACAGTACAGCGTTATGAAAAATGAATGACCCATAATCCGTAAAAATAACAATGTTCTTTGATAGGTTAATTAGCTAACGCTGAACGTTAGACGCTGCCCTCTAGTGGCCACGGTGAGCAATGACAACTTAATTCCACTGCTGTCAAGTCAGACATAACAACATAGCGATACGTCCGGGTGAAATATTCAAAATAAGAGTCACAAAATACGTATAATAGTTTACACCGTGATCAATACGGGACAATGGAGACAGTAACTTTTATTTACTTGTTGCACTTTGTAGTTGTATCTGTACTTATGATGTAGACATAATTAAATCATACGACGCCCTAGACTTGTAAAGAGAGCAAATACTACCTCCGTGAAAAATTTAGCCCGCTTCCATTTAGTCTACCTGCTAAATGTTGACGGTGTGATGACAGGCCTACGACGATTAAGGCGGGTACCAGTACCGAGTTAACGTTAATACGACAGATTACGAGCTTATTCACCAATAAAGAACCTCCTTACAGTATAGAGTTAAGTAAAGTTCGCAACCGTTGGACTCACAATGTAATTTGATAGGATAACTGGATAATTATGCTGAACGTTAACGTCGACGATGCCCTCTAGTGGTCACGGTGAGCAATTACAACTTAATTCCAGTGCTGTCAAGGCAGATATAATAGCATAAGTTACTTCCGGGTGAAACGCTCAAAAATAAAAGTCACAAGCTACATAGAGTAAATACTGGTCAGTACAGGACAATTAAGAAAATAAGTTTTTGTTTAGTCATTGCTCTTTCTATTTTTAAATAACGTAGGAATATTACTGTCAAACAATATGACACCCCAAACTAAGTAATGCATTCCAACCCGTTCCGCAGCAAATACTACCTCCAGCAAATACTAGCCCGCTTCCAATTAGCCTACCTGCTTGGCGTAGTTGGTATGATGAGAAGCCCACGACCATAAAGGCAGATACCAGTACCGAGTTAACGTTAACACGACAGGTTGCGAGATTATCTACCAATAAAGAACCTCCTTATAGTATAGCGTTAAGTATAGTTGGCGACGTTATCCATTGGAATCACAATGGCATTTAATAAGATAATTAGCTAACTACGCTGAACGTTAACGTCGACGCTGCCCTCTAGTGGTCACGGTGAGCAATTACAACTTAATTCCACTGCTGTCAAGGCAGATATAATGGCATAGCGATACTTCCGTGTGAGACATTCAAAATAAATGTCACTAAATACGCATGTACGTAATATATGTTTACTGTAGCACAGTCTTGCATTTTATGTATTGTATTTTCATGCCACGTGTTTTACTTGTTGTTGTCTGTATTTGTATTTGTATTGTAGTCATATCATCATCAACAATATGAAGCCCTGGACTAAATAATGTATTCCAAACCACTCTGCAGCAGATGCTACATCCGTGAAAAATTTAGTCCACTTCTATTTAGACTACCTCCTTGGCGTTGATGGTATAATGAGGGGCCTACGACAATAAAGGCGGGTACCGGTACCGAGCTAACTGTCAGTCGGTACAATAATTAGTTATGCCGAGCGTTGACATCGGCGCTGCCCTCTAGTGGTCACGGTGAGTAACTACAATTTAGTTGCTGTCAAGGCAGAAGTAATGATATTGTCGTATTTCCGGGTGAAACATTAAAAATAAAAGCCACAAAAGACACATTATTGATCGATAAAGTTTTTTGCTTACACTTGCACTGTCTTGAATTTTATGCACTGTGTTTTTATGTCACTTGTTTTGCTTGTTTATTTTTGTATCTTATAGTACATTGAGTTTTAAATAAATATGGAATAAATAATGAAACGTGCAATATAAATGAACCATATGGATTGTATATTTAGAAGTTGTTTGGCAAGCATTTTCCTTGTCAAACAACCAACATTGTAAAATACTTGTAATAACATAAATAAATGCTTTTACAAAAGACAGGGATGCATTTGCGGACGTTATCCACTGGGGAACGCTAAATATCCATTAGTACTAATGACAACCAAACTCAGGGGTGTCAAGTCAAACAAAAAAAAAACACACACACCAACACTTCCGTTTAGGACTTTCAAAATAAAACGTATTAGACAGTAGCGCCTCAACACTTCCTCTTTGAAAGGTCGATACTCGAATGGTCTGCTTCAAACCACCGACTAGTCCACAACAAACGGCGAAGAGGAAACCAAGACGGGAAGCTAAGAGGAGAGGCAGGGCATCTAATCAGTAAGGACACTGAGTTTAAAAAACAAACAAGCTATTGGTTAATTACTGTTATGTTAAGATAACTCAGGCTGAAGAATTTAAACTACTCTAGCGTTTACGTCTTTAATGTGGGCCAAGTTAAAATATTGAACAACAGGTGCTAGGTTAGCATTAGCTAACTTGTATACGCTCTGAGCTATTAACGCTAATAAATTAACTAACTAGCAATCTGATATCAGGAAAAGTTCATATAAACATCACTACATTTAGTATCCTATTGTATAACGTTATGTCGTTCGTAATACTGAAGTTTAACGAGCTAGCGCTTGCTAATCTGGCTAGCATCCGTCAACTAAATTGTTCTGCTTAAGCTAAATAACTTCAACACCGACTGATTAGCTATAACTGTCCGGCTTTGCTACCTTATTTACATTCTGCGATGTTAATAGTGTTGATTGATCCGTGTCCAAGCAGCTTACAGTGCCAGTTTTGTTCATTAGTATTATTAGTAGCTGTTAGCCTCTATAACATCTCCAGCTTTGACAGGTGAAGCTGCATTAGTCAGGGAACTAAGCTAGTTGCAATAGCTGTCTGATGTGTTAGCGTATCGATCATCTAAATATAAAATGTTTCAACTGTAGTTTTGTCTGATTTTATTATGCTGTTTTCGAGCTTTAAGTCAGTAAATGTGCACTCAGCGTCGATGTATTGAGGTTTACTAGAGCTACAGGTCACATGCTACCTTGTAATCCACAGATAAGCCCTGTGTGGTCGTTATGCTGCTTAGCGTCAGGATAGTCTGAGAAAATCTTCACCTTTTTAGTTGTAGTTAAAGGACATACAAAAAACTGCTCTCTATCTGCACAGGTCATTAATTTGTGTTTTCCAAATTAAAAATCCAAGGTCTTCTAGGTTAATTTCAATGTTACAGTTGAAGCTCCTTTCATTATACCATATCTACATTCCTGCACTGATCATGGGATCAGCATGGGGCAAGCTGATATTTTTTTCTTTTCTCTTTTTGTCACATGCCAGTTTTTCAGCCTTGTGTGAAACTAACACAGAACTGATACAGGCCTCCCCCTTTAGTGGTTTTCACACTAGCATGCTATGCAGAGATAAGTGTTGCATGTAGAACTAAAACTGAAAAGGAGTTTGCTTACATTTGAGTGTCTCTAATGGATGATATCATTGTTCAGTTTCCAGAGGATCTGCTTGTTTTAAGGGTGAATTGAGAGCTCACATCCTTCAGCAACATGGGGGAACTCTTCAGAAGTGAAGAGATGACGTTGGCTCAGCTCTTCCTCCAGTCAGAAGCTGCCTACTGTTGTGTCAGTGAACTGGGAGAGATTGGGATGGTGCAGTTTCGTGATGTAAGTCCGTCTCCATCCCATTGTGTTGCCCTGAGACTCCCTTCACAATATACCACAGCTTCTGCTTTGGTTTACCATTTTCTACCAACTTAAAACTTGTTTTCCAAAGGTGGTTCCCATAGTGGAAAAGCTCAGATAAGAAAAACCTGTTAATTAGTCATCACTGTCATCTGTTGTGGTGATGATAACAACCATGTTGGTAAAACTGAACTAAAAGTGCATGCCTTCTGCATCATGTTCATCATGTGCTCACAGCTGACCCCTCATTCCACGCATGAGAAAGCCCATTCCTGACAAGCCCTGAGGAAAGCTTTGTGCTAGAGTATTGGATGGGCTGTAACAGAGTAGGTCTGTGCATCAACAACAGTATCTTATGCATTTGATCAAATTATACTCTGACATAGCTTTAAAAAGTTATAATATTTTCTAATGACAATAAGAAAGTTGAGTTTTTTTAAACTTTTGAAAATACATCGTTGATAGACTCAAAAAAGCCTGTTAATGGAAGGGTTGTCAGTGGATAGCAATGCAGAATTTGAGCACATCAATTAATTGTAAATGTGCTGATTGTTCAAATGTTGCTGATGGGCAGTTTGTATCATTCCTTTATAGTCGTGTCTTAGTTCATTTTGTGTTTCTTAACCCATAATTATTTTCCCTCTCCTTTCTTTCTTGCAGCTAAATCCTGATGTGAACGTGTTCCAGCGAAAGTTTGTCAATGAAGTACGGCGATGTGAAGAGATGGATCGCAAACTGAGTAAGCGAGCCTGGATATATCTTGCCAGAGCTGCCTTTGCCTTTACAGGAGCCCCGGGCGGAAATTAACAGTGTCGCAGCTTGTATTTCCTGACCAATAGTAACAGCTGTTTATTTCATATCTGCCATTTAAAAAACCACATTAGAGCCCTACAGACAGAGGCAGTGTAGCACATGTTGCTTATAGGTGGTTCTTTATCCAGCATAAAACAACCTGGTTACTTCTCATTTGCAGGATTTGTGGAGAAAGAAATTAAGAAGGCGAACATCCCAATTGTTGACACAGGAGAAAACCCTGAAGTCCCCTTTCCAAGGGACATGATTGACCTGGAGGTGACTGCTCCCTCTTTCTTTTAAAGATAAACATTTGAGCTCTTATCATCTGCTGCCTCCCTCCGCTAACCCCATATGTTTCTCTGCAGGCCACATTTGAGAAGCTTGAGAATGAACTGAAGGAAATAAACACAAACCAAGAGGCACTAAAGAAGAACTTCCTGGAACTGACTGAGCTCAAACACATTCTGCGTCGCACACAACAGTTTTTTGATGAGGTCAGCTTTATTTTGCGCACAGGGCTTAGCAAAACTACATGCTGGGTCTTTTATTTAACTAAGATTGTGATGGCCTGAAAGAGAAGTGAGACTTTTACTTTTGTAGTTGTTTTTGCTTCTGGGTAAAAACAGTTGCAGCTTTTCATTGGTGTAATACAGATTCTCCTAATAAGCACTGATCTCTCTCTCACACACACACACCCACACAAAGGAAAGCTTATTGCTGCTTGATTTTGTGTTTGCACTCATGATCGTTTATAGTTGCTCACATGATCTTGGTCCATTTACACCATCTATTCAGACTATTTCATATGCTGTAATCCCACTGCTGTACGGTATTTTGCTTAGGTTTAGTTCTGCGTATGAGAATGTTAATTTGCTAGAGCAAAATTCTTGCTTTTCCACCTTTGCCCAACATCAATTCCAATTCATTGCTTTCACAAGAAAAAAATGGGTTGACACAGTGTTAAGTGATCTTTTACAAGTTGTTATGAGCTTTGATTGAGGTGAATCATTTAGCCAAACACATAGCTATTCAGCCATTAACTGATGAAGTCCACTGTCTTGCCCTGTTTTTTTTATTTTTATCTTTCCTCTGTCAAATAACATTCATATAAATAAAATGTCTGAGAAGTTTTGTAACAGCACTACTCACAAGTGTATGGTAATGCTGTGGCAGTAATGATTATGTTGCCATTGTAACTGATGATTTGTTAACTGAATTTCCAGATGGAGGACCCCAGTTTACTGGAGGAATCAAACATCCTCCTGGACCCCAACGAGGTTAACAGGGGGGCTCCTCTCAGACTTGGGTGAGTTGTGTTTTGTGGTCTTTTCTAATTTAAAAGGATCAAGCATTTCTTGGAGATTTCCATTCTGTGTACTTTGGCCCTCTGTGCAGTGTTACAAGTAGCCTATCACCTCCCACACACCAGCTCAGGCTGCCAAGCTTAGACATGCAACAAAGGTCACCCTAATGCGGAAATCCATTCAGATTCACAAACGCAGCCCCTACTGGTAAAGACATCTCACTAAATGTTATCATGACAGACAATACCTGTTTTGTCAGGGAAACTGACAGAATTTGTGTAATTACATGAAAATAGTCTAAGCTGTTTCATTAAACTCCTGCTATGTACATGACTGATAAAGGTTTATTGTTTTTCATTTGATATGTCAGAAACAACAGTGACAGGATTTGTCAATTTCTTATAGATTTGTAGCTGGAGTCATTGGCAGAGAACGTATCCCAACATTTGAGAGGATGCTGTGGAGGGTTTGCAGAGGAAATGTGTTTCTAAGGCAGGCAGGCATTGAAGAATCTCTGGAGGACCCAACTACAGTCAGTATCTGTTAACAAATGAAATGTTTTGCAGCCTGTAGGTTTGGTCAGATGTAACGCATGCTTCAGTGTTCTCCCACCAAGTTCTTAACTGTGTGATGTTTCCACAGGGCGACCAGGTCCACAAGTCTGTCTTCATCATCTTCTTCCAGGGAGACCAACTGAAGAATAGAGTCAAGAAGATCTGTGAGGGGTAAGTGAGTCAGCAACATTTGTACAATTTATCAAGCACACTTGACCAACAGATCCTTATCTGTACTTCTCCATGTGTCCTCAGGTTCAGAGCGACCTTGTACCCATGTCCAGAAACACCCCAGGAGAGGAAAGAGATGCTAGCAGGAGTGAATGCTCGCATTGATGACCTGCAAATGGTAAATATTGTACACCAGCTGGGAAAACACCCACACACTGTTGACTTATAAACAACAACTCTCACAAAAACACACTTGAACTGGTTAGTTGTCTTTTTTTGCTTCCCTCTAATCAGCAAGATTTTCTTCTCTGGAAAGTGTCAATAGAATAAATTTCATAACGCATGAAGACAGTGACACATCTGCTCTTTGCAATTCATTTTCAGCCCAGCCTCAAAGCACGATATGATTCACTTAAGCAGTAAATTCATTTGGTTTAGGTTGCACAAATGATACCTCATAGAAAATGCCACATTGTAAGGTTTTTGAGCCTTTGAATTGTCTTTTTTTAAAAGATGTTAGAGAAGATTGTTGCCAATCATAGCAGCTCCTTAAGTAACTAAAACACCAGGAAGTTTTCTTTGTCACCATCTTGACAGACACAA